>CM064060.1:5600328-6200328 GCA_032594955.1 Panicum miliaceum | reverse complement strand
GGGGGAGGAGGCAGAGGAGGGACACGACGGAAGTGGGCATTTTGAATATATAGAGTCTGTTTTTGAGAGTCCGATGGAGTTGCCTACCATTGAAGAAACGTTTTTTTGCATGACTTTCAATCTCTAAATTTATCCTCGAGATTGACGAAGTTACTATAGACATTTCACTGTCAACGAACACATTATCTACCATTGAAAGAATAACGCCAGTTAAATTCTAAAATAATTCAAAAATTACAGCATTTTCCACCATAAGAAACCTTACCAGTTCAGCTACGCGCAGTTCGAGAAACAAATTCCAATATAACTACTCGCATACTTACAAGTTATTATATACAAATCAAAAGGCAAATAAATTTATTACAGTTCGCTCGCGAAAGTTTAAGATCTGTGCTGTGCTACCGGCCTACCGCCCACCGGCCTCACAAGAACAGTTTCGGCAGTAGCCTATTCCATGATCGGACACATAGATAGCCCCTTTGACCGCTGCTCGCAGTATCAAACTAGCGGTGTTTCTTTGCCGTACCGAGAAGCGTTCAAATGTAACGATGGACCTACGAAGCTTCTGCGTCCGTCAACAAACGTAAGGCCTCGTCTCGCAAAAACAAACAAACATAAAGGCTTCGACACGAGACGACGACCGGTGGTGACTCGGACGTTTTCTAGGCTGTAGCCGTAGAACGAGTCATCGTATTCACATCCTTGCACGCATATCGGTTCCAAGCCTCCAAACAAGTCAAAAGTAATCGAAGCTGACCCTTTGGACGACGATGGATGGCAACTTATCAAACAAGCCTCCATTCAAGAACTGGATGCCATTGTTGTCGGATTCTTAGGCACGAATGGTTCCAATTCCTCTTCTTCAAAATAGGCGTTAGATCACGATAAAAATCTCACGGAATGACAAAAGCCTGTAAGTGATTTGACACTGACCAAATAAAAGTTAGGCATTGTTTGGATAACTAGAACTAAACTCCGGACTATGTCCTATTTGGATCCATAGACGAAACTTTAGGCCTAAAGTTTAGTATTAGAAGATCCAAACAGGTGGATTAAACTTTGGATTAAAGTTTAGTTTTATTCCAACTAAATTTTAGTTCATTAGTCCATAGAACCCACCTAATTCGGACTAAAGTTTAGTTTCACCTATTTATACGTGTTAAATAGTTTACCACCTCAAATTTAGTCCATGGATCCAAATAAGCATGGATTAAAGTCAGTCATCTAAAGTTTAATCTGGAGTAAATTTTAGTCCTAGATGATTCAAAAGGGGCCTAAGTTTTAGATGACTAAGTTTTAGTCCATACTTGTTTGGATTCCTAAACTAAATTTTAGATGAAGCACATATAAAAAATATTTTTTTACCTTTGGTTTTTGCCGATGCTGTACTTGTATGCGTATAGTAAGGGGTTGTATGGTATTTTTGCAGTTTACTGGTTATTTTAGTTCAAATCAGATGGGGTTTTAAGAACTAGTGGACTAAACTTTAGTTGGAGTGAAACTAAATTTTAATCTGCATTTTTAGTCCATATATTTGGATCACCTAATGGACTAAACTTTAGGACTAAAATTTAGTCCATGGAACCAACACATGGCCTTAGTTTCTTCCTTCCATGGCTCCTAAATTTCTTCAAATGTGACCATATTTGTCTCTTTTGTTTTTTTTCCCTGGTAACCATATGTGTTGCTCCAGGTCATTGCAACATGGCACGTGTGGAAGTTAACTGTTACTGATGAGCTTCAGCTCAGATTGAATAAGACGTGCAAGCTCAAATCTAGAAGTGAGCACGTGACTGTGACATGGAGGATCTTTGGTGGAGATGCTTTTTCAATTTGCAAGCAGCTGTACTACTCATGATAGGAATATATCTAAACATGATCAATAGCAGAGGCAATGTACAAAGATCTTGCGCTAATTGCAGTAGAAAAAGAGCCATATGCCCACATCCGTCATCCGTGTACATGACAGCCTCATGAAGGGCAAAAACAAATCTGGGTGCAGTAAACTTAGATAAATGTTTGGAAAACTTCTTTCTTTTTTAGTTGTAAATGTTCGAAAATCTTTTCTCACAAATCAGCATCCCCGTTGATCTCACAAATTAACCGCGGACGGTCTTGCCGCCTTCCGTTACCGGCGGCGCCGGCCAACTGAAAAAAAAAATATTCAGGCACGCAGGCAGGCGGAGACGGTCAGCATTTCGTCAGAGAAAGCACGCCGTCGTCCCTAACCAACCCCATCACGGGAACAGATCTCACCATCACAGGCGATTATTTTTTTTGAAATAAAGCACAGGCGATTAATTAACTCGCTCAAAGAAAAAGAGGGGAAACGGCAGCGAGCACGCGGCCGCGGCAGGCGATGAGTTCCAAATTTGACGCCTTCCAACCATGGGGGTGCCCGAAACCCACTCGATTCTTCCCTCCCATCCCCAACCCTCCTCCTCGATCCCACCAGTAGAACCCTCCTGTCCCTTGCTCCGGGCTCTTGGACTTTGCAGCCGCTCCAAGCCCGCAAAGTTTGATCTTTTTTCCGTCTTTCTCGCGGATTAAAAAGGTTTGATCTTTGCCGGCTTCTTCGGCTCCGCCGAGTGGTATCCGGGCTCGGGAGGAGGCTCCGCCGGCAGCAGCGGTTCTTGTGATTGGTTCTGGGACTTGAGTTTTAGCGCCCAATCGGTCACCAGGCGCGTCCCCGGCGAGCTCGACAGGCAAGGAAAGTGATTACTGGAGCCTGCAGCGCTCGATCGGTTCGTTCTCTCACTGGAAATCTTGCTTCATCTATAGTTTGTTTTCATGGAGGATTCGCCATTTCGCTACCCTTTGCCATCTTGACCAGCAATCTTGCTCTGCAACTTGAGCGATTACTGAAAGTCCATTTTTTGTGGGGGCCAATTCAGCTGTTCTGGACGATTTTGTATGGTACGATAGACTTAGTTTCTTGTTTATGTGATCTAGAAGACATCTATTCTTTGTGTGGTATAATTAACCTGTTGACTTGGCTGAAGAGATTCTTAGGGTCAATTTCGTGTTCATGTGAGCCATTAAAAAAAGTCAACACGAGAGGATAGGAACTTTGAGGTCTTAACTCTAGAAGCCCGGGATTGAAAGATCTCAATTAGTGTGGGGGCAATGTGTCACACTCATCTCATGCGTTTTCTTAGGTGTCGCTCTTCTCGTGGGTATTAATTCGGCCTGAATTGCAGGTGGACAGGCACCCATTACTCACAGTGCAAAAGGGGGCGAGGGAGTGGGCTAGGACGACAGCAGCTCAGGATCTAGTGGAAACAAAGGCATAAAGTGGTAAAGGTATCTGTACCAAGGTGAAGGTGTCTCGTACAGGACTCAGGAGAGGTGTGAAAAGGAGCTCGTTGTTGAAGCTACAGAGACAAGGCAGGAACCATGGTGAAGAAGCTGAAGAAGCTATATGGCAAGGATGCTCGGGAGTTCTTTAACCAGGTCATGGTGGAGCAGCCCCTGCTGCCCTTCCTGATCCCACTCGGCCTCTTTGCATGGTTCGTCGAACGGTGGGTTGTGCCATTCTCAAATTGGGTTCCCCTTGCAGCTGCCGTTTGGGCTACCATTCAGGTATTTGTTATTGCCATGCTATTTCATCTGAATTGATTCAAGGATTGTGATGAATTGTGCTCAATCTCTTTAATACCATGTTTAATTGGTAGCAGCAAAGCACGATAGCACGAGCAATTGCTCTTTTCTTGTTCATGAAGTCATGATCTTCCCTTTTGGTTGTCCAAAGAGCTCATAATTCCAGGGGAAAATCAATATCAAGCAGCATTATGCTTCTGCTCCTGCCTCATTTTATTTTCATGAGGAATTGTTTCTGACCCTGTTACTATTGTTTGCTTTGTCTTCTTACCTTGCTGTATGATTATTGCAGTATGGGAGGTTTAAAAGGAGGATAATTGTAGAAGATTTGAACAAAAGATGGAAGCATTTGATACTGAATACAACTGTATGCTCTTTTACTTCTATTTTTATCTGTTTCTTTTCATATATTCTCAATCACATTACTTTTTATGTTTTACAGCCCACCACACCGATTGAGCCTTGCGAGTGGTTGAACAAACTTCTAACAGAAGTTTGGCCCAATTACATGGAACCAAAACTATCGAGGAGGTTTCAATCTACTGTTGAGGTTTGCTTCTGCAACCTCACTGAATATTTGTTCTCTGTGGTTCTTCTCTGTGGGATGTATTTTCTTTAGCTCTGGAGCTTTAGACACTAAGGTGCTAGGACCAACTCACCATTATTCTTGATTAATGAAAGATGTCAGTTATGCTTAGGATCTGCTTGACGGTGGATAGTTGTAATGTTGTTTGTAGAACCGCTTTTAGAAATTTAGTGCCTGGTTACCTGCTCTTAATTAAAGTTGCAAACAGAGATCAGATTTGTTTCAATTTACCAACAATTGTGAGAGAACAAGGGTTGAATAGCAGACTTTGTACAAACTTAATTTAATTTTCCAACTAAACCGAGGTTTTTAATGGTCATTTTCAGCCACAGCTTCAAAAAATAAGCACGGTGACATCAAGTACAAACCGCCCTTAGTAATTTTGCTCTTGGGGGATGTAATCTAGAGAATGAACTTTAGAGCATCTGAAAGAATTTTACTCCATTTGAGTATAAGTTAATTAATTGTTATCATTAAAGGGCAGACAAGCTTTTGAGTAGGTTGTGTTATTGAGATTAGGTGTATTTGATTCTTGGAAGTGGATAGGTCCCAGACAAAGATACCAATTAATAAATTCTTTTATTTGATGTATTAAATATGTATTGGGATTATATTATGCATTTTCCATACATAGCTGACAGAGCTCTATGATTTTGCAGAGGCGTTTGAAGAATCGAAAACCAAAATTAATAGTAAGTTCTTTTTTCTAATATGTTTCTCTTTTCATGTATTTGTCATCTGATTTCAGTACTAAGGTTTTGTTTTCCTATCACCAGGATAAAATAGAATTGCAGGAATTCTCACTTGGCTCTTGTCCACCTACCTTTGGAGATGAGGGGATGCGCTGGATTACTTCAGGTGACCAGGTCAGTCGTATATTATTGTGAACTGCAGTTGCATCTGAAAGTTTCACTTGCCCATGATTTCCTTTAGACGGATACAGAGGTATTAGCCAGTTTGTGGTCCTACCAAATTATACGACAGTGATCTAGCTTGTTGTCACTATGTTGGCTATTTTATTAATCAAACTTAGCCCTACATCATTAAAGAGGATTAAGTAAGATAAAGGTGAATCATTGGATACTTTACAGTACTTTTAACTTTTAATTACGTATTGGTTGATTATGCTTTCAGCTTTGTAATATTTGTTTGTACAGACAAGTAGGTCAGCTCCCCCTGTAGCTTTAGTAGTTTGACATATCCATCTTCTTTCATATATGTTCTTAGAAGCTGAAGAGGTTCTGTATTTCTGCACATAATTTGATGGAGTATGCAATTTAGTAGCTACACCTTCTCTAACATAAACTCCTTTTTTTCTCTCTCACACAGCAAGTCATGAGCTTGGGTTTTGATTGGAATAGCCACGAGATGAGTGTAATGTTTTTGGCGAAATTAGCAAAGCCGCTGATTGGGACTTGTCGCATTGTAATAAACAGCATTCACATCAAGGGAGATGTATGCTCTTTCCCCTCTCCATTGTGTCTTGTTCCTTGACTTATTATATTTGGTTTTATAAATCCGCAAAATACTTTTCATAATTCCAAAAGCTGAGAAATTCTGTCATTGTGAGCAAGTTGAGCAGTCCACAATGAGCAGCGATGATAAAAAGTGGTTTTATTGAGCTATTTGTAGTTTTGTGTGGTTAGGAAATAGTGCTGTAACAACAATTGATTTGCATGATACTTCATTTGTGATTTAGTACGCTGAGTGTGTTATTTCACTGAATATAATAATAAATATTATTTTTTCTGTAGAGCAGAGAATTTTGGGTACATAAGTACGTTCATCACCTTAAAGCTTACATCTGCTATACATAAGTACTTTCATCACGCTATATGTACAATTATTCTGAATTCTGAAGTGGCAATTAGTCTATGCCAGATTGAGTTTTTACACTATATCTGATTCAGATTATATTGTTGCAGCTTCTACTATCACCCATACTTGATGGTGAAGCTATACTTTATTCTTTTGAATCTACCCCGGAAGTCAGGATTGGAGTAGCATTTGGAAGTGGTGGAAGTCAAGCAATTCCCGGTATGGAGTTGCCCGGTGTCTCGACATGGCTGGTGGGTTTGTGCTAGCCATTTAGTACCAAAATTCCAAGAATTAGGTTCAAATTTTAATTATCTAAAAAGTGGTTCATATCACGTAATATCTTCATCAATGGCAGCCACTGGATACCATAACCTAGATGTTATATCTGAATATCTAATGATATCGGGTCTATGCTTCATGAACCATGCAGGTAAAGCTTTTGACTGAAACCATAGGGAAAACAATGGTCGAACCACGACGACTATGTTTTTCTTTGCCAGCAGTAGATCTAAGAAAACAAGCAGTTGGAGGTGTTCTTTCAGTTACTGTTGTTTCAGCTAGTAACCTCTGTAAGAACACAGCTAACCGCCAAAGCTCAAATGGAGGGACCATGTCTGGAACTGATAACAAGGTATCACAGACATTTGTTGAGGTAGAAGTTGGCAATTTGATGAGAAAAACAAGTACCAGTAAGGGTCTAAATCCTATGTGGAACAGTACATTTAACATGGTACTGCATGGAGATACAGGCATTGTCAAGTTTCTTCTGTATGAATTGGATTCTGGTGGTGTCAAATTCAATTACTTGACAAGCTGTGAGATAAAGGTATTCTATATATAAAGCTATTCTTTTTAGTGAATTTTCCCTGTTCTTGTGGCAACTGTGGTTCTTCCTATATGTCCAAGGGCACTCAGATACAAATTAATGTAAACAGGTCAAGTATGTTCATGATGGTTCAACAATATTTTGGGCTATAGGCCATAACTCTGGTGTCGTCGCAAAGCATCCTGAGCATTGTGGACAAGAAGTTGGAATGGTTGTTCCATTTGAGGATATTGATGGCGAGGTACCTTGCCTATTCATTTACATTCCTACTTCAGTTTTTAAACCTGACACACGATTGTAAGATGAGAATGCTCAATTGATAGAAATTTAATAAGATGTGCTGGCTAGTTTTCTCAAGTCATCACCATACCTGTCTAGTCTGCCATCATACCATATATTTCTAGGAGATTATTATCTAGACATGTTGTGAACTAAGACACTGTAAATTCTGTAGTTGTAAACTTCCATTGCTCTCCATAGTTCTACATTAGTTTCCTGTTGGCTGCCACTTTTGACAGTCTTTATGGTTGGAACATTTGATACATTATATGAAAAGCAAATTTTGCTGATTTTTTATTTACTAACACTTTTCGAAGCGAGAAAGAAAGATAAAGTTCATCCACGTCCAGAGAACCAGTGGAAGTAATGAAATTTCATTCCATTGGACTTTGCAAGCTCTGTATATAATTTCTTAGAAGGGCTGAATAATTAGGTGTTATTTTGTTGAATACAGTGCAATGATGTATTATATAACATCATTATTAAACCTTCTTATCCCCAAACTATAGATATTAGTAGTGTACTTTTACCTTCTAGACCTGTGACACTAGGAAATTTCCAAAAAGTTGCAGCCCACCATTTGTTTGTTTAAGTTGTTACTTGACCCCTTCGTTTTATAAATCATTCGTATTCAGTTAATGTCCTAAATCTTAATCGTGGCGTGTGCTATTTTTTGCTCCGAACATGCGCGAGAGCTGCGTATCATGTTAAACCCCCTCCCCCACCCAAAAAAAGAACTGGAATAACTTAAAAAATCAAACTGGGTGTCTATTTCGTTGGATAAGATCCTGATTGTAACAAGATGTAAAATCAAATTGGCATAACAATTAGAAACGGATTCTTAAAACTGGGTTGCTATAAGAAAGACAAGCTATGTCATTTCTTGCCTTCCACCCCCACCCTGTTCTAGCTTATTTTGTTTACGAAGTATGGACGATGGTATGAAGTTGTTCCAAATGCTTTTGATTGCAGTTAACTGTAAGCCTTGTGCTAAAAGAATGGCAGTTCTCTGATGGATCGGTTACATTGAGTAATTCTCTGAGTGGTGGTCTTCAATCCTCATCTGATGGATCACCAAAGCTTCAGTCCATAACAGGAAGGAGACTTAGGGTCAGAGTTGTTGAGGGTAGGGCCCTCACTGCAAATAGTAAATCTGGAAAGTGCGATCCTTATGTGAAACTTCAGTACGGAAAGGTTAGTTGTTCACTTGCTGAAGTTTAGTTCCACCAACTACTCAGTTAAGACAATTTCAAATTCTAATATTTTGTATTCGAGAAAAAATCTAATATTTTATTTGCTATTAGGCTCTATACCGAACAAAAACGCTGTCACATACAGTTCGACCAGTTTGGAATGACAAGTTTGAGTTTGATGAGATCGCTGGTGGTGAATGTCTGAAGATCAAATGCTATAATGCAGATATATTTGGCGATGAAAGCATTGGTAGCGCAAGAGTTAACTTGGAGGGACTTTTAGAAGGTGCTAGCCGTGATGTTTGGGTCCCACTTGAAAAAGTAGATTCAGGAGAGATCAGGCTTGAAATAGAGCCCATAAAGAATGATCACAACAATAGCATGCAGGTATGTATGTGCTCTTAAGCACTAAATTAGATTGTGAAGAGCTCCCAGCATTTTTAATATTGTGGACATTATAAATTTGAATACCTGAAGCTTGGACAATGCCAGTTTATTGATAATTGCATAACCCTCCGATAGTTGCAAATCTTGTTTTCTGCATCTGAACTTTTGTTTCTCGTTCTTTTTTCCAGAGCTCAAGTAGTAAAACTGGAGCTGGTTGGATTGAGCTCGTTGTAATTGAAGCCAGAGATCTTGTTGCTGCCGATCTGAGAGGCACTAGTGATCCTTATGTCAGGGTGCAATATGGAAACAAGAAGAAACGAACCAAGGTTAGATTACAAATTTATTGGCTCTATTTGCCATGTTTGCATTACATCTCTGCCTAATCGGAGCTGCTAGTCATACTGATTTTCTGAGCAACTTTGCCACAGTGTGCTGGTCTGCTGGATTAGTAGTATCTGGCATTATTGTTGCTTATTGTTTACTTCAGATTTGTAGCTCTGAAAGGAATCGGTGCTCGTAGCCTAAGAGGGGAGGGGGTGAATTAGGCAAACTTAAAACCTTAACGTATGGCTCAATCTAGTTTGCACAAAACTTAAACTAAAACATGCTATCTAGATGTGCAACTAGAGTTCTAGTGTGAAAATCTCGTCCTAAAGAGTTTTGCAACCTATAGCCAATCCTAGCAAGATACTAGACTAAGAAAATAAAGGCACACAAGTTGCAATATGAAGTGCGGAAGCTTAAGAGTAAAGGATGAGGGGAAACAAACTCTCGACACGAAGATTTATCCCGTAGTTCGGTTAGGCACAAAGCCACTCCTATATCCACGTTGTTGAAGCACTCACAAAGAGTATTGCTTCCCGGCAACCAAGTCTCTTCCGGGACTCTTCTTGACTTGGCACAAAGGCTATGTCAAGTCACTACGGTCATCTTGATCCCGCTTTCCACTAAGGAGCTTCTCCACCAAGGAAGGGGGTCTCCACGTCCCCCGCACAAAGCCGTCGACGCCGCTCCACACCAAGCCGGAGGGTCGTAGACTTGCCGGCGAGCCACCAAAGCTCCAAGGGGCCGGCGCATCAAGATACAACTTGTGGTTCACTTCTAGAATCAGCACACAAGGTACAAACCTTGCTCTCCCACTCTCTCAAGAGCTAAACCTAGCACTAACTCTCACAAAGCTTGTGCTAAACCTAAAGATGTGATCAATATGCTCTTGGGTGGCTTGGAGGTGTTCTCTGGTGTGTATGGGGCTCCTCAAGACTCCAGCAACCTCAAATGACCCGGGGTGAGGCATATATATAGCCCTCCAACTCAATAGAGTCGTTACATACTTTTACCCAGAAAAGTACGTGGGCGTCGGTTTAACCGACCAGGGGTGTCGGTTCAACCGGTCACACTGAGCTGCATGCCGACTATTGAATTCCCAACGTCTTTTTCTGCTGATGTCATTGCACCAACGCAATGCACCGACCCAGTTGAAGATCCCGTCGGTTTAACCGACCGTAAAGACTGATACTGGGCTGAGCTTGCATAGCTATCTTATGATATGGTTAATGCACCGACCCATGGGGTGTCGGTTTAACCGGTCCTGAAGCACCCTCCGCAGTGCTTCGAACATGCTCTCTGATGAACCTGACAATGCACTGACGCCTTGGAAAAGAACCCGTCGGTTCAACAGACAGTGCATGGTTTTTCCTGACAAGACCAGCATACTAATTCCAATTGCACCGACCCGTGCAAATTTGCTGTTGTCGGTTTAACCGACCCGTTGACTGTATCTGCCACTTGTCCAAGTCGTCGCTGAGATCATTTTCACTGCGTCCATTGTGTCTTGGAGATGATTTGGACTATCTTGGAGATGGTTTGGACTTCATCCATTGAACCTAAAAATCCTACAAATTTGAGCTCACAAACTCGTTAATCCCATTGATCATGTTGTCACTTAATCACCAAAATCACAATATGGCCTAATGGAGCCATTTTCCTTACAAGCTCGTAGAGCACTGGTCTTAGCTACTCCCGCTGTTCCAAAATGCAATATGTTTTAGCCCTGTCCTAAGTCAAACTTCTATAACAATTTCATCGAAAAATATTAATATCTAAAGTACCAAATAAATGTACAATCAAGACATTTCATGGTGGATTTGTAATGAAACTAATTTGATGTTATCAATGTTGGTGCATTTTTTCTATAAATTTGGTGAAAGTTCGATAAGTTTGACTTAGGATAAAGCGAAAGCACCTTACATTTTGGGACAGAGGAAGTATTATGAAAGCACTTCCTTGGTAATGCGAGGAGGCTTGTCACTTTTTAGTTTACACTCTCCCAGCTGTGGCTCTGCCATTGTTTTTGCAGTTTCTCGCGTCTGAATTCAGAAAAAAAATTATGGCCACCTGGCTGGAGTTTTGAGAAGGCGCAGTATGTTGAAGCTGTCTCGTTCTTTCTGTGCAGGTCATTTACAAAACACTGTTTCCGCAGTGGAACCAGACGTTCGAGTTTCCCGAAACTGGAGAACCCCTGATTTTGCATGTCAAGGACCATAACGCGGTCCTCCCAACCGCTAGTATTGGCCATTGCACCGTGGAATACAGCATGCTTTCTTCGAATCAGTCCGCCGATAAATGGATACCGCTCCAAGGCGTAAAAAGCGGAGAAATCCATGTAAAGATTGAACGAAGGGTACCGGTATCAGACTCGGAAAAGAAGGCCGCGCTCGGGACAGATCCATCTGGCAAAGGACACAAGATAGCAACACAGGTGCGGAGCCTTGGTTCAATTGATTCCGTTTACTCAACCAAACCCTTCTGAATCTTCTCTTTGATATTCATCTTGTGAGGGAGTGATGAGCGTGCTTGTGTGATTTTTCCACAGATGAGGGACAGCCTGAAGAAATTCACAGGCTTGATCGACGAGGGCGGTGACCCGGAGGCCCTGTCGTTGGCGGTGACAGAGATGGAAGGCATCCAGGGCGAGCAGGAAGAGTACATAGAAGTGCTGGAGCGGGAGAAGGCCATGCTGCTGCACAAGATACAGGAGCTCGGTTCCGAAATCATCAGAACAACATCTGGCCCTCCAAGGACGCCGTACTAGTTAGACCGATGAATGCGCCCAGCTGATGAACATACACGTATGGGCAGGCAAAGACCTCACTACACATAGAACACTTCACTTCTGCATATACCAGCGAACAGCATGATAGCTTGTAAGTTGTAACTTGTACGTAGGCCAGAATGGATAGACAAGTGACGGAGCTAACTGAAGTCGATCGGTCCACTTTTGACATTTGTGCACAGTTAAATGTAGATGAAGCCTGAATTTGATGATCCAACGACCAACGGTCAGACTAAGAGATGATCCTGTAACCCTGCAGGCTGCAGGCTATGTGTACGCAGACGCTGGATTCTGGAAATTGGTGTGGTTCAGTGGTTCGAAGAAATGATGCGTTCTCTGGTCCAGTGGTCCGCGTTTCTTTTCAGGCAACAGGCAGGCTGCGCCGCGACGCAGTGCCCGGACTGATGCGTCCACTTCCACATGGCGGCGGGCCGCAGCCAGGTTTTCAGGGCAGGGGTGTCGCCGGACATGGGCTGGAGGCAGGTAGGGCGGCGAAAGCCTAGCGGGGGATGCAGCGCCCGAACTGGAAAGCGTCCCGGCACGGGGGAGGGGGAGGGGAGGACACGCCGATCAAAGCAGGGGCCGGGGCGATGAATGCCCTACTTCGGTTACCACCTGAAAGCTACCAGTGGTAGTGCCAGTACGGCGGTACGACACCTCATGCTGGGAAGTCGATGCTGCTGCTTTTTCTAAAAAAATAAATTCGGGTGTGAAAATCATTCTGCAAAGTCAGTGTTGATCTCTGACGGAAGCACCAGCTAGCGGTCGAAGAGTTTGACTTTTGGGTCCTCCTAGAAGTTGGTTGGTTCGCAAAGGTCCAGGAGCGTAAGATGATCGCTGTGATGGTGTTGCACTAGCAATAGCAAGTTAAAAAAAAAACAATCTACCATTTGATTTCCAAATCAGAAAGAATCATCCCCTTCAACCAGCCGGTTGGACCGGTTGGATCGTCGATACCACACCATGACACCAAGCAGGAAGCTGGAAGCAGCAGCAGGGCATTGAGGCAAGGCAGCAACTGCAATGGTAGCAAGAGGGTGAGGACAAAGGGCACCTCTTACAACGCAGTGGCAGTAGTACTAGTGGTACTAGCGTGCGCGCGCGCTTGACACTTTTAAGATGATCAGATGTGTAAGGCGTAGGTGCTCAGCTACGCCGGGGGCCTAGCTAGGATCGACCGATCCATTGCATGATCGATGGAGGAGGACCACGCGAGCGCATGCCATGCCTGCAGCAGGGGAAGGTACGTACGCGAACTTGCCTTTTGAGGCCCCTCTTGTTTTCTCGCTCCAAGATATATGTATTATTGGCAGCCCCATCATTTTTGGGGGAAAAGAATCGCATGACCATGTGCTGCTTCTGTACAGTGTATTTTTACCGCGTCTAGTCATTATACTGCTGCCTTCCGTTTCAAATTATATTTGGTTCCGAGTTAAATTTGTCTAATTTTAGTTTAAGTTTATGAGACATGTAAAACATACTTCCCCGTCCCAAAATACAAATCATTCTACAAATTCTAAGATAGATTAATAAGGAAAAAGTCCAAATTTACACCCTTGAACTATCACAAAATCCGATTTTTAACCTTTAACTATAAAATCAGATAAAAAGGACCATCCAACTGTTGAAACCCGATAAATTTAGACCTTTGAGTGGTTTCAAATGTGGTTTTCATTTTAGAAAAATTTAAAATAACCAAGTTTAAACTAAAAAATTTATAAGTATCCGTTTTAAATAAAAAATAGGAAATGAGCGCTAATATTTTTCTAAAAATGTAACCTATATATTGGCACTCCACTTGTCAGTTATCCAGATCTAATTTTTTCATGTTCCTAATATTTGTTTGCTTGTAGTTATGCTTATTACTTTTGAATAAATAAGATACAAATAGAGCAACAACAGATACGTTACATTTTTAGAAAAAAATTTGGTACTAGTTTCATATTTTTCTAATTTAAAATAAATTAGTTTTGATTTTTAATCTAACTAGAATTTTATTTTTTAAAAAAATATAAAATAACCTTTGAAACCACCCAAAGGCCAAACTTGTCTAGTTTCAATAGTTGGATGTCCCTTGTTATCCGGTTTTGTAGTAAAGGTCAAAAATCAAACTTCTGCGATAGTTCGTGGGTGTAAACTGGACTTTTTCCGATTTATAATAAGGTAAAACGACTATGCTTGCCCTATTTATCATCCATATTTGACAGTAATTGGTTCTCACATGCACACATACTTTCTAATAAATAAGGTAGAATGACTTATTTTCTAGGAAAAAGTTTGAATCCTAGAATGACTTATTTTTTGGGGGTGGGCTGAGGGAGTATGTAATACCAAATAAATGCAATATGAAGACATATTTCATGATGGATTTAATCAAATCATCTTGTTATAGATGTTGATTATTTTTTTCTATAGATTTAGTCAAAACTAGATTAATTTTGACTTATGACAAACCTGTAGTAAGCAATAATTTGGAACAAAGGGAGTACATACCGTTGTCAAAGGCTTTACTATATACTACAATTTTGTCCAAATATCCACTACAAGACTAACAATATGTTTCCTATACATTTCTTTCAAGAAGCCAACAGTGTCAAAGAGCGGTGGAGAGGGACCTCTGATCTGCCAACTGAATCTCATCTTCTTTCTAAAAATATTTCAACCTAGTGGAATCAAGATATTTGTAGTTACGTGGAATTCAACTGAACATGCATGCATTGTAGTTGTTGCCTTTTCCTTCTTCTTTCTGCAACGGGATCAGGAAGTACCATGTGCTTAGCCCTTCCGAGTCGTTAGACTCATGCACAGAGCTCTAACAACTGAAGAAATAAATGTGCCTTGTGCCGTGGGTACGCACAGCGCCTACAGTATCCAGAACCAGAAGCAGCCTCACATATCTGATCGTGCATTCATCCCTATGCGTACTCGCTTACAACTGGTCTACAGGCCCGCGGCGGGTTGGGCGCATGATCGAATTGCGGCCGGCTAATTTCTCCCGTGCTTCTTCCCGACCGACTATTCCGTCCACTCCATCGGCGGCTCAGCTTGTTATAAGCGGGAGGTTGATCACGAAGGCGCATGTAGGTGGAGCCCACGGGGGTTCCCATGTGAAGTGGCGAGTGCCAGTGATGAGGCAGCGATCGAGACACCCACCAGCGATCACGAAGGCAGCAAGCGAGTGCCAGAGAGGGAAACGGGGAAGGGGATCTCGGGAGCAGCGCTGGGGATCGGACAGCCACTGTGTCTCAGTTGTGTCTCAATGTCTGGGTGGGGGCGCTAAGGGTTGCCGCATGCGCTGCATCGCGTTGCACATCGATAGGGACGAACCCTGGCTGGCAACCCAACCCGGCCTGCCTCTCTCTCGTCGCATGTGATCGATCGGAGCGTGTACGTGGCCCGTCTCGATCGATCGGCACGCGCATGCGTTTCTCTGCCTGCTGCTGCCCTTTGCTGCTGGTCATCAGGAATCAGCAGGATAGATCGTCGTCGCTGCAGCAGCAAATCTTTCACACGCACTCCCACTCTCCTGTCCTCTCTTTCTGTCCTTTTGGAGCTCTTCTCGTCTGCTCGCTAAGCCCAGCAGGTCCTCGATCACCTCCCGCGTGCAGACTCGTTTGGAAGGGTTCCATATGCGTCTGTACCGCGCTGCTCACGGCACACACACGCTGGTCGATCGAATTCTGTTTTGCTAAAGTCTCGCTGGTCGAGTCAGTTGGACTGAATTTGACTCTCCTTATTTGTGTGTGTTCCTTTTCCCATTTACTTGTGATTAGTTGTTGAGCTGAAATCATTATAAGAACTTGGCTGCCTGCGATCGCGCAGGCCTAATATTTTTTTTCCATTTTGTAAAAAGGTTACAAGTCTGTCCATTAGGTGAAGCTGAAGTAAGGCTAATTAAAGTAGAGGCCTGAATTATTTCTGGTGCATGTGTTCATTTATCCTGGAGTTTGTTCAAGTCGGTCCCTTTTCTTTTCACCACCAGTGCACATGAGCATGCATGACCGGAGCTCATGCACGGTTATGGTTGGCACAGAACAGCAGAGACAAATTGGTGGACAGTAGTGGTGGGGAAGGAAAACTGAAGACGCACCAGCCCGTCCAATCGCTCGATGTTCCTCCTTGTGGCTTGGGGGGTTAATTTAGAATGAGCAAAACGCGAGAATTTTTAGGAGAAGAGATACTCTAGTGCAACTTCTCGATCTAATTGTGAAGATCAAAGATCAAGCGAGAATGTGTGGTGCATGTCCGGTGCAAAAAACCTGAGAGATTGACCAGGAGAGTAGTCCTTGTGGACTCTATTTTTTTTTCTCTCTGTAATTTTGCAAAGTTTTGTTACTCTTTTCCTCTATATAACAATACATGCGGACAGCAGAGCTGTTGGCGGATTAAAAGGAAAATGGTTGGCACCGGCGGTACAAAGGGCTAGCCGATGAATGGTCCTTATTACGGGGGACACGAAGGAATGTCACCGCTAACGACAAGAGATGAGTTGGAAGACACATTGGCAGCGACAGTGACAGTAGTAAGATTAGAAGGAAAAAAAGGTAATAATGGCAGCAGCGGCATGATATGTGCACTATCAGTACATGCATGGTTCACTCTAGGATGGTACGAGCAACATAAGATACTCCTATGTCAGGTCCCCATGCATCCTTAAACATGTACTTTTGTCAATTTGATCACACCAAGAGCATTATTGAAAAACACCAGAGTCATGCTATCGCATAACATGCCTTTTCCTAATTGGCAACTTTAAGTTCTGAAATGACAATGAGATATAGTCATATATATAGTCATTTTAATCATTAATTGTAGGTAACCACCAAAACGTTCATGATATAAGAGGACAGAAGCTACTCACCCCAGTAATGAATACTTAACGCCTTTGTCGTTTTCTCTTTAAATTTTATCTTCCACCACTATTTTTTGTTGATTAGAATATATTTATATTATCTAGTAGAAGTATGAAACTATAAAAGTATTTTTCAAGATAAATATATCGATATGGTTTTTATGTTTCCTAATTAAATATTTGAATATTATTGTGGTCAAAGTCTTAAAGGTTTGCTCTGATTCTGGTCAAAGTTAAATATATTTACCACTAGAGAGAGTAAAAAAGGACCCATCGCTTGTTCAAGTAGTAGAAAGGGCCATATAAAACACATCACTCATTCAGATTCGAACAAGGCGTATCTATTGCCTTCGATCCTAAGTCAATTCTTTAGCTAATATCATAAATGGCTAAACTATGGTATAAGCTTGTGTTGGCGCTAAAAATCGGCCGATGATCTTCAGCGTCGGACACACGATCCGGGAGAATCTGCTTAACTCCTGTTCGGGTGATCGCCCTAGTGCGGTTCGCGCGGCGTGCCAGTCAACTGACCTGTTGATTGACAAGAAAAGAAACGTATTAAATTCCGGGGGTCTCGATCGGCTAGAGTTCCGATCTGTCCCGAAAAGCGTATCAGCGAATAGGCCAATTTTCTATGAAGATGACCGGCTATAGATTAGCCGATAATCACGTAGCGATTGTAAAGAAACTACTGGAGCAAATTAAACAATCGCCACAGATGCAACACTTAAAATAGATCTAATCGGCTATATGATGATAAATAAGAAAAAATAATGATAAAGCCGATAGTTTGATCATAAGCTGGATAACTGGTGATAAAACTAGAGCAATAGATAAAACCTATAACTCTAGTAAATATCGATAACTGGTTAATAAATCTAAACGAAACAACAGCGATGCGCCCGAAGTTAAAGCTTAGATATTACTCGATAAACGGAACTTAGCAATTGGCCGGAGATCGTGTCGATGCAGCCCTGCCAACCCGTACGAACTCGTGAAAGAAAAAGATGTATTGGCGAAGTCGCCGACTTGAAAGTAAAGTACGATGAAAAAGTAGATTGTTTGTATTGATTGATGTGTATCCTTTACAAAACCCTGACTGCTTCTATTTATACCCTAGGACTAAGACTCCTGATCTGTCACGATCCGTTACAAACTTGACTTAAATATAAAAACTACTATATCTATAAGACTCTCCTAAAGGAAACGGACTCCCGCAGGATCTTCTGCTGCCATCTCCTAGTCCAATCCGAACTCCTTCTATTGCTTCTCGACCGAGTCAGCGTCGCTCTTTTGACCAACGTCAAGTCATCTTTGACTAGGATCCCCTGTCATCTTGACTCAACATCTCCTCTTGGGATTCCATTGGCTTCATCCTCCTTCTATAAATAATATATCTGTTGGCGCAAGCCCATATTGGCCCAAATGCTCCAGCCTTTCAATCGGCCGACCCCCACCAACTCCATTCGCCAATCGCCCGAAACACAGCAGCACCAATCGGCCGATTCCTAACTGTAACGCCAATCGGCCGATTCCCAATTGTAGCCTTTAAATCTGCCATATCGGCCGATTTCCTCCTTCCCTAACGCCGATTCAAAACGTGTCAAAATCTGGCGTCAACACATGCCCCCCAGTTTCGGAGTAAAACATGACTTTTACTTCGAAATTCTTTTTTTAATCTCTCCTCCAAAACAAACGTGGCAAAAATCTCCTTCTGTTTCGCGGTCTTCTACCTGATGATTGCAATCTTTTCGAGCTGGGCGCCTGAGACAACCTTTCCCCCGGAATTCGTGTAGACGGCGCGGTAAAATCCCGCCTTTACCCCTTCTCTCGGACTGTCTTTAAATACTGGCGTTCCCTGCTGCTTCTTCTCCACGAGCTCAGTAACTTCCACCCCAGCGAATCACTTGCTATCTTCTCCCAACGCCTTTTTTGCCTCCAACCACATTCTCCGGCGATCCTTCTTTCGTCTGCATTCTGCTTCATTCCTTCAATGGCGGCACCATCAGCAACTCCACCAACCACGGAGGCTCCACCAGCAACTCCATCGGCGATGGCGGTTCCATCAGCGATTCCATCAGCGACGATGAGCTTCATCCCGGAGGTAAACATCCGAAAGTTTTCCCTTTTACTTTTTACCGCCCATGCATCTTTTAGATCTATTCTTAGTTCCTCCCTTTTTACTTTTTTAGGCAGTTAGACACCAAATCACTATCCGCCTTTCCGAAGCTCCTGGTCTCATCTGCTTAGGCCCTATGGGGAATCCAGACCCGACTGATCTGATTAACTTAGAAACCCATAGAGTCCCTTTCAAGCAATCACCTATGGATTTGGGCCAGTGGTCAGGCACTTTTAGATCTTGGCCGAATGAAACCCCCGACTGGAAAGAATGGTACCAAAGAATGGCCAACTCTAAGAGAGTTCAATGGGATGAATTAAAAATCGGCCAGTGCATCAATCTCTCTTTGTCCCAGATGGAGAAGAATGAACCCCTGGTAATAGCAGCCTCCTATTTCTGGTCTGACGCGCTCAACGCGTTTCTCTTTGGGCACGGACCCATGACCCCAACTCTGACCGATGTCCTGATGCTGACCGGCCTCAACATTTCCTCCCCCGATACACCCTTTAATTATCTGATCAAGCCGACCCATCGACTAGAGACGAAAGGAATCGGCGGGTGGAAAGGGTATATCAACAGAAACATGAGTACCGGGACGATTTTGGAGAGAGAATATTCAGCGTTCTTGATGATGTGGCTAGAGAAGCACCTCTTCTGCGGCAGAGCGGTTGACCCTTCTTCCAACACACAAGCTCTGGCCGAAGCCCTGTCAAGAGGATCCGCCATCCCTCTCGGGAAGCATCTACGAGGATCGGCCTACCACATGATGCACCAGATCAGCGTCAAACTGTCAAAGGGAGAGCCGATTGGTAACCTTGGTGGCCCCTGATGGTTTATCACCCTGTGGCTCAACTTGTACATGAGCAAAATCTCCCAGCAGCAGATAGAGACCAAGACATTGCCCAACATCGAGTCAGAGGAAAACCCCACAGTACGACGATGGTGCACCTCTTTCGGCGAAGCGGCATCAGCTTTCCCTGGTCGCCAGTTTACCGCCACCCAGACAGCCGAATATTTCAGATGCTTTTACAACAGCTTTAGTGAAAAAACTACCAGTTGGTACCCGTACCAGAGAACGGAGCCACTTTTTGAGCTTCCCTTCTGCTATGACTCGACGTCCAACTCCTTTGATAATGATCTTACGGACGCCTTGATCAAACCAGGGATCTTAATGGCGAACTTCTTCTCTGGGAAAGACTCCCCAACTTATGAATTTTGTAACCCATCAGTTGCAGCATGGCAGTTCGGCCTTGGTCAGCTGCCGTTTCAAGTTTATTTTGCCGGCCGCTCGAAATTCCGAGATGAGCTCACTAAGGGCCTTGACTACAGTCGACTGTGCAATTTAGTGCCGGATTCCAGTACCATTGATCTAAACAATTGGATAGTGGCTCCTTTTGCTGTCCAACAATTCAAGTTATGGTGGGCAGAATGGAAGCATCATCTCTTTTGTGTATCTCCTGCAACATATTGCAATGATCTGGATCCTGACAACATCGACCCAAACCCAGCGGTACTGCCCTTTTCTCGGCCGATTTCGATGTTATTTCTTTTTATGCTACAGATTTGCCGCTAACTCTTATTCCCCTTTTCAGTCCAAAAGTCAACTTCCTCCGACGCGGAGCCGAAGTGGTAGGCCGATAAAGAATAGCTACCCATACACACCATTCCCACTCATCGGCTACCATGCCCCAACCATCGAAGACATCACCACCGGCCGATTGAAACAAACGCCGAAGAAACCCTCTTTAAAGAAGACGAGCCGCCGAGTGCGTGCCCGTATAGAACCGGCTGATCAGTCGGCGGTGGCATCGGCTGAACCTTTAGTTGCGCGGACTCTGCCGATTATTGAGGAGGTCGATCCCCAGGCTGCTACAGAAGCTGGAGCGGCTGCTGCATCATTGCTAGTAGAAGCTGTTCAGGTAATTTCGCATACCTCACATCCTTCTAAGTATTCTGTCGATATTAACTTCTTTCTGTCAGGCTGCGCAAATCGCCCCAGTGCAATCTCCGCAGCAATCGGCTACATTCCAGGCGGAAACTGGAACGCCAGCAATTCCTCCCACCGAGGTAGAGAGTCTCTTAACTCAATTTTTTGATACTTAACCAAAAACTAAATGATTTTTGATGCAGGCTACCCTGGGCGCATCGATTGTACCTTTCCAACAACCATCGGCCGGACGACTCACAGAGGTATGGCAGTCATTATATATCATCAGACTTAATCATTTGCATTATACTTATAAAAATACGCTTCCCATACCTTTCCAGGAAGCTGGTCCGAGCAGGGTACCGATAATCGCCGAATCTTCTTCTTCCGATGAACTAATCGCGCCAGTTCCCGAGATGAGGGTAGCACTCCCGCCGGCGCAAGTAGAAGAAATCCGCTTCAAAAAGGTAAGAAACTTGTCACCCAAATCAGCCGATTTCCCGTTACTGTCGACTAATCCGTATTTTTATTTTTTTTATTCTTTCGCAGGAGCAGGACACTCCCAACATCGGTCTTTTTTCCTTTGCGGTTGCACTTTCTGACGATGAAGAGGTTGCCTCGCGCCAAGTCACAATGAGCTTGATCCCTGATGACGTCCGTGCCAAGCTTGAGAGCATACGGACCCTCCTCCAAGACGACATCGGCCGACTAGTGGAAGACGCCTCGCCGATTCGGCAACTTCTTAGTGAAATTAGAGGCCGAGTTCCAGAGGAAGCGGAAGAGGCTCTGGTACCCGCCGCATACATAGAGTCAATGCAGATTTCAGTGTTCAGGGCCTTGCGCCATACGGCCGATCGCGCCAAACTAGCGAAAGCCCGCGAGGAGGAAGAGTCCTACAAACATCAAGCTCAAGAGGTGCATCGACGAATCAGCTTCCTTGAAAGCTCTCGTCCAGATATCGTCGGTGCCATAGACCGCCTTAAACGGCAAAGGGCAGAGCTAGCCAAAGAGATGGAGCAGGTGACCAAGGCCATAGTTGCTGAAGAGAAAAGACTCCAAGACCTCCCATCCGTCATCGCCGAGCTGAAGCAGGAGAGGCAGAACCTGGCCCATGAAGCAAATAAAAATCCATCTTCATATGCCAGAAGTCCCTGGATCGGCTGATGACGACCAGAGAACGTTAGACTCGGCCGATCAAGTTAGACAACGAGCGATTGCGGCTATTAATGCCCTCCTCGGGTGAACTGTAAAAGTACTGAATGCTGTGTAAACATTTAATGTCCTCTTGTCGTTGACGTGCAGATTCAAACTTGGACCGTCCTCTTCGGCAGCTTTTCATTTATTAACCTTTTTACGCCGATGGGATGCATCCTACCATTACTTCACCCTCTTCCTTCTATAAGTATGAGGCCCCGTAACGTTTCCTCTAATGACTTGATCTCCATCCTCGCAGACTAGACGCCAAGATGTCTTCTTCATCTTCTTCCTTCTCCGTCAACCAGGTACGAAATCTTCTTTTGTTCCCTCTCTTGACATTTCAATCAATCTGACGTTGGGTGGTTGTTTGCTCCCCTTTTAGCCGAAATGCCTTAGCCCCAGTCTGGAACGAGCGATTGAAGTCATGCATTCAGACAGACCACTATCGTAGGCGGACAGAGATCTGATCAGGGCTTAGCGTGAAGAACTCAAATATCATGTCCCCGCTGACGTTCAGAAGATCTGGGACCATATAGACGCCAACTGCTCCAGGCGGCCGCCAACTCAAAGGAGTCATCCACTCCCTCGCCCAGTCGCCCTTGAAGATGCTGCGGCGGGGACATCCCGACCACCTCTCGACAGGGGCCACCCACTCCCTCGTCAAGTCGAGGTTGAAGCCGCCATGGAGGATCTGAAGGAAAAGAGCATCCGCCTCTTGATAGAATTAGGCCGGATCGAGAGGGAGATTAAAAAAAAAGCGTGGTCAATAAATATGTTGGTACTTTTGTTCTAAGGGCGACTAGTACCGTGTCGGCCATGTACCATGTTGTTCTTACCGAAATATAAATCAGTCAGACTAATCGAATGTTTCGTCCTTAAGGCGATGTTATCTTTGCATCGGCTATATAGACAGGAGCCAATAGGAGTTGGCCGCGTTGTCTTGATACACTCTATCGTAAGTTATGCACCCACCTATATACTAGGATAGTACCTCTTCAGATATCTTCTATTTAAGGCTCTTGTGAATTCTTCCCCTTCGATAGTTTCTAGTATATATGCATTTCCCGGAGCATATCGGCTGATTTTATACGGCCCTTCCCAAGTGGGCGACCATTTACCGAATTTGGGATCCTTAGACCCTATCAGCAACACCAACTTCCATACCAAATCTCCTTAGGAGAATTGTTTGACCTTGACCTTCTTGTCGTACCACCTGGCCACCTTTTCTTGTTTTCTTCAATGCTGATTAGGGCCCTTAATCGCTGACCCGCCAAATCGTCGAGCTCTCCTTTCATGAGGAGGGAATAGTCATCGGCCGTCAACTGATCTTGAAGCGATGTGCGTCTTGACCCCGTCCTTAATTCCCAAGGCAATGCTGCCTCGTGACCATATACCAACTGATAAGGAGATATTTTAGTGGCCCCATGGCAGGCCATCCTGTAAGCCCATAGAGATTCGGTTAAAGACAGGTGCCACTTCTTGGGTTGTTCCTCTATCTTCCTCTTGATCAACTTGATTATCCCCTTATTGGACGATTCGGCCTGGCCATTGGCTTGAGCATAATACGGAGAAGAATTCAACAATTTAATCCCCATATCGGCGGTGAATTCTTCGAACTCTCCTAAGGTGAACATCGTTCCTTGATCGGTTGTGATGGTTTGAGGGATGCTGAACCGATAAACAATATGGTCCCTCACGAAATCGATCATAGCGGCCGATGTCACGGCCTTTAACGGAACTGCCTACACCCATTTGGTAAAATAGTCAGTGGCTACTAATATAAACTTGTGCCCTTTGCTTGATGGAGGGTAAATCTCTCCGATGAGGTCTATCCCCCAATCTCTAAACGGCCATGGTTTGATTATTGGATTCATAGCCGAGACTGGTGCGCGCTGCATATTGCCAAACTTTTGACAATCTTAACAACCTTTATAATATTTAAAACAATCTTCGAGAATCGTCGGCCAATAATACCCGTTGTTTCTGATCACCCACTTCATCTTGTGAGCCGATTGATGAGCTCCGCATACGCCCTCGTGGATTTCTCCCATCAGGACCTTTGCTTCTTCCGTTCCCAGGCATTTGAGTAGGACCCCATCAATCGTCCGGTAAACAAATCGTCTTCGAGAAACACATATTTTGTGGCCTGAAAACGCACTTGCCGATCCACTTTCTTGGACGGATCTTTCAAGTAATCGGCAATCTCCTTTCGCCAATCGTCGGCCGCAAGTTCCAGAGTCATGGCGCCTTGAATCGGCCGATACCCGGACGCGTGTTGGGCAAGCCTATTGGCCTCTTCATTGTAATTTCTGGGAATGTGCTCAATAACCGCAGACTTGAATTCCTTTAACAGTTGGAGGCAATCTTCGTAATAAATCCTTAATACATCATCTTTGCATTCAGATCTCCCCGTTAATTGATCCACAATGAGCATGGAATCTCCAAAAATTTTCACCGCATCGGCTTTGATTTCTCTTAACAATTGGATACCTTTTAGGATGGCTCGGTATTCCGCCTGGTTGTTGGTCGCGGATGCCTCTATCGGCAGAGAGAAATCATAACTTGCCCCCCGAGGCGATATGAGAACGATGCCGATTCCCGATCCGGCCCCACACGAGGAACCATTGAAGTATAGAGTCCATGGAACTGGTTCAACGACAGCGATTTCCGGTCCACAATGCTTAGCCGCGAAATCAGCCATGACTTGACCCTTGACAGCTTTGGCCGATTCGTACCTTAGGTCAAACTCTGACAGAGCCAGGATCCACTTTCCAATCCGTCCTTTCAAAATTGGCAATGATAGCATGTATTTCACCACGTCATCTTTGCATACGACTATGCACTCTGCCAATAAAAAATAGTGCCTGATCTTGGTACACGAGAAATATAGTCACAGGCACAGCCGTTCCACCGGGGAATATCTCGTTTCGGCGTCCAGGAGTCTTCTGCTGACATAATATATTACTCGTTCTTTTCCTTCGAACTCCTGTGCCAGCGCCTATCCGATAGCCCGCTCGTCGGCCGATAAGTATAGTTTGAACGGCTTGTCAGCCTGTGGCGGGACTAATACAGGTGGCGAAATTAGATATTGCTTGATGTCTTCTAATGCTTTGCGTTGTTCTTCTCCCCACACGAATTCCTAATCGGGTTTCAATTTCAACAAAGGAGTGAAAGCTTGAATACGTCCGGACAAGTTGGATATGAATCTTCTGATAAAGTTGACCTTGCCGATTAGGGACTGCAGCTCAGTTTTATTCTGCGGGGCCACAACCTTGTTGATGGCAGCTATGGTCTTCCAATTGACTTCTATCCCGCGCTCATGGACCATGAATCCTAGGAATTGTCCGGCCGACACACCGAATGCACACTTATTCGGGTTCATTTTCAACCCATGCTTCCTTGTGCACTCCAACACCTCTCGTAAATCGGCCAGATGTTCCTGATAACCTTTTGACTTGACCACAACATCGTCGATGTAGATTTCCACCAATACACCAATAAGCTTGTGAAAGATATAATTCATAGCCCGTTGGTATGTAGCATCGACATTCTTTAATCCAAAGGTCATTACCACCCACTCGAATAAACCGAGGTGGCCCGGATACCTGAAAGCCGTTTTTGAAATATCTTCTTCGGCCATTAATATTTTATTGTACCCAACATTACTGTCCATGAAACTAATGACTTTATGTCCTGCGGCGGCATCTATGAAAACGTCGGCTGTCGGCATTGGATACCCATCCATCGGTGTAGCCTGATTTAGGTTCCTGAAGTCGATGCATACGCGCAAATTTCCGTTTTTCTTGTATACGGGTACAATATTAGAAATCCACTCGGCGTAACGGCACTGCCGAATAAATCTCGCTTCAATCAATCTTGTAATCTCGGCCTTTATATCATGTAGAATTTTAGGGTTGCATCGTCGTGCAGGATGCTGATACGGCCTATATCCTGGTTTTATAGGCAACCGGTGTTCAACAATGGACCGGTCTAGATCAGGCATCTCATGGTATTCCCAAGCAAAACAATCTTTAAATTCTTTTAATAAACTTGTCAATTTGCACTTGTACTCGGGATCCAAGCTAGCACTAATATACGTCGGCCTTGGCTTGCTACCATCTCCTAAATCCACCATTTCCAATGAATCGGCCGACGTAAACCCGTGCCCAAGCTTCCCGTCTTCTCGGACGAACTAATCCATCTAGTCTGAATCTTCAGAGCCGACTGCTCAGATCGGCTGTAGGCCAAAATCGGACACTTTCAGGAAATCGGTGTCCCAAGTTCTACCGGATATACACTTGACGTGTTCGCAGCTCCACTGTTGCGTATCGGCCGCAGCAACACTGTAGGCGGAGTCGGCGGTGACTATCTCGGTATTGTCACCGACCCACTGTATGAGGCATTGGTGCATTGTGGACGGGACGCAGCAATTCGCGTGTATCCAATCGCGACCGAGCAACATGTTGTAGGACCCTTTGCCATTAATAATAAAGAAGGTAGTGGGAAGGGTCTTACTGCTGATGGTGAGGTCGACGCAGAGCGCTCCGCGGGCGGGAGACACGTTGCGTTCGAAGTCTTTGAGCATCATGTCCGTCTTGGCCAGATCTTCGTTGCTTTTGCCCAGCTTCCGGAACATGGCATACGGCATGATGTTGACTGCAGCGCCTCCGTCTAAGTAGCCTGGTGATGGGTCGTCCGTTAATGTGTCCTTTGAGGAACAGAGCCTTGAGATGTTGTCGTTTTTCGTCTTCCGGTTTCTCAAAAGTGGCTGTCATTGGCTCCAAAACCAATTGCGCCATCTGCTCCTCCATCCTTGTCGCGTCGTCTTGATCGGCGGGCGCCATGAACTCCATCGACAAGATGAACACCATGCTGACGTCAGCTGTCGATTCTTGATTATCGCCTTCCTCATTGTTGTTTCTTTTGGGACGCCAGACTCGAGACCTGTCGTCTTTCTTATCCACCATCTGCCTCTGCTCTTCCTCTTGTTGTTCCCATTGGCGCAGACGTTGGATCCTTCATTTTTGATATTAGGATAGTCCATCAGGGCACCACCTGGGCTTCACCGGTTTGGCCGGCGGTTTGGCACGCTCCCAGTCGCTTATGCTGGTTGATCCTGCCCCCCGACCGATCATACTGTTCGAGCCTGCCCCTTGGCCGATCATACCGGTCAACTCTGCCCCCCAGCCGATCATGCACTGAAAGGCGCCGATCCTCTTGTTCGCGCCAGTTTCTGCTGATCGGCTCTGATCCTCTGTCTCTGGAGCGCGACCTCTTGAGCGGGCGATCGTTACGATATGATCCGCTGCACTCAGGGCAATTATCAGCTGATGGTAATCTGAGGTTATTTTCCCAGCAGTGGATGAAAAACGGGCATCGCCAATGATCTTCGTGTCGGCGTATCATCTCTTCGCGGTGTCTCGATCTTTCCTGCTGCCGCTGATATTTATTGAGCAAGAATTGGGAGGTGATGGGTCTACTCGATCGCTCTGATCCTTCGCCCTCGTCTTCAACCCGTCTTTCCATTTGACATCGTCCATCGTAGCCTGATTTCTGGGGTCCATGGCGCCGCTTTTTTTATCCGATTCCGACGTCAGCACCTTAGTTTGAAGCGCGTTTCTTCCCGTGTCAACCATGTTAGTTGGGAAATGATGCTGATTAATTTTCATCGGCTTTACTGGCTTCGCCGGGACTTCGAATTTGAGTCTGCCTTGCTCAATGGCCGACTGTATCTGCTGACGGAAGATTTTGCACTCGTTTGAGTCGTGAGACGTGGCATACTGCCACTTGCAATATTTCATCCTTTTGAGCTGCTCGGCCGACGGAATGGTGTGGTAAAGTGAGAGCTTGATCTGCCCCTCTTGGAGAAGTAAGTCGAAGATTTTGTCGACCTTTGACGTGTCAAAACCAAACGCTTCTGGTTCTTTCTTCCCGAAAGGGCATGATATCGGCTTCTTCCCTTTGACCCATTCTGCTAGGCCGATTTTCGCTTCCTCTTCAGATTCAGATCCCTCTAAATATGCCACCTTTTTCTGAAAATTCCTCCGCTGATCAAACGGACGTACTTGTTGACCGGCCAATCGGTGAACGATCTGACTTAAACTTTCAAACTCCTGTGAGGCGTACTTCTCCTTGTTGTGTGGCAGGAGACCTTGGAAGGCGATATCGGCCAGCTGAGCGTCAGTCAGGGCTAGGGTATAGCATTTGTTTCTGACCTCTCTGAACCTCTGTACGTAATTAGTTACTGGTTCGTCGCTCCTCTGCCTGAGACTGGTTAGATCTGAAAGCTTCATCTCGTGGACTCCCGCGTAGAAGTACTTGTGTAATTGTTTCTCCAGATCGGCCCAAGTAACGATGGAATTGGGTGGTAGCGTAGTGAACCACTGGAAAGCCGACCCAGATAGAGACGGCGAGAACAGACGTGCCCGCAGAGCATCTTGTGTGGCGGCCTCCCCGCACTAGATGATGAATCTATTCACGTGCTCAATAGTTGAGGTGTCATCCAGCCCCGAAAACTTGGTGAAATCAGGAACTTTGTACTGATGGGGAAACGGCAGTAGATCGTAGGCAGGTGGGTATGGCATTTTGTACGTATAGGTTTGTACCTTCGGCTTCAACCCGAATTGGTCTTGAATCACCTCCGCTATCCTTGCTGTCTGATCCACTTGCTGCTGATGAACAACTGGTTGGGGGATCGGCACATGTTGATGGATCGGTGGTAGGAAGGCCGGGTGATGGATCAAAGCGTGTGGCGGATTTTGCAGCAACGTGGCCGGCTGAGCTGTTGACAGCCGGTGGCGTAGAGAATCTGCCGTCCCATCGTACAACATCATCGGCGCCGCGCTTCTGAGTGTTCCCGCAGCATCTACCCCCTGCCGATTTCTAATGTGGCCGGTTGATATTGAGGAACCGTCGGCCGGATAGCCGATTGGAATGGTGCCTGGATCGGAGAGTCTCCATGACCGGCTGATTGGTCCAGAACAGCTGCCGTTGCTGGTGCCCCCCCAAGGCACTGAGTTTGAGGGCAGTGATTGCACGGAAGAAATTTGGGCAGGCTGGGGCGGCGCTTGTGATTGAAAACATGGCGCACCGTTGTATCCTGGAGGCATTGAAGGCAATGAAGTGTTGTATCCTCCGTGTTGTGTTGATATCGGCTGAGGAGCCAAGTGAGACGTGCCTGGTAAGCTTCTGACGGGAGCTACAATAGGCGGGGCGTATGCTGGCCCCTGATATCCTTGAGCTACTCCACTGACCAGAACCGATGACGGCATTGTATACCGTGTTGGTCATCACTGAGGATTGGTCGATGGAAGCCTGATAAACGGACTGTTGAATCATCGGACATCTTGCCCGAGTCTTCAGCGATGGTGATCTGGCGGGGAGTTGGAAGAGGACCTTTCTTGACGGTCTCCCCGCTTCTGGTACGACTGAAAGATTGCAGGTATACCTTCTTGTAGTCTTCTAGATGTCTTGCCAGTTCTTCTTTCTGGTCGTCCTTGAGATCTGCCTCCGTAACCTCGATGACACTGCTTTCAGAGATTTCGGCGGCCTTTGATATGTTGGATATTGAGGTGATCCCACCGAGCGTGCCAAAAGTGTGTTGGCGCTAAAAATCGGCCGATGATCTTCAGCGTCGGACACACGACCCGAGAGAATCTACTTAACTCCTATTCGGGTGATAGCTCTGGTGCGGTTCGCGCGGCGTGCCAGTCAATCTGACCTGTTGATTGACAAGGAAAGAAACGTATTAAATTCCAGGGGTCTCGATCGGCTAGAGTTCCGATCTGTCCCAAAAAGCGTATTAGTGAATCGACCGATTTGCTATGAAGATGACCGGCTATAGATCAGCCGATAATCACGTAGCGATTGTAAAGAAACTACTGGACCAAATTAAACAATCGCCACAGATGCAACACTTGAAATAGATCTAATCGGCTATATGATGATAAATAAGAAAAAATAATGATAAAACCGATAGTTCGATCTCAAGCTGGATAACTGGTGATAAAACTAGAGCAATAGATAAAACCTATAACTCTAGTAAATATAGATAACTGGTGAATAAATCTAAACGAAACAACAGCAATGCGCCCGAAGTTAAAGCTTAGATATTACTCGATAAACGGAACTTAGCAATTGGCCGGAGATTATGTCGATGCAGCCCTGCCAACCCGTACGAACTCGTGAAAGAAAAAGATGTATTGGCGAATTCGCCGACTTGAAAGTAAAGTACGATAGAAAAGTAGATTGTTTGTATTGATTGATGTGTATCCTTTACAAAACCCTGACTGCTTCTATTTATACCCTAGGACTAAGACTCCTAATCTCTGTCATGATCCGTTACAAACTTGACTTAAATATAAAAACTAATTTATCTATAAGACTCTACTAAAGGAAACGGACTCCTGAAGGATCTTCTGCTGCCATCTCCTAGTCCAATCCGAACTCCTTCTATTGCTCCTCGACCGAGTCGGCGTCGCTCTTTTGACCAACGTCATGTCATCTTTGACTGGGATCCCCTGTCATTTTGACTCAACATCTGCTCTTGGGATTTCATTGGCTTCATCCCCATTCTAAAAATAATTTATCTGTTGGCGCAAGCCCATATTGGCCCAAACGCTCCAGCCTTTCAATCGGCCGACCCCCACCAACTCCATTCGCCAATCGCCCGAAACACTGCAGCACCAATCGGCTGATTCCTAACTGTAGCGCGAATCGGCCGATTCCCAATTGTAGCCTTTAAGTCTGCCGTATCGGCCAATTTCCTCATTCCCTGACGTCGATTCAAAACGTGTCAAAATCTGGCGTCAACAGCTTGTTACTAGATTCATCATAAAGTAAATATTTCTTTCTTTCTTAAAATACTCCTCTGTTTTTATTTACATGTCGTATTAGGTTTATTCTAGGTCAGACTTGGCCAACTTTCACTGAATTTATAGAAAAAATAATAACATTTGCGATACCAAATTTGTTTCATTTAATCCACCATTAAATATATATTGATATTGCATGTGTTGGGTAGTAAAGTTGTTGCAATATTTTTCTCTATATTTGGTCAAAATTGGCTAACTTTGACTTAGGATAAACCTAATACATGTAAATAAAAGTGGAGGGAGCAATGTATATATTTTTATCAATACTTCTAGTTAGGTGATGCATGTATTATTGATCGTAAGACCTAAGACCTACCTTCCCTCTCCTCCACATATGAGGTAGTAGAGTACATAGTTAAGGTGGGGAGTTGCACTAATGGACTTGTATTTAGGATGGAATGAAGCCAAAGACAAAATATAAGAACGGTAGTAGTACTTCACAACTACTCCATTTGTTCTAAATTATAAATTATTTTATCAATTTTTGCTATATGCATCTGGATTTATACTGCTTTAGATATATAATAAAAATTATGTATATATAGAACCAAAACAGTCTATTTGGAATGGAGGGATTACTAAAATTAAATGAAAAAGCATGAGAGGGAACAATAGCTAAGGACTTGTACTTAGGATGGGATGAAGCGAAAGACAAAATATAAGTACCAGTACTTCACACCTACTCCATCGGTTACAAACTATAAGTCATTTCGTAGATTTCCGTAATTCAAAAAACCAAAACAACCTATTTGGAATGGAGGGTGTACTAAAATTAAATGAAAAAAGCATGAGAGGGAACAATAGCTATACATTCAAGGTGCTACGGTGCAAGTACTAAGGATCTCTCAATAGAACATGCATGCAATTGTACAAGTGAGAAACCGCTTGTTTTTTTGGAACTCCAACGGATGGATCAAAAGTCAACAGGCATAGCAAATCACGAGGAAGCTGAAGCAGCCGCCTGACGTGCAGTGGTGCAGCTCCCTGACTTGACCAGCACTAAATTAACTGTCACAATGTGCCGCAGCATGCATGTACTTAGGGGTCACAAGCCGGTCTCTCTCCTTATTTTCTTCCTTGATGCATGGCTCCTGCTACAAGCTCCCCGTCCTATCTACCAGCTTCCTCCGTTGTCTGGGCTTACAAGGCCAGGCATTGCCAGGGCCACTAATCTACACTTCTATGCCCTTGCTAATCCCAGGTGGAGAGAAGAGAGAAGTGGAAACTAAAACTTGTACCACATGCCAAGGTCACTGTCATATACAGGGGGTCATATCACTTCTATTCATGTCTCAATGTCTCATGTTTTCCATACAAATGAAAAGAACTTTTCTCACTAGCAATGTACATTGGATATTGCCATCATCAGCAGGAAACCTAAACTGAGGGAGTTCACCCTCAGTCCTACTACTATAGTACCTTCTCTCTTGTCCACCCCTAAACGCCTAAACTCCCAGTAGTACTTGACACCAACACCTGCTAGCTACCAACCTACCATGTAGGTAGGATAGCCCAGCTCAAAGGCTAAGCAAAGCATGCATGCAGCCCTAGGACTTAGCCTGATGGATAGCCTCCCTTGTGCTTGTGCATGGCATGCCCCTCTCAACTAAATACTGGAGCAGGGCTTTGTAAGAGGTGCCCTTGTCTTTATTACCCTACCCTCTCTCTATCTCCATCTCTCTCTGCTCAAGCTGAGCTGAGCGGAGCTGCATGCATGTCCTACACCAGCACAGGGTGACTGGATGAGGGAGAAAGAAGCAAAGAAGGACACAGGTCTAGTATTGCCTATACATTTGTACAGATGTATGTGTGTGTGTATGCGCATGTGTGATGTCTCTGAGTTTGCTTCGCGCTTGCAAGATCTAGAGTGACAAGTGCCCTAGCTTACTCCATTTAATGATTCATGCAGCAGGAGAGGAGAGGCATCAGCATCTCTGTTGCTGGTTGCAAACAGATACAGCGCAGTGTTAAGAGTGTAGTGGTTCTGTGGGGCTTTCCTGCGTAGTAGAGTTGTGGCCGGCGAGACATGTAAACCCCCTCTCTCTCTCTCTCTCTCTCTGGCCGGAGGAGAGAGAGAAGGGATAGATAGATACAGCAGCCAGAGCTTCATTTGGATTGCAACCATCACAGAATCCAAGGATCACATTTGCTAGTAGCTGCTTTCAGCAGCATCTTGATGAGAGGGCTAGAGAGAGATCTGGGAGGCAGCAGACTATAGGTGTGTGTGTGTGAATGTGTGCTAGGAGAGAGAAAGGGACGGCTGTGTGCAGAGAAGAGCACAGGCGAACTGATAGAGAACTTTCAGGCTTTCCTCTCCCTCTCTCTCCCCACATAATAGCTCTACTGGAGTACTCTCTCACTCTATCTACGCCCCAAACCAACACTTTAAAGATCCACAGCCTTTCACCCTATGCATTTGCATTTTCTGCTCCCAAACTGCACTACTGTCTTTTTGCTTTTGTGCCATCATACTACTAGTAAACCGTAATAATCTATCTACTCACATCACCCCTTTCTCCCCCTGCTACCAGCTGCCATCTCTCTCTCTCTCTCGCTCTCGCTCGCTCGCTCGCTCCAATTCCACCCCCACCATCCGATATATACCCCGGCCGGCCCCTTTTGTTTTTCCTCGATCTCCTTCTTCCAAAACTCCATTGCATCACAGTGTTCAGCTGTCTCACTCCCTGCTCACTCTGCTCCACCATGTAAGAACCACAACTACCCCTCATCACTTTTCTTATGGCTTCTTGCATTGTTCATCTCCATGTCTTGTACATCTCTTCTTCTGAACCACTATTGTCTGTCTGCGCGTGTGTGTGTCTCCTGCTTATATATGTGAACACCTGCTACGTTCTCGTCTTTTTCCTGTTCATAAACCATGGCTCCTGTATGTTCTTTGTTTGCTATGCACACGGTGCTGAGTTCTTAATCAGCTTGTGCTTTCACAAAGGGAAGGAGTCTGGATCTCCATGGACAGCTTCCTTGTTGTCTAGATCGTTCTGGTACAATGAACAACTGCTGCTGCGTTTTTTCTCTCGACGATGCTGCTACTGTACTAGTTTTAGCTTGTTCTTCTGAGATCCTGCGCTCATGCTTTTCTGTATTGAGAATCTTCTATAATCTTATGATTCGACCTCTACATAAACTGTTCTCCGATTCCTGGCCAAGAACTTAACTTCTTTTGTGCGTGTTCGTCTTCATGATCCTTGAACTCCAGGAGACAAGAAGGTAGCCCTTTGGACCTGAACAACTTGCCGGAGGAGTACGGCAAGCAAGCGGTGGAGAGCTCCACGACCACCGCCACATCAAGCGCCGATGCAGTTCGTAAGGACTAGAGCACTGATTTTCTCTTCTTTGATTCGAAGCTGAACTAATTGCAGCCGCGTCATGAAAGAAAAATAAAATCCTACATAACTGAACAGCAATGGAGTTGTTTCTAAAGTTTCCTGCTGCTTTTAATGTATGCCCGGCTACCTAGTTTGTAGAAATTAATGCTTCAAGCATACACTACTGTTTTCATTTTTGAAAAAAAATAAAATGTTTTCTCTTTTCTGTGTGATGCGATAGATTCCTCATGGATATGATGATCTAAAATGTCAAGAAAAGATTCTACTCGCTTTGTGCATAATATCTCAATTCGTATGAAATGCAAGATCTTTCTACACTTAGTAGTGCATATAGCTTCAGGGGCTGATCGATTTGTTCTTGTTACCAATCTATGTCTGCAGGGATCAAGAAGAAGAGCGGCGGAGGGAAGGATGATGCTGCCAAGGTGTATGAGTGCCGGTTTTGTGCCCTTAAGTTCTGCAAGTCTCAAGCGCTTGGCGGCCACATGAACCGGCATCGTCAAGGCAAGATCATACACAAGAACCCTAGCTAATCAGTCCTTGGTTACATTTCCTTCCAATTTTATGGGTGATTGATTTCTGGGGTTTTCTTCCAGAGAGGGAGACTGAAACCCTCAACCGTGCCCGGCAACTCGTCTTCGGCAACGAGAGCCTCGCCGCCGTCGGCGCGCAGATGAGGTGAGGAATACTCCACCACTGCAGACGATCATGGTCGCGCCTTCCCGTTGATTAGGGTTTCTTACAGGCATTTTCTCGGTGTAGTTTCAGGGATGTCAATATGGGAGGCCCTGCCCCATCGACCATGCTAGGAGGAGGCTTCCGGGGAGTCGCCACCGGCGGCAGCGGCATCGGCGACCCGTGCGTCCCGTTCCGGCCGGTTCATCCGCGGCCGCCGTACCATTACCTCTACACGGCGGCGCCACCATCCACACTGCACCCGATGAGCTACCCGGCGACGTGCCCGGGCCCTCCGCGCCAGCCTGCGGTCGGCGACTACGTCATCGGCCACGCAGTCTCCGCCGGCGACGCACTGATGCAGCCGCCACACCGCGGCAGCTTCTCCTGCTTCGGAGGCCCACTCACCGCGTCGCCGGCATCAACGGCGGCGCCCGCCGTTGCAGCGAGCGTGCAGGCCGACAAAGTTAACTGCAACTGCAGCTTCGGCTGCGGCGGCCACAGCAGAAATAATAATGTGAACGCCTCCTCTTGAGCAGACGCGACCGTACGCAATGGTTAATGAGGTTAAGTTAGTGTATAAAGAGGCAAGAAATTAAATTAGGAAGCCTTTGTTTTGGGCACTAAAGGGCGGAGAAGTGTTCTAAGATTCGACTTCTAAGTATATGCCTGAACTGGATCAATGCTAAATCTTTGGTTTCTGTTTCATGAATTCTTGGTTTTGGTACTTAGAACATACTCCCTCAATTCTAAATTATAGTTCGTTTTGGCAAATCTAGATACATAATTTTTGCTATGTATCTGAACATAGTGTATATTTAGGTACATAGCAAAATCTATATATCTATATATCTACATTTTTCAAAACTACCTACAATTTGAAAGGGGGAGTATTTGATAACAGATGTTTGCAAAAATGCGCAGTCAAATATAATAATTATACATAGATAACCATAATGACCACACATACTATAAAATTTGGTTAACATGCTACTGTGATCCCTACATATATGGTGAACACTTCGTTTTAGACGACTAGTGCATAATTTCTGAAACTTGAATTTGGTTATTAGTTCCCATTATTGCAATGTGTTATGAACATAGCAAAAGTATAACATTTTAAGATTACAATTTGCGAATCATTAATAATAAGATATTGAAATTCAGAATTTAAATAGTTTGATAGCATTGCACAACTCAAAATGCTTTTTATCGTTTCAAAAGAATATTACTTTTCTTTGTGATGAATGGGAGTACTAATGGTTAGTGTTCACGAGTGTGGCATTCTGAGACTATCTTTTGAACACACTGCAAGCTAAGTTCCTACTACCACTCCTCCTCGTAACACAACATTACCTAATGGGTAGAGCCTCTACATTCCCCTATGGGCAGCTATAAACACATTAGAACTCCGGCGGCGGCACATCACATTAAACGTGATTGGATGTAGACGCCGAAAGTCAACTGGATGTGTTTAAATCATTTTACCAAATTTTTTTGAAACAGAATCTTGCTATTTAGGAGTATTAAATAAAATCTATTTGTAAAACCTTTTGCACTGATGGATTGTAAATCGCGAGATGAATCTAATTAGTCTAATTAATCCATAATTAGTGAATAATTAGCGAATAATTATTGTAGCATGACTGTTGCAAATCATGGATTAAGTAGTCTTATTAGATTCGTCTCGCGATTTACAACCCATCTATGCAATTGATTTTTATTTTTACCCATTTAATACTTCATGCATCTGTTCAAATATTCGATATGTTCAAATATTCGATGTGATATTTTTTTTCAAAAATTTTTAATCTAAACAATGCTAGTAAAATTATGAGCTGGTTCAAGTAAAAAATAAAGCATGCTCCCTGAAAGCCTGAAGCTTTTGCAGCACTACCGGGCTACCGGCCTGGAATCTGATGGCTGATGGGTTCTGAACAGAGCCAGTGAGCCAGTGAGAGTGCTCACTCTCGAGGAGGCTACTCCTCCGGATTTTGGACAGTGTCATGTTGACTCCTGCGCGCTGCTCAGCCGTTCTGTTCTTGATGGAACAAGCAACTTTCCGGCCGGCATGCATATTGCTACACTTATATCAGATGGGACTGGTGTTATCATTTCCAAAATGATCACAACGGCAGCAATACTGAAATCCAAGAACGTGCATTCTCTACTGTGTGCTGAATTTTTACCGAGTGGAATTGAATCTTTTTTTGAGGAAACCTCCTGATCGAGTGGAATCTTATGCCTTGTGTTAACAAGAAAGATATTTTCTACATGAAAAGTATATATAGTAGTAGCTCATTTTCAAGCACAAGTCAGTTTGTTCATCCATAAGATAACAGCATGGCATGGAAGCAAACAATATTCACCTAAATCTAATGGAACAAAATGTGACGCAAAATAATTAAGGGGCTGACCTGTAGCAAATAACAGATTTAAATTAAAACATTAAGGAAAAAACTTAAACCAACACTAATATAAAATCATCAGTACGATACTGCCGTTAAATATATTGCACGTTGGAATCAGTAATTCCGACACAAGCTAGAGCCAAGAGCCAAGAAGGTATGCAGCAGCTAGACTAGTATTTATTACTCCGGTTGTACAATGGCTAGTTTGGTAGATATAGATAGCATAGGTTGAATAACTTGAGTTCAATTAACCTAATTGAACAAATAGTAGTATGGCATGTACTGAAAATGGCCTTAATAAATTCATGTCTCTTCTACCGGATAATCAGTTTTTTAAAGGGCATATATAAGGGCACCCGCAACGGGCCGTTAAGAATTGTCGATAGCAGTCCACGTCGGAGAGAGAAGAGGAGAGAGAAGAAAAACGTCGCTAGACCCGGCGACTCTCGCTAGCACGCGACTCGACGCAGGTGGTTCCACCAACGCGGTTTCCTATGCCGAGCATCCGAGCGGGGAACGCGAAGTCGAAGCAGAGATCAGGCGGAGCATGGCCTCGCAGGATCCGACGCGGGCGAACTTGCCGTGGGGCAGGCGGATGGGAGGAGCTCAGCCTCCGCGGCGGCGTGTGTCCATGGCCGTCAACGAGTGGCAGGTGGAGGAGAGGCAGAGGCAGTCGGAGGCGAGCCACGGAGATGGCGCGTGGCCACGCTGGCGGACTCGAGCAGAGGCGACGGCGAGCGACCAGCTTGTGGACAGCGACACGTGAGTAGGCTCGGCTGCAGGCGGAGACCGGCCGCGGAGCGTCGGCGTTCGAGCAAGCTCTCGGATGAGGAGGCCGGGCGCGTGGCCGCTGGCAGCCAGCGGCACGCAGACGAGCAGAGGTGGAGGGAGAGGCCGTGGGGTCAATAAAATATTTGTGGGTCCCACACAACTTTGTAAACCGTGTCAATAGCTGGATTGTTGGATGGATGGTCTATTACGGTTTCTATAGATGAGGTGGACATGCTTGTAGAGAGCAAACTTAATTTACCTTTGCGGGTGCCCTAACCATGCATGTCTATGCTGTAGAAATATAGCATCACCACAATAGTTACAAGTTCAAAAGAATATTGTTTTGTTTTGAAGAAGAAAAAATTAACACAATGTTTCAGAGTATGGAAATGTTTCTATTTCGTCATCATGTCACCAATAATTCATGCAAATGCTCCAATTCATGGCAAATATTCACGTGTAAATTCTATAATTCGTGACAGTTTCATTCAACACAAAACTGCAAATATTCTTGCGTGTCCGACCTTTGTAGCGCCTATAGAAATGGCCCTCGATAAATTTGGTTCTAAGAGTCATCTGAACTTACCCCTCCGCCTTGAAATACAAGAATTCTAAGCTTCTACTAAGTCAAACAATTCAAAGTTTGATCATTTTTTTAAAAAAGAATAATAATATTTATGATATAAAAAAATATAATTAAATCTATTACGGAATATATTTTCATAATTATTTCTTGGATGTAGAAGATGTTAATATTATTCTCTATAAATTTGTTCAAACACACAACTGTTTGACTTAAGGGAAACTAAGAATCGTGACGGAGGGATTATTTATTTGTTGCCAGCATTTCTCAGCGATTGCAAACTCTCTCTCACACACACACACACATCTTTACTAATAAGATCTCTCACTCGATTGGCCTGTACGCTGCATGCCTAACCTGAAGGGGTTGCTGTTGTTGCAGACTGTCATCTAGCCCACATAACTAGCTTGTGCATGCAGGCTTTCAGAGACCAACCAAATGACTGCTGTGTGAGCTTCTCGAGATACACATATCATATCGATGGAGTCGTCAAGAGTATGCATGGCTGCTAATGCTCGATCGCTTCCGGCGTCGATCGATATGATCTCTAGCTAGCTCTGAGTCCCTGCTTCCTACTACTACCGTGCACAGCCACTTTAATCAACGAGGACCTGCATCCATGAGAAGCATACAGCCGCATCAACCTGAACATCTCTCTCTCTCTCTCTCTCTCTCTCTCTCTCTCTCTCTCTCTCTCTCTCTCTCTCTCTCTCTCTCTCTCTCTCTCTCCCTCCCCCTCCCTCCCCCTCCTCTTTGCAAAACTAAAGGAAGCGTCGAGACCTTTGCAGAGTGCAAAGTTTAGGTGTTTACGCTGCCAAAGCATGCATGGACGACAGGCCAGCTACGAGAGCAAGCAGCTTGTAGCCCTGGCCAACCCTAAGCTTAGCTTCGATAGCCTTCTCTGCTGTCTTCGACACCCTTTTGATCTTTAGCTGTTGTGCGCCCCCATTTGGCACGCATATTAACAAGAACAAAGATCCAAGCGCATGGATACAAGGCCTCAGATCGCACTCGAACAGGGAAAAGAGAGAAAAGGGATAGGACGGCAAGAAAGAATGATGAGGATGAAACCAGAAACAAGGAAACAGTAGCAACAAAAGAGGCCTTTCTTTTTGGAAATATATGCTGGCAAGAAGCAAGTTAGTACGTTGTTTGTTTCGGTCTAAACCTGTTGCCCAATAATAATAAGCTTTGTCAAATAATAAAATAGCTAGGCTCCCAAGCCCAAATCATGCTTTAACCGGTTTTAACCATAAAGGGCAACATCTGTTTTACTAGTTCAACTATTCAGTTTGCCCACTTAACCCCTTGACGAAGTATTTCAATATATCAAATTTAAATACAATGAAAAAAAACTTTTTTCTCATGTGTTTTGTGGTTGAATGTTGTAGGGCTATACTTGACATCATTCTTTAATTTATCTTGCAAAATTACTTAGAGCCTTTTGCGATCATTTTCATCCATTTGGAACATCTGATACTACTTTAACCCTCAAGATATAAAATGAATAAAAAATTTTAAAGTAATTTTCCAATATAGATTTTGATGGGCAATTTAATGGTTTAGAGTGAGTCAATCCAATTTAATGGTTTTGGATAAAATGAGACTTGGTGCTTTAAATAGGAGGTCAAGCAGACAAAGTGTGTTCGTTATTCAAAATAGTTAAAGAAATATATTTTTTCCTAATAAAATAATTTCTTTTTGTTTTCTTTTTTTTTGCGATCAATTTCCTTTTGTTTTCATGCGGAGGTATATATATACGTGTGAGCGAAAGGAAGTAGCCACCCTTCACTAATAACACGACCTACACTTACACATTGTTGCGTTCATAATTAAGAGAATTTTTCCATGGATTAGTGTTCCATGAAAACTTTCTAAACATCTTTCGCTCAATAAAGAAATGTTCAAAACTCCATCGTTTTCAATAGTCCCTTGGACCCAATCGATGGGCCCTACTGAGTGGTATTTAACAAGTCTTACGCTGAAAATAACGGGATGGCTTCATCATGTGGCCTAATTTCAAAATCTTAAATCTTTCGTAGCAGAAAGAAAATTGGTGGTAAAATAAAGGACAGGGAAATATGCGTGTGTATACGAGAGAACGGCAATGCCAATAATGTGCGAAAAGACTTGTGTTGTCGTCAAGGAAAGAGGCGATAGAGCAAACTGTGAGGTGCCATAGCTACTCATCGTACCGGCTTACAGACGTAGTACTTGCATGACAAGTCGACCTCTGGTCTGTCTTTTTCAAACCACTGCTCCCCCCTCCCCCAAAAGAAAAAACACAAATTCAAATTTGCATTGGCTGTTTGGCTCAGTGGTGAGTGTAGCCAGTGGGGCCCGGCCGGCCGGCGGCTGGTGGCACCATGTGTGTGTACTTCCATCAAAAAGAAGCAGCTGGAGAGACAGGCATGCAATGCAGCTGGGACTGGCAGTGGGTCCCGTGCGTGTATCCATCCCATCTGGCCATCAGATGCGCGCAGCAGCGTCGGCATCAGACGGCAGCGATGCGTTGCTGGAGCCTGGAGCTGGATCAAGTCGCCGGCCGGCCGGCCGGCCTCTCTCTGCTGCTGGCTGCTGGCTGCTGGCTGCTGGCTGCTGGCAGCTGGTACATGCATGGATGCAAGGCCCGTCTTGAAATTAACACCAGGGGCAGAGGCACAGCGATCAGATCGGTCGTAGGGTGGCAGCCACTTTGTGTGCTGTCAATCAGGCTATGGCCGGTGACAACCTATGCGTGCGACGCCATGGCAGGGGAACTAGGAGTCTAGCTGCTAGGAGCTAGCCGGGTGCCGTGCCGGTGGCTCGACCAGTACTGCAGTACAGTGCTCGCGTCCGGTACTCTAACAAGGGGACAAATCCCTTGACACGGCGGCAGATTGTCGGTTTAAGCACGTTGTTCCATTGACACGATACTCTAAAAGATACGTATTTATTATTATCTGATTACAATAGATTTATTTAGTAATATTTTTTTACTTTAAATTTCTCCATATATATTTAATATAATTATAAATAATTTATTAATAATGACAGAAATAATAATGTAGAATTTTATATTGAGGTTATAATTATATAATTTTGATTTAAATTTATGGGTTACTTTAACTTTTAATAATAAATAATTGGACTTATATGCAAATTAGACAGTTATTTGAATTATTCTTATAATGGTATATATGGATAATTTACATGAAGATTACGGGGTTATTTTAGATTATTTTTTATAATGAGAGAGGTAGTTAATTTAGATACATATTTAGGGGGTTGCTTTAGATTATATTTTATAATGGCATATGTGGGTAATTTCGATACATGTTTGGGAGGGTTACTTTAGCCTATTTTTATAATAGCATAGGTGGATAATTTAATGGAAAAGATAATAGATTCAATAACTACTATAATTAGATTTGTTGGATTGATGGCTAAATGTTTTTTATTTTTATCCTAGGTGGCTGGCTTCACCTGGAGGCTCCAAACGAAACCTCCAATTAGTGGGCTTTATTGGAGGACTTTATTGGGCCGTCAGATGTATCAGTGGGCTTTTGGGGCATCAAATCATCCTTGTTATACGAGGGCTCGGCCCGTATCAAACGACCGTTGCAGCCCCAGCCCAAATAAGACACCGTGGCATCTTTGTTTATCACTTGCTTTCCCCCAACTTCTTTTTGACTTGTTACAGTGGAGAACCACTTTCTGACTGCGCCTATCTTTACCAAAAGCAAGAGCACCATGGCATGCATGTTCCATTTGGGTCCATTCACTTACCAGTCCTTGCTTTTTATTTATGCGACACTGTAGCAACCTACGCGTACGAGTTTTTCTTTGCAAAGAGCCGAATTATTAGTACTAAATATATTTTTTTTGAATAAATACCTTTAGTACTAAATATGTAGATAAGAATTATTAGTACTAAATATATTTTTTTAATAGGAGATATCCTTTTTTCCTTTTGCAGCGCTGATAAGCATGTCTAAATTTAGCTCAAACAAATATTTTCGCCCAAAGATTGAACAAAATTGAAGCCCGTAGATATGGTGTGATGATAAGTTGCAAGTTGCTTGTGTTTTTTTTAAAAAAAATCTTATTTATTTATCTATCTATCTAGATTATTCATAAAGTGCTAGCTACCGCCTTCAGTTGTCAGCCAAGCCAAATGATATTTGGCCCAAAGATCTCTGGTATGTTTGACCTGTGAATGGTTGCATTCTCCTTTTATATATGCAAACAAAATGCCGAGGAAGATAAGTTTGCAAGAGCGCTTTTCCGGATGACATCGCTTGGATCCACAAGAGCATCTATAGCAAAAGGAGGGCGACGACGGATGATGCGGTTATCCAGAAACGTTGAGGCAGAACCCAAGCCATCGTGGCATTTGTCACTTGGTTTTGCAGATCTCACACACCATTCCATCCTGTGCCAGTGCGTGATCCGATCCAAGGCTCCGTAAAGCAGAAACACACGGAAAAAAGCAAAGCGAAAGCACGACGATGGCGTCAAAGCCGTGCTTGTCACCATCCTCACCACCTCAGCCCTTTTGCTTTCCATGCAATGCACGGGCGGTGTGTCACGGACGCCGCATATGAATACTAGTACACGCCATGACCCGTCACGGTCACTCGATCCACCCCTCTCTAAAGTTCTAAGCTATATATGTTCATTGTTCACGGCTGCCGCGTGCGCCCGATTACGAGATGCGGGTGATCTTATTTATATATTTATTATCTATTTGCATATATATGCCTTTACAGTAACATCGATCATCTCTGACCTCTTTTTACAGTGCTACTAGCAGATGATGAGGCTAAGTAGTGCCACGCATATTCTCATGTCTACGCAATGCAACTTTATCTTTGGTCGACCGCTACATACCATCAACAAAAGGAGATGCAGAAAATAAAAGGAAAAGAGGAGCAAGAAGATTTGTCCAGCAGCAGTAGCAGCCAGCGTGACCCTGTCAGTGTGCAGGGTAGAAGAGAGGCGAGGGGTCTCGCTGCATCCGGCCCTCCAGATCGACGCGCACCCTGTTCATCTTCTCCTCGCACCAGTGCAGCTGCTGGTCGGTGACCTCCGGCATGCGCAGCACCCGCGCCACCACCTTGAGGTTGATCAGGCCCAGCAGGATCGACAGCTCCTCCTCCTCCCGCAGCTTCGTCCGCTTCAGGCACCGCCGCGGCCGCGTCAGGTCCTTGAGCCGGCTCTTCTTCTGAAGAATCAACATCATCAATTCATATGTGCAGCCAGGAACGACAAATTTTGATGAAAATTAAATTTGCTTCAAACATGGATTGATTTTGGCCAGCGGTTCGTTAGTACTAATAAAGTGTGTAGATGGCTCACTCTCTTGTTGGCTTTCTTGAGCGTGATGACCAGAGTCTGGTCCACGGCGCTCGACCGCCTCTTCACCATCTCTCTGAACATCTCGTAGTGGCTCCTCTTGTCGGCGCGGAGGAACGTCATGAAAGTCCTGATCGACTCCTCCAGTATGAGCAGGAACTGCACCGCCGAGATCAGGTCGTCCTTCTCGTCCTCCTCGTCTGCACATCGGTCACCGTCAGCAACCATCATTTCCAAGCGCTCGATCGATAAGAAATTCAGACAGTCGAAAGCAAGCAGCCAAGCACCACCTCTGAACTCGGGCACCAGGAGCAGCTTGGGCGTGGAGTTCTTCATCCGGGCGTACACCTCCGGGCGGCGGCCGTACTCGTAGGGCTCGTTCTCGATGAAGCGGTGGAGCAGCACCTGGAACTGCTGGAACTCCTGCGCCACGCGCGCCGGGCAGCAGCGCGCCGCGATGTTGCCGTCGCCGCCGTTGTGCCGCCGGAAGCTGGTGTAGTTCCAGTTGAGGGCCTCCCAGGTGAGGCACACCTGCGCCACGTACGCGCGCTCCAGGTCCGGGTACGGGTCCCGCAGCCCGATCGGGGCGCTCGGCTTGGGCGTCAGCTTCTGCACGATGCGCTCCGACATCGACCGCGGCTGGTACTTGATGGACCTGAACGACTCTGCATCGTAGATTACTTGTATCAGCGAATGTGCGTAACGTCTTGCTTAGATTTAAAAAATTTTGGTAAAAAATATCATATTAAATATTTGGACACACGCATGGAGTATTAGATGTGGTTAACAAGAAAAATTAATTGCACAGATAGGTTGTAAATCGCGAGACGAATCTAATAAGTCTACTTAATCGATAATTTGCAACAGTGATGCTACAATAACCATCCGCTAATTATGGATTAATTAGGCTCATTAGATTCGTCTCGCGATTTACAATCCATCCGTGCAAAAAATTTTATAAATAAATTTTATTTAATACTCATAAATGGTAAGATTCCGTTTAAAAAAAATTTGATAAAGTGATCTAAACACCATCTAAAATATAATGTTCTTGATGATTGAGCCCACATGCCGACGAAAGCGTCGCAGATTACAGGAATTACGCGTCGTCTAAGCTTTTTGTCAAGGAAATTAGTCTAAGGCAATGAGTGGTAATGATGCCCCTGAGAATGTTTAGTACTACTAATCTGTGAACAAATCAAGTCAGTTTGCTAATGTTTCTATGTATTCTTTTTTGAAAAAAAAATGCTTCTCTACCTGTTTCGGTGAGCTTCTGGGCGCCGACCCGGAGGAAGTAGACCATGTCCTCGTCGTACTTGCGGAAGAGCGTGTACGACTCCCACCGCGCCGAGCTCCGCCGGGACGACGACGAGAAGGGGTACTCCGTCTCCGAGTCCTTGGTCACCGTCGAGCTCCGCCACTCCACCGAGCTCTTGGACGTCGACTCGCTCGCCAGCGTCGACGCTCCGAACCGGCTGCTGTCCCCGTTCCGGTCCTTGTCGTCCTGCCGCAGCTGCGCTCCCCCTCCTCCTCCGCCGCCGCAGGCCGCCACGCCCTCAAGAAGGAGCTTCCTGGTGTCGGCCACCGCGCGGCTGTTCACGAACAGCTTGACGTCGTGCTGGCCTTCAGAAACGGTCTTCGCCGCGGGGTCCTCCTCGGCGGCACGCTCGCCACGACCGTCGTCGTCGCCGGTGTCGCGGCGAGCGTCTTCTTCTCTGCTGCTGCTTTCCTTCTCCCCTGCAACCAGTTAATTAGTTAGCGTTAGTGCCGAACAGAGTATCAGATGTGATCAGCTGAAACGAATAAAGATCAGAATAAGAAGCGGATCGAGTATCTAGGAGATTTTTACCTTCAATAATGGAAACATTCTTCTCCGGTGACGTGACCAACGGGACTTTATTCCTCTGCTCCGGGACGACCGTCGGGACATCGACGGCGACGCCGCCCTTGGCCTCCTCCTGCACCTGCTGCTCCGGCTCAGCCGCCTCAGCACCGACACGGTGGTCCTGGTTGCGCGGCGAGATGCGGGGAGATTCCTCCACGGGAAAGGTGCTCTCCACCTCCTGCAAGCAACGTGCGGCGGCGGCGGCGGTGGTCGCGTACAGGTGATCCTTTCCTTCGTCGCCAAGCAGCAGGGCGGTGTCCTCGAACACGGCCTCGTCGAACCAGAACAGCGTGTCCGCTCGGCGCGCTTCGACGACGTCGGCGGCGGCGGCGTACTCCGCGACGACGGTTTCCTCCGCGCGGTGGTCGTCGCAGCCATGATACCAACTGCTACGTACACGCGCATACAAACAAGCATAAATGTCAGCACGCGCGCGCGATGCATTCAGACGCATGTCGAAGACCTCTCTGGAATGGTAATCGTGGCGTCGTGCAGTTACCTGCAGGTGCGGTCCTTGGCGGTGGCCCTGAGGTGCAGGCGGGCGAAGAGCTTGGCGAGGAGGACGAGCAGGAGGTAGCCGGCGAGCAGGAGGAGGTTGAGCGACGCGAGGGCGCGGAAGAGGAGGGGCGGCGGCGGCATCACGCCGTCACCTCCCGTGCCACCGGGCGAAGCGGCACCGAGCCGCTGCATCAGCTGCAAGCCGGCGAGGCCATGAGGACCATCCTGCGGGCCAAGCACTTGCAGCAGCACCGCCACGGTGGAGCACCGGAAGCTGCCGCTCGCATTGCGCATCTACCGAGACGGAGGGCCGGCTTGATTCTTCCAGAGAGGCGGTGCTGGGGCAGGAAGCTCCGGCTGTCCGGCTCTGGCTGCTAAAGAGACGGATCGGCGGATCGGCACGGCGACCAACCGCGCGCTTTGTCTGTTCGAGAGGGAAGTGGCGGTGCGAGATGGAGTGGAGAGGGATCATCGGTGGGGGAGAACACAAAGCTGCTAGCTTCTGCTTATAGGGTTCCTTAAAGCTGGAGGTCGAGAGGGAGAGAGATGGGCATGGCGCAAGCATGGGGCCCAACGTGAGATAAAGATGAGAAAACGACGTGAGAAAAAGCCGGAAGCAAGCGATCTTCTAGTACGAAGCGAGATCGATCGGTAAACTGTTTGGGCGACGAGAGGTAGGTGATGATGGAGGAGCAGACAGGCCCTGGGTCAAGTGACTTGCATTACGAGGTAAGCCCATATGCGATATCCGTTCCATGGCCTGGGGTTTTGGTATAATGCCATCATCATGGTCGGCATCTCATATGCGAGATTTGATTACTACCAGCATCTATGCCTTTTGGTTTTGATTTTGTTTTTGTTCGGTGTGTGTAGGCTGCAGCCTTGGAGGTCAAAACAAATCTAGCACGGTGGCCATGTCGGGAAGCAGAGCCATCATCCTAGGCACCTGGCGCGTGCGGGGTATCTTTGGCCGTGTTCCCGTGCCATGCCAACGAGAGGGGAAGCTTGCCTCACTGAAATCTAGCAGCTTGCATAAGCATTAAAGTTATCAATAATATATGTGATGATGACTCAAATTTCATTCGTTTATTTGAAACTAGCAAGATGATCCACGCAAATAAAGAATAGTAGATATTGCTTCAATGAATCTAAAATCTTCTTAACCAACACACTTGAGATAACATATGCTAATCAACAACTTTATTGGTGGGCTCTGCTGCCTAATTGAGCCATTTTATTGTGCTAAGAAAAAAAAGTAAATTTAACACATGATTTCTTATTTTCTTAACAAATTAATTTAAAAGTAGTTTCTCATCAATTGTTGTGATGTACAACCATATCTTGCCAGGATGATCCATAACCTTGTTGGGTCATATAATCATATTACTCAAGTGATAAAGATGTCACCAATCCACTACTTTTTTTCTCCGTGGCCAATGTCTAATCACACAACCATTCTACTATGCTACTATTTACGTGCAATGAACGTAGTTCAAAAATCGAGCAGGGCCTACTAACAACTAGACATCTAGTCTACAACAATAATAAATAAGGTCCAAATTTTGTTAAAACAAAAAAGTTGAAGGGGGAGGAGGCGTATACCCTTACTGGACTTTAAATAGCATCGATATAAATGCTTCAGGTATCTATTTGCAAACTATATCAGAATTTGCATTTGTAATCTAATTCCTCTGCTTCCATACATTACTAATAACAAAAACTCATATTCTCCACTTTCATCATCATTTGTCCACTTTTCTATGTACTCGGAGCATTAGTCTATGAGCAGGACCCTTTCAATTCGTGAACCAAAAGAATGGAGATAAACAATAAGGTAGTTATACTTTACAGGATGTACAATCCACTTAAATCTCTATTACTACATTTGCATAACCATCTCTCATATCGAAATAACAAATTATACCTTTCTAAAATGACACAAGTATAATAGTGTAACAGTATCCTCACATGGTATAATGACAACGCTACCTCCGTCTACACTACCAGATGTAGACTTCCTATAATTAACACTCACGACTAGCTCTTCTTGTGCCGCCATCAATGATTCTTGTACTAATTACCTAGAACAATGCTATATGCTCTATCTAACAGTAAGAGATGGTAATAGATCATAGTCCTAATGCTACATTCACAATACAATCCAACCTAGTTCTTATATATTCTTAGCTAACAATTATATAAAATATAAGTTTATTATTTTTTTACTCCATCTCTTAAATTATCTAGACTAAATTTAAAACATTTACACCTCTATATAACATCATATCTATGTAATATTTTATTGTAGATATTTTTTTATTTTCATGACTTTGTATCCAACATAGCATAAAGCCATGTGGCTCTACGCGCGTAGGGTGCGTGCTAAAAACTAAACATTAGTAAAAGATATTATATTGGACAACTGGATGTAGTATATGGATGGATCCCAGCAAACATACTCCATAACATGTGTGCAGCCAGCCCATCGTTGTGCAGATAAACAGCTTTAGAGAGGGGAGGGAAGCCAAATTTGGGCCAATATTATTGGCCCAGATGGGCTTGATTGTTGTGTTTAGGCCTATCTAGTAAAATACTGATGTGGGCGGGCCTAAGTTTGTCCGCACCCTCTCTTGTCCTTGTGTTACTTTTTGGTGGGCTCTGAAGTCTGAACTTAACCCTGCGCGCCAACGTGGTGCTCCTTCAGCTACGATAGTTTTATTGAACTTAACCACCGCCCTAGGAAAACACGCTGGAACTGGCACCGTGAAAGTCGATGGCAGGCAAAGCCTATGCATGCGAGCGAGAGCTCTCCTGTTCGCAAACCAGTTCATGTAGCAACTAGAGATTTTGCTCGGTTTCTGACCGTGGCCGGAGCCCGTGGTCATGGTAAAACTTTCTGCCGTAACCAATGGACCATTTGGGAGTAAAATAAGCATAGAACAAGAAGAAAGTGCCAATGCACCGGCCGGGTTAAAGTGTGGAGTCCTACTAGAAGGGTGTCGGAACCAACCATCTCCTCACCTTTTAAAACCCGATGGCTAGGAAAAGCTATACTACCCCAACTCTAACCCACATTGTGCCAGCCTCGATGAGATGAGATGCACACTGCACTCAGCACACAAGTTCAGGAGCAACTTGTCCCTAAAAGAAGAGCTTATGGCAAGTGCCTTGGAATCCTTTGTCACGGTCCACAAGTAGTATAATTGGCTAGGGATGGATAATGAGCTGCCTCGGCTCGGCTCGGTCCAGCTCGTTACGTTAACGAGCTGGCTTGGCTTGGCTCGTTTCTCAAACGAGCAGAAACAACATCTCGGCTCGGATCGTTATGAGCTCGACCTAGCTCGTTTTGTTTCGCGAGCTAGACGAACAAGCTTAGATTTCAGATCGAAGTACACAAGCAAGTAGGCAACTGCAAATTGAAGTAAGAAGAAACTTTGACACCTACAAGCATCCAAATACAGCAGGTGGATTTGTTCTAACCTTGAAACTCCCAAATCACGAGCCACAAAGTCCAAGAACCCAAGAAGCAATAGAAAGAAAAGGGGATATTATACCAAAGAAAAAAGCAAGCATGAGGAGACTTGCAGCAACGAACGTGCTTGCTTCTCGTTCTCCGTGATGCAGTGGCGGCCGGCGGATGGGATCACAGCTCCAGCTTGGGTTGGGTAGCGTACTAGCCCATCACGTGCACCAGCGACTCCAGATGGCCGCTTGCGGACTGGAGCGGGAAGGGAAGAGAGACGAAGTGGACCAATCGAGGTGGAGCAGGAGCAGCAGCTCGGCGCCGCCGCTGCATCTCACTGTATGTGGCGGCGCGAGAGGGAGAAGTTGAGGTCGGAGGCAGATAGCAGAGTTCTCTCTCCCGCTCTCGTCGCCCCCCGCGCGGGCGACCGAGCGGGCGTCAAACCTAGCCGCCGCAACCCCCACCGCCGCCCCCTCCCACCACCGCCCCCTCCCACCGTGTCGCCGCCCGAGCGGGCCGCCGGAAGCTCGCGCGGCCCGCGGTGAAGGCGGCGGCGGGGCCCTCCCCCTTCTTCTCCGGCGGTTCGGGGTGGGCGCGGCCGTTCGCCCCCCTCCCCCCCCCCTCCCGGTGCTCCCTCGTCAGCGGCGGGCATTTTCACGGCGGCGGAGGCAGGGGCCCCCAGATCCGGCATCGCCCCGGCCGGATCTGGTGGCTACGGGGCGTGCCGATGTGCGTGGGGGGCGGCGGGCGGCACTGGGCAGCGGTGGCTGCCGGTGTGGGATGGTGCCCGGGGGGGAGGGGGGGTTGGCGGTGACTGCGGCCGGGTGTCGCCGGCTCCGCCAGTTCCGGGCCATGCGGCCTGGGGATGGTGGGGCCGGGGGCGTTTCTGCGCACAAGCGACGGGATATGAGGTGAGGTGGCTGGTGCTCCCCTTCTCCTCCTCGACAGCGATGCTGGTCGGGTGCCGCCTTGGTGCTGGGGCTGGGGGCTGGCTGGTGCATGCTGGTGGCGCTGAGGTGGTGCTTCGGGCTTCTTCCGGTGGAGGCGATGCAGAAGCGAGAAGGAGCGGGCTACGGGCTTGGCCAAGAACGTGTGGCAGGGATGGTGCTGAGTCGGGTGAAAGCCTTCACTGACGCTTTTGTCGGTGGCGATGGTGGCGGCACCCTCGTGGCGCCGTTCTCCCTGCTGGGGCACCATTGTGAGGCACCATGTTCCTACTGCACGGGGCTCTTTAGGGTGACAACCCTGTCCATTTATGGACAAGCGACGGCGACGCCATTGGCGTTGTGCCCTCGTTGGAGGCACTGCATCGGGAGACCCGCATTGGCTAGGCAGTGGTGGTGGTTGGTTGGTATTGCCCGCGCGCAGCGGCAGAGGAGGTGCGCATGGTCCGTGTTGGCAGGGCGGTGCAGAGGTCCCATGGGTGCTGGAGGTCTTGAGCTGACGCACATGGTGCAATGGTGAACCCGGTGACGGCTGGGCGGATGTTGTGTTGCTTTCAGAGCGGTTTCAGATATCTGAGTCATTGGCAGAGGAGTGTGGGGCGATGGAAGAGGCGAGGCTCCCACGCAGAGTTGCATGGCCAGGATCAGTGATTTTCATTGGCACTGCGACGGGAGTGTTCTGCTGAAGCACCACTGGAGCAGGGGGATCGACCATTGTGTGTGTGCGGCTTGAGGGTGATAGTCCCATGGTGGAGGAGTTCGAGTTGCCGCTCAGGCTTGCAGCAGGCCGCGACATTCGGCGTGGCACAACGTTGGAGACGACGGCGCAGTTTGCGGTGGCTTACTTTCGGCTCCTCTCCCAGATTGTGGTGGTGTCGCATTATGTTGTGTGCGTTGTTTGTGTGGTGGTGGTGTTCGCTTCGACGTGTGATGTACAATTGCTTTCTTCTTAAATGACAGTACAGTGCTCCTGCTATCTTTTAAAAAAAAAGAAGTCCAGGTCCTGAGGGGACGTAGTGGCTGATTGGGTCACGGTCAGGGTTAGAGGTTTGGACTGGGCCTGTGATCTTGTTGGGCCGCTTCTCCGTCGCTGCATGCTGGAACCTGGGTTCAGCTCGTTTGGCTCGCGAGCCGTTCGCAAGCAGCTCGAGCCAGCTCGTTATAACTAATGAGCAAAAATCTTAGCTTGGCTCGCTACAATTTGAAACGAGCCGAGCCGAGCCGAGTTAGTCACGAACCGAGCGAGCTAACGAGTTACGAGTTTTTCATCCAGCCCTAATTGGCACGCAGTTGCTCGCCCTTGGTACGTCCCCGAGCTAGGTGCAATGCATATGCAAGGGACGACGCCACATTTGGGTTCCCCGGTGCCTGCACCATGATAAATTTATTTTTTCCCACTAGATAAGCTAAAATTTAATGTATAATCATGAGAAATTGTGTAGTTACTTGAGCCGTGCACCACGGTCAATAGAGCAGTAGCTTCGCCCCTGTATGCACCTAGCGATCACGTGAACTGGGGCAGCAATCTGCCCTTTAGACCAGGAGATTCATGCGCGATGAGTCCCACAAAATGTGGAGGACAAAATTTTGTCGGATCAGCAATTTTTAAAACTCAGCTCTGCATGCCCTGGGAGAGACAAAAATATGGATGGCAAATTTTTGTCAGATCCGCTATCTTCAAAGATCCGCAACTCTACATGTTCCGAAATATTAGGTTGATATAAAGTTAAAAATTGTGAATACATCATACTACTACAATATTCTAACCGAGGCGGGCAAAAAGCCTTAACAGAGGCGGTTTTGCCAACCGCCTCCAACGACAGGTCACAGTTAATAGTGCATTAACGGAGGCGGTTGGCTGCCCGCCTCAGTTAATTGGATAAAGAAAAACAAAAAATAAGAAAGCCCGTAGACAAGCCCATCCTCGGACCAGCCGTGCCCATCCACAGCCACCGCCGCCACTCACCGATCCGGCCGCCACGTCGGAGATGAGCTCGTGGAGGAGTTGGAGCACCGCCGGGGGAGGACGGATCCGGGCCCTGCTCGCCAGATCCACTACCACTGGGAGAGGATGGGAGGAGCTCTGCCGCGAGGGGAGGGGAGGAGCGCCGCCGGGGAGGCCGGATCCGGCCCCTGCTTGCCGGATCCGCCACCGCTGGGCGGGGAGAAGCGCCGCTGACGCCATTGGAGTGCCAGCTCACCGCGGTGTGGAGGGCCGCCACTTGGTGGGGGAGGAGCGCAACCGCCGGGGGAGGCCGGATCCGGCCCCTGCTCGCCGGATCCGCCGCCGCCGCCATTGGAGTTCCAGCTCATTGCTCCGTGAGAGAGTGGGGGGAGGGAGAGAGTGGAGGGATGGGGCGGCGTGGGATGGGGAGTGAGGGAGGAAGAGAGTGGACTGAGTGCGGCGCATGATGATAGTGGGTTAGGGTTAGGATTTTGTTATATAGTCGAGTGTGGTAGTGGGTTGAGCCTGATTTTTTGAGGTGGACGTCTTATACATTGCCGCCTTCGTAAATGATTAACTGAGGCAGGTATTTTTAACCGTCTCGGTAGATAAAGCAACCGCTTCGGTTAATCTATTTTGCAAGGCGGTTTTTTCGACCGTCTCGGTTAATAGAAAATGATCGGTTGAAACTCTTACCCGCCTCGGAGGTGTTAAAAAAAGGTCGTAGTAAATTATTTTTTTAGTAGTGTCATTATGAAGAATTTTGGACCAAACTTCCCTTGCCATCCTCTTCCGATCCCCTTTTCCCCTCAATGCGCACAAAAATGGGGGTAGCTTGGTTACAAATTACATAGTAGCATATCTAAGAAAGAGAAATCATTATGACATATTTGGGGAATTTGAAAGTTGTGATGGCATATTTCAAAACTATTGAAATTGTAGTGGCATGGATCTAATTATTAATCCTATTTTCTAAAGTAGTCCTGTCGAAAACACAGAATTTTCATGTGTAAGACACACATATATATAGGCCTTTTTATATATAAAAAGCAAGGTTAGTCCTAATATAAACATAAAAGCGATCCATAAATATGCATGGCACATGAATATTTCATAGAAAATATTTAAATTATTATTTTCTTTAGTAACTTCTTCCACTTTCGCAGTACGTAAACCCTATTTATACCATCACCTCAGGACGCCTTCGCCAAATTAATATGCAGCTCCTTGATTGGCTTAATATATCTTTCCATTTAATTTGATCAAGCTGGCAATGTGTTCGAGGCACGGTCCAAATCAATAAGCTTGACCATAACAATTAGATATATAAGGATTTGAAATATTCTCTGCAAGGGCAATGTTTAGTGAAGAATCTCCGGCCTTGGGGGTGTTCGGTGTTCTAGCTGTGTGCGTACACAAGAAACGGAACACAATCTTCATCGACCTTGATCTACTCTTCTAATGATATATATATAATTAATGTAGCCGGCTAACTGTAAACTACCTTCCCTAACTTGAATTACTCTCTCAGACTCCCCGTTTGGTTCCAAAAGGCTGAACTTTAACCCCGTCACATCGAAGAGAATCTTGACATTTAAATATATTAATTAAAATTTGTTTAAAAAACCTTTTACACAGATGAGTGCTAATTCGCGAGAAGAATTTAATGAGCCTAATTAATCTATGATTTGCAACTGTGATGCTACAATAGTCATTCGCTAATCATGGATTAATATACATAATTAGATTTGTCTCGCGAATTAGCCCAAAGATTTTGCAATTAGGTTTGTAATTAAACTTTATTTAATAATTCGAGATCTCTGGCCTTTAGTCCCGGTTGGGTCACAAACGCTAAAAATTTTTGTGCCCCGTGGGATTCAAATTCGAGATCTCTTACCTTGCGTATAACTTTCTTACCACCTCATCTACGTAATGGATGTAACTCTAGTTGGAATACCTTCCTTTTGAACTAACCTGTGGAGGACCCTTTAATCCGGGTTTGTAACACAAATCGGGACTAAAAACCTATCTTTTGTCCCTGTTAGTGGCTCTAACCGTGACTAAGAGCCCCTTCCACCCCCTAACTATTGGATCCGAGACTAATGCTTCATTAGTCGCGGACCCAATTCCAACTGGGACTAAAGGGGTGAATATATTTGAGGTTTTGTGGTAGTGGATATATTCACATCCCGAATAAGAGATTTATATTCATATCTTTAATTTATTATTAGTTATGCTCAAAGTTGAAATTGATTCTCGATAGTTTTTAAAGAAGGCATCCCCTCTTCCGGCCCAAATACATGCACAAACCCGAGGCTGGGAGAGGTTTCACAGCCCTTGCAAAGAATACTACTTCAAATGGTTTAAACTACACACGAAGTTGATTTTGCGGTCGACCGTGCGCACTGCTCACGACGGTCGATGCGGTCATACTTTTATGGGTGGACCCCACGGCATATCCACGTGCTAGCCCTCAGCTGGTTCTCTTTTAGTCTGCGAACCGATCCCTCCTGCTATCCCTTTCCTTTCCCCTTTCTGCCATCTCACTTACCTCCGCTTAAATCCTAATCCGCTGCACACACGCATCCTTTCTTCTCCTCCTCACTCCAATCTCCAATAGCCTAGATGCAAGATTATGCGTGTGGCTGCTCGAGTAGTGTGCGGAGCTTTGCGCCGGCCGGCTGCACGTCACGTGGAAACAGTATCGCGGCGCATCGACGTAAGCAGCACGCTCGTCCGTTCAGGAGAAGGAGCTCCGCCCAGCAGGAGTCACCGCTCCCATGCAGCAAAAGGGTGACCAGACCACAACAGTGTATGCAGTTTTTTTTTTTGAATTTTTCCTTTTTTCCAGTAGAAGTTTTCTCTCCAAAATTTTTCTTAGACTTTTTTTTCCAAATTAGTAGAAATTCTGTCTCCAACAATGTCTCTGAAATTTTGTTCTCCAAATTTTTTTTATAGAATTTTGTCACAAAATATTTTCTAGTTGAAATTTTGTTAACAATTTTCTTTGACTTTTTTGTTCTTCAAAATTTCTCCCCTGAATTTTTTGTCTCCTAAATTTGGTTCCCAAGTTTTGTTTTTCAAAATTTTGTCCCCAAACTTTTCGGATCCTAATTTCTCAAGATGTTTTTTTTTATTTTTGTTCTTGAGTTTTTTATAAAAATTTTCTTATAAATTTCTCCCGCACAAACTTTGTCTTTTTAAACAAATTTGTTTCAATAAATAGTAGTACAAATTTCATATGTATAAATATTCAATATAATTTCTGTGTGCACAGGTATCTCGGAAAAAAAGAAAGAGAAACACGACGCACGGTTATGGGTGGGCGCTGGTTGGTACTGGAGTGCGCTATGGAGCGATTAGTTGACGACGGGCAGATAGTCCATAAAGGGAATGACGGAGGGTAGTAAGATAGCTAAAAGTGGAAATACACGTGGCCGGAGATTGACCGCAGGAGCGCTCCCTATGGTCGATGGACCGAAACGGCGACTAGAGATGAGGGAGTGAACGGGGGCCTTCAAAAATTCTCTTCGATAAGAATTAAGGCCTATATCCCAAATAACTCAACACGTCTCTTAAAAAACTACTAAGGTGACATAAGTCAACTCGTGACCAGCTCACCCTAGGAACGGTTTGGGAAAACTCGGCGCAAAGCGAAAGCAGTGGAAAAGCACAACTCAAAACAAAACGAATTCAGCTGAAAGTGATCACGCACAAAAAGCTCAGAGATCCATTAGTAATTTACCAGAAAAACCTTTGAAACACTGGCTAATCATGCTAACAAAAACTTAACTAAGCAAGCACAGGATTAACAAATGTTAACAAGCACAAAAGTTAATTAAATAAGACCTAACAAAGCTAACTAGAACTAAATCTAATTAACAAAAGGCTAATTAATTCTAGCTAAATAAGCAAGAAGATCTATCTAATCAAGCAACTTAACCCTAAACAAGTACTAAGACAAACCCTAATTAATTACCTAAAACAGGGAAGAAAAACCTAAACAAATGAAAAGAGAAAGGAGAAGAAACAACTCACCTTGGGCCTGCTTGCTGCTGCAGCTGCCTTGGCCCACGTGCTGGACGCAGCAGCCTGCCTGCTGGGCCTGCTGGGTTGGGTCGCCGCCCACGAGCGCAGCACCCCAGCGTGAGGCGAGCGTCTGCCCCACGCGCTCCTGGACGCGAGCACAGCCGCCGGCTGAGCACAGCGCCGCCGGCCGTTGCCTGCGCGGGCAGCTGCAAGTGCTGCCGTCCCTGGATGCAGCGCCGTGCCCCCTGTGCGAGCGCCCCCTCGCGCCGCGCGTTCCCTCACGCGGGCGCACCTGCTGCAGCAAGAACAACGAAGAAAGGGGAAAGGGAGGAACAAGCTCGCGACCACATCTTTGAATCAAAAATACCCACTCAAATCTCAACGAATCGAAGCGAAACTCGAGCCATAGATGCACAACTTCAAGGACTAACAGATCAAAAAAGACGTTTGCGAAAAGATTGAGTAAAACTCATGAATCGAAATTCGCACGAAAAATCCCCCGAAAATCACAGAAAAATAAAAACGCAAGAACAACAAATCTTGCACTCAAATCTTCAATCCTGGAGGATAAAACGAGTTTCGGGCCTCCATTCCCATGAAAATTTTGGTACAAGCACTAGTCAAAAAATTAGGGAAACAAAGCGCAAAATAAACTAGGATTTCAAGGGATGGGATGACAACTAGCCATACCCCTCTATTAATGGTCCTCGTCTAAAGATGAAAATACCCCTGCCCTAATAACTGAGATACATACCCACGCAGGGGCAAAATGGTCCAACTTTCGTAGAGCCATCGGACGGACGCGTCGCCTTCACGACTTTGCTTCGCCTCGATGCAAGCTTCGCGATGGCGCCACGCGTCCTCCACTCCGCCAATCTAGCCGCACCGGATGCGCTCCCGGTTTTGAGGCCCAAACCGGGAAACCCGCCTGCACGATGATTTTGAGGCCCAAACCACACAAACCGTCCATTTCCTCTTGGTCGCTACGCGACCGCCTCAATGATGACGCGTGTCCGACCTCCCGCCGAGCCTTGGCGCCTTCAAGTCTTTCGCACTTCCGCCGCATGGGCCGCCTACTTGACTTGCCATCGCCTTCGCGCTCGACTTGGCCGACGCCGTCTCCACCCGTCGACGTACTCTTGATCTTCAGTGCATCACGCGGATCGCCCGTGACTCCGTCCGGACTTCTCCGGTCCCTCGGTCTAAGCCTACTCGCGTTTATCCTTCACCACCCTTGGTCCATTGGCATGAACCTTTCGCTTAACCTTCACCGCATTTGCCGACCGCCACGTCGCATCCTGTGCCTGCACATCATGAGTCAAGAGATATCAAATTCACACGATGTTATCAATCACTCATCACTTAGAGTTGACCACCATTGGTCCTTAGTAAACTTGCAATTCCCTATACTACATCAAATTGTTTGGGTCAAAGCTTATCGATTTGGACCGTGCCTCTAATACACTGCCAGCTCGATCGGATCAAGAAAGATTAACCCGATCGAGGAGCTGCATATTCGGGCATGCCACGTGGCCGAGTCACTGTGGAGACCACGCGCGCCCTCGCTAATCTAGTCGGCGCTGGTAAAGAATCGCCAAGTGGGTTGCTAATAAAACCAGAGCACCGCCCGGGCGGGAGTGCCGGGTGCAATGAACGATGCTCCAGGACCTCCCTAGCTAATCAAATGCCATATTGCCATATTGATCGGATTATGTCATGGCTTAGCTATTGCCATCCACGTAAGTGGAAACTTTCATAAAAACTAGGACGTGTGTACGCAGAGCGAGTCACATTCTCGATCCCCGCTAGATTCTTGAGCGGTTGCAGGTTTGCGCCGCACTGTGCGTGGTTTGGTTTAAATAGTGTTGGGTCTAGAAGTCTTTTGTTTATCTAATTGTTCCTCTCTTTGTGCTCCCACATTTTATATGTCGCATTGACAATGTATGTCTGGCTAGGTCAATTTTTTGTTATATATATTTTCAATAAACTTAGCTTCCTATGTTCCGAATGAAACGAATGTGAACATATCCAATGCTACAATGGGTTACCTATGTGCTAGTGTTACCGTATTAATAACACGGTAGCACCTAAGTCGGTGCAGGAAAAATTTATCTAAAAATATTAATAAATAAAGAATATGGAAAAATTGAGATCGAACAAAAACTATTACAAATAAAGAGAGAAAAAAGAGATATCAGCACTTGAGTAGCGTGGGTTGCGGATCAGCTAAATTTTAGGTGATAATATCAAGGTTTTAAATAGCTGGCTATAACCTCTTCTATAGCCGGCTATAGCTTGATTGAGGAGGATGCCGCTATTTTCTTCTACGTGTAATTTAGCCGATATTTGAAGCTATAGCTCAATTTAGCCCGGCTATTAGCCATTTTTAGAGATTTGAAGCTAAATGACTTAGCCCGCTATTTAAAATATTATATATATAGATGATTGCATGTTCTGTCCGTTCATATGTTTGGATGAATAATTTTTTATGCACAGATTTAGGTACTACCGTGTTTGATCCTACAGTAACAATGTAATTCTGTAAAAGCCACTAGCATTGGATATGTTCTTGTAGAGTAGTGTTACCATTAAGGTGTTACCTTGATACCAGCTCGCAATAACACCCATAAGACTACATAAAAATCTATTAAAATTAAGAATAGATAAAGCATGCTATCATCTACCGTCTTACAAAACTTGATGCTGAACAAAAATGTATATGCAAGGGGAAAAAGTTGTAAATAGTAATGGGTGGCTTCGTACACTATACATTGACGCAAGGCCCATTACTATATATTCATAGTCTGATTTTCTTTTTTTCTTTCTCCTAACATGAGTTTCTGTTGTTCATGCTAAAATTTTGCATGAAACACTTAAAAATACAAACACTTAACTAAAGGAAGATTGTGAGAAATCAAAATTGATTCCTCAAATATATAGTTGACCTCAAGCCTATAGAGCTAGCTGGAAACATTGGAAACATTATTGGACCACAAACTCGATCTAGCCCCAAACCATGGGCTAGTTTGGCCAGTCATATGGGTGACCAGGATTCACTGTTTCATACAGCAACTTCGGAATATGCAAGTGGATGTGCAAATGTTATGGGAGAGAAGTCTGGGTTTCTTTAGTTTATTCCCCCAATGCCTTCCCGTACTGGTTTTCTCAAAAAATAAAGAAATATTAGCCCTTATGCAATTGGCCTTAGGACTCGCGCTTAAGATACTTTAACTAGTCAAATCAAATCAATACAACTGCTGCAAGCAAACTTTGAATACGTTAGCCGGATTAATTTAGTCGTTAATATCATTTTGCAGTGTGCTTGTCTGTGAATACCACGACTGTACGTGTAACATGCTTTGTATTGGATGCTCAAAACTCAAAAGTTGACCACTTATGAAAGGGATGTTTGTGTTTTCCAAAGTTTATGGTATAGTTTTTCCTATTTATGCATATAACATATCTATATGGATGCCTGTCTTATGTGCCCATCTTATCTAGGTATATTTTTTTCTATAAAGGATTGTTCCAGGTTTTGCATCATGCAATGCATACTGCCCCTGTCATTTTTCACAATGGAGAAAACAGAAAACAACGAAACTAAAGAGACAACACACGGCATCTACCACATATACCATTAGACCATCGCCCATTCTTTGGTAAAAAGCTCCATGGCCAACTAACACCTGCATGCATTGTAGGTTTCACCTTTATGATGTCCTGCTTTTTTAATCTTTCTGCAACGATATCTCAGTATCTTAGCTAGTATGTGCCCCTAAAAAGTCTGCGAAAAGGAGGTTATACATTAATTTATTATTAAAAGCAATATCATTCCAGCATATACCCATACAATCCAAAATATAATATAGCAGACACCACAGTACCCCACTGATAAGGCCTTCTCTAACTCATGTGTGTTGCCATGCATGCTAGTCATTCATTATGTGAGTCATATTGTACATACCATGACTGTTTGTATTTTTTTGACTCATGCAGAAGTCTCCAAACATTACTATAAATAACTGTAATTTTGTTATATACACTACATTTATTTTTTTAAGAGTAAATTACACCCACCATGAAACAACTTGTATGGATGTATCACTTTAGTCCAACAAGTTGCAAAACATGCAAATAGATACATAAATTTGTTAAATTTGTGCATATACGGTCATAAATACACCACAGATCGTATATTATCTAGTAAAAACAATTACCAAGTGCTATGAAAAATTCTCCACGCAGACAAGAGAACAAGATTGTGTTTACTTAAGTCTGAATGGTATAAATGTAGTCACAATGCACCATCCATGGTTATAGAAAATGGGTTATATCACAGTTTATCTAGTCCAACCTGGGAATGGAATGAGAACACTGAAGATGTCGATATTATTTTGGTTTAGCAACAATATGCAGCAAAAAGTGGCAGATAAAATAGAATATTCAAAAAATTAAATTAAAAATTCAAGATGCGTACAAAATTCGATAATGAATTCATCATCTAGATAGATAGTTTGCTTATCACTTGCTTATCATCGTCTAAGAATCACCATCCAATAGCACTCCATCATGTTCATGTAGTAGTACCAGGGTTTCACGTTGTTGCTCTTGCTGCAGCAGGATTCACATCTTCTGCGGCGCTGTCACGGGACACATGAAATTTCTTGCCAATACCTCCATATTCACAAGAGTGATTGATCTCTCAATTGCATACATCTTGTTCTTTCCATTTTGGTCATCCGTCTCTTGCGGAATCTACATAGCTCGAGACCATGGGAAAGTACGTTTGGTGGCGTACATGTGACTGTACATGCACATATTTGACAAGTTCATGTATACGTTTGCACATTTTGCAACTTATTGTACTAAAGTGATACAGCCGTACAAGTTGTTGTATGGTAGGTGCAATTTACTCTTTTTTTAACAAAGTCAAATGGACTATTTTATTACATAGACATATTCTTGGGATGAAATGCTCATTGTTTTGTATATTTTGATTATCTAAATATTCATAAGTGTACTATTATTGGTGCATAGTATTAAACAAAATTTTATGATTACATGTGTCAAGGAGGATACTCGCTTTTAAAATAAAAACGTATCAGCTAGATATATATAATCAAACTCTTTGTATGCTCCCATATCTAATATGTACATCTAAATTTGTCCTTTTGAATCCTTGTCTCGAGGAGTATATGCAGTCACAAGTTTGCTAGGTGGCTACTTATCCCCTCATGCACGAAGCAACATATAGATGCTGGTCTGTGTTAGTGGTGAGGAAGATGAAAAATACTCCAACGCACATTAATTTTTGAGTTTTTTCAAATAACTAGACATGAAGGAAGACATACGTCATCCCCCATAGACTAGCTTTACCTACAGATAAATATGGAAGTAGCTCCTCTACAATGCCGCAGAGGAGACTCCTCTCCCTCACTGATGTGTGGGCCCATTGCACTCGGACCCACACGTCAGCGGGGAGTCTCCCTAGGAGACTCATCAGATAAATATAACACCAAGCAACATCGACTAGTCGACTAGTAGAGCTACCTCTGCCTAATACTTGAAGCCTGAAGACTTTTGAGGTTTCTAGGAAAACTGGATTTAACTTTTTTTTTTGGAGGGAGGGGGAGTGTCAAAAATTTGTACAATAATAATGTCACCTTGGATTTCTTTCTAACTTGAGCTTGTACAGCTAACAAATTAAACGGAAAACAAACAGAAGTAAGCAGATGAAGAAACGATGTCGTTGAGTATTACTTTTTTGTAACTACAGCCTCCATTCCAAATTATAGGTTATTTTTATAAATCTAGATACATAGATTTTACTATGCACCTAGATATATATTATTGTGTCTAGATACATAACAAAATATGTATATATATCTAGACCTAAACTTGTACCGAGATTTCACCTAGGTCCCTAAACTCTCAAATCGTCCATCTGGATCCTCAAACCGTGTTAAGTGATTCATCCCAAGTCCCAAACGCGCCACGCAAGCACCCAAAGCCGACGTGGCATGCCATGTGGTGCCATGGTGACGAACGTTTGAAAAAAAAACCCTTAAGTTCCTATAGCCCTCACTTAGCATCTTCTCTCCCCTCTTTTCTCTTCTCCTGACATATGGGGCCCGTGTTTCAGCCTCCATCTCTCTTCTTCGATCCACAGTAGCAGGCTTCTCTTCTTCTCCGTTGATGGCAGAACTCGACCCGTCGGCATGAGAGCTTGATTTGAGGTGGCGGAGCTCGATTTGGAGGGAGCGGAGCTCGATCCGGTGGTGGTAGAACTCAATTTGGAGGCGGTGGACCTCAATTTGGAGGCAGCAGAGCATGATTTGAGGCCTCTGCTTCTTCGGCTCCGGTGACCTCGGTCCGAACCTCCTGCAGATGACGGGCGGCGCACCCACGGGGCAAGGGGAGAGGCAGCGCTACGCTGCCGGAGGGAGCCCGCTCAGCCAGCACCAAGGCCGACGCAGCCGCCTCGTCCAGCCATGGCGGGAGCCGCCCCGCCATGCTCCCCAAGGGAGTCCGCGTAGCCGGCGCAATAGCCTCGTCCATCCATGGCGGGAGCCGACGTCCAGGCCGCCGCCCCGGCTGGTCATGGCGGGATCCCCGTGATTCCGGCGGCGGCCGAGGGGGGCTCGAGGTGGAGGCGGCGGCAGGGACGCCTCAGCCGCGCGCGAGCTGCCTCCTCTCCTCCACCTCATCGGGATCCTCTCGGCCGAGGTGGCCGCGGCGTGTGGATCCGCTCAGTGACCTCGGCCCGGACCTCCCCGCCACCGCCATGGATGAGAAGAAGTAGGCGGCGACGATGGGCGGAGGTGGCGCGGGAACAGGGCAAGGAGCCGACGGGCGAAGCTGGCGCGGAAACTAAGGCAAGGGGCTCTAGCGTTGTGAGGGAGGACGAGGAGCTGGTGGCGGAGGTGGACCAGGGCGAGCAGAGGACAAGGACAAGGAGAGGAGAGGAGAGAAAGAGAAGAGAAGAGAAAGGACGTTAAGTGAATGATGATACAAATTAGAGGGGGTTTTTTAAATATTTGTCAGCGTGTAACCACGTGGCATGCCACGCCGGCATTAGAAGCTACATGGTTTGTTTGGGATTTCAGATAAACCACTTAACACGGTTTAGGGATTCAGATGGACGATTTGAGAGTTTAGGGATCTAGACGAAATCTCAGTCATTGATGCATAGCTGAGCCAGCACACGAACATTGCTAGATTATAAATGTGTAAGGACAGCTATCCCATATGATAATATACAACTTGGCCTCGTATAGTATGAGTTCATTTCTTTCACGATGAGGTGGAGCTAACTCTCTGAGAATACCACCGGGTCTTGCATTGCATGGCTCGGTGTACGTGGTGAATCTTAAAAGAATCGAATCACATATACACCAATTCAATTTGTATATGGCAGTTAAGAGGGCAGATTAGCGGCTTCACCAGCTACGTACAGCACCTTATTAAGAAATTAAATAGCGGATTCTCTTAGTTTATTCGTAAACCATTATTTGTTCAGATGAGAACAAATAAAATCCCTATTTTATTGGTTTTGTGATCACCTATGCCAAAAATACACAATTAGTTCATGACTAGCATAGGCCCGTGCCGTCTGTGTTGCTATGGGTAATATAAATCTTACCCGGACCTACATGCATGAGACCACCAAGTTTTGTGCTCTTTCACTACGTGTACAGGCCGTGTCGTGACCACGTGAGGTATTGATTATCGGGTTCGATTAGAATTTCGATTGATTTGTCCGCGTTCCGATTAGGATTCCGATTATTATTGTTTGCTTTAGAAGTAGTAGAGATAGAGAGATTGCAAAATTTTAACTGACATGCATGTATCAATAATTTAATTGAAGAACCCGACCGTTACGTGTACAAAGAAGATTATTAGGTTAATTTTTTCAAATCACACATAAACTTAGTCGTATGCTACACACAAAGTTGTAGCTATGTAGTTCTTCAGAGATACCAGGTAATTGGTGCTACCGTGCTAATAATGAGTAACGCGATCTGAACCAATGATTTGGGACGACATGAACAAAATAACCATCGGCGACGAACTAAAGTACACGGAGGAGAGAAAGAGAGAGGAGAACGACGATTGATCTGAATTCTGAAGAGACGTGCTACTCCTACCAAGTTGGATCGAAAAGGGGAGGAGAATCGCCGGTGAGTAATTATAAACAAGTAGCAGGTGGCGCAAAACCGCCCATGGATCGGGACCTCGGGCGCCCACAGGGTACCAGCTAGCTGAGTTGGAGAGTCGTCGGTTTGGAGGAGGACGACGGGAGCAGAGAGACCCAGCAGGAAACCGGCCGCTGCTGGAGTACCGGGCCCCCAGGTCGCTGGGAGATCAGAGAGGAGAGGGACGCACGCGGCGAGACCTCACGCGGCCGCGGGAGTCGCGGCGCTGTGCTTGGATCCATCCGGCCGGCCAGCTTCTGGGCGGGGTCCGTCGTCGCGTCAGGCCTCCTGCCTGCTGTGGCGGCGTGTGCGAGCGAGCGCGACGATTCGCCCCGCACTCCCGCGCATCCCGCGCACGGTGGCAAGGCACCGGAAGGCAGCCCGAGCGTGGGCGCCACGCGCTGGCACCACCACACAAATTACCGGAATTACCCTCCTGCCCTGGCCTATGCGACACAGCATGGTCGCGTTCTCTTCCCGCCCGGTACCTGTTGGTTACTACGCAGCGTTCAACTCATCCTATATGCATCTCAGCGTCGATCCAGTTCCGGTCCAAATTTGATTTAACGACGTTTAAACCATGGGATGGAGTTTCACAAGAAGCGGTGCAAATCAAGTATGATCAAAATACAACACATCTAAACCATTTTTAGGGAAAAAGTTCATGTTACTCCCTTCCCTTTAAGTATCGTCAAAATCCGAACCCCTAAACTATATCGTTTGATCCAATTTACCACTTAATAAGACTAATTTTTTTATTTATCCATGCACAAGAGAAGTTGCGATTTAAATTTTGCAAGATGATAGTAGACATCATAATACATTTTAGAAAAATATGTCAAGAATTTTTCATCATTATTTTGGAAGGGTGTGATATTGTTGACGCCAGATTTTGACACGTGTTGAATCGGCGTCAGGAGGAGAAGTTGGCCGATACGGCAGAATCTAAAGGCTACAGTAAAGAATCGGCCGATTAAGGTAACAGTTGGAAATCGGCCGATTGGTGATACGGCTTGCGCCAACAGATTGGGGCCACAACAGAGGATCCCGGTCAAAAGTAGCCTAATGTTGGTCAACAGAGCGGTGCTAATTCGGTCAAGAAGCAATTGGAAAAGTCCCGATTGGATTAGAAGACGACGGCGGAAGATTCTGCGGGAGTCCGTTTCCTTTTTAAAGATATTATAGATATAGTAGTTTTCCTGTTTGAATAAGATTGTAACAAGTCGTAATCGACCAGGATTCCTGGTTTTAGGGTATAAATAGAAGTCGCCAGGGCTTTGTAAAATCAACACATCAATCAACAAAACACTTCTACTTTTTACTAGTACTTTACTTTCAAGTCGGCGACTTCGCCAATACTTTTTCTTCTTTCACGAGTTCGTACGGATTGGCATGGCTGCATCAACTTGATCTCCGGCCAATTGGTAGGTTCCGCTTATCGAGTAACATCCGAGCTTTAACTATGGGCGCATCGCTGTGGTTTCGTTTGAATTTATTCACCAGTTATCGATATTTACTAGAATTGCAAGTTTTACCTGTTGTTCTAGTATTATCACCAGTTATCCAGCTTGAGATTAGAACTATCGGCTCTATCATCGCTTTTTCTCGTTCATCGTCATATAGCCGATTAGATCTATTTCAAGTGTGTTGGCGTTAAAATCGGCCAGACAGGAATCGGCCGATGGTCTTCAGCGTCGGACACACGACTCGGGAGAATCTGCTTAGCTCCTATTCGGGTTATTGCCCTGGTGCGGTTCGCGCGGCGTGCCAGTCAATCTAACCTGTTTATTGACAAGGAAATAAGAGTATTAAATTCCAGGCGTGCCGATCGGCTGGGGTTCCGATCTGTCCCGAAGAGCGCGTCGGCGAATCGGCCGATTTGCTATGAAGATGACCGGCTATGGATCAGCCGATAATCACGTAATAATTGCAAAGAAAACTGCTGGAGCAACTTAAACAATTATTACAGATGCAACACTTGAAATAGATATAATCGGCTATATGATGATGAACGAGGAAGAGCGATGATAAAGCTGATAGTTCCAACCTCAAGCTGGATAACTGGTGATAATACTAGAACAACAGGTAAAACCTATAATTCCAGTAAATATCGATAACTGGTGAATAAATCCAAACGAAACCACAGCGATGCGCCCGAGGTTAAAGCTCAGATGTTATTCGATAAGCGGAACATACCAATTGGCCGGAGATCGAATCGATGCAGCCCTGCCAATCCGTACGAACTCGTGAAAAAAGAAAAAGTATTGGAGAAGTCGCCGACTTGAAAGTAAAGTACTATGAAAAAAGTACATGTGTTTTGTTGATTGATTTGTTGTATTTTTTTTTACAAAGCCCTGGCGACTCCTATTTATACCCTAAGACCAGGACTCCTGATCGATTACGACTTGTTACAAACTTGCTTTAAACAGAAAACTACTATATCTATAATATCTTTATAAAGGAAACAGACTCCCGCAGAATCTTCTGCCGCCATCTCCTAATCCAATCAGGATTCTTTCCATTGATTCTTTCCGATCTGTCCTGAAGAGCACGTCGGCGAATCGGCCGATTTGCTGTGAAGATGATCGGCTATGGATCAGTCGATAATCACGTAATAATTGCAAAATAAATTGCTGGAGCAATCTAAACAATTATTACAGATGCAACACTTGAAATAGATCTAATCGGCTATATGACGATGAACGAGAAAAAGCGATGATAGAGCCGATAGTTCTAATCTCAAGCTGGATAACTGGTGATAATACTAGAACAACAGGTAAAACTTGCAATTCTAGTAAATATCGATAACTGGTGAATAAATCCAAACGAAACCACAGCGATGCGCCCGTAGTTAAAGCTCGGATGTTACTCAATAAGCGGAACCTACCAATTGGCCGGAGATCAAGTTGATGCAGCCATGCCAATCCGTACGAACTCGTGAAAGAAGAAAAAGTATTGGCGAAGTCGCCGACTTGAAAGTAAAGTACTAGTAAAAATTAGAAGTGTTTTGTTGATTGATGTGTTGATTTTACAAAGCCCTGGCGACTCCTATTTATACCCTAAAACCAGGACTCCTGGTCGATTACGACTTGTTACAATCTTATTTCAAATAGGAAAACTACTATATCTATAATATCTTTAAAAAGGAAACGAACTCCCGTAGAATCTTCCGCCGCCGTCTCCTAATCCAATCAGGACTTTTCCAATTGCTTCTTGACCGAATTAGCACCGCTCTGTTGACCAACATTAGGCTACTTTTGACCGGAATCCTCTGTTGTGGCCCCAATCTGTTGGCGCAAGCCGTATCACCAATCGGCCGATTTCCAATTATTACCTTAATCGGCCGATTCTTTACTGTAGCCTTTAGATTCTGCCGTATCGGCCAACTTCTCCTCCTGACGCCGATTCAACACGTGTCAAAATCTGGCGTCAACACATGCCCCCCAGTTTCGGAGTAAACCATAGTTTTTACTTCGAAACTCTTTTCTTTAATCTTTTTCTCCAAAACGGGCGCAGTAAAAATCTCCTTCCATCTCGCGGTCTTCTGCATAATGATTGCAATTTCCTCAGACCGAGCGCGCGAAACGACCGCTCCCCTGGAATTCGTGTAGACGGCGCGGCAAAAATACCGCCTTTACCCTTGCTCTCCCGCATTATCCTTAAATACTGGCATTCTCCGCCTACTTTTCCCCATGAACCTAGCATTTTCTTCCAGCGAGCCACTGTTCATCTTCCTCCCGAGCCCTCTCGATCTCCAACCGCTCCCTCCGGCAATCTCGCTTGCGATCTGCTTCAACTTCCCAATGGCGTCACCATCAGCAACCTCTCCAACCACGGAGGCTCTATCGGCAACTCCCTCAGCGACGGCGGCCCAATCGGCGGCTCCACTGGCAGCCCCATCGGCAACGATGATCTTCATCCCGGAGGTAATCACTTGAAATTTTCCCCTTTTGCTTTTCTACTGCTCCAGCTTTTTCTGGATCCATTCTCAGTTTTTTCCTCTTTTTCCTCCTTTTTAGGCATTTAGGCACCAGATTACCATTCCTCTTTCAGAATCCCCCGATCTAATCTGCTTAGGCCCCATGGGGAATCCCGATCCAACTGATCTGATCAACTTAGAGACCCACAGAGTCCCGTTCAAGCAATCGCCTATGAATTTAGATCAGTGGGCAGGTGCCTTTAGGTCCTGGCCGAATGAGACCCCCGGTTGGAGAGAATGGTACCAAAGAATAGCCAGGTCTAGGAGAGTTCAGTGGGATGAACTAAAAATCGGCCAATGCATAGACCTCTCTCTGTCCCAGATGGAGAAAAATGAGCCCTTAGTCATAGAAGCTTTTTACTTTTGGTCCGACGCACTCAATGCATTTCCTTTTTGGACATGGACCCATGACTCCAACTTTGGCCGATGTCCTGTTGTTGACCGGCCTTGACATCTCCTCCTCTGATACCCTTTTGACTATCTGATTAAGCCATCACATCGGCAAGAAACCAAAGGAATCGGCGGATGGAAGGGGTATATCAACAGAAACATGAAGACTGGGACAGTTTTAGAGAGAGAGCACACTGCGTTCTTGATGATGTGGCTGGAAAAACATTTTTTCTGTGGCAGAGCAGTTGGCCCTTCTTCTAACACCCAAGCCCTGGCAGAAGCTCTGTCACTAGGATCGGCTGTTCCCCTTGGAAAGCATCTGTTGGGATCGGCCTACCACATGATGCACCAAATCGGCACGAAGCTGTCAAAAGGAGAGCCGATTGGGAACCCTGGCGGTCCTTGGTGGTTCATTACTCTCTGGCTCAACCTATATATGAGGAAGGTCTCTTAGCAACGAATAGAGACCAAAACTTTTCCCAATATTGAGTCAGAGGAAAACCCAACCGTCCGACGACGCTGCAGATCCTTTGGAGAGGCGGTATCGGCCTTCCCTGGCTGTCAATTCACTGCTGCCCGTACGGCTGAATATTTCAGATGCTTCTACAATGGCCTCAGTGAAGAGACTGTCAGTTGGCATCCATATCGGGCAGTAGAGCCGATTTTCGAACTTCCCATCAGCTACGACTTCTCCACTCATACTTTTGATAGGGAACCTATGGATATCCTGATTAAGCCAGGGATTTTGCCTGCCAACTTCTTCTCTGGAAAGGACTCTCCCACATATGAGTTCTATAATCCATCGGCTGTAGCAAGGCAACTGGGCTTCGGTCAACTGCTGATTCGGGTTTACTTTGCCGGTCAAGCAAAATTCAGAGATGAACTGACCAAAAGTCTTGACTACAATCGGCTGCGCAACTTAGTGCCAGATTCTAGCACCGTTGACCTGAACAATTGGACAGTGGCCTCTTTTGCTATTCAGTAATTCAAACTATGGTGGGCAGAATGGAAGCAATACCTCTTTTGCAAATCCCCATCAACATATTGCAACATTCTGGACCCAGAAAACATCGACCCAAGTGCAGCGGTATGTCTTTTCTCCCAGCCGATTTTAATGTTGTCTCTTTCCATACTATCATCTTACCGTTAACTTATATTTATCTTCTTAGTCTGAAAACCGAGTCCCTCCGATGCGGAGCCGAAGCGGCAGGCCGATAGAGAACAATCATCCGTATACGCCATATCCACTCATCGGCTTTCACGCTCCAACCATCAAGGACATTGCCACTGGCCGATTGAAACGAACACCGAAAAGGCCAACCTTGAAGACAACAAGCCGTCGAGTGAGTGCTCGCATCGGATCGACTGACCAAACGGCGGTAGCATTGGTCGAAACCCCGATTCCTTTATCTTTACCAACTACCGAGATGGCCGATCCTCAAGTCACCGCAGAAGTCGGAGCAGCTGCGGCATCACTGCTAGTGGAAGCTGTTCAGCTAATCTTGCTTATTTCATATATCTTTTAAGTGCTCCACTAACACTAACTTTTTTTTTCTGCCAGGCTGCACAAGCTGTCCCAACGCAGTCCCCACAGCAATCGGCCACATCCCAAGCGGAAGCCGAAGCTCCAGCAACTCTTCCCGTCGAGGTAGATAATCTCTTACCTCAATTTCTCGATATTCAGAGGACTTAACGGATCCTGATACAGGCCGATTTGGGTATGCTGACTGTAGCCCCACAACAAACATCGGCCGGAAGATCGACAGAGGCATGGCAAATATCTCATATCACCTTATTTCAATTACCCATAGTATACTCATAGGATCTGTTTTCCATACCTTCTCAAGAAGCTGGTCCAAGCAGAGCATTAATAATTGTTGAGTTCTCTTCCTCTGACGAGCCGATTGTACCAGTCTCCGCGACGAGGGAGGCGCTCCCATCGGCGCAAGCAAGAGAGATCCGCTTCAAGGAGGTAATAAACTCATCCCTGGAATCGGCCGATCTCCTTTACTGCTTACTGATCTTTGTCCTTACTCTTTTGCAGGAACAGGATACCCCGAATAATAGCCTTTTCTCCTTCGCGGTTTCTTTGCCTGAAGATGAAGAAGTCGCTTCGCGCCAAGCTCCATCAAGATTAATTTCTGACGATGTCCGTGCCAAGCTCGAGAGTATGCGGGTCCTCCTTCAAGATGATATCGGCCGACTGGTAGAGGATGCCTCGCCGATTAGGCAACTTTTCAGTGACATCAAGGGCCGAATCCCGGAAGAAGCGACGGAAACTCTGCACCCCGCTGCGTTCATAGAGTGGATGCAGATTCCGGTGTCCAGGGCTCTGCGTCACATGGCCGATCGTGCCCAACTAGCAAAGACCCGGGAGGATCAACTTCCTCGAGGGTGCTCGCCCGGATATCGTTGGCACAATAGATCGCCTTAAACGGAGGAGAGCAGAGCTGGCCAAAGAGATGGACCAAGTAACCAAGGACATAGCTGCTGAAGAAAAGAAGCTTCAAGAGCTCCCATCCGTCATCGCCGGGCTGAAACAAGAAAGACAGAGCTTGGCCTGTGAAGCGATAAGACTTCATCGCCGTATGCCAGAAATACCTGGATCGGCCGACGACGACCAAAGAATAGTAGACTTGGCCGATCAGATTAGGCGACGAGCGATTGCTACTATAGATACCGTCCTTGGGTCGTAAAGGACCATGTAAACATTTAATACTCCTTTAATGTTACTGCGCTGATTTGATCTTGGACCACTTCTTTTGCCAGCTTTGCATTTATGAATGCTTTTACTCTGATGGGACGTGTTTTACCGTCTATCTACCTTCCTTTTCTTTATAATTAGACCCTTCACCGTCTCCAGAGGCATATGCATTACCCATCTTCTCTCCCTCCAACAACTGGATCTTTATCCTCCCAAACCGAACAGCAAGATGTCTTCCTCGTCTTCTTCCTCTGTCAATCAGGTACGAACTCTCATCTGACTCTCCCCTAGACATCTCAATCGCTCTGATGCTGGGTAGCTTTTCATTTCTGTTTAGTCAAAACGTCTCAGCCCCAGTCTGGAATGAGCGATCGAAATTATGCATTCAGACGAACCACTATCGCAGGCAGACAAAGATCTGATAAGAGCTCATTCTGAGGAACTCAAAGATCATGTTCTTGTTGTTGTCCAGGAGTATTGGGACCTTATAGATGCTCACTGCTTGGTCCGTAAGCGGCCACCCTCTGAAAAGAGTCCTCCACTCCCTCGTCAAGTCGAGACTGAAGCTGCCATGGAGAGTCTGGAGGAGAAGAAGACCCGCCTCCTGATAGAACTTTGCCATGAAGCTGAGACTGGAGCCACCGTAGAGAATCCGAAGGAGAATAGGACCCGCCTTCTGATAGAACTGGGTCGTGTCGAGAGAGAAATCCAGAACAGGCGTAATCAATAGATATATCGGTATTTTTATTCTAAGGGCGACTTGTACCATGTCGGCCATGTACTCTTTCATTTTCATCCAATAATGAACTGGTCAAAATGAATCACAATGTTTCTTTCTTCAGGCGATGTTATTTCTGCATCGGCTATGCAGACGAAAACCGATAGAAATCGGTCATGTTGTCTTGATATATCTTACTGCAAGTTATGCATCTACCCAAATGCTTGGATAGTACCTCTTCAGATATCGTCCATTTAAAGCTCTGGGGAATTCTTCCCCTTCAGTAGTTTCCAGAATATATGCATTTCCAGGGGCACATCGGCCGATTCTGTATGGCCCTTCCCAAGTGGGTGACCATTTACCGAATTTGGGATCTTTAGACCCTATCGGCAGCACCAACTTCCATACCAAATCTCCGTGAGAGAATTGTTTAACTTTGACCTTTTTGTCATACCATCTGGCCACCCTTTTCTTGTTCTCTTCTATGCTAATTAGGGCCCTCAACCGCTGACCTGCCAAGTCATCGAGCTCATCTTTCATGAGGAAGGAATAGTTATCGGCCGTCAACTGATCTTGAAGCGATATACGTCTAGACCCCGTCCTTAATTCCCAAGGCAATACTGCCTCATGACCATAAACCAGCTGATAAGGAGATATCTTAGTAGCTCCGTGGCAAGCCATCCTATAAGCCCATAGATATTCAGCCAAAGACGTGTGCCACTTTTTGGGTTGTTCCTCTATCTTCCTCTTGATCAACTTGATTATCCCCTTATTGGACGATTCTACCTAGCCATTGGTTTGAGCATAATATGGAGAAGAATTTAATAATTTAATTCCTGTATCGGCGGCGAATTCTCCGAATTCTCCAGAGGTGAACATTGTTCCCTGATCAGTTGTGATAGTCTGAGGAATACCGAATCGATAGATAATATGGTTCTTAACGAACTCAATCATATCGGCCGATGTCACGTTCCTTAAAGGAACTGAATCAACCCACTTAGTAAAATAATCTGTGGCTACCAATATGAACTTATGCCCTTTGCTCGATGGAGGGTGAATTTGTCCGATGAGATCTATTCCCCAACCTCTGAACGGCCACGGCTTGATCACTGGGTTCATAGCCGATGCTGGCGCGCGCTGTACATTACCAAACCTCTGACAATCTTGGCATCCTTTATAAGATTTGAAACAGTCCTCAAGAATAGTTGGCCAGTGATACCCATTGTTTCTGATCATCCACTTCATTTTGTGAGCCGATTGATGGGCTCCACATACGCCTTCATGGATTTCTCCCATCAGAACCTTTGCCTCTTCTATTCCCGGGCACTTGAGAAGAACTCCATCAATTGTCCGGTAAAATAAATCATGTTCAAGCAACACATATTTTGTGGCTTGAAAACGTACTCGCCGATCCACTTTCCGGGAGGGATCCTTCAAGTAATCGGCGATTTCCTTTCGCCAGTCATCGGCCGCGAGCTCTAAAATCATAGCTCCCTGAATCGGCCGATATCCGGACGCATGTTGGGCTAGCCTGTTGGCCTCTTCATTATAATTTCTGGGGATATGCTCAATTATTGCAGACTTGAATTCCTTTAAAAGCTGAAGGCAATCTTCATAATAAATCCTCATGATATCATCTTTGCACTCAGATCGCCCCGTTAACTGATCCACAATGAGCATGGAATCTCCAAAAATTTCGACTGCATCAGCTTTGACTTCCCTTAATAATTGGATCCCTTTTAGAACGGCTCGATATTCCGCCTGATTATTGGTTGCGGATGCTTCTATCGGCAGAGAGAAATCATAACTTGCCCCCCGAGGCGAGACAAGAACGATGCCGATTCCTGATCCGGCCCCACATGAAGAACCATCGATGTATAGAGTCCATGGAACCGGTTCGACGACAGCAATTTCTGGTCCACAATGCTGAGCCACGAAATCGGCCATGACTTGACCCTTGACAGCTTTGGCCGATTCATACCTTAAGTCGAATTCTGACAGAGCCAGGATCCATTTTCCAATCCGCCCTTTCAAAATCGGCAATGATAGCATATATTTCACCACATCATCATTGCATATAACTATGCATTCTGCCGATAACAAATAGTGCCTGATCTTGGTACACGAGAAGTATAAACACAAGCATAGCCACTCTACCGGGGAATATCTTGTTTCGGCGTCCAGGAGCCTTCTGCTGACATAATATACCACCCGTTTTTTCCCTTCGAACTCCTGTACCAACGCCGATCCAATAGCCTGCTCATCAGCCGATAAATATAATTTGAACGGCTTACCAGGCTGTGGCGGGACTAACACCGGAGGTGAAATCAAATATTGCTTGATGTCTTCCAACGCTCTGCGTTGTTCTTCTCCCCATACAAATTCCTGATCGGGCTTTAATTTCAACAAAGGAGTAAAAGCTTGAATATGCCCTGACAGGTTAGATATGAATCTTCTGATAAAATTGACCTTGCCGATGAGAGACTGCAGTTCAGTTTTGTTCTGTGGGGCCACAACTTTGTTGATGGCGTCTATGGTCTTCCGATTGACCTCTATCCCGCGCTCATGAACCATGAATCCTAAGAATTGCCCGGCCGATACACCAAATGCACACTTGTTCGGGTTCTTCTTCAACCCATGCTTCCTTGTGCACTCCAGTACTTCTTGTAAATCGGCCAGATGTCCCTGGTGACCTTTTGACTTGACCACGACGTCATCTATATAAATGTCCACCGATGTACCGATAAGCTTGTGAAAAATATAGTTCATGGCCCGCTGATATGTAGCACCGGCGTTTTTTAACCCAAAGGTCATTACAACCCATTCGAATAAACCAAGATGACCTGGACACCTGAAAGCCGTTTTCGAGATATCTTCTTCGGCCATTAATATCTGATTGTACCCGGCATTATCATCCATGAAACTGATGACTTTGTGTCCTGCAGCGGCATCTATCAAGATATCGGTCGTTGGCATCGGATATCCATCCATTGGTGTGGCCTGATTTAAGTTCCTAAAATCGATGCACACGCGCAACTTTCCATTCTTTTTATACACGGGCACAATATTAGAAATCCATTCGGCATAGCGGCACTGCCGAATAAATCCTGCTTCAATTAACTTTGTGATCTCGGCCTTTATATCAGGTAGAATCTTAGGGTTGCACCGTCGTGCACGTTGCTGATATGGCCGATATCCTGATTTTATAGGTAATCGGTGTTCGACAATGGACCGGTCTAGACCTGGCATCTCATGATATTCCCAAGCAAAGCAATCCTTGAATTCTTTCAATAAGCTTATCAATTTACACTTATACTCAGGATCCAAATTAGCACTAATATACGTCGGCCTTGATTTGCTGCTATCTCCCAAATCTATCATCTCCAATGAATCGGCCGACGTAAATCCATGCCCAAGCTTCCCGTCTTCTCGGACGAGCTGATCCATCTATTCTGAATCTTCAGAGCCGACTACTTCGATCGGCTGTAGACCGAAATCGGACACCTTCAGGAAATCAGTGTCCCAAATCCTGCCAGATATACACCTGACGTGTTCACAGCTCCATTGTTGCGTGTCAGCCGCTGGGACACTGTAGGCGGAATCGGCGGTGACTATCTCTGTGCTGTCGCCGACCCATTGCACAAGGCATTGGTGCATTGTAGATGGAACACAGCAGTTTGCATGTATCCAGTCGCGACCGAGCAGCATGTTATAGGACCCCTTACCATTGATAACGAAAATGGTAGTAGGAAGGGTCTTACTGCCGATGGTGAGGTCGACGCAGAGCGCTCCACGGGCGGGAGACACGTTGCCTTCAAAATCCTTTAGCATCATGTCCGTCTTGGTCAGATCGTCATCGCTGTTGCCTAGCTTGCGGAACATGGCATACGGCATGATGTTGACTGCGGCGCCTCCGTCTACTAGTAGTCTGGTGACGGGTCGTCCGTTAACGTAGCCTTTGAGAAACAGCGCCTTAAGATGCTGTCGTTTTTCTTCTTCTGGTTTCTCAAAAGTAGCCATCATCGGCTCTAACACCAGTTGCGCCATTTGCTCTTCCATTCTTGTCGCTTTGTCTCGCTCGTCAGGCGCCATGAATTCCATCGGCAATATGAACATTATGTTGATGTCGGCTGCCGATTCTTAATTGTCTGCCCCCTGGCTGTTGTTTTTCTTGGGGCGCCAAACCCGAGACTTAACGTTTCTTTTCTCCAGCACCTGCTTTTGCTCTTCTTCTTGTTGCTCCCACTGGCGCAGGCGTTGGATCCTCCATTTCTGGGATCTGGACAGTCCATCGGGACACCACCTGGGGTTTACTGGTCTGGCGTGTTCCCAATCTGGTTCCCTTCCTAGGGGGTTTTCATCTGACACCCTGTCATCAGCCATCTCTTCCAACCGTTCGTGCACGCTGACTCTGCCCCCCAGTCCATCCTGTTGGTTGATCCTGCCTTTTGACCGGTGATATTGGTCAACTCTGCCCCCCAGCCGATCATGCACTGAAAGGCGCCGTTCCTCTTGTTCGCGCCAATTTCTGCTGATCGGCTCTAATCCTCTGTCCCTAGAGCGTGATCTTTTAAACGGGCGATCGTTGCAACTTAACCCGTTGCACTCAGGACAGTTAACGGCTGATGGTAATCGGAAGTCGTTTTCCCAGCAATGGATGAAAAAGGACATTGCCAGTGATCCTCGTGCCGGCGTATCATCTCGTCGTGGTATCTTGATTGTTCCTGCTGCCGCCGATATTTGCTGAGCAAGAACTAGGAGGTGACGGGTCTGCGTGGTCATTCTGGCCCCCGCCTGTTCCTTTTGATATCATCCGTCGTGACTTGCTTCCTGGGGTCAACGGCGCCACTCCTTCTTGCCGATTTTGACGTCAGCACCTTGGTTTGAAGCGAATTTCTCCCCGTGTCAACCATGTTAGCCGGGAAAGGATGTTGGTCTATCTTCATCGGTTTCGCCGATTTAGCCGGTGTTTCAAACTTGAGCCTCCCCTGCTCGATGGCCGATTGTATCTGCTGACGAAAGATCTTGCATTCGTTCGTGTCATGTGACGTAGCGTTTTGCCACTTACAGTACTTCATCTTCTTGAGCTGATCAGCCGAAGGGATGGTGTGATACTGAGATAGCTTAACCTGCCCTTCCTGGTTCTTTGATGTGTCAAAGCCGAATGTCTCTGGTTCTTTCTTTCCAAAAGGGCATGATATTGGTTGTTTGCCTTTCACCCACTCTGCCAGGCCGATTTCCTCTTCTCCATCCGATTCAGATCCTTCTATATATGCCACCTTTTTTTGGAAACTCCTCCACTGCTCAAGCGGACGGACTTCCTGTCCTGCCAATCGGTGAACGATCTGGCTTAGGCTTTCAAATTCCTGCGAAGCATACCTTTCCTTGATTTGTGGCAGGAGGCCCTGGAAAGCTATATCAGCCAACTGTGCATCAGTCAGAGCCAGACTGTAGCATTTATTCCTGACTTCTCTGAACCTCTATACATATCCAGTTACTGGTTCATCGCTCCTCTGCCTGAGGCTGGTCAAATCTGAGAGCTTCATCTCATGTACTCCTGCGTAGAAGTACTTATGGAACTGCTTCTCCAGATCGGCCCAAGTAACAATAGAATTTGGAGGCAAAGTTGTGAACCACTGGAATGCCGATCCAGACAGAGACGATGAAAATAGGCGCACCCTCAGAGCGTCTTGCGTGGCGTCTTCCCCGCACTGGATGATGAATTTGTTAATATGCTCCACGGTGGGTGTGTCGTCCAGTCCAGAAAACTTGCTGAAATCGGGCACCTTGTAGCGGTGTGGGAACAACAGCAAGTCATAGGCCGATGGGTATGACATCTTGTATGTGTAAGTCTGCACTTTCGGCTTCAACCCAAACTGGTCCTGAATTACCTCTGGTATTCTTGCCGTCCAGTCCACCTGCTGCTGATGAACGGCCGTTCGAGGTGCCGGCATATGTTGAAGGACCGGTGGTGGTACGGCTGGGAGATGAATCGAAGCATGCGGCGAATTTTGCTGAGCAGCTGACAGTTGATGGCGAAGTGAATCCGCCGCCCCGTCGTACATCATCATCGGTGTCGTGCTTCTGAGTGCCTCTGCAGCGCCTGCCCCCCTGCCGATCTCTGATGAGACTGGATGATACTGAGGGACCGTCGGCTGAACGGCCGATTGGAAGGGCGCCTGGATTGGATAACTTCCATGCCCGGTTGATGGATCGGGGAAAGCCGTCGTTGCCGATGACCCCCAGGGTACTGAGCTTGTGGGCAACGATTGCACAGAAGCAATCTGGACGGGTTAAAGCGGTGCCTGTGATGGGAAACATGGTGCACCGCTATATCTTGGAGACGCTGGAGGCAACAGAGTGTTGTATCCCTCGCGTTGCGTCAACATCGGCCCGGGAGCCGATTGGGACGTGCCTGGTAAGCTTTTGGCTGGAAGCGTAATCGGCGGGGCATACGCTGGCCCCTGATAGCCTTGAACTGCTCCGCTGGCCAGAGAGCTGATGACGGCGTTGTACACCGTGTTGGTCATCACCGAGGACTGGTCGATGAACGCCTGGTAGATGGACTGTTGGATCATATTGGACATCTTGCCAGAGTCCTCAGCAATGGTGATGTGGCGGGGAACTGGAATAGGAGCTTTCTTGACAGCCTCCCCGCTTCTGGTACGACTGAACGACTGCAGGTACATCTTCTTGTAATCTTCTAGATGTTTAGCCAATTCTTCCTTCTGGTCGTCCTTTAGATCCGCTTCTGTGACCTCAATGATGTTGTTTTCGGAAACCTCTGCGTTCCTCGACATATCGGATCTTGAAGTTGCGTCCCACTGGGCGTGCCAAAAGTGTGTTGGCGCTAAAATCGGCCAGACAGGAATCGGCCGATGGTCTTCAGCGTCGGACACACGACCCGGGTGAATCTGCTTAGCTCCTTTTCGGGTTATCGCCCTGGTGCGGTTCGCACATCGTGCCAGTCAATCTGACCTGTTGATTGACAAGGAAATAAGAGTATTAAATTCCAGGCGCTCCGATCGGCTGGAGTTCCGATCTGTCCTGAAGAGCGCGTCGGCGAATCGGCCGATTTGCTGTGAAGATGATCGGCTATGGATCAGCCGATAATCACGTAATAATTGCAAAATAAATTGCTGGAGCAATCTAAACAATTATTACAGATGCAACACTTGAAATAGATCTAATCGGCTATATGACGATGAACGAGAAAAAGCGATGATAGAGCTGATAGTTCTAATCTCAAGCTGGATAACTGGTGATAATACTAGAACAACAGGTAAAACTTGCAATTCTAGTAAATATCGATAACTGGTGAATAAATCCAAACGAAACCACAGCGATGCGCCCGTAGTTAAAGCTCGGATGTTACTCGATAAGCGGAACCTACCAATTGGCCGGAGATCAAGTTGATGCAGCCATGCCAATCCGTACGAACTCGTGAAAGAAGAAAAAGTATTGGCGAAGTCGCCGACTTGAAAGTAAAGTACTAGTAAAAAGTAGAAGTGTTTTGTTGATTGATGTGTTGATTTTACAAAGCCCTGGCGACTCCTATTTATACCCTAAAACCAGGACTCCTGGTCGATTACGACTTGTTACAATCTTATTTCAAATAGGAAAACTACTATATCTATAATATCTTTAAAAAGGAAACGAACTCCCGTAGAATCTTCCGCCGCCGTCTCCTAATCCAATCAGGACTTTTCCAATTGCTTCTCGACCGAATTAGCACCGCTCTGTTGACCAACATTAGGCTACTTTTGACCGGGATCCTCTGTTGTGGCCCCAATCTGTTGGCGCAAGCCGTATCACCAATCGGCCGATTTCCAATTATTACCTTAATCGGCCGATTCTTTACTGTAGCCTTTAGATTCTGCCGTATCGGCCAACTTCTCCTCCTGACGCCGATTCAACACGTGTCAAAATCTAGCGTCAACAGATATTTAGTAATAAATTAACTCTTATGATTAGGGATGCAAGTTATATTTATTTTGGGTCATTAGGTCAACCCAAAAACTTGATAAAATGAACTAGGATGATATATAATCGTAATTATTTAGTTAACCCAGAAAACACCATTGAGACCCGTTTGCATCCCTACTTATGATGCAAAATTATAGAAACAATAATGACAAAAAATTTATAATATATTTTTTTGACATACATTGTGATGCTCAATACAGCCTTACAAAATCTTAAATTAAGATTCCACAAGTGGAGAAATAAAAAAGAAAAATTGTATTAGAAGGTAAATTGAACTAAATGACATAGTTTATAGGTCAAATTGAACTAAAAGATAGTTAAGAGGGTTATCCGGACTTTGACTATACTTGAGGTAGGTAATTTAGATACCTAGAGTGCCGGCTTCTAGGGATTATCGCTCGGGGTTCAGGACTGCTCTAGGCATTCATCGCCAAGCCAAGCGGTAACGACGCTATCCGCAAGCATCAGATTGAAGCCTTCCTGTATTCATCAGATTGAAGCCTTCCTTGCTCTATAGTTTGGTGGCTTTTGGCTGTGAATTGGAGATTTAAGATAGCTAATTGAGAGATAATTGATGATAAATTTGTTTTGAGGTGTATCTATGTGCGTGCAACGTCGGATTGGAGCCAGGGATACAAGTTTGACATGGGTTTGTGACGACGTCAAATATGAGTAATAATTTCACTCGGAAGACAGTTTCCTAGATAACTATGTTTACTAAAAGTAAGAAAAGTAGAATGTTACTTGTTTCTTCATGCAGAACCTTCCGCTGGATTCTTTCTTTTCTGAGCAACTAGTCCTATTCAATTCCAGCTGAATCCGACCTAGGACCACCTGTAGATCTTCTCAATTTTTAACGTTCAAACCTCTAGCAGACCTCACCTGTCTATGTGCATGAAACTATACAACTTGGATAGGGGGCGGTTGGGTAATTTGCCAGGTCACGGCCCCACTCGGCAAACCAGTTTTCCGCTCCCAGGGAAACCGGAGGCTTTCCTAGTCCGCCAGTCCGGTGTCTCCACCCTCCCGAGAACCAGACCAGACGCGGCGGCTCCGCCTCCCGATTCTTATATACCCCTCCGCAGCTCCGCCTCCATAACCCCGCTCACGCACACCGTTCCGCTCCGGGCTCTCTCTGCTCGTCTCCTTCCTCGCTCCCTCCCCCACCATTGACGTAGCGCCGGTGACTTCCGGTGAGACGAGGGTGGTACAGTGATTAATAATATCAGGATGCGGATGAGCTGCAACGGCTGCCGCGTGCTGCGCAAGGGGTGCAGCGACACCTGCGCCATCCGGCCGTGCCTGCAGTGGATCCGCAGCCCCGACGCGCAGGGCAACGCCACCGTCTTCCTCGCCAAGTTCTACGGCCGCGCCGGCCTCATCAACCTCATCACTGCCGGCCCCGAGAACGTCCGACCCGGTACGTATACGCACCCACCTAGCGCCAGCTCTGCTTCTCGCGGATCGGATTGTGTGGCACTGTGCTCATGCGATCTCCATCCATGTACTTCCAGCAATATTCCGGTCTCTGCTGTACGAGGCCTGCGGCCGCATGCTCAACCCGGTCTACGGCTCGGTCGGCCTCCTCTGGTCCGGGAACTGGCAGCTCTGCCAGTCCGCCGTCGAGTCGGTCCTCCGCGGCATGCCCATCGCGCAGCCGCCGCCCGCCGCCACGGCCGTCCCGCCTCTCCGGACGTGCGACATCCGCCACGTCGCCAGGAGACAAGGACAAGCAGACCAAGGCGCCGTGGCTGCCGCCGCCCTCCACCGGATGGCCAACAGCTCCCGCGGGCAATTCAAACGGTCCAGCGCCCACAGGTCGGCGGCAGCAGGTTGCGACTCCGCCATCGAGCTCGTCTTCTCCCAGCCGTCGGCCGCCATGCTGGTCGACGTCCGGCAGGCGCAGCCGCTGAACTGGGCGCCGCGCCAGCCCATCCACGAGTACTCGGGGAGCCATGACGCCGTGCCGGAGACCGATAGCAACACCTCGGTGGACACCGTCGAAGTCTCTCATGTCAGCCAGTCCGAACCGAAGCCACCAAGAGAAAGCGATGAGCGTGCGGATGGCCTGGATCTCACGCTAGGCCTGCCGCCGACGGCGCACAAGACAGAGCCGTCAGACTTTGACGACGAACAGCCTTGTCACAGAGGCGAGCCGGTGATGAAGCTCGGCTTGGTGATCGCAGATGCTAGAGCTAGATAAGAAATCCTGTGAGCAAGTGGTGCCTTTTGATTGGCAGGAGCGAACTCGTCTTAGTATGTCTTAGTCCGTAGGAGTCCTTTTACTTTGCTCTAGATTTGAAAACATCGTGTAACAACAGTGCAGACCCAGCTTTTTTGCCTTTCTGATGTATGATACTCCGTTTCTTCTCTGTTCTTCCCTTTTATTTAACTTCAGATGTTTCTGTGACGTATGTCAAATATAGTATATGTATCATGCATGTATAGAGAGCTTTGTGTATATTGCATGCTCGTCAGGCCCGGCCCTGAGGGGGAGCGAGCGGGGCAGCCGCCCTGGGCCCCCGATTCCTAGGGGCCCCGCTCAGATATGTACGTAGTGTATACATCCGTTCGTATAGCCAGACAATCTCCCGTCAGACGCCGTCTGTCCGTCTCGTTCCCAGTTCCAGCGAGGCCGTGTGGATTGAATCATCGTTTCGGAACCGGGCGAGAGCGATGCTCACACCGCCGCCGGGCGCATCGCGAGTGTGTGGCTGGACGCCGGGACGCCGACGACTCGCGAACGTCCGACGCCATCACGCTCGCGCCGGGAAGTCTATTCACTAAGGACGCCGTCTCCTTGTCTCCCTGCCTCCTGTGAATTTTGATCCCCTCTCTCTGCCGTCTGGACTACCAATCAGTTTCGCCTAGGGCCCCTAAAATCTCAGGACCGGACCTGATGCTCGTGGATAATTACATATATGATCAGTACACATAGCACCGGATATATCTCATGTAATGATTTCCTTTATGATTATGAATTTTGATCAGTCTACTCACGAAAAAAGAGAGAGTTGTGATCAATTAAGGTCATGTGATCTGTGCTTGTCTACGTACTCACTACCGAAAACAACTCGTTTGTCGTGTGCTCTCATGTTTGCCGTGTGCTATTTATCGGGCATACGGCAAACAGGCTATTTGCCGTGTGCCAGAAAGAAAGCACACGGCAAAGGACTGGCACACGACAAACAAATAGCTGATTTACCGTGTGCCTCGATAAATAGCACACAGCAAATAAGAGGCACACAGCAAAACACAACAGTTTGCAGTGTGCCATATGACTGGCACACAGCATACAGTAGGCACACAGCATAGAGCAGCACTTTGCCGTGTGCCTCATGTCTGTCGGTTTTTGCCGTGTGCCAGGTCAGGCACACGGAAAAATATTCACTTTGACGTGTGTCTTTTTCTAGGCACATGGCAAAAAAAAATTTTAAAAATAAATCCGCCCCTCCAACTTTTTCTACTCTCCACAAACTGTTCTTGGTATTTCATGTTAAGTTTTGGTATGTGTTGACGTCAGATTTTGACACGTGTTGAATCGGCGTCAGGAAGAGAAGAGACCGGCCGATGCGGCAGATTTAAAGGCTACAGTTGGGAATCGGCCGATTGAGGCTACAGTTGGGGATCGGCCGATGGACGATGCAGCTTGCGCCAACAGTTAGGGGAATGAAGCCATTGGAATCCTAATAGAGGATCCCAGTCAAAAGTGGCCTGACGTTGGTCAAAAGAACGATGCCGACTCGGTCGTGAAGCAATGGGAAGAATCCGGATTGGACTAGGAGATGGCGGCAGAAGATTCTGCGGGAACCCGTTTTCTTTAAGAAAATATTATAGATATAGTAGTTTTCTATTTAAATCAAGTTTGTAACAAATTGTAATCGATCAGGAGTCTTAGTCCTAGGGTATAAATAGGAGTCGTCAGGGTTTTGTAGGATATACATCAATCAATCAACAAAACAATCTACTTTTTCATCGCACTTTACTTTCAAGTCGGCGACTTCGCCAATACTTCTTTTTCTTTCACGAGTTCGTACGGATTGGCAGGACTGCATCGACACGATCTCCGGGCAATTGGTAGGTTCCGCTTATCGAATAACATCTAAGCTTTAACTTCAGGCGCATCGCCGTTGTTTCGTTTAGATTTATTCATCAGTTATCGATACTTACCGGAATTATAGGTTTTACCTATTGTTCTAGTTTTATCACCAGTTATCCAGCTTGAGATCGAAACTATCGGCTTTATCATCGTTTTCCCTCGTTCATTATCATACAGCCGATTAGATCTATTTCAAGTGTTGCATCTGTAATAATTGTTTAAGTTGCTCCAGCAGTTTTCTTTGCAATTATTACGTGATTATCGGCTGATCCATAGCAGGTCATCTTTATAGCAAATCGGCCGATTCGCTGATACGCTTTTCGGGACAGATCGGAAACTCAGCCGATCGGAACGCCCGGAATTTAATACGTTTATTTACTTGTCAATCAACAGGTCAGATTGACTGGCACGCCGCGCGAACCGCACCAGGGCAATCACCCGAACAGGAGTTAAGCAGGATCTCCCGGGTCGTGTGTCCGACGCTAAAAGTCATCGACCGATTCCTTGCCGATTTTTTAGCGCCAACACACTTTTGGCACGCCCGGTGGGACCACATCAAGATCCAATATGTCAAAGACCACCGAAGTCTCTGAGAGCAACATCATTGAGGTCACGGAAGCATATCTCAAGGACGACCATAAAGAGGAACTGGCAAAACATCTAGAGGACTATAAAAGGATGTATCTGCAATCTTTCAGTCGTACCAGAAGCGGGAAGGCGATCAAGAAAGCTCCTCTTCCGGTTCCCTGCCACATCGCCATCGCTGAGGATTCGGGTAAGATGTCTGACATGATTCAACAATCCGTCTATCAGGCTTTCATCGACCAATCCTCAGTAATGACCAACATGGTGTATAACGTCGTCATTAGTTCTCTGGTCAGCGGAGTAGCTCAGGGATATCAGGGGCCAGCATACGCCCCACCTATTGTACCTCCAGCGAGAAGCTTACCAAGCACGTCCCACTCGGCTCCTCAGCCGACGTCGACGCAACACGAAGGATACAACACTTCGTTGCCTCCAATGCCTCCGGGATACAACACTTCGGTGGTTTTCGATCGCAAGCGCCGCTTCAGCCTGTCCAGATTGCTTATGTGCAATCGCTGCCCTCAAATTCAGTACCTTGGGGGGCATGGGAGCTATCCGATCCAGGCGCCGTTCCATTTGGCCGTTCGGCCGACGGTCCCTCAGTATCAACCAACCACGTCAGAAATCGGCAGGGGGGCAGATGCCGCAGAAGCACTCAGAAGCACGGCACCAATGACGATGTAAGATGGGGCGGCAGATTCGCTTCGCCATCAGCTGTCAGCTGCTCAGTCGGCCACGATGCAATAGAATCCGCCACACGCTTCGATCCATCACCCGGCCGGACCGCCGCTGATACACCAACATATGCCGGTGCCCCGACCAGCTGTTCATCAGCAGCAAGTGGATTGGACGGCAAGAATAGCGGAGGTAATTCAGGACCAATTCGGGTTGAAGCCGTAAGTACAAACTTATACGTACAAGACGCCATACCCGTCGGCCTACGATCTACTGCTGTTTCCCCATCGGTACAAAGTTCCTGATTTTACCAAATTTTCGGGGCTGGATGACACCTCAACCGTGGAGCACATAGATAGATTTATCATCCAGTGCAGGGAAGCCGCCACACAAGATTCTCTGCGGGTGCGTCTGTTCTCGTCGTCTCTTTCTGGATCGGCCTTCCAGTGGTTCACTACCTTACCACCTGATTCCATCGTTTCTTGGGCCGATCTAGAAAAGCAATCCCATAAGTACTTCTACGCGGGAGTACATGAGATGAAACTTTCAGATTTGACCAGCCTCAGGCAAAGGAGCGACGAACCAGTAACTGGCTACATACAGAGGTTCAGAGAGGTCAGAAACAAATGCTATACTTCAGCCCTGACCGATGCTCAGTTGGCCGACATCGCCTTCCAAGGCCTCCTGCCACATATCAAGGAAAGGTATGCCTCACAAGAATTTGAAAACTTAAGTCAGATCGTTCACCGATTGGCCGGTCAGGAAGTATGTCCGTCTAATCAGCGCAGGAATTTCTAGAAAAAGGTGGCATATTTGGAGGGGTCTGAATCTGAGGAAGAAGAAAAAATTGGCCTAGCAGAATGGGTCGAAGGAAAGATGCCGATATCGTTCCCTTTCGGCAAGAAAGAACCAAAGGCGTTCGGTTTTGACACGTCAAAGGCCGATAAAATTTTCGACTTACTTCTCCAGGAGGGGCAGATCAAGTTCTCACCTTACCATACCATTCCCTCGGCCGATCAGCTCAAAAAGATGAAGTATTGCAAATGGCACAACGCTACATCTCATGACACAAATGAGTGCAAGATCTTCCGTCAGCAGATACAGTCGGCCATTGAGCAAGGCAGGCTCAAGTTCGAAATCCCGGCAAAGCCGGTAAAGCCGATGAAGATTGATCAGCATCCTTTCCCTACTAACATGGTTGAGACGGGAAAAAACTCACTCCAAACCAAGGTGCTGATGTCAGAATCGGCAAGAAGAAGCGGCACCGTGGACCCTAGAAAACAGGTTACGATAAATGATGTCAAAGGGAAAAGACGGGCTGAAGACGAGGGTGAAGGATCAGAACAATCACGTAGACTCGTCACTTCCCAATTCTTACTCAGCAAATATCAGCGGCAGCAGGAACGGTCGAGGCACCACGACGAAATAATACGCCGACACGAAGATCATTGGCGATGTCCGTTCTTCATCCATTGCTGGGAAAATGATCTCAGATTGCCATCAGCCGATAATTGCCATGAGTGCAGCGGATCAAGTCGCAACGATCACCCGTTCAAAAGATCACGCTCCAGAGATAGAGGATCAGAGCCGATCAGCAGAAACTGGCGCGAACAAGAAGGTCGGCGCCTTTCGGTACATGATCGGCTGGGGGGCAGAGTTGACCGGTATGACCGGTCGAAGGGCAGGATCAACCAGCAGAAGCGATTGGGGGGCAGAACCAGCGTACACGATCGGCTGGAAGAAATGGCTGATGCTAGGGTGTCAGATGAAAACCCTCTAGGAAGGGAACCAGAATGGGAGCACGCCAAACCATCGGCCAGACCAGTAAACCCAGGTGGTGCCCTGATGGACTGTCTAAATCTCAAAAATGAATAATCCAACGCCTGCGCCAATGGGAACAACAAGAGGAAGAGCAGAGGCAGGTGCTGGATAAGAAAAACGACAAGTCTCGGGTCTGGCGCCCCAAAAGTCTGGCACCCCAAAAGAAACAACAACAAAGAGGGCGACAATCAAGAATCAGCAGCTGATGTCAATATGGTGTTCATATTGCCGATGGAGTTCATGACACCCGCCGATCGCGATAAAGAGACAAGGATGGGGGAGCAGATGGCGCAGTTGGTTTTGGAGCCGATGACCACCACCTTTGAGAAACCGAAAGACGAAAAATGGCAACATCTCAAGGCACTATTTCTCAAAGGACACGTTAACGGACGACCCGTTACCAGGCTACTAGTGGATGGAGGCACCGCAGTCAACATCATGTCATATGCCATGTTCCGGAAGTTAGGCAAAAGTGATGAAGACCTGACCAAGACGGACATGATGCTCAAAGACTTCGAAGGCAACGTGTCTCCCGCCCGCGGGGCGCTCTGCGTCGACCTCACCATCGGCAGTAAGACGCTTCCCACTACCTTCTTTATTATTAATGGTAAGGGGTCCTACAACATGTTGCTCGGTCGCGATTGGATACACGCGAATTGCTGCATCCCGTCTACAATGCACCAATGCCTTGTACAGTGGGTCGGCGACAGCACAGAGATAGTCACCGTCGATTCCACCTACAGTGTTGCGGCGGCCGACATGCAACAATGGAGCTGTGAACACGTCAAGTGTATATCTGGTAGAACTTGGGACACTGATTTTCTGAAAGTGTCCGATTTTGGTCTACAGCCGATCCAAACAGTCGGCTCCGAAGATTCAGATTAGATGGATCAGTTCATCCGAGAAGACGGGAAGCTTGGGCATGGATTTACGTCAGCCGATTTATTGGAGATGGTGGATTTAGGAGATGGTAGCCAGCCAAGGCCGACGTATATTAGTGCTAGCTTGGATCCCGAATACAAGTGTAAATTGACAAGTTTATTAAAAGAATTTAAAGATTGCTTTGCTTGGGAATACCATGAGATGCCTGGTCTAGACCGGTCCATTGTTGAACCCCGGTTGCCTATAAAATCAGGATATCGGCCATATCAGCAGCCTGCACGACGGTGCAACCCCAAAATCCTAGCTGATATAAAGGCCGAGATCACAAGACTGATTGAAGAAAGATTTATTCGGCAGCGCCGTTACGCCGAATGGATTTCTAATATTGTACCCGTATATAAGAAAAATGGAAAGCTGCGCGTATGCATCGACTTCAGGAACCTAAACCAGGCTACACCAATGGACGGGTATCCGATGCCGACAGCCGATGTTTTGATAGATGCTGCCGCAAGAAATAAAGTTATCAGTTTCATGGATGGTAATGCTGGGTACAATCAAATATTAATGGCTGAAGAAGATATTTCGAAGACGGCTTTCAGGTGTCCGGGCCACCTCGGTCTATTTGAGTGGGTTGTAATGACCTTTGGGTTAAAGAACGCTGGTGCTACATACCAGCGGGCTATGAATTATATCTTTCACAAGCTCATTGGTGTATCGGTGGAAATTTACATCGATGATGTTGTGGTCAAGTCGAACGGTCATCAGGAACATCTGGCCGATTTACAAGAAGTATTGGAGTGCACAAGGAAGCATGGGTTGAAAATGAACCCGAACAAGTGCGCATTCGGCGTATTGGCTAGGCAATTCTTAGTATTCATGCTCCATGAGTGCGGGATAGAGGTCAACCGGAAGACCATATACGCCATCAATAAGGTTGTGGCTCTGCAGAATAAAACTGAGTTGCAGTCCCTCATCGGCAAGGTCAATTTTATTAGAAGATTCATATCCAACTTGTCCGGGCGTATTCAAGCTTTCACTCCTCTGTTGAAATTGAAGCCCGATCAGGAATTCGTGTGGGGAGAAGAACAACGCAAAGCGTTAGAAGATATCAAGCAATATCTAATTTCACCACCGGTGTTGGTCCCGCCACAGCCCGGTAAGCCATTCAAATTATACTTATCGGCTGACGAACAAGCTATCGGATCGGCGCTGGTACAGGAGTTCGAAGGAAAAGAACGAGTGGTATATTATGTCAGGAGAAGTCTTCTGGACACCGAAACAAGATATTCCTCGGTGGAACGGTTGTGCCTGTGTCTATACTTCTCGTGTACCAAGCTCAGGCACTACTTGTTATCGGCAGAGTGCATAGTCGTATGCAAGGATGATGTGGTAAAATATATGCTATCACTGCCAATTTTGAAAGGACGGATTGGAAAATGGATCCTGGCTCTGTCAGAGTTTGACTTAAGGTACGAATCGGCCAAAGCTGTCAAGGGTCAAGTCATGGTCGATTTCGTGGCTCAGCATTGTGGACCGGAAATTGTTGTCGTTGAACCGGTTCCATGGACTCTATATTTCGATGGTTCTTCATGTGGAGCCGGATCGGGGATCGGCATCGTTCTTGTATCGCCTCGGGGGGCAAGCTATGATTTCTCTCTACCGATAGAAGCATCCGCAACCAACAACCAGGCGGAATACCGAGCCATCCTAAAAGGTATCCAATTGTTGAGGGAAGTCAAAGCCGATGCAGTCAAGATTTTTGGAGATTCCATGCTCATCGTAGATCAATTAACGGGGAAATCTGAATGCAAAGATGATATCTTAAGAATTTACTATGAAGATTGCCTCCAGCTATTAAAAGAATTTAAGTCTGCGGTAATCGAGCTCATTCCCAGAAATTACAATGAAGAGGCCAATAGGCTTGCCCAACACGCGTCCGGATATCGGCCGATTCAAGGAGCTGTGATTCTGGAACTCGCGGCCGATGATTGGTGAAAGGAGATTGCCGATTACTTAAAGGATCCGTCCCAGAAGGTGGATCGGCGAGTGCGTTTTCAGGCCACGAAATATGTGTTACTTGAAGACGATTTGTTTTACCGGACGATTGATGGGGTTCTTCTCAAATGCCTGGGAACGGAAGAAACAAAGGTCCTGATGGGGGAAATCCATGAAGGTGTATGCGGAGCCCATCAATCGGCTCACAAGATGAAGTGGATGATCAGAAATAATGGGTATTATTGGCCGACGAGTCTCAAAGATTGTTTCAAATATTATAAAGGTTGCCAAGACTTTCAGAAGTTTGGCAATATGCAGCGCGCGCGAGCTTCGGTTATGAATCCGGTAATCAAGCCGTGGCCGTTCAGAGGTTGGGGAATAGATCTCATCGGGCAAATTCACCCTCCATCAAGCAAAGGGCACAAGTTTATATTAGTAGCCACTGATTATTTTTCCAAATGCGTGGAGGCAGTTCCGTTAAAGACCGTGACATCGGCCGATATGATCGATTTCGTTAAGAACCACATTGTTTATCGGTTCGGTATTCCTCAGACTATCACAGCTGATCAAGGAACGATGTTCACCTCAGGGGAATTCGGAGAATTTGCCTCTGATATGGGGATTAAATTGTTGAATTCTTCTCCGAACTATGCTCAAGCCAATGGTCAGGCCGAATCGTCCAATAAGGGGATAATCAAGTTGATCAAGAGGAAGATAGAGGAACAACCTAAGAAGTGGCACATGTCTTTGGCTGAATCTCTATGGGCTTATAGGATGGCTTGCCACGGGGCCACTAAGATATCTCCTTATCAGTTGGTATATGGTCACGAGGCAGTCTTGCCTTGGGAATTAAGGATGGGGTCAAGGCGTATATCGCTTCAAGATCAGTTGACGGCCGATGACTATTCCTTCCTCATGAAAGAAGAGCTCGATGATTCAGCGGGTCAGCGATTGAGGGCCCTGATTAGCATCAAAGAAAACAAGAAAAGGGTGGCCAGGTGGTATGACAAGAAGGTCAAGGTTAAACAATTCTCCCAAGGAGATTTGGTATGGAAGTTGGTGCTACCGGTAGGGTCTAAGGATCCCAAATTCGGTAAATGGTCACCCACGTGGGAGGGGCCGTATAGAATCGGCCGATGTGCTCCGGGAAATGCATATATACTAAAAACTATCAAAGGGGAAGAATTCACAAGAGCCTTAAATGGGAGATATCTGAAGAGGTACTATCCAGGTATATGGGTAGGTGCATAACTTGCGGTAAGATGCATCAAGACAACGTGGCCAACTCCTATCGGCTTTTGTCTACATAGCCGATGTAAAAATGACATCGCCTTAAGGAGGAAACATTTTGATTTAGTCTGACCGATTCATTATTCGGTGAAAACAGCAGAGTACATGGCCGACATGGTACAAGTCGCCCTTAGAATAAAAAGTACCAATATATCTATTGATCACGCTTTTTCTTGATCTCTCGCTCGATCCGGCCTAATTTTATCAGAAGGCGGATGCTCTTCTCCACCAGATCCTCCATGGCGGCTTCAGTCTCGATTTGATGAGGGAGTGGATGGCTCCTGTCAAGAGGTGGTTGGGATGTTCCTGCCGCGGCATCTTCAAGGGCAACTGAGCGAGGGAGTGGATGACTCCTTTCAGTTGACGGTCGCCTGGAGCAGTTAGCGTCTATATGGTCCCAGATTTTCTAGACGTTAGAAGGAACATGACCTTTGAGTTCTTCAAAATGAGCTTTTATCAGATCTATGTCCGCCTGCGACAATGGTTCGTCTGAATGCATAACTTCAATCGCTCGTTCCAGACTGGGACTAAGGCGTTTCGGCTAAAGAAGAAGCAAACAACTACCCAGTGTCAGAGCGATTGAGATGTCAAGGGAGGAAATAGAAGAGGGTCCGTACCTGGTTGACAGAGAAGGAGGAAGATGAAGAAGACATCTTGATGTCTAGCCTGGGAGGACAAAGATCAAATTATTGGAGGGAAAGAAGATGGGTAATACAGACGCCTTTGGAAACGATATGGGATCTTGTACTTATAGAAGAAAGGGGGTAAAGAGATGGTAGGATGCGTCCCATCGGAGTAAAAGCGTTCATAAATGAAAAGCTACCAAAGAAGACGGTCCAAGTTTGAATCGGCGCGTTAACATTAAGAAGGCATTAAATGTTTACAGGATTCTTTACAATTCACCCAAGGAGGGCATCAATAGTCGCAATCGCTCGTTGCCTGATTTGATTAGCCGAGTCTAACACTCTTTGGTCATCATCAGCCGATCCGGGAACTTCTGGCACGTTACGATGAATTTTTATTGCTTCACGGGCCAGGTAATGTCTTTCTTGCTTCAGCTCGGCGATGACAGATGGAAGGTCTTGGAGTTTCTTTTCTTCAGCAGCTATGGCCTTGGTCACCTGCTCCATTTCTTTAGCTAGCTCTGCCCTTCGCTGTTTCAAGCGATCTATGGCGCCGACGATATCTGGACGAGAGTTCTCAAGGAAGTTGATTCGCTGATGCACCTCTTGGGCTCGGTGTTTGTAAGAGTCTTCTTCCTCGCGGGCTTTCGCTAGCTTGGCGCGATCAGCCATATGGCGCAAGGCCCTGAACACTGAAGTCTGCATCGACTCTATGTATGCAGCAGGATCCAGAGCCTCTGTCGCTTCCTCTGGAATTCGGCCTCTGATGTCATTAAGAAGTCACTGAATCGATGAGGCATCTCCCACTAATCGGCCGATATCATCTTGGAGGAGGGTCCGCATACTCTCGAGCTTGGCACTAATGTCATCAGGAATTGAGCTCGATGTGACTTTGTGTGAAGCGACCTCTTCATCGTCAGAAAGGGGAACCGCGAAAGAGAAAAGACTGTTATTGGGAGTGTCTTGTTCCTGCGAAAGAATATAAAAAAGTAAAGATACGGATTAGCAGACAGTAAGGGGGAATCGGCCGATTTGGGTGATAAGTTTCTTACCTCTTTGAAGCAGATTTCTCTTGCTTGCACCGGTAGGAGTGCCACCCTCGTCTCAGGAATCGGCGTGATCGGCTCATCAGAAGAGGAAGACTCGACGACTATCAGTGCCCTGCTCGGGCCAGCTTCTTGAAAAGGTATGGGAAAAAGATTTTATGAGTATACTGCGAATAATTAAGTCTGATGATATGAGATACCTGCCATACCTCTGTGAGTCTTCCGGCCGATGTTTGTTGAGGAGGTACAATCGACGCACCCAGATTGGCGTGCATCAAAATTGGTTAGTTTTTGTTGAATATCAAGAGATTGAGTTAAGAAACTCTCTACCTCGGTAATGAGAATCGCTGGCGTTTTGGCTTCCGCTTGGGACGTAGCCGATTGCTGCGGAGACTGCGCTGGGCAATTCGTGCAGCCTGGCAGGAGGAAGAGGTTAATATTGGTAGAATACTTAAAAGTATGTGAAGTAAGCGGAATTACCTGAACAGCTTCTACCAGCAATGATGCAGCGGCCGCTCCAACTTCTATAGCAGTCTGGAGATCGACCTCCTCGGCAATCGGCAAAGCTGGCGCAGTTGGAGTTTCAGCTGATGCCATTGCCGATTGATCAGCCGGTCCTATGCGGGCACGTACTCGGCGGCTTGTCTTCTTTAAAGTAGGCCTTTTCGGCATTTGCTTCCATCGGCCGCTGGTGATATCTTTGATAGTCGGGGCGTGATGGCCGATAAGTGGGAATGGTGTGTACGGGCGATTGCTCTCTATCGGCCTACCACTTCGGCTTCGCGTCGGGGGAAGTTGACTTTTAGACTGAAAAGGGAAATATAAGTTAGCGGCGAGATTGTAGCATGAAAAGGGACAATGTTGAAATCGGCTGGGAGAAAAGTAATACCGCTGCACTTGAGTCGATGTTGTCTGGGTCCAAACTATTACAATATGTTGAGGGAGATGAACAGAAGAGATGCTGCTTCCATTCTGCCCACCATAGTTTGAATTGTTGGACGGCAAAGGGGCTACTATCCAGTTGTTTAAATCGATGGTACTGGAGTCTGGCATCAGATTGCATAGCCGACTGTAGTCGAGGCTCTTGGTGAGTTCATCTCGGAATTTTGCACGACCGGCAAAGTAGACTTGAATCGGCAACTGACCAAAGCCGAATTGCCATGCTGCGATTGATGGATTGTAAAATTCATAGGTTGGGAAGTCTTTTCCAGAAAAGAAATTTACCGGTAAAATCCCTGGCTTGATCAGAATATCCATAAGATCACCATCAAAAGAGTTGGATGATGAATCATAACAGACGGGAAGCTCGAAAATTGGCTCTGTCATCTGATACGGATACCAGCTAATGGTCTCTTCACTGAAGCCGTTGTAAAAACATCTGAAGTATTCGGCCGTTCGGGTGGCAGTGAACTGACAACCAGGAAACACTGATGCTGCTTCTCCAAAAGAGGTGCACCGTCGTCGTATGGTGGGATTCTCCTCTGAGTCGATATTGGGAAATGTTTTGGTCTCTATCTGCTGTTGGGAGACCTTGCTCATATACAGGTTAATCCAGAGGGTGATGAACCACCAAGGACCACCAGGATTACCCATCGGCTCCCCTTTTGATAATTTAACGCTGATTTGATGCATCATATGGTAGGCCGATCCTAAGAGATGCTTCCCAAGGGGGATGGTGGATCCTATGGATAGGGCTTCTACCAGAGCTTGTGTATTGGAGGAAGGGCCAACTGCTCTGCCACAGAAGAAATGCTTCTCTAGCCACATCATTAAGAACGTTGTATGTTTTCTCTCTGAAATCGTCCCGGTCCTCATGTTTTTGCTGATATACCCCTTCCACCCGCCGATTCCTTTTGTCTCTAGCCGATGGGTTGGTTTGGTCAGATAATCGAAGGGTGTATCAGGGGAAGAAATGTCAAGGCCGATCAGCATCAGGACATCAGCCAGGGTTGGAGTCATAGGTCCGTGCCCAAAGAGAAACGTGTTGAGCGCGTCGGACCAGAAATAGGAGGCCGCTATCACCAAGGGTTAATTTATCTCCATTTGGGACAAAGAAAGATTGATGCACTGGCCGATTTTTAACTCATCCCACTGAACTCTCTTGGACTTGGCTAATCTTTGGTACCATTCTTTCCAGCCAGGGGTTTCATTCGGCCAAGATCTAAAAGCACCTGCCCACTGACCCAAATCCATAGGTGATTGCTTGAAAGGAATTCTATGGGTTTCTAAGTTGATCAAATCAGTTGGGTCTGGATTCCCCATGGGACCTAAGCAGATGAGACCAGGGGTTTCGGAAAGGGGAATAGTGATCTGGTGCCTAAATGCCTAAAAAAGGGGGAAAAGGGAGAAAACTGAGAATGGATCTAAAAAGTGCCTAAGCAGTAAAAAAGTAAAAGAGGGGAGATTCGAATGATTACCTCCGGAATGAAACTCATCGTCGCCGATGGAGTCACCGATGGAGTCGCCGATGGGACCGCCGTCGCTGAGGAAGTTGCCGGCGGAACCTCCGCGGTTGGTGGAGTTGCTGATGGCGCCGCCATTGGAGGGATGAAGCAGGTTGCAGGCACGAGAGAAATCGCCGGAGAATGCGGTTGGAGACCGAGAGGGCACTGGGAGAAGATGAACAGTGATTCGCTGGGGAAGAGATTACTAGGCTCGTGGGGAAGGAGCGGTGGAGAACGCCGGTACTTAAAGACAATCCGAGAGAGAAAGGGTAAAGGCGGGATTTTTGCCGCGCCGTCTACATGAATTCCAGGGGAACAGTTGTCTCAAGCGCCCGGCTCGAGAAGATTGCAATCATCATGTAGAAGACCGCGAAACGGAGGGAGATTTTTGCTGCGTTTGTTTCGGAGGAAAGATTAAAAAAAAGGAGTTTCGAAGTAGAAGTCATGTTTTACTCCAAAACTAGGGGGCATGTGTTGACGCCAGATTTTGACACGTGTTGAATCGGCGTCAGGAAGAGAAGAGACCGGCCGATGCGGCAGATTTAAAGGCTACAGTTGGGAATCGGCCGATTGAGGCTACAGTCGGGGATCGGCCGATGGGCGATGGAGTTTGCGCCAACAGTTAGGGGAATGAAGCCATTGGAATCCCAACAGAGGATCCCAGTCAAAAGTGGCCTGACGTTGGTCAAAAGAACGATGCCGACTCGGTCGTGAAGCAATGGGAAGAATCCAGATTGGACTAGGAGATGGCGGCAAAAGATTCTGCGGGAACCCGTTTCCTTTAGGAAAATATTATAGATATAGTAGTTTTCTATTTAAATCAAGTTTGTAATAAATCGTAATCGATCAGGAGTCCTAGTCCTAGGGTATAAATAGGAGTCGTCAGGGTTTTGTAGGATATACATCAATCAATTAACAAAACAATCTACTTTTTCATCGCACTTTACTTTCAAGTCGGCGACTTCGCCAATACTTCTTTTTCTTTCACGAGTTCGTACGGATTGGCAGCGCTGCATCGACACGATCTTCGGCCAATTGGTAGGTTCCGTTTATCGAATAACATCTAAGCTTTAACTTCGGGCGCATCGCCGTTGTTTCGTTTAGATTTATTCACCAATTATCGATATTTACCGGAATTATAGGTTTTATCTATTGTTCTAGTTTTATCACCAGTTATCCAGCTTGAGATCGAAACTATCGGCTTTATCATCGCTTTCCCTCGTTCATTATCATACAGCCGATTAGATCTATTTCAAGTGTTGCATCTGTAATAATTGTTTAAGTTGCTCCAGCAGTTTTCTTTGCAATTATTACGTGATTATCGGTTGATCCATAGCCGGTCATCTTCATAACAAATCGGCCGATTCACTGATACGCTTTTCGGGACAGATCGGAAACTCAGCCGATCGGAACGCTCGGAATTTAATACGTTTATTTCCTTGTCAATCAACAGGTCAGATTGACTGGCACGCCACGCGAACCGCACCAGGGCAATCACCCGAACAGGAGTTAAGCAGATTCTCCCAGGTCGTGTATCCGACGCTGAAAGTCATCGGCCGATTCCTGGCCGATTTTTTAGCGCCAACACACTTTTGGCACGCCCGGTGGGACCACATCAAGATCCAATATGTCAAAGACCACCGAAGTCTCTGAGAGCAACATCATTGAGGTCACGGAAGCATATCTCAAGGACGACCAGAAAGAGGAATTGGCAAAACATCTAGAGGACTATAAAAGGATGTATCTGCAATCTTTCAATCGTACCAGAACCGGGGAGGCGATCAAGAAAGCTCCTCTTCCGATTCCCCGCCACATCACCATCGCTGAGGATTCGGGTAAGATGTCCGACATGATTCAACAATCCGTCTATCAGGCTTTTATCGACCAATCCTCAGTAATGACCAACACGGTGTATAACGCCGTCATCAGTTCTCTGGTCAGCGGAGTAGCTCAGGGATATCAGGGGCCAGCATACGCCCCACCTATTGTACCTCCAGCCAGAAGCTTACCAGGCACATCCCACTCGGCTCCTCAGCCGATGTCGACGCAACACGAAGGATACAACACCTCGTTGCCTCCAATGCCTCCGGGGTATAACGGTGCACCAAGTTTTCGATTGGAAGCGCCGCTTCAGCCTGTCCAGATTGTTTCTGTGCAATCGCTGCCCTCAAATTCAGTACCTTGGGGGGCACCAGCAACGGCGGCTTTTCCCGATCAATCAATCCGACATGGGAGCTATCCGATCCAGGCCCCGTTCCATTTGGTCGTTCGGCCGACGGTCCCTCAGTATCAACCAACCACGTCAGAAATCGGCAGGGGGGCAGATGCCGCAGACGCACTCAGAAACACGGCACCGATGACGATGTAGGATGGGGTGGCAGATTCGCTTCGCCATCAGCTATCAGCTGCTCAGTCGGCCACGATGCAACAGAATCCGCCACACGCTTCGATCCATCACCCGGCCGTACCGCCGCTGATACACCAACATATGCCGGCACCCTGACCAGCTGTTCATCAGCAGCAAGTGGATTGGACGACTAGAATAGCGGAGGTAATTCAGGACCAATTCGGGCTGAAGCCGAAAGTACAAACTTATACGTACAAGACGCCATACCCATCGGCCTACGATCTACTGCCGTTTCCCCATCGGTACAAAGTTCCTGATTTTACCAAATTTTTGGGGCTGGATGACACCTCAACCGTGGACCACATAAATAGATTCATCATCTAGTGCGGGGAAGCCACCACACAAGATGCTCTGCGGGTGCGTCTGTTCTCGTCGTCTCTTTCTGGATCGGCCTTCCAGTGGTTCACTACCTTACCACCCAATTCCATCGTTTCTTGGGCCGATCCAGAAAAGCAATTCATAAGTACTTCTACGCGGGAGTACACGAGATGAAACTTTCGGTACTTCTACATTATTCTAATCGCTCTAATTGCATGAAATAATTGATTTTTTAACATACAATCATCGAACATGAATTGTCGAGTGGCAAGCAATTTAAAGTATATTCAAAAAATTTTATTTAAACTCATTTTGCAATTGATTTAGTTGATACAAATTAAATTTAAGTTTGAAACACATGAAATAATAGATTTTCTCGCTTAGAATCATCAAACATAAATGCTGAGTGACTTTAGCAATGTATTTTCAAAGTAAAATCAATCAAATTTAGTAAAACAATTTATGGAACTAAAATTGAAACAATAAGGAAGATAGAAATTAAAAAATATAAAAAAACATGTTCGGCAGCACACGACAAAGACTGGCTTTGCTGTGTGCCACATCGCCGGCACACGGCAAATCGGGGCCCCAGCACTTAGGCGCGAGCGCTTGCTGCCCTACACAACACACGCACCCACGCACGCACACCTCCCCACGCCCTCGACCGCCGCCGCCGCTGGCCGCGCTGTCCCCCGGCCTGCCACGCCCGTCGTCGCGCCGGCCGCCGCGCCACCTCGGCTCCCCGGCGCCACGCCGCGTCCTGAGGCCGTCGGGCCCCGCGCCGCCGCAGCCCAAGGGTGCTGCGCTCAGCCGCCGCCGCGTCTCCGCGGCGCCCGGCCGCGTCCCGAGGCCGTCGAGCCCCGCGCTGCCCTTAGCCGCCGCCGCGCCTCCCCGCCGCGCTGCCGCCACATTGATAAAGCTTGACTAATTGAAATGCTAGAGTAACACTGCTAAAGCTTGACTAATTAAAATGCTAGAGTAGATCTTTTGGAGACATCATGCATTGTAGCTCGGATTCTGAACATAGGATTGGCAGCTAGTTCAATGTTTGGTAGTCAGCATTGGTGTGTCACAACTTGTTTTTTTGATTTATCACAGTAAATGCAACAAAGATTGGCAGCTTATCTTGGAAATTGGAAAGGGACATAGCGTCAAACTATTTATCTAGAAGCTAGACATCATCATGGTTGATCTAACCTTATCATTACTATGATTCTTTAAAATAAGTTTTGGAACCAACCAGGTAGTATGGAAATTATGTCTTACAGATATAACTGGATCAGTACTAGGCATGCCTCCACTTTGATTGTTGGAGCATTTGGCCCCACTCCACTCAATTGACAGTATTTTGTTCATGAAGAGGCAGGATAGCCTTTTCCACCATCCTTGACTCATTCACTTCGCTGCACGCTGTCATCGAGCTGTGCCGCAATCCCTCTGCACCGACACGCGCGTCACCGCCTCTCCCGCCGTCGATTCCATAGGTGAGCACGCGCAAAACAACCATCTTGTCCACGTCATTTAAATATTTTGTTCGTAGATCACGTAACCAAGTTAGACGTCTCCTGTTCAAAAGAGATACGGTAGGAAATATGCAAACTTTTGCATATCAATAACCGTATCTGTTTTGAATTGTCCACGTATTTTGGACAACCCGAATATGTGTAGCTGGGGTAGGTTTCCATGGTCTACTACGATTCGGGATACAATTTCGGCAGCATCTCCCTGTTGTTCTCCGCATACACAATCTCCCTATCAGGACGTGTATTTGGAGAACAGCGGGGAGGTGCTGTCGAAATTTTGTCCCGGATCGGAGTAGAGCATGGAAACCTACCCCAGCTACGCATCCTTGGGTGGGATTAGGACCTATCTTCACATATTAGAAAGTATAGACATCGTGTAGATGCAAATAAGTTTTATATTACTCGCTGATGTGGTAGAGGATGGAAGACCGGGCGTGGATGTACACGGGCTGGAAACGTGGGGGTGACTTGACCGTGGATTGGATTCAGAAGACCGATGCTTTCTTGGATCGAGCATTTGCAAAGCTTAAAGAAGCCAAGACCGCTTGGTGTCCCTGCAGCAGATGTGGAAACACGCGTCGACAAACAAAGCAAGACATGACACATCGAGGACCTACCATGGTGAAGCCAATCGTATGAGTGACGTGGTCGTGAGACAACACATCGAGGATCATGATGCTGATGCCGGGGTAGGAGACATGTTAGATGACTTTCATGAAGCACACTATGATGAAGAACGTCGGGAGGACGACCAGAGGCAACCGCGAAGGCGTATTACGACATGTTGGCTGCAGCACGGCAAGCTCTTCACGGGCATACCCAGGTTTCTCAACTGGATTCCATTGCGCGCCTAATGGCCGTGAAGTCCATGTTTACCCTTAGTCGAGACGCCTTCAATGTTATGTTGACAGTTCTTGGCAACCTGCTTCTGGAAGGTCACATTCTGCCAAAGAGCATGTATGAGGCACAGAAATTGCTTCGTGCACTTAGGATGTCATATGAGCATATACATGCTTGTCCTAAGGGATGCATCTTATTTAGGAAAGAACATGCAGAAGCAAAATACTCTCCAAAGTGTGAATCCTCTAGATTCGAGGAGGTAGACTCTGGTGATGGTCAGAAGAGGCACCTCGTGGTCCCCGTGAAAATTCTACGGTACCTTCCGCCCATACAGAGGATCCAACGGCTATTCGTGACCGAGGAATCCGCAAAATAGATGACATGGCACAAAAAGGAAACTAGATACAATCCTGATAAGCTTGTACATTCATCCGATGCTGAATCATGGACCCATTTTGACGGGATTCATCGTGAGCAATCTGATGACGCTCGTAATGTACGTGTTGCGCTAGCAACAGATGGCTTCAATCCTTATGGAATGTCAGCTGCCCCTTACACTTGTTGGCCCGTGTTCGTTATCCCCCTCAATCCCCCCCCCCCCCCCCCGCCCCGACGTCATATTTCAATGACAGAACATATTCTTGTCGTTAACAATTTCTGAACATCCCGGGAATAATATGAGTGTGTACATGGAGCCTCTGATTGATGATTTGGTCCGTGCTTCGGAGGAAGGGGTTTGGACATACAACCGAGCTAAAAAACAAACTTCAGAATGTCTGTTTGGTACCACTACTCCTTGCATGACTTGCCGGCGTATGGGATATTCTGCGGCTGGTATGTCCACGGGAAGTTCCCTTGCCCAGTATGCAAGGCGGCTCTGAGGTTCATTTGGTTGAGGAAGAGTGGCAAGTATTCTTCATTCGACAAACATCGACAATTCCTCCCTCTTGACCATCCATTCAGACGAGACAAGAAAAACTTTACAAAAGGTGTCAAAGTTAGAGACCCTCCACCGCAGATGATGACAGGTGTCGAGGTTTGTGCTCAGTTAGACGCTCTCGTGGCCAATGAAGAAGGCGGTGGTTTTGTGGGATATGGTGAGCAACATGCCTGGGCGCAGAAGTCGGGCTTGTGGAGGCTCCCCTATATGCATGACCTTCTTCGTCCACATAACATTGATATGATGCACTCCGAAAGAATGTCGCCGAGGCACTTTGGGGAACCATCATGGACATTGCAGATAAGAAAAAGGATAACGTTAAGGCGAGAGTGGATCAAACAACCAAAGCTATACATGACGCCTCCCAGAGCCGGCAAGTCATGGAGAAAGCCTAAGGCCGATTTCGTCTTGACGAGGGCCTAAAGGAGGGAAGTACTAGAATGGTTCCAAACCTTAATGTTCCCCGATGGGTACGCAGCGAATCTGAGGAGGGGAGTGAACTTGTCTACTATGCGAATCAACGGGCTCAAGAGTCATGACTACCACATATGGATCGAGCGGCTTCTTCCGGTGATGGTTCGAGGCTATGTCCCTGATCATGTCTGGCAAGTCTTGGCAGAGTTGAGTTTTTTCTTCCAGCAACTTTGTGCTAAGGAGTTATCTCTAACGGTGATTAAAGAAATGGAGAGAATGGCGCCTGTGTTGCTCTGTAAGTTGGAGAAGATCTTTCCACCCGGGTTCTTCAATCTGATGCAACATATGATCTTGCACCTTCCGTACGAGGCACGAATGGGGGGCCGTGTAGGCCCGTTGGTGCTATTCATTGAGAGATGTCAAAATGTTCTTCAAATAAAATATAAAAATAAATGCAAAATTGAAGCTTCCATTGCAACGGCATACATTCTGGAGGAGGTGTCAAACTTCACATCAAAATACTATGCTGACAACCTTCCTAGCATGCATAATCCACCCCCTCGTTACAATGTTGGGGAAGATGCATCGAATCTCACCCTTTTCCGAGGGCAACTCGGAAGTGCAAGTGATGCGACAATCAAGACCTTAAATCATGAAGAGTGGCGCACTATCATGCTACATGTGTTGACTAACCTTTCCGAAGTACAGCCGTACATACAGTAAGTTCTCAGCAAACATTTAGTTCTCGAGCACTCCCTCTTTTCTGCATCCAACCCTATCGTACTCTTTGGTACATGGAATTTCATTTGCAATTCTGGCAACCATCAAGGGCACCTACCCTCCAGGAAGCTGAGACCCTTCTTAGACAGGGTGCAGGAGATGAAAGTCCTGATTTCATTTCTTGGTTCAAACAGAAGGTAATGTCCAATTTAGCTCATTCGTAGTATGACATAACAAGTTGCTGGTACGCGCGAATAATATGATGAACTATCATGCATGAACTTGCAGGGCCAAACCGATACGTCTATGAGTGCCGAATTGCGACATGTTGCCAATGGTTGTGCCTATAGGGTCAAGTCATCTGGCGCTTATGACGCGAATGGATATCGGTTTCACACAACAAGGCACGAGCAGAGTCGGCCCAATCGAAGAACCACAAATACTGGAGTTTATATGCCAGGAGATGATGGGCTATAGTACTATGGAAGAATCGAATAAATATACGAACTCATGTTTCATGGTTCCAAACCTCTGAAACCAGTCATACTCAAATGCCATTGGTTTGATCCTCACACGGTGAGAAGGACCCCAAATTTCGTGCTAGTCGAAATTCGACAGTCGTCCGTGTACCCAGGAGATGATGTCTATGTTGTGGCTCAACAGGCCACGCAAGTCTATTATCCCTCATACCCATGCCAAACCGACGACCGTCTCAAGGGTTGGGATGTTGTGTACAAGGTATCGCCACACGGTAAATTACCTATCCCGGACAATGAAGATTACAATATAGATCAAAACACATATGCTGGAGAGTTCTTTCAAGAAGATGGGCTAGAAGACAGGTTTGAGATTGACTTAACCGAAGCGATCGCAATGGAAGTAGACAATGAAAGGGTTGTTCACAAGGATGCCGGGGATGAGGTTCATAATTTGAAGGACCTAGAATTACTTGAGCGATTACGTTTAGGCAATGACAATGACAGTGATGATGACAACGTTCCTCCATTGGAACATGGCGTTGATTATATCAACACACGTGATAGCGATGATGAGACATATGATCCAGCGAATCCGGATCATGATGAGTATTTCTAATACATGTAAGATCCGTACAATTTAATTTACTAGTTGTAATACTATGTTATTATCAAATTATGTTTTGTTTATTTTACTAGTTGTACTACTTAATTTCTAATACATGTACTGATTGGTTTACACTGTTTAATTGCAGGTGATTGATCAAAGATGGTGGGACGTGGTGGAGGTATCATGAGGTCGCTCACGGACGTGATCGACAGAGTTAGCGGGAGAGCTTAGTTCTCCCAGACGACTCGAGGGAGGAGGGGGAGGAGAGCTTCATCTGCGCCTGCAGCAGCTTAGGACTCCGGCATGGCTTGAGGGAGGAGGGGGAGGAGGGTGACTCACGGGAGGTCACCCTCACCTGTAGCTGCCTCGTCATCGTCTGAGGAGGAGGAGGAGGAGGATGCGGTACCTGAGGTGGAGGAGGAGGAGCGGCAGGAGGAGCAGGAGGAGGAGCAGGCCGAGGAGGAGGAGGACAAGGAGGAGGTGGGGGCGCAGGAAGGCGCCACACCTATTGTCTGGTTGCGAGGCCCCTTGAGGCTCCCAGAGCGACCGGTCCCTTTTGAGAGACGACCGATTATTCGACCCGACGGGAAAATGTAAGTAACATTAGATATAATCATTACTTTTTCTTTTGATATGTTCTAAATCACAATTGAAAATAATAATTTGTCTTAATTACTTATGCAGGAACTTTGTGATCATCACTCCAGGTGTTCACAAACGCATACCCAATGGCATCCTGGGGCTGCTTTGCAAGCTACACTTCCCCGGCGCGATGCAGATTGCCAGACGACTTCAGCCGGCGTACTCGTGGGAGCACTACGTTGCATGCGCCGATGCACCAGATCAGGAAGGCATGATATTTCCGAACAGGGCATAGCGGGTGTTGAACGAACTGTGGGTAAGTCTTCCTCGCACTATACTACTGTTGGCGCTAAAAATCGGCCAGGAATCGGCCGATGATCTTCAGCGTCGGACACACGACCCGGGAGAATCTGCTTAGCTCCTATTCGGGTTATTGCCATGGTGCGGTTCGCGCGGCGTGCCAGTCAATCTGACCTGTTTATTGACAAGGAAATAAGAGTATTAAATTCCGGGCGTTCCGATCGGCTGGGGTTCCAATCTGTCCCGAAGAGCGCGTCGGCGAATCGGCCGATTTGCTATGAAGATGACTGGCTATGGATCAGCCGATAATCACGTAATAATTGCAAAGAAAACTGCTGGAGCGACTTAAAAAATTATTACAGATGCAACACTTGAAATAGATCTAATCGGCTATATGATGATGAACGAGGAAGAGCGATGATAAAGCCGATAGTTCCAACCTCCAGCTGGATAACTTGTGATAATACTAGAACAACAGGTAAAACCTATAATTCTAGTAAATATCGATAACTGGTGAATAAATCCAAACAAAACCACAGCGATGCGCCCGAGGTTAAAGCTCAGATGTTATTCGATAAGCGGAACATACCAATTGGCCGGAGATCGAATTGATGCAGCCCTGCCAATCCGTACGAACTCGTGAAAGAAGAAAAAGTATTGGTGAAGTCGCCGACTTGAAAGTAAAGTACTATGAAAAAAGTAGATGTGTTTTGTTGATTGATTTGTTGTATTTTTTTTTTACAAAGCCCTGGCGACTCCTATTTATACCCTAAGACCAGGACTCCTAATCGATTACGACTTGTTACAAACTTGCTTTAAACAGAAAACTACTATATCTATAATATCTTTATAAAGGAACCGGACTCCCGCAGAATCTTCTGCCGCCATCTCCTAATCCAATCAGGATTCTTTCCATTGCTTCTAGACCGAATCGGCATCGTTCCGTTGACCAACATCAGGCCACTTTTGACCGGGATCCTCTGTTGTGGTCCCAATGGTTTTCACCCTCCCTGTTGGCGCAAGTGGCATTGCCAATCGGCCGATTCCCAATTGTAGCCTCAATCGGCTGATTCCTCACTGTAGCCTTTAGATCTGCCGTATCAGCCAATCTCTTCCTTTCCTGACGCTGATTCAACACGTGTCAAAATCTGGCGTCAACACATGCCCCCCAGTTTCGGAGTAAAACATAACTTTTACTTCGAAACTCTTTTCTTTAATCTTTCCTCCAAAACGAGCGCAGTAAAAATCTCCTTCCGTTTAAAGCTCTTGTGAACTCTTCCCCTTCGATAGTTTCTAGTATATATGCATTTCCCGGAGCACATCGGCCGATTCTATACGGCCCTTCCCAAGTGGGCGACCATTTACCGAATTTGGGATCCTTAGACCCTATCATCAGCACCAACTTCCATACCAAATCTCCTTGGGAGAATTGTTTAACCTTGACCTTCTTATCATGCCACCTGACCACCCTTTTTCTTGACATCAGCTGCCGATTCTTGATTTTCAACCTCCTTGCTGTTATTTTGCTTGGGGCGCCAGACCCAAGACTTGACGTTTCTCTTATCCAGCACCTGCCTCTGCTCTTCTTCTTGTTGCTCCCATTGGCGCAGGCGTTGGATTCTCCGCTTCTAAGATTTAGACAATCCCTCAGGGCACCATCTGGGTTTTACTGGTCTGGCCGACGGTTTGGTATGCTCCCAGTCTGGTTCCCTTCCTAGGGGGTTTTCATCCGACACCCTGGTATCAGCCATTTCTTCCAGCCGATCGTGTATGCTGGTTCTGCCCCCCAGTCGCTTCTCCTGGTCGATCCTGCCCTTCGACCGATCATACCGGTCAGCTTTGCCCTCCAACCGAACATGCACTGAAAGGCGCCGACCCTCTTGTTCGCGCCAGTTTCTACTGATCGGCTCTGATCCTCTATCTCTGGAGCACGATCTTTTGAGCGGGCGATCGCCGCGACTTGATCCACTGCACTCAGCGCAATTATCGGCTGATGGCAATCTGAGGTCATTTTCCCAGCAATGAATAAAAAACGGACATCGCCAATGATCTTTGTGTCGGCGTATCATCTCATCGTGGTGTCTCATCCTTTCCTACTGTCGCCGATATTTGCTGAGCAAGAATTGGGAAGTGACGGGTCTACGCGATCGCTCTGATCCTTCGCCTTCATCTTCCGTCCGACTTTTCCCTTTAACACCGTCCACCGTGACCTGCTTTCTGGGATCCATGGCGCCGCTTCTTCTAGCCGATTCCGATGTCAGCACCTTGGTTTGAAGTGAGTTCTTTCCTGTTTCAACCATGTTACCAGGGAAAGGATGCTGATCAATCTTCATCGGCTTTACCGGCTTCGCCTGGACTTTGAGCTTGAGTCTTCCCTACTCGATGGCCGACTTTATTTGCTAACGGAAGATCTTGCACTCATTTGTGTCATGAGATGTAGCGTTGTGCCATTTGCAGTACTTCATCTTTTTGAGCTGATCGGCCGAAGGAATGGTATGGTATGGTGATAGCTTGATCTGCCCTTCCTGGAGTAGTAAGTCGAAAATCCTATCGGCTTTTGATGTGTCAAAGCCGAATGCTTCTGGTTCTTTCTTTCCAAAAGGGCACGATATTGGCTTCTTGCCATTTACCCATTCTGCTAGGCCGATTTCTTCCTCTCCCTCCGATTCAGACCCCTCCAGATATGCCACCTTTTCTGGAAATTCCTCCGCTGCTCAAACGGACGGACTTCCTGACCTGCCAATCGGTGAACGATCTGACTTAAGCTTTCAAATTCTTGTGAGGCGTACCTCTCCTTGATATGCGACAGGAGGCCTTGGAAAGCGATATCGGCCAATTGGGCGTCGGTCAGAGCCAGAGTATAGCATTTGTTTCTGATTTCTCTGAACCTTGTATGTATCCAGTTACTGGTTCGTCGCTCCTCTGCCTGAGGCTGGTCAAATCCGAGAGCTTCATCTCATGTACTCCTGCATAGAAGTACTTATGGAATTGCTTTTCCAGATCGGCCCAAGTAACAATGGAATTGGGTGGTAAAGTGGTGAACCACTGAAAGGCCGATCCAGACAGAGACGACGAGAACAGACGCACCCTCAGAGCATCTTGTGTGGCGGCTTCCCCGCACTGGATGATGAATCTGTTAATGTGCTCCACGGTAGATGTGTCGTCCAGCCCTGAAAACTTGGTAAAATCAGGAACCTTGTATCGGTGGGGAAACGGCAGCAGGTCGTAGGCCGATGGGTATGGCGTCTTGTATGTATAAGTCTGCACTTTCGGCTTCAACCCGAATTGGTCCTGAATTACCTCCGCGATTCTTGCCGTCCAATCCACTTGCCGCTGATGAACAGCTGTTCGAGGTGCCGGCATATGTTGGAGGATTGGCGGTGGTACGGCCGGGTGATGGATCCAAGCATGCGGCAAATTCTGTTGCATCATGGCCGTCGGAGCAGTTGGCAGTTGATGGCAAAGCGAATCCGCCGCCCCGTCGTACATCGTCATCGGCGTCGTGCTTCGGAGTGCTTCTACAGCGCCTGCCCCCTTGCCGATTTCTGACGGGGCTGGTTGATACTGAGGGACCGTCGGCCGGACGGCCGAATGGAACGGCGCCTGGATTGGATAGCTCCCATGTCCGGTTGATTGATCGGGAAAAGCCGTCGTTGCCGATGCCCCCCAGGGTACTGAGTTTGTGGGCAATGATTGCACAGAAGCAATCTGGACAGGCTGAAGCGGTGCTTGCGATAGAAAACATGGTGCACCGTTATACCTTGGAGACACTGGAGGCAAGTGTTGTATCCCTCTCGTTGCGTCGATATTGGCTGAGGAGCCGAGTGGGACGTGCCTGGTGAGCTTCTGGCTGGAGGTGCAATAGGTGGGGCGTATGCTGGCCCCTGATATCCTTGAGCTGCTCCGCTGACAAGAGAACTGATAACGGCGTTATACACCATATTGGTCATCACCGAGGATTGGTCGATGAAAGCCTGGTAGACGGACTGTTGGATCATATCGGACATCTTGCCCGAATCCTCAGCAATGGTGATATGGCGGGGAACTGGAAGAGGAGCTTTCTTGACTGCCTCCCCGCTTCTGGTACGACTGAAAGACTGTAGATACATCCTTTTGTAATCCTCCAGATGTTTTGCCAGTTCTTCTTTCTGGTCATCCTTGAGATCTCCTTCTGTGACCTCAATGATGTTGTTTTCAGAGACTCCTGCATTCTTTGACATATTGGATCTTGAGTTTGGTCCCACTGGGCGTGCCAAAAGTGTGTTGGCGCTAAAAATCGGCCAGGAATCGGCCGATGGTCTTCAGCGTCGGACACACGACCCGGGAGAATCTGCTTAGCTCCTGTTCGGGTTATTGCCCTGGTGCGGTTCGCGCGGCGTGCCAGCCAATCTGACCTGTTGATTGACAAGGAAATAAGAGTATTAAATTCCGGGCGTTCCGATCGGCTGGGGTTCTGGTCTGTCCCGAAGAGCGCGTCGGCGAATCGGCCGATTTGCTATGAAGATGACCAGCTATGGATCAGCCGATAATCATGTAATAATTGCAAAGAAAACTGCTAGAGCGAATTAAACAATTATTACAGATGCAACACTTGAAATAGATCTAATCGGCTATATGATGATGAACGAGGAAGAGCGATGATAAAGCCGATAGTTCCAACCTCAAGCTGGATAACTGGTGATAATACTAGAACAACAGGTAAAACCTATAATTCTCGTAAATATCGATAACTGGTGAATAAATCCAAACAAAACCACAGCGATGCACCCGAGGTTAAAGCTCAGATGTTATTCGATAAGCGGAACCTACCAATTGGCCGGAGATCGAATCGATGCAGCCCTGCCAATCCGTACGAACTCGTGAAAAAAGAAAAAGTATTGGAGAAGTCGCCGACTTGAAAGTAAAGTACTATGAAAAAAGTAGATGTGTTTTGTTGATTGATTTGTTGTATTTTTTTTTACAAAGCCCTGGCGACTCCTATTTATACCCTAAGACCAGGACTCCTGATCGATTATGACTTGTTACAAACTTGCTTTAAACAGAAAACTACTATATCTATAATATCTTTATAAAGGAAATGGACTCCCGCAGAATCTTCTGCCGCCATCTCTTAATCCAATCAGGATTCTTTCCATTGCTTCTAGACCGAATCGGCATCGTTCCGTTGACCAACATCAGGCCACTTTTGACTGGGATCCTCTGTTGTGGTCCCAATGGTTTTCATCCTCCCTGTTGGCGCAAGTTGCATTGCCAATCGGCCGATTCCCAACTGTAGCCTCAATCGGCCGATTCCTCACTGTAGCCTTTAGATCTGCCGCATCGGCCAATCTCTTCCTTTCCTGACGCCGATTCAACACGTGTCAAAATCTGGCGTCAACAACTACATTTGTCAATACATCGCATTCATCAGACATTCTTGAAATAATGACATCGAGTATATATGTGCAGGATTTCTACAGATGCGAGGAGGGAATGCTGCCTACGGCACTTGAGGTGGCTAACAAAGCCTGTTACAAGCTGGTGGCGGATATGCATTACGAGGCGCGCATCTAGGCCGTCATAACGTACAAAGCTCGCTACGAACGAGTGAAGGTCAAGAAAGAGGTTGCAAGAAACATAAAGCTGACCCGGGACCAATACTTGCAGGTAAATATAGAATATTATTGATACTTAATGTTTCTGAGATGAAGTATGCTCCAGTTATGTCATGTACTTGATGACGTGCAGGTGCCTCCGTGGTGGATAGCCGGGGATACTCAGTGCTGGGAAATGATAGTGGACAAGTGGTGCGCCGAGGATTGGGAAGAGATCCACAACTCTTGCCGGCAGTGACGTTTGATGATGTCAGGTGCACCACACCATCAAGGTAACCTTAACCTCAGCCAGTACGCGGCTAGATGGGTAAGCGAATTCATTTCTTTACTCTAACGCTCAATTATGCATAATTTCTAATCATCTTGCTTTCTTTCGCAGTCGGCGGCACATGGTGGCCAGCCTTGCCCCCCGGTCCAGGCTTGGGCTATGGCCCACAAGGGCAAGGTGACGTCCGACGTCACCTACAATCCGGAGGATCCGCTCGAGGCGTACAGCAATTCGACCATCCACAGCCGACTCAGTGAGTACAGCTCGATGGCAAGGGAGGTCCATGGGCCGGAGTTCGATCCGAGCACGCAGCCCATTGATGGAGAAAACGTCATGAGGGTGGGAGGAGGCAAGAAGCATGGCCGGTACTGGATTGCCGAAAGCACACTCGACACGGCCAGTACTCCCACTCTCTCGCAGGTTCGATCTAGGAGCACCGGCTCAAGCCCGGCCATACGCCTACGACCAGACACTGCACAGGCCCGGATGGAGGCACTCCAGGTTATTTTTGTTTTATCCGTATTCTTACATACATTTGCTTTGTATTCTAATATTAGGATCAAATATTGTAGGCTCGGATGGAAGCAGATTTTAAAGCACGGGAGGAGCAGATGGAGGCGAGATGGCAGGCCGAGCGGGAGAGGATGGAGCAAAAATTTCGGCGGCCGCAGGAGGCCGAACGCCTGAGGATGGAGCAGGCATTTCAATACATACAAAGTCTGGGCGCGGCGATAGGCCATGCGCCCCCACAATTCAGTCCACCTCCACTTCCACCTCGTGCATCCAGTACTTCTGTAAGTGACTTGACAACCCTGTTCCTTAGTTCGAATGACTTATGATACAACTAAAATGACTTATTTCGAATGTTCCTAACTTAAATCTTGTCTAACACATATGTGCAGAATCAATCGGCGGCATCAAATGATGGGCCAGACACTCCAGAGATGTCTCCTTAGTGGTCGTCTTAGCCGCCTCAGTGGCCGCCTCAGTGGGGGCAGTGGCCGGCTCCGCGGCAGCAGGGGCCGCCGCCGCCGGCCCAGTGAGTTCTATGCATTTGTTTTGTATGGATATATATGGTCCCTTTGCATTTGAACTTGTATGGACTTGTATCGATTTGTATCGACATGTATCGACTTGTATGTACTTGCGGTTGTGGATGAACTATTTCATTCATATTTGTGGATTACTTTAACTATATAGATTGCCTGTGATGCTTATTGTGATATATGAAATGCTTGTGGTATTTATTGTGCATTATATGTATTTGATTGGGGTACCACATAGGTGAAACAAAAAAAAAATTAGGTCACTTTGCCGTGTGTTATGGCCAAGGCACACGACAAAGAGGCCATATGTGGCAACTTGGAAAATGACTTTGCCGTGTGCCTTGGCTGTGGCACACGGCAAAGACCCAAAGTTTGCCGTGTGCATTTGCCAGGGCACACGCAAAGTTTGAATATTTGCCGTGTGTCGGGCCATCGGGGCACACGGCAAAGGAGTCGTTACCGTCGAGTGGCTGCTAGGGCCACTTTTTTTGTCGTGGGCCAATTTAGCACACGGCATAGTCTTTACCGTGTGCCTGAAAAAGGGCCCACGGTAAACTCGGCTTTGCCGGCCGGAGTTTGCCGTGTGCCGTTTGCCGTGTGTGGCACACGACAAAGCCTTTGCCATAGGACGAAATATAGGGCTATGCCAGAACTGGCAACATATAATTAACACAAAGCCCTGAAACCAAATGAATTTGTTCTTAGAAATTATCAAACTAACAAAATGTTTAATTTTAATGAGTGCAAGAGGCTCCCGGTATGCACACGCACGCTTTCCTCGTGAATGAGTAGTGTCATCTTTCTCCTGCAAACATTAATGAAAAACAGAAGATTGATGTGCTAAATCTTCTGCGAAGCCAACACGGTTCGCAGAAGCGAGTCTAACAGGCTATCTGACCATCGCCATACATGCATGGTGCACAACTTGTAGTTGTTCTTTGTAGAGGGAGAGAACCTTTTCTTGGTGCACGCGGCGCCCCCACACGGGGAGGTTCAATGTATATGGCAAAGGCATGTCGATGGGGAGGCAAGTTGCATAAATAACAATGTGAAAGTTAGCTAGGGTTTGATCATCTCCAAACAGCTGAAGACGAGCTGACAAATGAAGAGCAGAGTTTTTTAGCCAATTTGCCAAGTAGCTGCTGGTTAAGTATCTCCGCACCCAATGGTAGCTAGCAGTAGTGTGGTTTAATTTGGTGCAAACATGGTACGATCTATATATATAGATTCCCTGACATTAAAATTGAACAGCGCAATAATATTCATGTGCATACGCTATTATCCGATATTCTGATGAACGATCGATTTGCACTACCGTAAGCGTGGTATCTTATAAGTATTTTTCGGTCATCTCTCTTGATGAATTATTTGACAGAGATCCATTAGCATTGTGTACTGCAGTCTACTATTTTGGTTGTCTTTAATTGAGTTATCTTTTCCCCCAAAATATGGATGACATATATATTATAGGTTAATGATTTTAATATATATTGATCAGAAGGATATATAAAATTCATTTGATGAAGCACGTCTTATCCTGATTACAAAAGTGTTTTAAGTTCTTATGTTATTCCATATTGGAATGATGCCTGGAAAGACATTAGATTCATGTGCATTATTCAGGGTGTATGTACCATTATGTTCATAAAGGTCAAACACTCACTTGCATGGATTTCCAAAATGCTATAGTGAATTCTTGAGAATGACATTATCAAAATTTGCAATATTTCATGTTGAAGTGCAAAAAAAATCTTATAATTTTCTGAATAGTGAGAAAGCTATTTTTCAGGAATGTACGCATCATTTCCTGCTTGCAAAAACGTGTGCTGTACTAGTACATACTCTGCAGCAATCATGATCAATTTCCATACAAGTAACGCGGCACATGATTAATTAGTTTGCATGTAAATTAAAATCCTGCAAGCAGATGTTGAGAGCTAATTTAGATCCTTACCAATATTTAACCAATAAACTATGTTTGCATATTGGATTGCATCCTAGTTATGTATATGTACATACGCTTCTGAATTTTACACAAGTACACAACTATATATATACTCAGGTTTTACTGGAAATGGATAGCATAGTCGTATGAATATCAGAAAACCAAATTCAACAAACTTCAGCTATTAATCCAACAAAATCATATGAGGCTGGCTATGACTGGAGAGCTATCCCATGCACTCTATATGTATATTCTCTGGGAAGTGGGGAACAGTTTGGTCCTTTCAGTTTTGTCATCCAGGGGGGGGGTTTAAGAGATCCTAGTACATATAAACTATTCATTTCCACCATATGTTTAGATTCTAGACATTACCCAAGAGTAATGTGTTCTAATTTCCTCTAATTAGGAAGTTCAAGGTAACATTACTCTCTTAATCTCCCCTCTTCCCTCTTCTTTAAAGTGTATCTCCCTTGATCAACCAAACCGCGCGCAAATTTTAAAATATATGTACATGGTCGTCCTTGAAAAATGATGGATTCCAATAGCCATGGTAGCAAAAAAGCTGATGTGTTCATTCACAAAAAAAAAAGCTGATATGTTTTTCTACTCTTAGTTGTTGAGTACTAGCTGCGTATAACTTATATTTATATGTGGTAGATCGGACACTGAATTGACGGAGCTTCTCTATAAAAGGACATAAGAGACTGCACCCCCTCCGAATAGAGCCAAAACATAGAAGTGTGGCAAATATAATGGCAGCAAAACACACAACTGCCATGCATCACTACGGAAACTGCAGGTATGCCGAGTGCCCAAAACACTGCAAAAGCCGAAAAACACTCGGCAAAAGTCAGCACATGGTAACAAGGGACTCTTTGCGGCAAAGAGCTCTTTGCCGCGTGTGTCAAAATTAAACTAGCACTCGGCAACATTTTCTGAAAACATGAAAAAACAAAAAAATCCGTCGGCCCCACCAGTCCGCCGCCCTCGCCCTCGCTAGCTCGCCGCCGCCGCCGCGCCGCCGCTGGGGAACGCCCAAGGTGGCCGGCGGTGTGGAGAGGGGCGGCGCGCGCTGGCCTTGCCGCGCGGCGAGCTCCGCCCCAGGGGCCTCGGCCAGCCCCCGCTTGACCGCGTCGCTGCCGCTCGCCGGCCGGGTTCCGCGCAGGCCGGCCGAGCCGGCTCCGCGCCCACCGCGCCGCCCCATGTGCCGCTGCCCCTCGCGGCGGCTGCGACTCCTCGCACTGCTGCCGGGGGGCCTCGCGCCGCTGCGGCCGTGCGCCGCCGCCGCGGCTCGTTGCGCTGCTGCGGCCCCATGTGCCGCTGCCCCTCGCGACGGCTGCGGCTCCTCGCACTGCTGCCGGGGGCCTCGCCACCAGCCGTGCCACCCGCGCCGGCCAGGGGGCGCGGCCGCCGCCGTCGCCCTCAAGCGTCGCCGTGGAGGAGGCCGAGAGAGAGGGGGAGAGAGAAAATGAGAGAGATCAGAGAGAGGAGGCGGCCGGCAGCTTTGAGAGAGAGAGGGGGGTGAATCCGGCTCATAAGGTTTGGACCAGTGGGCGAGCTCCATTTTGAAGCCATCGATCGATGATGTGGCAAGTGTGTTTGTTTAACTGCGTTCCAATGCATTTTAATACAGTCAAATGAGCTCAAATGAAAACGTTGTAAACTTTAGATCTCGTCGAGCTCAACAACTATGATATAGAACTTATTTACATTCAAAGTCATTTGAAAATTTTAAAATTTGAAATCGGAAAGCTTATAATGATATTTCATTTGAAAATTTTAAAATTTGAAATCGGAAAGCTTATAATGATAATTTGAAGTATAAAATAATGTTAAATAAAAAAGTGTACAATTATGAAGTCTTAAATCTTGTCGAGCTCTACAACTTTGGTATAGAACCTATTTACATCCGAGATCATTTGAAAGTTTTAAAATTTATATTTTCAAATTAGATAACTTATAATGATATTTTGAAGTATTAAACAATCTCGAATGTAAAAGTTGAAAACCACAAAGTTTTATATTTCGTCGAGTTGTACAACTTTGGTGTAAAGTTTTTTTTTCATATGAGATCATATAAAAAAGTTTGTATTCAAAAAATATATTCACTAACTCTCTCACATACAATCACACATATACTTCTTGTGAGATGTTTCGATTTTGTAAACATCGTTATGATAAAATATGCGAAATCTTCTCAATTTTTTATCACAGCCCCACATGTGATACCATCACATAATGACAAATCTCATAATTTTCAGACTTTATTTGCTTTTTTTAGAATTTAAAATTCATTTGGACATACATTAGTGGTCATATTTTTTGAATAACATGTTCGAAATTTCTTTTCATGTTATGGGTAAGACCTCAAACTGGGCTAAATAATATGAATATAATTTTTCTAAACGTTGTATTCTATTATTTGAATCACTTGTAGTTCAAATTTAACTTGATTCAAAAAAATTACTTAAAATATAATTAATTAATTAATTAATTATAGCAAACAAATACAAAAATATACCAAAGTTTAATATGGAGTAACACATGTTGTATGAGGAGAGTAGACAAAGTTTTGAGGTTGAAAGTGGAAAAAAACTTAATTCTTTACCGAGTGTAAAAAAGATACTCGGTAAACTCTCATCTTTGCTGAGTGCCGAAAACAAAACACTCGGCAAAGAGCTCTTTGCTGAGTGTAAAAAAAATACTCGGCAAACTCTCATCTTTGCCGAGTGCCAAAAATAATACATTCGGCAAAGAGCTTTTTGTCGAGTGTATTTATTTCGCCGAGTATATTTTTGTACGATACTTGGTAAAGATCTTGTTTGCCGAGTGACTGAAATACTCGGCAAAGGTTCAAGCACTCGGCAAACATCGGATTTCCTACAGTGCATGCCATGTCGCTCCAATAATTGCAGCCTGCAAATAGCAATGCTAATTTATCATGGTTATCCGCAGATCCTGGCTTTCTTATACTATATGACATACTAGTCGGACGCGGGCGGGGGGGGGGGGGGGGGGGGGGGGGGGGGAGTTGGTGGGGGGGCCGCGGGGGGCGCACGCACAATGCTAAAAACCCACTATATGAGCTCTGCCAACTCCTCAAGTTTATACACAGAAAAAGGTACGTTTGAATATTGAAGAATAATGACCAAGATTTTTCTCTCTAAATGTATAGTTAAACTTGTTTGTCCAGATCTTCATTTTGCCACGGTCGCGCGTTTTGGAGCAATATATCCCCTTCCTGAAGATTACCGCTATTTTTTTACTGTGAATATATATACAAGACAACATTGAAAATAATAACATCAAGAAGTTGTAAGCTGGGGGTCTTTCCAACATGAACAAGTTTCGCAGAAAAAGAGTTTGGAAGCAACCAAAAACATCATTCAATTTCGCACGATATATAAATATGTCAAGAGATATATCCATATTAGGTGCCCATAAACAAATTGTGTTCCACGGTGATACTTCTCTTTACCGTGCAGTAGCGCACACATTACTCGGACATTCCCCCTGTTTAACGTGCTTCGAATTGAAGATAGTACCCTGCCGAAGATGAATAGAAAAGGGAAGAAGATGAAGAATTTAATTTATTCTTTGGTACAGTATATGAGTTAGATCCTCAGATATTATTGCGGGTTTATCCTGCCCGCCGTAATTTTGAGACGTCGTTATTAGTACTTAGTATATGCCCGTAATAATCTATATATGCATGTTCTTTTTTTTTGCAAAGATATGCATGCATGTTCCTTTTTAATTTCCCCCAAAGATATGCATGTTCATCCACCTTTGCAAACAAAAAATAATTGTACGCTTATGGTTTACCTGTATGCATTTAGTCCATTGAAATGCCTCACCTGTGTAAACGTAACAGAAACCTGGCGATAACAGGACCACGAACATCAGTACATGGGCCGTGCTCCGAGATGGAAAAGAAAAAAGAGTCGATCACGTGACACGGCCTTGTTTCGGAGGAGCCCAGTATGCCTGCAACCATTTGATCTACATGGGCCGCTGCGTACTCGCGCAAAATTGCTGCGGTTGCCACCCGCCGCCGGCCGGCGCCCGTGGCTGCCTGCCTTGTCCGCCGCATCCACGACGAGGTGGGGGTAGTGGCTCCAGCTCCACCGCCGGCCCCGAGCGCGCGCACGCTCCGGTGCTGTTCTGAGCTCGGCTCCGGCCGCGTCGCGTGGGCATATCTCCATACGATCTGCCTTCCCCGAAACCGGCGACAGCATGCCCGAATTGAATCGATCTCGGATCCACGATCATCTCGCAAGCTAATAAGCAATCCGGGGGGCGGGGTCACACCTGCACAGGGGGCCGGCGGCCGAGATGTATGTGGTGGTCTGTCGTCGTCGTCGCTGAATGACGATTCTGACATGCATCGACCAAGCCAACCGTATCCACGCCGGGCTGTAGATAACTCGCCCTGAAAGTTCCCATCATTCTGTCCATGATTGCTAGCTCCCATATAAAAAAGACAATGAGCCCAGCTGAGCGACGCTCAATCTAAGAGGATCGTCCAAAATATGGGTTGTTCTTGTACATGTGGGCACAGTAGGAATAACATGGAGACGTGCTGGAAACCGGCCAGCCTTTTGATATACTACAGTGCATTATTTCCAAACTGTTTGTGAAGAAACTCCATAGAAAAAATAAATAAAGGGGGAAGATGTGAAAATCTCTGTTTTCTTTGAATGATGAGGTGTTTCAGATCTACTGCAGTACATCTGACCAGCGGCCAGTACGACGTAGCTTGTATATAATGCCAATACTGGGGTACGAGCTAGCTCCTCAAGGAAATTCCGAAAGTCGGTGACCGGATCCACTGATCTCAAGTAAATTACAAGGAGTAGCAACACGTATGACCCTAGACGAGCAAAAAAAAAAAGGGAGTCGTTGGGGACTAGGAGGAACGCAAGGGTTGCCAATTGTGCGACATCATATATATATCGTGCACAAAAACATTGTCTCGAGACATGCAATCGATGCCAACTAGCCGAGCTACAATCCAATGGATGTGTATGTACTTGGGACCACTCATGTATGCCAGTACGTCTATTAGAATTCAGAAGTGAACACCTACTCCCAAAACATGTACAAGTTGAAGCAAAACAAGCAAAGTATATGCATGCTTGCCACCGTGGTTTTGCTCATCATCCATCTTCAATATAGCTTGTAACATGAGGAGATAGTAATTTTGAACTAACCAAGAGCGCACACACATCGGCACCGCCGGCGCGCACACTTCTATGATGCGGTTGCCAGCAAAAGCTGCTTGAGCTTGAGTTTTCGATCCTACCTGTTGTGGAGGGCATCGGGGCAGCTTGGGATCCGCCGCTTGTCGTCGGCGAACCGGGCGGGGGAAGGCGACGACGAGCCTTCGGCGCCGACGACTGCAGGTATTGGCCGAGAGCCCACGATGGGCGACCCTGCGGCGGCCAATCTCGGACCGCGGCGCGGCACCGGAACCGCAGCTGCTGCTTGAAGATTAACGTCGCCATGGAGGCATACACATACACACACGAGGTACATGACGATGATGGCAGGTACCGCAAGGCAATGGCGTCGTCGTCGGAGTGGCCGTTCGACAGAGTTCCTTCCCGGCCTCCTATCCACCGCCGCTTGCATCGACGTCTGTGCGTGCTATCTTCCCGGACGAGCAGCTGCAGCAGGAAAAGAGAGAGAAAGAGGAGACGAGGAGGAGGGAGGGAGGAAGAAGGGTCGACGTTAGCTAACCGCACAGCTAGGACAGGTGAAGCTCTGAAGGTGAGCAGTCTGTTTCTCCGCACCGGGACAAAACAATGCGCGTGAGCAGCGGGAATCAAGGAGTGATGCCCTGAAACGTTCCAAAGAAACCTTGCACGGCATGCTATAGCCTATAGTACTCGAACAACTGTACAAGCAGACACTGCCCACTGGTAGTAGCACAGTGACACGGCCTGTTTAATTTCCGATGCTGGCCGGAGGAAGACCTCAGAGGAGGCTAGCTAGGTAAGAGTTAAGACCTTGCTGATCCTGAATTCCTGGCCATGCTCAACTAAAAGTTCATGGTAAACTAAGCACAGTTCTGGATTACTGCCTCTTCTAAACATAGGAACCATCCACCAGTCCAGGACCACTTCCTCGATCCCTTTGGTGAAACTACATACTCCCAGCTGTTTCCCTGAATGTAACTATAAATATTACTGCTCTCTTCTCATGTATAGTAGATTATGACTATCTAGTAGCGATGACAGTTTAATCCTGTCGTACGTGCGTAGATCGATGTGGCGACGAAGGACCGGCATGCGGTTAAACTATTGCTGGCGCTGTCTGCAACTAGCTTTGCCGCGGTGCAAGTTGAGATGCACATGAGCACAGCAGCCACAGCTGCACAACCATGCACGGCTGGGGAACGGGGATGGCGCGCGCATTCGGTGCTGACGCTGAGGTACGGCCCCCCGCTCCAGCCGGGCGCTTGCCCGGCCAGATGAGGGCCGTTGGCCCCCGGTTCGACCATAAATTAGTATAGAACATAGCTATGTTTAAAAATTTATAAAATAAATTTATAAAATTTTGGCTATGGATATTTAAGAAAATTATAAATGTTGATAACATAAAAGTTTTATTAATTAATTCATCATGAAACCTAACATGTAGTTGTTTCTATTTAAAAGTTAATTATTTTTGAAGATATTGTTGCGTCCTCAAAGATGAAAATATTTTGATTTTAAACAAATCTATACGACAGCTTGGCGGTTACTCGGCAGCGTGAGGAGGTAGGTGATCATCGCGCGCCCCTTGCTTGGGTAGAAGAAGACGGGCGGGCCCACCTGCAAGCCGGTGCTGGGTTTCCCGGCCTGCGAGCGAGGAAGGCCGTCTTCGACATCACTCAGCCCAACCTGGCCCAACCTCTGTCTGTCTGGGCTTTTATTCTCCTCTAGAAAAAGCACTACTGGGCTGTCCGGTTTTGGGCTTCCACGGAACACAGCCCAGCCGCGGGCTCGCAATCAGACCAGCCCACGGCGGCTTCCTCCTCCTGATTCATTCCCCTCTAGGCTCCGCTCGTCCTCGCCGGCGCCGCTCGTGCGTGAAGCAAGGATCCCTTCCCTCCCACCGCCCGGTCTGAGGCTCGTGGCCGCTTGGGTTTCCGGGAGGTCAGCTCGTCGCGCAGGGGAAACACGCCCGCCAGCCACCGCCAAAGCCGGCGGTACGTAACCTAACTTCTGCACCCGAAGCCATAGCCTTCTCGCGGTAGCAGCTTTCTCCAGTCTTGGCGCTGCGTTCGTTTAGTACTGTCGATTTGATCCTTCTGTGGTGCGGGGGAGGCTGCGTGGAGCAGGTAATTGGTATTTGTGTGCTGACTGGTTGCTGAGGCTGTGAGGCAATACGACGGACATCTAGTGCGCGACACTGCTTGGGAGGAGCCTTGAGTATTTGTCCTGAACTTTTCTGGGTAAATAAACTAGGTTCAATTCGGCTGTGAATGAAAGTAGATGGCGGTGACGTAGGTTTCCTGAACTGCTTGTGCGCCAACTTTGCTGGAAGCAAGTTTTTTTCTCTCGCGTTAGGAATTGGAGCAGGCTGCTGTTACTCTGGCGTGCCAGTGGTCCATTTATTGCTAATAACCAGCGTTGGGTGCTAATAGGATTACGAAAAGACACGTGTGCCGTTAAATGGGTACAGGTGAAGCGATGATCCGGCATGCCGCGTACGTGGAAGCAGAGGAAGGCCAGCCGGCCGACGCAGCGGGCCATAATTCCCGTTGCGTGCCGGCCGAGGCTCGCCGATAGATACTGTAGATTAGTAGATTTGTTTAATTTGCCCTCCGCACCGCACGATTGGATTTCTCGCTGTAATAACTAATAAGCGACGGCGTCATAATAATTAATCCCCTTGTGTTGCCCTCGGCCGTGTCATGGCTTGCAAAACAAGGAAGGCTTCAACTGAAACGCCGCCTTCAGGTCACAGGAACAGCAAGAAAAGTGGTAGTATAATAAGATATAGGTCCAGCTTGCATTTGTTTTTTTCAAAAAGGAAAAAAAAGGTATAGCTTGCATGAAGCTGGAGACCCCACACCACAATTTTCACTATTCCATTTCCCTCTTCCAAGGCCAACTCCAAAGGTTAGAAATTTCACATCAGTACAGTCACTGGACTCTTTTTTTATCTGTGTTTTGATCAAGTTCTGACCGACTCTGAGTGGGACTGCTTTCTGGAGAATTAGTATGAGACACAACAAAACTGTAATCTTTTCAATACATAATACTGTTCTTATCATTTTCATCCGTCAGAGTGTCGATATTCAGGACACCTAATGAGACGGCAAATTGACTGACGTTTCGCAGCTTAATGAAACGTAAAAGTGAGATAAGAAAATCACTGGATATCAACTATCAAAGGATACCCCAAGCGTGCAAATAAGTACCACGAACAAGTAACTCGTGCATGCAACAGTTAAAACTATCCGTTCATATATTTGGTTGGTGTCATATGAATCCAACGAGTATCTAACGATCGCTCCTGCTTGGATCCTTTCCAGTAATTAATTGTCCAATGCAAGGGGCTTTTGATGCATGCTTAGCTGGTAAAAAGTGGGGATCATCAGAAAAGGATCTGAAAAGTATATCCAGCCCGCATGGGACGTGCGTCACGGGATGAGCACGGACGCCTGCATCTACGGAGCTTGATGGTCAATCTCAGGGCATCTGGCGGCTAGGTAATAGGTATCAGTATCACCGCCTCAGTAACGCTTTGACCTATAGAAGGCGCTCCGCGCTCGTAGGATATGCTTCAGTGGCCTACTAAGATCCAACTGCGAGGGCTGCAACTTAGGGTCATTTTCCTCGACTGTGCCGGCTGCTCTCCGCATATATATACAGCCGCACACAGCTTGCTTCACCAAGGACCTCGCCGGTATGCGCTGGGCGAAAAGGGCATCTGCCAAAATCATCTTGTGTGCACTCGCCAAGGAATACGCAAGGCCGCAGGACTTTGTGAAAAAACAGCATGTGGTTGTCGGGCGTAAGAGTACACTTTTTCTTAACTGTAAAATTTAGAGGTTGTAAATATTTCGCAAATCCAATCCCGCAGGCGAGCGCTGGCGAGCTTCCCGGCGGTCGATTCGGACTGCACGCAACCACTGATTCACTGCTGACCTTCCATGTGCGTGCCCCGACCTTTGTTTCCTTTTCGTTTTTCTACGTGAAGTATCTCTTTCCTGTACATCGAATTACCCTCACGCTTGTCTAGTTGGAGTCCGTACGTAATGTGCCCAAATATTAGTTACTTTTTTCCTTTCTAAACTTTTTTCCTTTACATTCTGTGATACCTAGTATTGTCTTTTTTTTTCTTTTTTTCATTCTTTTGTTTACCTTCTTTATGTTGTGTTTTTGAGATGTAATTTTGACAAATATTTCGTACAAAATATGCTACAAAGTTATATTGAGAAGTTGTATGTTTTTTACAACCTGTATGATGAACTTATGTATTAAAGTTGTGTGAGAAGTTTTTCTGATAACATTCACATGGAAATTGTGTTCAAAATTATCCTTTAATAAGTAGACCGAAAAATATATGCGTGAAAATTGTACTGTCATAAGAGTGTACTTCTTCTTAACTGTAAAATTTAGAGGTTGTAAACATTTCCCTGCTCTCTTCTTTGGGGGAAAAAACCCCGAAAACAAATCACATGAGGAATTGGAGTTCTGGTCCGTGTTGCTGGCCCGTCTAGCGTCCAATAACCTGTTGGGCTGCGCGAACGGAAAATCTGGGCTGTGACTGCAGCAGCACACGGTTCCGTTGTGGTTCTAATTTTTGTGGATCGCACCGTACCATGGACCAAGATGTACTGTATCATGTCGGCCCGATTCCTGATTTCTTGGGCTGGGGTTACTTACTCTCACGAACCCGTCGTCGTTGTCGTCGTACTGAACACTCATACACTTTTTCTCTCTCTTCTATTCTCTCTCCACAATCTCAGCATTTAGCCTGCTTGCAGCCTCCCATAGTATTTGCTCTAAAAATATCGTGGTTTAGCGATACTACGGGAAAATGTTAGCAACGCTAAAGAGTTTCGTTCCGAGCTATCCGTGGCCAGAGGGGGGGTCTGTGTTGCAGTGAATTATTCAATGGACGATATGCATACAAATTTGTGTAGAAAAAAACATAAAAAATATTGAAATATGAGATGCACATATTCATATGCACATAAAAGTATTTAACAAAAAAATATTAAGAATAACCGCTGCACATTTAATGCAAAAAAATATTAAAATATGAGATGCACCTGTTTGTATGCACGTACTCTGCAGTATTGGATAGTCCATTTAAAATACTATTTTCTCTTTCTCTCTCTACTTTTAAAATAATCCAAAAAATATTTGAACAAGCATGCAGCGATGTGTGTGGGTCAGTGGGTGCGCAGCAATGCATGCAGCAGCAGCTACTGCCTGGCACGGATATCGATGTCACCAGTTACCTAGTAGACCCTTTCTTTTTTTAAAAAAAAAAATCCTTTCGGATTGAGCGGTGGGGGGGGTGATGGGAGCCGCGGAACCCAGGTTCCGCAGTTGATTTGCGCGGTGGTACGTCAAGCAACAGTGTGGCGAGAACGCGAACAGAGCGGGTCCAGTCCATGTGCGAGCGAGCAATCGCTTTGCTCCGCAACGGCGCGTGCGGCATCTTGGAGCCATCGAGCAAATATCGAGCTCAATCATTCGCGTGCGCGAGCAAAAGGATCTCCGCCTCTCCGGGAACCACGCGGCGATGATCCTCCGCTTGCGCCGTTGATCGTTGAGGACGACTGGTTTGCCGGCCTGGGAGGCTGAATTTGCGGGTGGGTTTTCGTGGCCTACCGGCCGGCCGCGACCACGCGGGCCTGCCCGCCGCCGTGCCAGCTGGGTGCGGAGGGAGGCAGGTCCCGGTGTCTGCTCTCTCCACTCCGGAGGCTGTTGCTGGCTGTGTTTCCCTGTTCGCCGCTTGTCGATCCGCCACCTTGCCCCGACATCCGCCGTTGCTTGCGACCATCCGTCAGCAAAAAAAGATTCTTTGTTTACGAGCTTGCGATAAACAAGCTACCAGTTGCCTTCTAAGGCTGTCCGCACCGGCACCTCTATCTCACATGGTACGCCATCCTGCAGTTCCATTTTACCGTAAAAACTGTAGCATCGGGGGCCTGTAAACACTACGCTATGTTGGTGTTCCCCCGCCCGTCCGCTACTCCCAGCGTAGTACGACCCTCCTGCTATCGCGCTTGATCCCAACCACCCCCGCCTTCGCACCGCGGCTCGGAACGGAAGGAGGAGCCGACGGCGAGGGAGAGGGCCGCGCGCGCCGGGCCCGGAGGCGGAGGAGATGAGGTGCCGTCCGCCGCCGCCGGGAGCCGGCTTCCGACCTGCTGGAGAGAAGCCCGGGCACGGCCGCAACGGCTCCCCGCCGTCCTCCGCCTCTACGCGCTCTCCTGGCACATGGCCGCCACCCCGCCACCCTGAGCCGGCCATGGACGCGCGCTGCTCGCCGCCGTCGCAGCCGTCCTCGGGGACCCGTCGGATCTCGACGGCCGCGCGGTGGAGGGAGGGAGGCCGGAGCGCGGTGGACGGTGGGCCAGATCCGGACGTGCCCCTGCTCGCCTCGCCAACGGCCACCAGGATCCGTCGTGCGGCGGCGCACCAGGGCGCGGGCGGCGGCGGATGGAGCGAGCGGTGGAGCTCGAGGCCGCCCGAGCGGATCCGTTGGCCCTGCTTCTCCGCACAGGGAAGCTCGATCCCGTGGCCCTGCTTCTCCGTGACCGGCGGACGGCGGAGGGAGAGGGGCGGCGCGGGTGGAAGACGGCGGAGGGAGCAGGCCAGCAGGGGAGGGGGTGGCGTGGGTGGGAGACGGGAGAGAGAGAGGATGGAGAGAGGGAGGAAAGAGAGTGACCGGGGAGGGGGAGGAAAAAGAAACAAAATCTGACTTGTGGGCCCCATGGCGTCGGGTGAGGGAAAAAAAGGAAAAAAAATTCAAACGTGGCTCCTCCCTCCTGGTAGTTATATAAAGAATAGATAAGTGCGAAGGAACGAGAGAATCTTGACGAGAGTAAAATATTTTTAAAAAAAATAAATTTGGAGCATGACGCCTGCGAATAGGCTAAAATGAAACTACTGCTTCGAACGATGAGTGAACAATCATTCGTGCGTGGCCTGACCGTGAGACCCGAGGGAGGGAGGGGAGGTCGGCTCTGGTCCGGCCTTCGTGCCCATGAGGTCGCCAGAATCATTGCCCGGCCGGTTCACGCAAGTCCAAGCGCGCGTGACGTTGAGTGGCACAAGAGCCGAGCGGGCGCGACCATGGGTGCGGATCGTGGATGGTTGCAGATACGGGCACGCACTCGCGCGCTGCCCGCCGGGGTGTGCTCCACCAATCCGGCCAAGATAAGGCGCGGCGCCCATGTTCCTCGCTCCGTGCCGCTTGCCGTGAGAGCCTGCCAAACCAAGAAACCAGAGCGTATTTTCAGTATCTGCATTTGCACGCAAACACCTTGCTTCCAGTCCGTGCCATTCTTCTCAATTTCCTGGCCGGCCACAAGTCATTGCGGCCATGTCAATGTGTCATTGCCTCATTGGTGGGTGATCGCCTTCTCGGTTAGCAGGCATGTAGCCTGACAAGGGCGCAGTGCATGTGAGGACTGAGAGGTTGCAGCGCCTCGAGAACGAACATGCCTCATGGACATTGGTGCGCTTTGCACGGGGCCCCGATCCCCCTCTGCTTTTCGGTGATTAACTACTTGTTGAGTGGCGTGCGCGGCAGCTTTCTTCTCTCTCTCCTAATCACGAAAGCATCACATCTTTTCAGTTCCTAGAAGGAAGGGAACGCATCTTGTTGTCTTGTACTGGCGCCACCTCTTGACCAACTTCTGCTTATTCTGTGATCATTCGCTTGATCAGTACTGCTACGGCCATGTGTTAGCTCGATTTAAGCAAGGCGCCTGGTTTGCCAGGGATGGATACTAGTAGCAAAGAAAAAAATCATGTGAAGATGGACTAGTTTTTTTTATCTTCTTTTTAAACCATGCAAGTTTTTATGAATCGAGCACTTATGAGTTGTCAAAAGTTCCTAAAAGTTTTTTTTTCTTTGAAATAAAACTCCACGCAATCTTTTGGATCCAAGGATACATGCATCATTTACCTTGGAAGGAATTGCATATGTTTTGTTTTTTGTTTTTTTGCTTTTATCTCATAGATGCCGTCCAATTTTAACTTCAATGTTTGCATGTGTACAAACTGAGATGGGTTACAACTCGTGGTTTTCTTTTTGTAAATTTTAACAAATTTGTAAAGCTCTCAACTAGTACTATTGGTCACTCTATGCACTTAGGGAGTGTGAAATGTCCATGAAGTCACTGGATTTGGATATGCTCCTATATCAAGTTTTTTTTTTATCTAGCTTGTGATATCCAGGAAGCTTTTCAAAAAAATTATTCTTAAAAGAAGCTCGTATGATTAAAATTCTATAGAAATTTTCCCATGTGGCCCTTTCGAACAAAGGACCGAAAATCCTAAAATCTTAACCAACGGCTTAGTAGCGAGAATCCAGTTCCACGTTCGCTCGCTGGTTCCGAAACCAGCGAGCGATGACACGGCCGGCGCTGCATGCGGGGTTACCCTGTGTTTCTTGGCCTGAGTGCTGCAATGCACGTTAATTTTCTCCGTGCTATTCCATTGGCTCTGAACTCTCTCGTTTCCTTTGCAGATCAAGCGGTGAGAAAGCAGCTCCTACACCGAGCCAGTGACGCCAAGCTTGCATATATCTACAATCCTTTGTTCCAATATTTTTTTATCTAATTTGGTTTCGATGTTTTTCTTTACAAAATCTTGGAGGGTCTTTTGTCCTAACATTTTAATGCTGGATTTATTTTCTATTTCGAATTTGTGCAAAAAAATCTTTTCATAACTTCTGCTCATAAATTATCTTCATATGATTTCTTTTTTCATAACTTATGCTCATAATTTTTGTTTTTGTATCATAAAATTTGTTCATATATATCTCTATTCATAATTTATGCACATAATCCGTTCCCACATTCTTTCTGTCATACTTTTGCACACTAATTGATTCAAACTTTTATTCATAATTTTGGGATATAAATTTGGTGTTTTCTAATTATGTGTAGGCACCAAATTGACGTTCATAACTTTTTGCTTATAAAAGTTTATGTTGCATGCAAGTCTGTGGTGTAAAATTGCAGAACGGGTTACCACGGAATGATCCATGAATGATTAAAGAGAATGAAATGGAATGGTAAAAAAATCAAAGTGATGATCCATTAACAACTATAGGGAATGGAGGGGAGTTAGCACAGGTAAAAAGAAAATAGCCCATGGCCACGTGCAGTAGCCCTTCGTGGTGCATGAAACTTCCTCCGACAGCATGTCCGAAAATCGATTGCTGGCATCCGTCCTAGCGCACGCTCGCGAATTAGCAGACTCCGCTTAGTAGAGTGTTTCAGGGAACCTAATGTGTGTTGAAACCTATTTTCTGTGTCTTTATTTCTTCTAAATTGCTAGGTTGTTGACTGGTTGCTGCCCTAATTTTCTTGTGTTTTTGCATTGAATTCAAGAAGGTAATCTAGAACCCATTTCCTATTCACTGTTTTTATTGTACGGTTTGTGGATTGTCCATTCCAGATAAGCCCTGATTTTGACGTGTTTGAAAGAACAAGACCTAAATGTGGGCTCAAACTGCAGAAGACATGTATAATAGAGTAAATAGAACAAGTTGGCATTAGTCACCTTTGGCGAACTAAATCTCCACCTTCTCCGGGCAGTGCATCAGTACAATTTTTGTTTGAAAACAGATTTTCTTTTCTCTTGTCGAAATGAGTACGAAGAGTGGAAATCCTCTTTTCTAAAAGCAGCAGCTGACATCCCGGTCTTTGCAAATCACATGGGCCCACTATCCAGTGATTGGTGTATAGCATTGGACTGGACATGGAGCCTATAAAGGAGGAAAAGGTTCGGTATGCCCACTATCCAGTGTAATGCATGCAGAGCTGCTCTGAGTCCCATCTCAGCTGCCACTGCTCACTCCCCGCCATTACTCGTATTCACTACCGCAGACAGAGCTGCAGCTCTCTCTTCTTCCCTCTAGGCATCTCGTCTTCACTGTCTCGCACTTCTCGCTGCGGCCCAGTGCCCACAGAGTAGCTGTACAAAGCGAGCTCGTGAGGGAGGGAGGAGAAAAGCCAGCGGAGTGAGAACAGAGCAGCTCGAAATGCTGCCATTTTCTCATTCGCCCATCCTCCCCTACCTCCTGTGGTGCCTTCTACTGCTGACCTTGGCAAGCAGCAATGGCGTGGTCGCCGCAGCGAAGCCGCAGGTTGGGTCCGGCTACAAGCTGGTGTCCCTGGCTCAGCTGCCCAACGGGGGAGGCCTTGTGGGCTGCCTGCAGGTGAAGCAGCGCACCTCCACCTACGGCCCTGACATCCCTCGCCTCAGGCTCTTTGTCAAGTAAGAACACGCTTCGCTCATCCGGCAAATAACAAATCAGCGGTTCTTGTTCATCGCATTTTTAATTTTATTGCACGGTGTTCTAGGAATCTAGCGTTCTTGTAGTGTTGAGGAGAATATCTGTCGCTGCAGTAATCGATGGCTACCAAATTTCTAGATTTCACGACTAGCAAATCAAAAGGGGATAAACCCAGCATTTCAAGATTGAGCTGCAATACTGCTCCATTCTTTGCATCCTTTGCGTCCTTATGAATTGTGATGCCATCTGACAATGAGTTTAGCTGGATACACTCATGGTTTCCAAGTATTATAAGACTTGCCATCACAATCTCAGTGTGTGCCCCTGATGAGTGATGTCATGTCCGAATGGTTTCCCAATCATGAATTCCAATTATTCTAAGACCCTCATGAGTGGCGATTCAAAGGAGAACCCTGATGAGGGCATGCTCTATTGGCGCAATGCTGTGCAGGCACGAGACGAGGGAAAGGGTGCGCGTGCAGATCACCGATGCGGATAAGCAGAGGTGGGAGGTCCCCTACAACCTGCTCCCGAGGGAGCCAGCCCCACCCGTGACCGGCGGCAGGGTCACGGGCGCCCCCTTCACCGCCGCCGAGTACCCCGGTGAGGAGCTAGTGTTCACATATGGCCGGGACCCGTTCTGGTTCGCGGTGCACCGCCGGTCCACCCGGCAGTCGCTGTTCAACACCAGCGCCGGCGCGCTGGTGTTCAAGGACCAGTATCTGGAGGTGTCCACGGCGCTGCCCAAGGACGCCGCGCTGTACGGGCTCGGCGAGAACACGCAGCCGGGGGGCATCCAGCTGCGGCCCAACGACCCCTACACCATCTACACCACGGACATCTCCGCCATCAACCTCAACACCGACCTCTACGGCTCGCACCCGGTGTACATGGACCTCCGGAGCCTGGGCGGCCGCGGCGTCGCGCACGCCGTGCTGCTGCTCAACAGCAACGGCATGGATGTCTTCTACAGGGGGACCTCGCTGACGTACAAGGTCATCGGAGGCCTTCTTGACTTCTACTTCTTCGCCGGGCCGACGCCGTTGGCCGTCGTGGATCAGTACACGTCGATGATCGGCCGTCCCGCGCCCATGCCGTACTGGGCGTTTGGTAAGGACTGCATCTTTTTTTGTGTTGTCCTTTACCTATTGTCAGACTAGGAGGATACCCATTTGATTAAGATATGGTTAGCTAACTCCAGATCGACAATTTCTTCAAAAAAAAACTTCCAGATCGACACAACCTCCGCTTAACTTATGGACTTATGGTTAGCTAACTTCCAGATTGACTGTTAACATAAAGTTTTATCAGATGCCATAGATGGATACTTAATTGTTGCTAGATTAGTTTGATGCCTTCTGTCGCTTATAGTTTTATCAGACTCCATAGATGGATAATTAATTGTTCAGATAAGTTTGATACATTCAGTTGCTTATATTATGGCTAGCTAACTTCCAGATGTAGATCTTAGGAGACATATGGAAGTCTATTTGCTGGATCAGATACGACATTAGACAGCCATTAGCATGCGGGTAGTTCCCAATGGATGATTGCATCATGTGACCTCTTTGTAGAAAACAGATATCCTGTAGTCTCATTGTTAACACACTATACTGCTCTCACTTTATAGGCATCCTGTATGCCCTTCAGATTACCGGTAGCGTAACTATCCTTTAAAATACTTTCCCTACCCTTGCAAATTACACAACCGAATCCAACCTGTTTATGTCTCAGCAAAATGATGCAATGTGCAAATCTGCTAGCGGATGGAGTAGCTTGTTCTGAAGAACTTCAGGAACCTGAGAAAATGACCAGACAGCAATTAGTTTTTTTCCCTATTCAGTTCTATAGCATTGAATTTTTTTAGGCGATTACTTTGCTTTCAGTACATTTAACTATGGAAAACGTGCATGTTCTTTATTCCAAATAACATAGCCTGTACAAATTATTATATATTTTGCTACAAACATTCATTACTTCCAGAGTGACTGATGCTATGGATGAAACAATGTCACTCTGGCACACACTAATTTAAGTTTGGGTCTTTGGAGATAGAATATGGTTGCTTGCTCTGTACATCAGTTGTCGCTGGACAGTGACAACTTGCAGTATGTCCTATCCTCCAGTAGCTTAGTACTCCACTGACAGTGATAAGCACGCATCATGTGAATTCATACAAGCAGATAGAATACAGAAACTTTGTTCGCTTGTAATTCTAGCCTTTTACATCATAACAATAACATATCTGGAATTCTGGATCTGCCTTGCCGGAAGCGTGGGAACTAGGAACACTGGTATTGTCATGCTTTATGAATTGCAAGTTGATCTCTGTATCATCTGTCAAGTATACAACTTCTCAAATGCAGCTTTCTTTTACAAGATAGTGTGTCGCTAGTTTTGTCTCTCCAGTGAGCCCATTTTACCAATAAGAATTAGGTCTTCCATGTGCTCAGTACTGAACTACTGATCTTGCCCAGTTCATGGACCGCTCAGAAAACAGATCAACCCTGAAAAACTACTCGCACTACAATTAATTTTGCCAATTCAGATGTTGCATATGAATTTTATGCCTATATGTTGACCAGATACTATCATCAATTTACTTGCATTTTTTTTCTGTAAAATAGTTGTAGGGTGAATGTGAATGTTCAGGTATGCACATCATGAACACTGTTGCTGTTGTCATTCCAATTCCAGACAACACCTTATTTCTACTTCCCTGTATCAATACTAGTTGCATTCTCAAGAAAAGAAACTTGCTGCCTGCATACTGAAAAAGGCTACCTCTTCAAATTGCTGAATACTCTATTCTATATGATCATAACTTCTTGTACTCTGAAATTCTTCAAGTTTCTGACTACTCATGTGCTTGTCTTCAGGGTTCCACCAATGCAGGTGGGGGTACAAGAACCTTTCAGTGGTTGAGGGTGTTGTGGAGGGCTACCGGAATGCCCAGATACCCCTCGACGTGATCTGGAATGATGACGACCACATGGATGCCGCCAAGGACTTCACACTCGACCCTGTCAACTACCCCCGGCCGAAGCTGCTAGCGTTCCTCGACAAGATCCACGCGCAGGGGATGAAGTACATTGTCCTTATCGACCCTGGCATCGCCGTGAACAACTCCTATGGTGTTTACCAGCGTGGCATGGCTCGCGACATCTTCATCAAGCTGGATGGGCAGCCATACCTTGCCCAGGTCTGGCCTGGCCCTGTCTACTTCCCGGACTTCCTCAACCCCAACGGCGTGTCATGGTGGATTGATGAGGTGCGGAGGTTTCATGACCTTGTCCCGGTGGATGGCCTCTGGATCGACATGAACGAGGCATCCAACTTCTGCACGGGCAAGTGCACAATCCCGAAGAAGCACCAGTGCCCTATTCCTGACTCAAAGACGCCGTGGGTGTGCTGCCTGGACTGCAAGAACCTCACAAACACCAGATGGGATGAGCCACCTTATAAGATCAATGCCTCGGGGCAGACTGCTCGGCTCGGCTTCAACACCATTGCAACAAGTGCCACTCACTACAATGGCATCCTGGAGTACAATGCACACAGCCTGTACGGTTTCTCGCAGGCCATGGCCACGCACAAGGCCCTGCAAGGGCTGCAGGGGAAGAGGCCGTTCATCCTGACGCGCTCCACTTTCGTCGGGTCGGGCGCGTACGCCGCGCACTGGACCGGCGACAACAAGGGCACCTGGGAAAATCTCCGGTACTCCATCTCGACGATGCTCAACTTTGGCATCTTCGGCATGCCCATGGTCGGCGCGGATATCTGCGGCTTCTACCCGTCGCCGACGGAGGAGCTCTGCAACCGGTGGATCGAGCTCGGGGCCTTCTACCCGTTCTCCCGGGACCATGCCAACTTCGCGTCGCCGCGGCAGGAGCTCTACGTGTGGGAGTCCGTGGCGAAGTCGGCGCGGAACGCGCTCGGCATGCGGTACAAGCTGCTCCCGTACCTGTACACGCTCAACTACCAGGCGCACCTGACCGGCGCCCCCGTGGCGCGGCCGGTGTTCTTCTCCTTCCCCGACTTCACGCCGTGCTACGGGCTGAGCACGCAGTTCCTGCTCGGCGCGGGCGTCATGGTGTCCCCGGTCCTCGAGGAGGGCGCCACCTCGGTGAGCGCCACGTTCCCGCCGGGCACCTGGTACAACCTGTTCGACCCGACGAAGGTGGTGGTGTCCAAGGGCGGCGGCGCGCCGGTGAGGCTCGACGCGCCGCTGCACGAGATCAACGTGCACGTGTACCAGGGCACGGTCCTCCCGATGCAGCGCGGCGGGGTGATCTCCAAGGACGCCCGCGCGACGCCGTTCACGCTGGTGGTGGCGTTCCCCCTAGGCGCGACCCAGGCGGACGCGGAGGGCGCGGTGTACGTGGACGACGACGAGCGGCCGGAGATGGTGCTCGCGGAGGGGCAGGCGACGTACGCGCGGTTCCACGCGAGCGTGCGCGGCCGGGCCGTGACGGTGCGCTCGGAGGCGCTGATGGGGAGCTACAGCCTGCGCGAGGGCCTGGTGATCGAGAAGGTGACGGTGCTGGGGCTGGAGGGCACCGGCAAGGACCTCGCCATCCGGGTCGACGGCGCGGACGCCGACGCCGCCGTCGCGACGTCGAGCCCGTACTTCGCGGCAGGTGGCGACGCGAAGCTGCAAGGGGAGGAGGGGGAAGGCGTCGAGGATAGCCGGAGGAGCGTCTCGGTGGAGGTCGGCGGGCTGGCGCTGCCGCTGGGGAAGAGCTTCACCATGACCTGGAACATGCAGATCGAAGCATAGGTCAAAGTTCTTCTCTGTTACTTCCTTCCATCCTTCCATTTGCATTCGTTCGCTTCAGCGTCGATCCCTGTCTGATTTAGGTGCTAGATCCTGCCCGTGCTGCTTCGCAGCGAAGATTCTGAAAATTTGTGCGTCATCTGGTGGGTGCCCTGTGCAAGGAGCAGCGCACGCACTCGGTGACGCAGAATCTCTGATTTTCTTCTGGATTTTAGCCCTCCTGGCTCTTGGCTGGATAAGAATCTTTAACGTCTGCAAGATGTGATGAATGAACACTTGACGAAATGAGATGCAACAATCTCGACTTGGAGAGTGGCCAGTGTTGGGAGAAACGTTTATCTGACCCCGCTTGGCCGCTTCAGATTATCATCAGTTAAAATGGTTAGAAATCACGGAGGTCCGATCACAAATCAATCTAGGGCTCTCCATATTGCTGTTGGTTGCTGTTTAATGGTTTATGGTCCGGTCCAGTCAGTGCGTGGCCCATATTAAACTCACAAGCCGATTCACGCAGGCTATGGGCTGAGCATCTTCAGTAAAGCCAAAGAATTCAAGGATGAATATACTGAGCTCTTTGGTTGCAACACAGCGAATACCCTTTCAGATATTTAGAATCCCAATGCATCATAGAAAACTCTTAAATATTGATTGGAGGATGATCAAAGAGCGTTTCGAGAAGAAGCTCTCATGTTGGAAGGCTAAGCACTATCATATGGAGGTAGATTAACCCTATAAACTCTGTGCTTAGCAGTTTATCCATATTTATCCTTTTTTGAGATACCAAAGGAGTTACTGAAGAAATTTAATCAATATCAATCAAGATTCTTTTAGCAAGATTATAAAGACAAAAAGAAATACCGCGTAGCAAAATAGGACATCATTTGTTGGAGGTCTTGGCATTATAGACATCCATCTTCAGAACAAATCCTTATTAAGCAAATGGATAATAAATTTGCTTAATGAAAAACGGACATGGCGAACACTGGTTAGAAATAAATACCTAAACTTCAAATCTCTATCACATATTGAGACCAAAACAGAGCGACTCTCATTTCCGGAGAGGGCTCGTGAAAATTAAAAATAAGGTCCTAGCTAATGGTTCTTTTAAGATAAAAGGATGGAACACAAATGAGATTTTGGAAGGATACATGGGCATCAAACTGGCCATTAAAAGATATCTACCCTACTATATACAACATCGCTCACCATCCACATGATACGGTGGTGAAAGTTATGAATTCAACATCGTTGAACATCTCTTTTAGAAGAGCGTTGGTAGACGAGAAACTAGATGAATAGCTAAGACTAGTAGCACAAGTCTCCAGCTTCAATTTATCTTAAGGAAGGGACACTTTTACATGACACTTAACCAAGATCCGACAATTTAAGATTCGCTCGATGTACCTATATCTGACCAACCATAACTTCCCTCTCCGACATAAGTTTATTTGGAAACTTATAATTCCACTAAAAACTAAGATCTTACTTTGGTACCTGCAAAGGGGGTTATTTTAACCAAGGATAATCTTTAAAGAAAAATATGGAAGGGCAGTCAAAATTTCTACTACAGTTGTAACGAAACAATCAAACACCTCTTTTTATATTGCCAACATGCAAATATGATCTGGAGGACTGTCTAAGTTGTTACTGGTTTAACCTCACCTAGATCGGTAACCCACATGCTTAGCTTGGGAATTGGCTTCAAAATTTTAAAGCACAAAAAGCATTTATTAGTTTAACAAGGGCCGCGACTCTATGTTGGATAATAAGACGTTGTCGAAATGATATTATCTTTAATAACGTTAAACATTCATCTTTTATGCAAGCTATTTTTAGGGGATCTAGTGGCTACGATTTTGGTCCATATTGCAGCATGAGGAGAAGACAAAGAAGCTATTTATGAAGGTGAGCACAACTTTGAATATGGTAGCTTTAAAATATTTTCTACTCACGATGGAAGCATAATAATAGATTTTATCAGATATAATTGTGCTTTTTGTTTTTGTTTTTCTCTGTAGATTCAGCGATAAAAGTTGAGGATGACATAATAATTGAAAGTTATGTATGGAAGTAGAGGCCCGAATTTTTTTATTATTAAAAAATGGGCTGAGCATCTGAAAAGTGGCGCAGATGGCAGATACTGACCCATTCAGGCTGCGGAGGCAACAGGCCCACCGCTCCACCTCCGGTGGTGCGGCGGCCTGCGCCACAAGGACGTGGTGCTCCTCCGCGCCGAACGACAACGCGAGACACGCCTGCCTCCCGGCTGCGTCAGGTCGCGCTCAGCCGCCCCGCGGCGGCCACCAGAACCGCGCGCGGGCACTGCTCCCGAGGCCCGGCCGCGGGCAGGTCGAGCGCCACGCGACGGGGACAGGCCAAATCGCGAGCCCGTTGTGGCGGGCGGCCCGCACCTTCCCTGGCTCCGACTGTGTGTGTTCTCCGCACGGCTGGGCGACGCCGGCGCCGAACATTGGCCCCGGTCCCGGTGGCCGGAAGAGCAGGCTTCCCGATCCCTGACACTTTCCAGTCACGACGGGGCCTGTCTGTCCGTTTCGCCTGAACGGCAAGCACGGCGGCCACTTCTATCTGCCTTGCGTGCCCCAGTTTGGACGAGAAAATGGTGCCACGCATGACGCAATTGGGCAACTTTACCGGAGCAGATTGTGGTTGTGGTTGTAAACAGAGGTCAAAGTACTGGCAATCCGGGTGTTAACTATAGTTTCAACGGAGCAGGTTGTTTTTTTTTGTGAAATAAGGAGCAGATTGTATAGTAACCCCTAGTCCCCCGACCCAAACCAGGCCGACCAGTTCAATTCAATTCAACCTCAGACGCAATCACGCAACACGCAGACGAGCCCCATGCTCCCCCGGCGCGAGCGTGCACCCCGCCACGGCGCACGGCGGCCGGCCGGCGAGAAGAGCGCCGAAAAGCCACCATCCTCGCCGCGGAATCCGTGGCGGGCCCCCCGCCCTTTCCGGCGCGAACCGCGAAGCCCCTTTCCCGCCGCTCTTCAAAATGCTCGCGTGGGTCCTCAGCTGTCAGATCCCCGTCCTTCTCGATACGAGGTGAGAAGCTGCAGGCACACGGCACCGCCGAGTGCCGACGGTGACCTCGGTCTCCGAGGCCTGCTCCGCCCAGCGCCGCGCGGCGTGGGCCTGCACCTGACACGCCCGTGCCATGCCAGGCCCGTCCGTCCGTCCGCGGAAGCGTGACAAGGAGAAAGCGGCTTCCCAGGCGCCGTACAGCCAGGCCATGAAATCGAGCTGCCGGCCGCGGCAGCGCATGCGCACCACGTCGCGTGCCTGCCTCCTCTGCGCCCGGCTGTCCCGTGCCTGGCCGCTGGCCGGACCCTGCGGCCTCCGTCCCGCCGATCGAGGTTCGGAAGCTGCCCCTGTCGGCGACGACCCATCAACGCTTTGCTTCGGGAGCGGCGCTGCCGCCTGCCGGAGCCGAACTTTACAGCCTGTGTGGCTGCAGTGCCGTAGCAGGGGTACGTGCTGCTTCTTTATTTGTCCCGTATACCTTGAGGCGCCCCGCCGTGAATGCATCTTTTTTGCCGCGAGGAGTGGGTAAAAAGATCACAATTTTTTTAAAAAGAAAAGGTCACACACAGCTGGAGTGCTGGACGGTGGAGGTGACACAGCACTGGCCGTACCCAACATGGGGACCTGCAGCGCTGACGTTTCCTTCTCTGAAGGTGATCCGTCTTTTCGATCCTGGCAGCAGGCAGCAGTCCGGCCGGATTTGCTTCTCACCTCACATGCACTCCGTCAGGCGGCCGACCGGTCACCGCTCCGTGCAATGCAATCAGAGTCCGAACCCATCTCGATCGAGCGGCGCGGCGCAGCGCACGGTACTGTACCCCGGCTGGCACCGCAGCGGCGGGTCGTCCTCGCCGGCTCGTCCCGTCCCCATCAGAATCCGGCGTGCCGGCTGCAGTCGCCTGGCAGGCTGGCAACGTAGCCCAACCCAGCAGGCCAGCAGCCCTCCCGTGCCGGCCAGTCGCGGAGGGTAGCGGCGGCCGGCGGGCCGACGAGAACGAGAGCGTGGCGCCAAACCCAGGTGACCAGCCGTGTCGCTCCGCGCCGCCCGCGTCCTGGCCTTGCCGACTGCCGCGCCACCCAAACTTTTCGGACGATCCAATCCAATTGACGCCCACCCCGTCACGTGACCGGGCTCCGTGGTCCACCCGAGAACAGTTCGGCGCGAGAGCGCCCGACCGTGCCAACCGGCAGCGGCTGTCGCCGCCGTGCTGGAACGCCGCCCGTCCCACGGTCCAACAGTCTCGCGCCACCCCGGCGCCAGGCGCGGATCGCCGTGGACCGCGCGCCCTCTCGCCGCATCCGCCGCGAGACAAAATTCCTTCTATCGCTTCCCCTGCCCGCCTGCCTGCCTTCCATCCGCCGGGGACCAGCGCGCGCGGCAAACGGCCGGCTCGCCGTGGACCGCCACCCGTCGCTCTCGGGCGCTGCCGGCGGTGCCGGCACGTACCGCACCACCCGGTGGGCCGGCGCCGGGGATTTCCTTTTCGGTGCCGGACGGCCGCAGCGCGCGGTGACAGCGCCGTCTGCTGGCGACTGGCGTTGCTCGCGCGTCCGTACGTGACATGATTTCGCGCTGTCGCGCTGTAGCCTGTACGACTACCACCCCCTGCCGACAGTCCGTATTCGTCGGCGTCGTCGTCGTGCGGCAGGCAGGCGATCTTTCAGCTCTGGGCGCACCACGGCCGGCTCGGCGATATGGCCATACGGGGCCTCGGGATGGCGACCGGCCTGTGCTCGCCGTTGTTCGAAAGATCAGTTTCGAGAGGCCCTTCTTGCTTATCCTCTTCCTTTTGAAAACCCCTCCTCGCTTATCCTCGCTGCGTCGTCCATCTTACCGGATGGAGCGTGACTTCCCGTCGTTTTACACGACGTACCCTCGTGCTCGAAAGGGAGGCCCGACGTGACGGCGAGCGAATCGGCTTGTGTTTGTTGTGTTAGGCTTCTCCTAGAACGATGATTTCTTCCTTTCCGATAGCCATCTCCGGCGGCTACAGCGAGCTGGGTGAGGACATGGAAATTTGTTGGAGAACGGCTTCACCAGGAATCCAGGGCACCGCGCGCCCACGACGCGTTCCGCGCACGTCGCACACGAGCCACGGCCCGCTGCGCTCTCGCCGATAGACTAGGGATTAGCTAGGCGTTATCCAAACCTCTGTCGTACATGTATAAGTACGAGCTTAAGAGATCAATATAGGCACGGTTGATCTAATCTCTTTCTACATGATATCATGATATCAGTTAACCCTAGATCCTAAACTTCCGCACCCTCTCGCTGCTGCCCTCCTCCGCCGCACCTTCGTCGCCATGTCTTCCCGGCGCACTCCTCCTCCAACGCTGGAGAAGAACCGGCGCAACCTGCTCCAGCCTCTCTGCTTCAAACCGTCAACATCCGCTCCCACATACCGGTCGTCCTCGACTTGGACGAGTCCAACTACAGCCAATGGCGATGCTTCTTCGACTCCGCCCTTGGCAAGTTCGGCCTCACGGCTCACGTCACCGCGCCGACGCCAATGGCCCAACACGACGCGGAGTGGCGCATGGTTGACCACTGCGTTGTCAACTGGATCTTCACTACGATCGCCAAGAACGTCTTCGACATCGTCTACAAACCGCGCGCCTCCGCCAACACCATCTGGACCGACGTCAAGGGCATCTTCCGTGACAACGAGCTGCAGTGCGCGGTCTACTTCGAGGCCGAGTTCTGCACCATCTACCAAGGCGACATGAGCATGACCCAGTACACCTCCCGCCTCAAGCAGCTCACCGACAACCTCCACGACGTCGGCCAACCAGTGTCCGAGCCGAGCCAAGTGTTCAATCTTCTCCGCGGCCTCAACCCAAAGTATCGCCACGTCAAGCCCGTCATCACCTCCAAGTTCCCTCCGCACACCTTCATGAGCGCTCGCTCCTACCTCCTCCTCGAGGAACTCCAGCTGCAACATGACAACAAGGTGGAGGCCGGCCACACCCTCTACGCCGGCCACGGGAATCAGTCCGGCTCCAGCAAAAGCAGCTCCAACCAACGCTACAAAGGAAAGAACAAGAAGAGCGGCAAAAACGGCGGCGACTGCACATCTTCTTCCGATGGCAGCAGCGCCACCCAGCCGCGCGCCACCTCTCCGTGGCCCGCGGGCGTCAACCCCTGGATAGGCCTTGTTCGGGCCTGGCAGGTCCCCTTCCGGCCTCCTGGCGCTGGAGTACTGGGCCCCCGCCCTCCGTTTCAAGCCCAACAGGCCATGAAGGCCCAGCACCTGCCCCAGCTTCCCGCGCCGCCGGAGCATTCAAATCCCGGCGCCTGGGATCACAGCACGCTCTACAGCGCCCTTCAGACTGCCGGCGTCGCCACTACACCGCCAAGCGCCGCCGAGTGGTACCTCTGACACTGGAGCCACCACGCACATGTCGTCAAGCTCTGGTATATTTGCCAATCCTCGTCCCCTTCCACTCTCTACTTGCATCACTGTTGGAAATGGCGCACAGTTGCGTGTCACGCATACAGCTGCCGCCAAAATTCCTACATTGTCCTCCCCTCTTCATCTCAGTAACGTCCTTGTTTCACCACCTCTGATCAAAACCCTCATTTCTGTTAAGAAACTCACGCGTGATAATAATATTTCCATTGAGTTTGACCCGCATGGCTTCTCCATCAAGGACCTTCCAACACAAACGGTGAAGCTCCGCTGTGATTCTCCGGGAGATCTCTATCCTATGCGGCTGCCACTGCACCAAGCTCTCACAGCTTCGTCCTCAGCGTCCGTGGAGTTGTGGCACCAGCGGCTAGGGCATCCCAACTCCAGTTCTTTCTTGCAGGTCTTAAACTCATTTGATTTTCAGTGTAATAAGTCAGCCCCACATGTATGCCACTCTTGCAAAGTAGGCAAACATGTGAGGCTCCCCTTTTATCCCTCTACAACTCAAACATTTCTCCCTTTCCAACTTATACACACCGATGTTTGGACGTCTTCAATTTACAGCAATTCAGGATACAAATATTATGTTGTTTTTCTTGATGGTTATACACATTATGTTTGGACATTCCCAATTCGCCAAAAATCTGAGGTGTTCCCCGTCATCCGTTCCTTCCTCTCCTACACTCGCACACAATTCAACCTCCCTGTTCTCGCGATTCAAAGGGACAACGGCAAGGAATTTGACTCGTATGCCTTGCGCCACATGCTCACGGATCAAGGCGCCGTCCTCCATCTTTCGTGCCCGTATCCATCGCAACAAAATGGGAAGGTTGAGCGCGTCCTTCGGATGCTTAATGATTGTGTACACACCATGCTCATTCACGGTGCAGCTCCCTTGTCGTTCTGGGCCGAGGCGCCCCAAACGGCAACCTTCTTGCTAAACAGGCGGCCATGCAGATCCACGGGTATGACGACACCACACCAGCTACTTCTGGGCACGCCATCGAACTACGACGAGCTACGAGTCTTCGGCTGCTTGTGCTACCCCAACATCGCCTCGACTTCACCGCACAAGCTCAGCCCGAGGTCCCTGGCTTGCGTCTTCATCGGTTACCCACCTGACCACCGCGGCTATAGGTGCTATGACATCCACTCCCATCGCGTGTTCACGTCGCGCCACGTCGTCTTCGTTGAGCATCAGTTCCCCTTCCGCGATGCCGCTCAAACTCCTACCACCCCCGCTCGAAGGCCGCCCGTCAACGACGACACTGTGATCGTCCACATGCCCCGCGACGTCGCCCCGCCAACAGCAAACCTGGCGCCTGCCACGCACGCCGCGACGCCAACTGCTGATCATCCCTCGACTTCAGCATCATCACCGGTCCTCGAGCAGCCGCCGGCCAACGTCTCTGCCCCAACCTCTCCTACCGCGCCAAGCCACGTACCCGATCCGTAACCAGCTGCTACGCCAGGAGCACCACCGCGACAACAAATGTTGACTCGAGCGCGTGCAGGAATCTCCAAGCCCAACCCCAAGTACGCCATCACCAGCACGACGTCATCGCTCTCGCAGCCACCATCCTCGGTACGTCCCGCACTCAAGGACTCCAACTGGCGCCTCGCCATGGAGCAGGAGTTCACCGCCCTCCAGGCCAACCGCACATGGATGTTGGTTCCTCGGCCACCCGGCACTCGGTTGATCACCGGCAAGTGGGTCTTCAAGACGAAGCTGAACTCAGACGGCTCCCTCGACAAATACAAGGCACGGTGGGTGGTTCGCGGGTTCAATCAACGGCCCGGCGTTAACTTCGGCGAGACCTTCTCGCCGGTCGTCAAGCCCGCGACCATCAGAACCGTCCTTACGTTGATCGCCTCCAAGCAATGGCCAGTGCACCAGCTCGATGTGTCCAACGCGTTCCTCCACGGCAACCTTCAAGAACGCGTCCTGTGCCAACAGCCCACGGGTTTTGAGGACCCCGACCGGCCCAACGACGTCTGCCTCCTATCGAGATCCCTCTACGGCCTACGGAAACCACCCCGCGCCTGGTTCACACGCTTCGTCGAGCACATCACCACAATTGGCTTTGTGCAGTCCCGCGCCGACTCGTCGCTCTTCGTTCTTCGCCACGCCGGAGGCATGGCGTACCTCTTACTCTACGTCGATGACATGATTCTTTCGGCTTCAACACCGGAATTGCTCCAGCACATCATCGCGCGCCTCAAATCGACGTTCGCCGTTAAGGACATGGGTCCCGTGCAGTACTTCCTCGGCATCGAAGTCAAACGGACAGCTGATGGTTTCTTCCTTTCTCAAGCCAAGTACACCGACGACGTCCTCAAGCGCGCATGCATGGCCAACTGCAAGCTGGTGAGCACACCGGCCGACACCAAGCCAAAGGTCTCTGACGGCGACGGCAAGCTTCTCCAAGATCCAACCTGGTACTGCAGCATGGCCGGCGTGTTACAGTACTTAACGCTAACTTGGCCGGACATCGCCTATGTCGTGCAACAAGTTTGCTTGCACATGCACGTGCCACGGGACACGCATGCCGCGATGCTGAAACGGATCCTACGCTACCTCAAGGGCACGACTACATACGGTCTACACCTGCACGCCGCCAAGACGCCCACACTGACGGCCTACAGCGACGCCGACTGGGCAGGCTGCTGGGACACTCGCCGTTCGACATCAGGCTTCTGCGTCTTTCTTGGTGATTCCCTGATCTCGTGGTCCTCCAAACGACAAACCATGGTGTCCAGGTCGAGCGCCGAGGTCGAGTACAGAGGCGTCGCGAACGCAGTAACCGAGTGCATGTGGCTTCGGCAACTTCTCGGCAAGCTCCAATGCCATCTGCCCAAGGCCACAATCGCCTACTGCGACAATGTTTCAAGCGTCTACAAGTCAAGGAACCCGGTTCATCACAAGTGCACCAAGCACATCGAGCTAGACATCCACTTTGTACGTGAGAAGGTGCACTCGCTGAGCTTCGCGTTCTGCAGATTCCGAGCGCCCAACAGTTCGCCGACGTCTTCACCAAGGGCATACCTACGATCATGTTCAGCGACTTCCGTACCAGCCTCTGCGTCAGCGAGCCGACGGCCGAGCCTGCGGGGGGGGGGGGGGGGTGTTGGAGAACCGCTTCACCGGGAATCCAGGGCACCGAACGGTGCGCGCCCACGACGCGTTCTGCGCACGTCGCACACGAGCCGCGGCTCCGCTGCGCTCTCGCCGATAGACCAGGGATTAGCTAGGTCTTATCCAAACCTCTGTTGTAGATGTATAAGTATGAGCTCAAGAGATCAATACAAGCACGGTTGATCTAATCCCTCACTACAAAATTAGCTGGAAAAGCCGCGCGATCTCCGCCGGAAACACTCCGATCCAGCCACTAATGATTGGCAACAGCTCAGACAGGAACCGAACAAACGACCGGATCGGCGATGGTTCCCACCGGAGCGCACCCCATCTCGAGCTGCCGCTGCCAGTCTGGTACAGGTAAAGTCCGTCTTGTTTAATGCGAGTCAAAGGATCACCGGACCGTGACTGGATTGCGCATGCGAGTAAAGGGGAGGAGGAGGCCAGGCAAGCCACCGACCGGCAGCGGCCGGCCCAGCATGCGATCGAGACATCCATAATGCGGAGCGGCGTGCGTGACCCGGCGAAACGGACACGGAGTAATTAGTAGATGAGCCAGCGGTGGCACCGGCACGCATGGCCGGCCGCCGTTCCTCCCGTGTCGGCGCGTCGCCGGTTTAATTCCCGGCCGGAGATGATGGTTGATGGGTATCATACCACCAGCAGCCACGAAGAGTTGGGGGCATCAGAGCATCGCGTTGTGTGGTTGCAAGTGTGCAACTTGCTCGGTAGATTACTACCACCAACAGTGGTGAACAGTAGTTGCCGTAATGGTGGCTCACTGCTCGCCGAGCGCGTGCCAGGACGCGGCGAGCGCGACACGGGCGCGTGCCCCGCCCCCACGGCGGTGTACGGGAGCTCGTCACGTCACGACGGCCGCGACGTGCCCGGACAGCTGCCGCCCGGACCGGACGGACCAGCAACAGCCACAGCTATGGCCAGCCCGTCAATCGGTGCAGAATCCAAGGCGAGGCGATCGGCCGTCCGGAGCGCTCCAGGTCGCGGCTAGCGGACGGCTTTCCGTGCGCGCACGCGTGCCGCAACAGCGCCTTGCGGCATGGCTACGGCCTACTAGTACGTGCTGCCCGCCGCGCCGACCGTACGCCGGGGTTTCGGCAGGCCGGCGTACCGGGAGCGTACCGGCGATGGGGGCGTCGTACCGGTGCTGCAAGACTCGTACGAGTACGACACGAACGGCCACTGCTGCTTGGACCCGTACGTACGTGCGCGGTCGCTCGCGTCCCGTGCTGACCGCGTGCGGGGCGTGGTGCTGGTTGGCAGGGACCAGGAACGAGCAAGGAGATGAGGGGTTACTGGTTAGGCACAGGATTAATGAAACCCACAACGTGACCGAACACTCAACAGCGCAGAAAGTGTGTTGTCACTTGTCAGAACGTTCCAACACTGCCGGGCGGGCGCAGATTTGGTGGATCCATGTGGCGACTGGCTCGGGCCACCGGGCATGCGCATATGCTTCGACGAGCAGAGAAACGAACGACCGTCAGAGACGGACCAGAAAAGAGAGTGACAAATAACTGAAAGTGGAGGGAGGTCCCGCCATTGTTTGGCCCATTATTAATGGACAATTAGTCGCTGAAACTTGGAATTGCAACCGAGGAACAACTGATTTGGTACCTTTCCCCCCCCCATAAATTAAGAAGAATTTGGTGACCCATAGTTGTAAATAATGCCTGAAGGTTTCGTTTTCAAATTTGTTTCCATCTTTGTTTTACGAGGAAAATTTGTCTCCATCTTAGTATTGGCTTAAGCATTTAAGGTGATCATGTTAAGAGAAAAAATTCCTTACTTCGCCGTAGTCATCCGTGATACTTTCTCCGTCTCGTAAAAACTGTTCGTTTAGAAAATTTCAAACTGTTGGCGTTAAAAATCGGCCACACAGGAATCGGCCGAAGACCATCATCGTCGGACACACGACCCGGGAGAATCTGCTTAGCTCCTGTTCGGGTTATCGCCCTGGTGTGATTCGCGGCGTGCCAGTCAATCTGACCTGTTGATTGATACGGAAATAAAGTATTAAATTCCAGGCGCTCCGATCGGCTGGAGTTCCGATCTGTCCTGAAGAGCGCGTCGGCGGCGAATCGGCCGATTTGCTGTAGAGATGATCGGCTATGGATCAGCCGATAATCGTGTAATAATTGTAAAGAAAACTGCTGGAGCGATCTAAACAATTACTGCAGAGGCAACACTTGAAATAGATCTAATCGGCTGTGAGATGATAAATCGAAGAAGAACGATGACGAAGCCGATTACTCTAATCTCAAGCTGGATAACTGGTGATAATACTAGAATAACAGGTAAAACTTGCAATTCTAGTAAATATCGATAGCAGGTGAATATATCCAAACGAAACCACAACGATGCGCCCGTAGTTAAGGCTCGGATATTACTCGATAAACGGAACCTACCAATTGGCCGGAGATCAAGTTGATGCAGTCCTGCCAATCCGTACGAACTCGTGAAAGAAGAAAAGTATTGGCGAAGTCGCCGACTTGAAAGTAAATTGCTGAAAAAGTAGAAGTATTGTTGTTGATTGATGTGATGATTTTTTTGCAAGACCCTGACGACTCCTATTTATATCCTAAAACTAGGACTCCTGGTCGATCACGATTCGTTACAATCTTATTTAAAAAATAGGAAAACTACTATATCTATAATAACTTTTAAAGGAAATGGACTCCCGCAGAATCTTCCGCCGCCGTCCCCTAATCCAATCAGGATTCTTTTTAATTGCTCCTTGACCGACTTAGCGTTGCCCTGTTGACCAACTTTCTACCAGGACCCTCCGAAATAGTTCCATCGTGTTGGCGCAAGCTGTATCACCAATCGGCCGATTTCCAACTGTTACCTCAATCGGCCGATTCCTTACCGTAGCCTTTAGATCTGCCTCATCGGCCGACCTTCTTTTCCCGACGCCGATTTAACACGTGTCAAAATCTGGCGTCAACACATGCCCCCCAGTTTCGGAGTAAAACATAACTTTTTCTTCGAAACTCTTTCTTTAATCCTTTCCTCCGAAACGGGCGCAGTAAAAACCTCCTTCCGTTCCGCGGCACAATGATTGCAATTTCCTCGGACCGAGCGCGCGAAACGACTGCTCCCCTGGAATTCGTGTAGACGGCGCGGTAGGAATACCATCTTTGCCCTTGCTCTCCCAATTTTTCTTAAGTATTGGCCTTCTCCGCCTACTCTTCCCCACAAATCTAGCATTCTCTTCCAGCGAACCACTGTTCGTCTCCCTCCAAGCTTTCTTTGATCTCCAAGTGCTTCCCCTCTTCCGGCGATCTCATCCACGACCTGCTCCAACCCTCCAATGGCGTCACCATCGGCGACCGCTCCATCCACGGAAGATCTATCGGCAACTCCTTCAGCGGCGGCGGCCCAATCGGCGGCTTCCCTGGCGGTCCCATCGGCGACGATGATTTCCATCCCAGAGGTAAATGCTTGAAATTTTTCCCTTTTCGCTTTTCTACTGCTTCAGTACTTTCCGGATCCTTTCTGAGTTTCTTCCCCTTTTCTCCCTTTTTAGGCACTTAGGCACCGAATCACCATCCCCCTCTAAGAATCCCCTGACCTCATCTGCTTGGGCCCTATGGGGAACCCCGATCCAACAGACCTGATCAGTCTAGAAACTCATAGAATCCCATTCAAACAGTCGCCCATGGACCTAGATCAGTGGGTAGGTACTTTTAGATCCTGGCCAAATGAAACCGCCGGCTGGAGAGAATGGTACCAGAGAGTGGCCAGATCTTGGAAGATTCAGTGGGAGGAACAAAAAATCGGCCAGTGCATAGACCTATCTTTGTCTCAGATGGAAAGAAATGAACCTCTGGTCATGGCAGCTTCTTATTTCTGGTCTGATGCACTCAATGCATTCCTTTTCGGACATGGACCCATGACCCCGACTCTGGCCGATGTTCTGTTGTTGACCGGCCTCGATGTCTCCTCCGCCGATACCCCTTTTAACTATCTGTTCAAGCCATCACATCGGCTAGAGACCAAAGGAATCGGCGGGTGGAAAGGTTATATTGGCAAAAATATGAAGACCGAGACAGTTTCAGAGAGGGAGCATACTGCTTTTCTGATGATGTGGCTAGAAAAGCACTTTTTGTGTGGCAGAGCGGTTGGACCCTCTTCAAACACCCAAGCTTTAGCGGAGGCTTTGTCACAAGGATCGGCCATCCCGCTTGGAAAACATCTGCTGGGATCGGCCTATTACCTGATGCACTAAATCGGCACCAAGCTATCGAAGGGGGAGCCGATCGGGAACCCTGGTGGTCCCTGGTGGTTCATCAGCCTCTGGCTCAATTTACACATGAGCAAGGTCTCTCAGCAACGGATAGAGACCAAAACTTTCCCTAACATTGAGTCAGAGAAGAATCCATCCGTCCGACGACGCTGCAGATCTTTTGGAGAAGCGGCATCGGCTTTCCCCGGCTGCCAGTTTACTGCTACCCGCACAGCTGAGTACTTCAGATGCTTTTATAATGGCCTTAGTGAAGAGACCGTCAGCTGGCATCCATATCAAGCAGTGGAGCCGATTTTTGAATTACCCATAAGCTACGACTTCTCCGCCCATACTTTTGACAAGGAGCTTATGGATGCCTTGATCAAGCCAGGGATTCTGCCAGCCAATTTCTTCTCAGGAAAGGACTCTCCCACCTATGAGTTCTACAATCCATCAGCTGCAGCAAGGCAACTCGGTTTTGGCCAACTGCCGATTCGGATCTACTTCGCCGGTCAAGCAAAATTCAGGGATGGACTGACTTCAAGTCTTGATTACAGTCGGCTATGCGACCTAGTACCCGATTCCAGTATTATTGATCTGAATAATTGGTCAGTTGCCTATTTTGCCACCCAGCAATTTAAATTATGGTGGGCAGAATGGAAGTAATACCTTTTCTGCAAATCTCCATCGATTTATTGCAACATTCTGGATCCAGAAAATATTGACCCAAATGCAGCGGTATGCCCTCTTTCCCAAAAAATATTTCTTTCCATATTGTCATCTTGTTATTAACTCACGTTCATCTTCTCAGTCTGAAAGTCAGGACCCTCCGATGCGGAGCTGAAGCGGCAGGCCGATAGATAGTCACCATCAATACACGCCGTATCCACTTACCGGCTTCCATACTCCAATTATCAGGGATATCTCTACTGGCCGATCGAAACGAGCACCGAAAAGGCCAACCTCGAAGATAACCAGCCGTCGAGTGCGAGCTCGCATCGGATCGGCCGATCAGACGGTAATAGCATCGGCTGAGACTCCTCGTGTTGGATCGGCCGACCAGATGGCAGTGGCATCGGCCGAGACTCCCCGTATCGGATCGGCTGACCAGATGGCAGTGGCATCGGCCGAGACTCCAATCCCTTCACCTTTGCCGGTTGTCGAGATAGCCGATCCTCAAGTCACTGCCGAAGTCGGGGCAGCTGCAGCATCGCTATTAGTAGAAGCTGTTCAGGTAATCCTACTTATCCCATATATTCTTCAAATCTTCCACTGACATTAACTCTCTTCCTCTGCCAGGCTGCACAAGCTATTCTACCGCAGTCTCCGCAGCAATCGGCTACGTCTCAAGTGGAAGCCGAAACTCCAGCAGCTCCTCTCGTCGAGGTAAATGACCTCTTACCTTGATCTCTTAATTTTCAGAGAACTTAAACGATCCTGATGTCAGGCCGATTTGGGCATCCTGACTATAACCCCACAACAAACATCGGCCGGAAGATCAACGGAGGCATGACAGATTTCTCACACCATCTTATTTCAATTTCCCACAGCATACTCATAGGATCTTCTTTTATGTCCTTTTCAGGAAGCTGGTCCAAGCAGAGCACTGATAATCGTTGAATCCTCATCTTCCGACGAGCCAACTGCACCAGCCTTTGAGACAAGGGAGACGCTTCCACCGGCGCAGGCAAGAGAAATTCGTTTTAAGGAGGTAACGAACTTACCATTAGAACCGGCCGATTCCCTTTTACTGCTTGCCTACCCTTTTCTTTATTTCTTCACAGGAGCAAGACACCCCTAACAACAACATCTTCTCTTTTGCCGTCTCCTTGCCTGATGATGAGGAAATTGCTTCACACCCAATTTCGTCGAACTCTACCCCCGATGATGTCCGCGCCAAGCTCGAAAGCATGCGCACTCTCCTTCAAGACGACATCGGCCGATTGGTAGAAGATGCTTCGCCGATTCGACGACTTTTCAACGAAATCAAGGGTCGAATCCCGGAAGAAGTGTCAGAAAACTTGGCTCATGCTGCCTATATAGAGCATATGCATATTCCGGTTTCCAGGGCGCTGCGCCACATTGCCGATCGTGCCCAGATGGCAAAAACTCGGGAAGAGGTCGATTCATACAAGCATCGGACTCAGGAGGTACACCACAAGATCAACTTCCTTGAAAGCTGTCGTCCGGACATCGTCGGCGCGATAGATCGGCTGAAACGGAGAAGAGCAGAGCTGGCCAAGGAGATGGAGCAGATAACCAAAGAGATAGCCGCTGAAGAAAAGAAACTCCAAGAACTCCCATCCATCATCAGTGAGCTGAAGCAAGAAAGACAGCACTTGGCCCGTGAAACGATAAGACTTCATCGCCGTGTGTCAGAAGTTCCAGGATCGGCCGATGATGATCAGAGACTACTAGACTCGGCCGATCAAATTAGACGACAAGCTATTGTAGCCATAGATGATTTCCTTGGGTTGTAAAGAACATTGTAAACATTTATTGCTCCTTCAATGTTACTGCGCCGATTTGGTCTTGAACTGTTTGTTTAGTCAGCTTTGCATTTATGTATGTGTTTACTCCGATAGGACGTGTCTCACCATCCATCTACCTCTCTTTCCTTTATAAGTAGACCCTTTACCATCTCCAGAGGCATACGCATTACTTATCTTCTCTTTCCCTCTTTACTGTCCCAAACTGAACTGCAAGATGTCTTCTTCGTCCTCTTCATCTTCTTCCTCTGTCAACCAGGTATGAACTCTCCGCTGCCTTTCCCCTAAGCATCTCAATCGCTCTGATGTTGGGTAACCCCTTCTATTTCTATTTAGCCAAAATGTTTCAGCCCCGGTCTAGAATGAGCGATTGAAATCATGCATTCAGAAGAACCACTATCACAGGCAGACACAGATCTGATAAGAGCTCATGCTGAGGAACTCAGAGATCATGTCCCCGCTGTTGTCCAAGAATACTGGAACCTTATAGATGCTCACTTTTTGGTCTGTAAGCGACCATCTTCTGAAAAAAATCCTCCACTTCCTTGTAAAGCTAAGCCCGAAGTTGCCATGGAGGATCTGGAGGAGAAGAAGACCCGCCTCCTGATAGAACTTTGCAACCAAGCTGAAATTGGAGCCACTGCAGAGGACCCGAAGGAGAAAAGGCTCGGCCTTATGATAGAACTGGGTCGTATCGAGAGAGAAATCCAGCGTAGGCGTAATCATTAAACATATCGGTATTTTTATTCTAAGGGCGACTTGTACCATGTCGGCCATGTACTCTGTCATTTTCATCCAATAATGAATCCCAATGTTTTTCTTCATCAGATGTGTAGACGAAAACCGATGAAAAAAAAATCGGCCATATTATCTTGATATATTTTACTGCAAGTTATGCATCTACCCAAATGCTTGGATAGTATCTCTTTAGTTATCGTCCGGTTAAAGCTCTTGGGAATTCCTCCCCTTTGACTGTCTCCAGAATATATGCATTCCCAGGGGCACATCGGCCGATTCTGTACGGCCCTTCCCAAGTAGGTGACCATTTACCGAATTTGGGATCTTTGGACCCTATCGGTAGCACCAACTTCCACACCAAATCTCCTTGAGAGAATTGTTTAACTTTGACCTTATTTCATACCATCTGGCCACCCTTTTCTTGTTTTCTTCTATACTAATCAGGGCTCTTAACCTTAAACCTGCCGAATCATCAAGTTCGTTCTTCATGAGGAAAGAATAGTCATCAGCCGTTAAGTGATCTTGAAACGATATACGTCTTGACCCTGTCCTTATCTCCCAAGGCAAGACTGCCTCATGACCATAAACCAGCTGATAAGGGGATATCTTAGTGGTTCCATGACAAGCCATCCTATAAGCCCGTAAAGATTCAGTCAAAGACATATGCCACTTTTTGGGTTGTTCTTCTATCTTCCTCTTCATTTGTTTAATTATCCCTTTATTGGACGATTCTGCTTGGCCATTGGCTTGAGCATAGTATGGAGAATAATTTAATAATTTAATCCCCATATCGGCGGCAAACTCTCCGAATTCTCCAGAAGTAAACATTGTTCCTTGGTCAGTTGTGATGGTTTGAGGAATACAAAATCGATATATAATATGGCTTTTAACAAATTCAATCATATCAGCCGACGTCACGTTCCTTAAAGGAACTGCTTCCACCCACTTAGTAAAATAATCCGTGGCTACCAATATAAACTTATGCCCTTTGCTCGATGGAGGATGAATTTGTCCGATGAGATCTATTCCCCAACCTCTGAACGGCCACGGCTTAATTATTGGATTCATAGCCGATGCTGGCGCGCGCTGTACATTGCCAAACCTCTGACAGTCTTGGCATCCTTTGTAATACTTGAAACAATCCTCAAGAATAGTTGGCCAATAATACCCATTGTTCCGGATCATCCATTTCATTTTGTGAGCCGATTGATGAGCTCCACATACGCCTTCATGGATTTCTCCCATCAGAACCTTTGCCTCTTCTGTTCCCAAGCATTTGAGAAGAACCCCATCAATCGTCCGGTAAAATAAATCATCCTCAAGCAACACATATTTTGTAGCTTGAAAACGTATTCGCCGATCCACTTTTTGGGATGGATCTTTCAAGTAATCGGCGATTTTCTTTCGCCAGTCATCGGCCGCGAGCTCTAGCATCATCGCTCCCTGAATCGGCCGATACCCGGAGGCATGTTGGGCCAGCCTGTTGGCCTCTTCATTATAATTTCTGGGGATATGCTCAATTATTGCAGACTTGAACTCTTTTAAAAGCTGAAGGCAATCTTCATAATAAATCCTCAAGATATCATCCTTGCACTCAGATCGCCCCGTTAATTGATCCACAATGAGCATGGAATCTCCAAAAATTTCGACTGCATCAGCTTTGACTTCCTTTAATAATTGTATGCCTTTCAGAACGGCTCGATATTCCGCATGATTATTAGTTGCGGAAGCTTCTATCGGCAGAGAGAAATTATAACTTGCCCCCCGAGGCGACACAAGAACAATGCCGATTTCTGATCCGACCCCACACGAAGAACCATCAAAATATAGAGTCCATGGAACTGGTTCAACGGCGGCAATTTCTGGTCCACAATACTGAGCTACGAAATCGGCCATTACTTGTCCTTTGACAGATTTGGCCGATTTGTACCTTAAGTCGAATTCTGACAGAGCCAGGATCCATTTTCCAATCCGTCCTTTCAAAATCGGCAATGATAGCATATACTTCACCACATCATTCTTGCATACGACTATGCATTCTGCCGATAACAAATAGTGCCTGAGCTTGGTACACGAGAAATATAAACACAAGCATAGCCGCTCCACCAGGGAATATCTTGTTTCGGCGTCTAGGAGTCTTCTGCTGACGTAATATACCACTCGTTCTTTCCCCTCAAACTCCTATACCAACGCCGATCCAATAGCCTGTTCATCAGCCGATAAATATAATTTAAACGGCTTACCAGGCTGTGTGGGACCAACACTGGAGGTGAAACTAGATATTACTTGATATTTTCCAATGCTTTGTGTTGTTCTTCTCCCCATATGAATTCCTGGTCGGGTTTTAATTTCAACAGAGGGGTAAAAGTCTGAATACGTCCTGACAGGTTGGATATGGATCTTCTGATAAAATTGACCTTGCCGATGAGGGACTGTAGCTCAGTTTTATTTTGTGGGGTCACAACTTTGTTGATGGCGTCTATGGTCTTGCGGTTCACTTCTATCCCGCGCTCATGAACCATGAATCCTAAGAATTGCCCAGCCGATACACCAAATGCACACTTGTTTGGGTTCATCTTCAACCCATGCTTCCTTGTGCACTCCAGTACTTCTTGTAAATCAGCCAGATGTTCTTGGTGACCTTTTGACTTGACCACGACGTCATCTATATAAATTTCCACCGATGTACCAATGAGCTTGTGGAAGATGTAATTCATGGCCCGCTGATACGTAGCACCGGCGTTCTTCAACCCAAAAGTCATAACAACCCATTCGATGCACACGCGTAACTTTCCATTATTCTTGTATACGGGCAATATATTAGAAATCCATTCGGCGTAGCGGCACTGCCGAATAAATCTTGCTTCAATTAACTTTGTAATTTCGGCCTTTATATCAGGTAGAATCTTGGGGTTACACCGTCGTGCAGATTGCTGATATGGCCGATATCCTGATTTTATAGGTAACCGGTGTTCCACAATGGACCGGTCTAGACCTGGCATCTCATGATATTCCCAAGCAAAGCAATCCTTGAACTCTTTTAACAAATTTATCAGTTTACACTTATACTCAGATCCAAATTAGCACTAATATACGTCGGCCTTGATTTGCTGCTATCTCCCAAATCTACCATCTCCAATAAATCGGCCGACGTAAACCCATGCCCAAGCTTCCGGTCTTCTCGGACGAGCTGATCCATCTATTCTGAATCTTCAGAGCCGACTGCTTGGATTGGCTGTAGACCGAAATCGGACACTTTTAGAAAGTCAGTGTCCCAACCGGATATACATCTGACGAGCTCGCAGCTCCACTATTGCGTGTCGGCCGCTGCAACGCTGTAGGCGGAATCGGCAAGGACTATCTCTGTGCTGTCGCCGACCCATTGCACGAGGCATTGATGCATTGTAGATGGGGCACAGCAGTTTGCATGTATCCAGTCGCGACCAAGCAGCATGTTGTAGGATCCCTTGCCATTAATAACGAAAAAAGTGGTAGGAAGGGTCTTACTACCGATGGTGAGGTCGACGCAGAGCGCTCCACGGGCGGGAGACACGTTGCCTTCGAAATCCTTTAGCATCATTTCCGTCTTGGTGAGGTCTTCATCACCCTTGCCTAGCTTGCGGAACATGGCATACGGCATGATGTTAACTGCGGCACCTCCATCTACTAGTAATCTGGTGACGGGTCGTCCGTTAACATAGCCTTTCAGAAACAGCGCTTTAAGATATTGCCGTTTTTCTTCTTCTGGTTTCTCAAAAGTAGCCGTCATCGGCTCTAACACCAGTTGTGCCATTTCTTCTTCCATTCTTGTTGCTTTGTCTCGATCGTCAGGCACCATGAATTCCATCGGCAATATGAACACCATGTTGACTTCGGCTGCAGATTCTTGATTGTTTGCTTCCTGATCGTTTTTCTTTGGACGCCACACCCGAGACTTAACATTTTCTTTTCTCTGGCACCTGCCTTTGTTCTTCTTCTTCATGCTCCCACTGGCGTAGGCGTTGGATCCTCCGTTTCTAGGATCTGGATAGGCCATCGGGACACCACCTGCGATTTACTGGTTTGGCCGATGATCAGGCATGTTCCCAATCTGGTTCTCTTCCTATTGGATTTTCATCCGACACCCTATTATCAGCCATCTCTTCTAGCCGATCGTGCACACTGATTCTGCCCCCCAGTCCATCTTGTTGGTCGATCCTGCCTTTTGACCGGTGGTACTGGTCAACTCTGCCCCCTAGCCAATCATGCACTGAAACGCGTTGTTCCTCTCGTCCGCGCCGATTTCTGCTGATCGGCTCTGATCCTCTATCCCTAGAGTGTGGCCTCGGGCGATCGTTGCAACTCGATCCATTACACTCCGGACAGTTATCGGCAGACGGCAATCTGATGTCGTTCTCCCAGCAATGGATGAAGAACGGACATTGCCAGTGATCTTCATGCCGGCGTATCATTTCTTCGTGGTATCTTGATTGTTCTTGTTGCTGCCGATATTTGCTGAGCAAGAACTGGGAGGTGACGGGTTTGCGTGATCGTTCTGGCCCCCGCCTGCTCCTTTTGATTTCTTCCGTAGTGATCTGCCTCCTGGGATCGACGGCGCCGCCCCTTCTTGCCGATTCGGACGTCAGCACCTTGGTTTGGCGTGAATTTCCTCCAGTGTCAACCATGTTGGCCGGGAAGGGATGCTGATCTATCTTCATCGGCTTTACCGATTTAGCTGGGGTTTCAAATTTAAGCCTCCCCTGTTCGATGGCCGATTGTATCTGCTGACGGAAGACTTTGCATTCATTCGTATCATGAGACGTGGCGTTGTGCGACTTGCAGTATTTCATCTTCTTGAGTTGGTTGGCCGAAGGGATAGTGTGATGTTGAGATAGTTTAATCTATCCCTCCGGAGCAATAAATCGAAAATTTTATCGGCCTTTGATGTGTCAAAGCCGAATGTCTCTGGCTCTTTCTTTCCTAAAGGGAATGATATCGGTTTTTCCCTTTCACCCATTCTGCCAGGCCGATTTTCTCCACCCTATCGGATTCAGACCCTTCTAGGTATGCCACCTTCTTTTGGAAATTCCTCCGCTGTTCAAACGGATGGACTTCCTGTCCTGACAAACGGTGGACGATCTGACTTAGTCTTTCAAACTCTTGCGCAACATATCTTTCATTGATTTGTGGCAGGAGGCCTTGGAAAGCGATATCGGCCAACTGTGCATCGGTAAGAGCCAGACTGTAGCATTTGTTCCTGACTTCTCTGAATCTCTGTATATATCCCATTACCGGTTCATCGCTCCTCTGCCTGAGGCTGGTCAAATCCGAGAGCTTCATCTCGTGTACTCCTGCGTAGAAGTACTTGTGGAAATGCTTTTCCAAATCGGCCCATGTAACAATAGAATTTGGTGGCAAGGTGGTGAACCACTGGAAGGCCGATCCGGACAGAGACGATGAAAACAAACGCACCCTCAGAGCATCTTGTGTGGCAGCCTCCCCGCACTGGATGATGAATCGGTTGATGTGCTCTACAGGGGATCTATCGTCCCTCCCCGAAAACTTGGTGAAATCGGGAACTTTGTAGCGGTGTGGGAACGGCAGCAAGTCATAGGCCGATGGGTATGGCGTCTTGTAGGTGTAAGTTTGCACCTTTGGCTTCAATCCCAACTGGTCCTGGATCACTTCTGCTATTCTTGGCGTCCAGTCCACCTGCTGCTATGAACGACTGTTCGCGGCGCGGGCATGCGCTGAAGAGGTGGCACGGCTGGGTGATGAATCGAAGCATGCGGCGAATTCTGCTGAGCAGCTGATAGTTGATGGCGAAGTGAATCCGCCGCCCCATCATATGTCATCATTGGCGCTGCGCCTCTGAACGCTTCTACAGCGCTTGCCACCCTGCCGATTTCTGATGAGATCGGCTGATACTGAGGGACCGTCGGCCGGACGGCCGATTGGTGAGTCACCTGTGTGGATAGCTTCCATGCCCGGTTGATGGATCGGGGAAAGCCGTTGTCGCCGATATCCCCCAGGGTACTGAGCTTGTAAGCAGCGATTGTACAGAAACGACCTGCACAGGTTGAAACGGTGTCTGTGACGCGAAACATGGTGCACCGCTGTACCTTGGAGACGCTGGAGGCAACGGAGTGTTGTATCCCTCGCGTTGCGTTAATATCGGCTGAGGAGCCGATTGGGATGTGCATGGTGAGCTTCTAGCTGGCAGCGTGACTGGCGGGGCATACGCTGGTCCCTGATAGCCTTGGATTGCTCCGCTAGCCAGAGAACTGACGACGGCATTATACACCATGTTGGTCATCACCGAGGATTGATCAATGAATGCCTGGTAGACGGACTGTTGGATCATATCGGACATCTTGCCCGAGTCTTCAGCGATGGTGATGTGGCGGGGAACTGGAATAGGAGCCTTCTTGACAGCTTCCCCCCTTCTGGTACGACTGAACGACTGAAGGTACATCTTCTTGTAATCTTCTAGATGTTTAGCTAATTCATCCCTCTGGTCGTCCTTGAGATCCGCTTCTGTGACCTCAATGATGTTGCTATCGGAGATTTCTACGTTCTTCGACATATCACATCTTGGATTGGGTCCCACCAGGCGTGCTAAAAGTGTGTTGGCGCTAAAAATCGGCCAGACAGGAATCGGCCAATGGTCTTCAGCGTCGGACACACGACCCGGGAGAATCTTCTTAGCTCCTGTTCGGGTTATCGCCCTGGTGTGATTCGCGCGGCGTGCCAGTCAATGTGACCTGTTGATTGACAAGGAAATAAAGTATTAAATTCCAGGCGCTCCGATCGGCTGGAGTTCCGATCTGTCCTGAAGAGCGCGTTGGCGGAGAATCGGCCGATTTGCTATAAAGATGATCGGCTATGGATCAGCCGATAATCGTGTAATAATTGTAAAGAAAACTGCTGGAGCGATCTAAACAATTACTGCACAGGCAACACTTGAAATAGATCTAATCGGCTGTGAGATGATAAATCGAAGAAGAACGATGACGAAGCCGATTACTCTAATCTTAAGCTGGATAACTGGTGATAATACTAGAATAACAGGTAAAACTTGCAATTCTAGTAAATATCGATAGCAGGTGAATAAATCCAAACGAAACCACAACGATGCGCCCGTAATTAAGGCTCGGATATTACTCGATAAGCGGAACCTACCAATTGGCCGGAGATCAAGTTGATGCAGCCCTGCCAATCCGTACGAACTCGTGAAAGAAGAAAAGTATTGGCGAAGTCGCCGACTTGAAAGTCAATTGCTGAAAAAGTAGAAGTATTGTTGTTGATTGATGTGATGATTTTTTTACAAGACCCTGACGACTCCTATTTATATCCTAAAACTAGGACTCCTGGTCGATCACGACTCGTTACAATCTTATTTAAAAAATAGGAAAACTACTGTATCTATAATAACTTTTAAAAGAAACGGACTCCCGCAGAATCTTCCGCCGCCGTCCCCTAATCCAATCAGAATTCTTTTTAATTGCTCCTTGACCGACTTAGCGTTGCCCTGTTGACCAACTTTCGACCAGGACCCTCCGAAATAGTCTCATCCTGTTGGCGCAAGCTGTATCACCAATCGGCCGATTTCCAACTGTTACCTCAATCGGCCGATTCCTTACCGTAGCCTTTAGATCTGCCGCATCGGCCGACTTTCTTTTCCCAACACCGATTTAACACGTGTAAAAATCTGACGTCAACACAAACATATTACCAATAGAAAATAAACATATTACCTCTAATTAACTATATCAGTTATGATTGAAGATTGTGCGATTTATTTAGTTTCTTAGATTCTCAATAAATAAAAATGCATTGGTTCCATGCCCTTCTCTATGTAATTATTTCTTGATATTTGATATTATTTTAGTTAAGTAAATTTTACTATAGTATAAAATAACACAAAATTTGAAGGGTAAATGAACAGTTATACTTCAAGGTTTCTTAATCAAATTGGGTCCATCTTGGTATCACATTAAGCGTTGAAGGTGAAGCGTAAAAGGAAAATCAGAGTGATCAAAAGACCATGGAATTTATTGGACGTTTTATAATGGATACGGTAATATTGAAAGCAGCTCGCTAATGGGCAAAGGGGGGCACACTCCCAGTATCTGGGTAGTCCCAGATTCCATGGAGAAACCTGTCAAGGCCTGCGAGAACGATGGACATTTCGTACTACGATGACTTGATCGAATGCACGACTTCAGTGCACTTGGATTGCGTGTTTAGCATCGCAAGCATCCCTAACCCCGGGTTCGTGCTCATCGCACCGATGCACAACCAAAATGGGGCCGTACCAAGCAGGGTGGAGACAGGCGCAGAGCTCGATCCATGGAGCAACGAAGAGCACTTGCGTGGGATTGCATCACTGAACCTTGCATGTTCCTCCTAGCTACCTCGCCTACATGTTCCTCCACCGCCGCCATTCCCCCGTTCCTGTACCAGAACACCACCCCGGCCAGAAAGACGAGCAGAAGCAGCGGCACACCAGCTCCGGCGGCGACGACGCCCGTATCCTGCCACTCGATTTCACCAAATGCTCCAGATGTCGTGGTCGAAGGCGGCCACCTCGGCGTCGCCGGCGCGGCCGCCGGCGCACCGGAAGTCCTCCTCGACGAACGGGAACCACCCGAGCAGCTTCTCCTCGTCGACGCCCCACGTCCACCACGCCGCCGCGTCGAGCCCGGCGTCGCCGAGGTCCCAGTCCACGGGGCGCGCGCCCGCCGCCACCTCCCCGGCGGCGACGCACACGTCCGGCACGGTCTGCGCCGACTCCGGCCCGGGCGAGGGCGCGGCCGAAGCGGAATTAGCGGCGGCGGCAGCCGCGGCGGGCTTCTTGGCGGCGCCCGCCTTGGGCTGCCGCGGCTGCTTGGCCCGGCGCACCTGCTTGGCGGGGTTGCCGGCGCTCGCGTCCTGCGGGTCCTCGACCTTGGGCTGCTGCGCTCTGGTCCGCTTCATGGCTGCCGGAGCACTGCTCTGCTTCGGCGGAGACGGAATGCTCGCTCTCGCTCTTCAGGCGGCTGGGGAGTGAAGAGAGTGTGGGGAGCGGTGGAGGTTCGAGCCGTTTGGGCGCGCGCCCTTTTGTAGGAGGCGGCGGCCGGGTGGGGGCTCCGGGCTCGGCTCCCGCCTTGGACCTGCAAGTGGGCCGGGTGACTCGTGACAGCCCGCCCCAGTGGGTCGAGGCCGCCGCCGCGCCGCAGCCGGTTTGCGCGACCAGTTCGCGTCCTCGTCTTCCTGGCGGCGGGTTTCATGTGCAGCTCACCTCGGGTGGCCGACTGGCCGAGCCCCCCGGATCGTGACGGGAACTGGTGTGGACGGACTCGACCGGGCACCCTCCAACTCGCTGTCACGCATCGCTGTTTGCCGAGCCCGGCCGGTAAACCTTTCGATCGGTTTAGCTTTATCCATTTCGCTATAGCGCACGATGTTTGTATTGCCAACAATTAAAAAGGAGGTTCTTTGTTCAATTCTGTGCGTCGCACCGGTCGCGAGAGCGTACATGAGAGTGTAGCAGCAGGAGACGATACGACCTCACACACTCACGGCCGGTGGAGCACGAGAAAAGAACGGGCGCGGCACGTTTCGGCCGCGCGGGACGGCGGCCAGGTACTAGAAGTACGGTCGGTAGGTCACGGCATGTGCACGCGGCCGACGCCCGGCGGGGCGTGGAATATGGGGCCGGGCTGGATCCCGGCTCCCGCGATCACGTGGGGACGCCGGCGACTTGGGGAAGGTGGGGGGCGTGGGGGATCGCGTGCGGCGCGCCCGCGCCGATCGCGACGCCGACATCGTGAACCGCACACAGGTTCGACGCCAGGTCCGTGCGACGTGGAGCCATGTTGCGCGTGCACTGGCGTCCGCGAGATGCAGTAGATCTCCGCATGTGAGTACGTCCTCGATGGCAGCGAGAGATCCTCGGTATTTTTAGTCTTTTTGTACGGGTATACAGGCGCCGTATGTGTACGAGCGGAGAGGAAGCCGTCGTCGGCGCCGTATCCTGTTGGGAAAGCGGTTAGGGCGGGCGGGCCGACAGGGCGTGGCCGTATGTCGGCAAGCCCCCGAGGCTGATTGCGAGCCGGCAGACGGCAAGTGGCCGCGGCAGTATTCTATTGGCAATTGCAGGCGGCGCACGGCACGGCGGCCAGCCTGCCGCTCTGACAGGCGGGGGAGAGGAAGATTTGGGTGCGGGCAGCTGGGGTCCGATCCGGCGGCAACTGGGCCGCCCCTGTCGGCCGGGGTCACCGCCGCCGCCGCGCGCGGCGGGACAGGTCCGCGACGGCTGTCGTGCTTGGCCACGCCGCGCTGTCCGCCACAACGACTGGTGGCCGGAAGAATGGGAGTGGGAGACGGAGAGGACGGGTAGCGCTGCAGATCCACGGCGGGACTGACGCTGACGGTGCGCGGAGGCCTCGTCGCCCGCCCGCCGCGCTCGTCTCCCTGCGTCGCGAAATCTCCTGCCGGTCCGTTTCGATGACGATGAGGGTTGATGGCGGTCGCGATCCACGGTGGTGGTACGTACCGGAGGGCAAGTTGACGGGATCAGGCCAGCCCGCCCCACGTGCGGCGGCGAGCGAGCGACCCCGGCGCATTGGTTCGTGGTCGCCGCGAAATTAAACTAGGCACCGACGCCGGGTTGTTGCGGGTCGGGGACGGGTTGAGGGAGCTGGCCCACGAACTGGGCTCGTGCCGCGCGGCGCTCCGTGCCGACCGACCAGACGAGCACTCAGCTGAAAGAAGATATGTTGGGCCAGACCGCTCACAAGTCAGAAATAACTCGTAGCCCACAACACCTCTGATTAGTTTAACTGAGGCCCATAAGCACCTGGCCCAGATCATGTTTATGGACCTCTCCTGGCGGGCCACTGCGTGTGAACGAACGGGAAAGATCATGGGCCTCCGGGATCTTTGGTTTTCCTTCCGGAAGAGAAATGACACGTGTGGCGCCCAGCGAATGATCGAGGTCGAGGCATACACGAATTCAAAACGGCACCGTGTACTCGTGTAGTTGCACGAAGTAGTGGACGGTCTATTCTACCGCCACGCCTGCCATGTGCCATCCTCTCGCGCCAAAAAAGAAAAACAAGTACCGGAGCACAGTATCAAATCCGTCGATACAGATAGGTGGACACACGCACCGGCATGATCCATGCAAAACACACACACATCCTCACGCAAAAGAAAAAACCAAAAGGCAAAGGCGCTCACCGCTCATCATATGCTCCGCCCACGCGCGGCACGTTTCGTTGTCCCTGTCAGTCACGCCGGCGATTTGGTGCCCCGGGACACTCCTCGCGCCCCGGCCGCGTCGTGTACAGGGCCGGCTTTGTTCGGCGCGCCGGCCCGGACGTACGCCCGGTTGCTCGTCCCGACGATTCCTGCCCCAGCTTTTCCTCGCAACTTGTTGCTCGCCTGCTTGGATTGGATCGAAGCTGAGCCCGGGCATCAGGCCGTACGGGTGCGCGACAAAGACTTGGTTCTTCTTATCTTAAAGCTTAAACAAAGATGCAGATGCTTGCTGGCGCTACCACCTCGCTCGCTGCAGGCGTGTTACGAGCGACCGCGCAACGCACACGCTCCCCTGTGGTTTGTACGAGGATGAACAGACGACAGCGGCACCCGGCACCGGCGGGTGTGGATCGGAGCAGGGCGGGTTCGGTCTACCAGCTCCTCTCAATTAACTCACCGTCCTCAATTTGTTTTTCTCTTTCCAGAAAAGAACTGGGACGAGCACATCAGACTCGTCTTTCTCGACAGGGTCGAAACAAGTAGTAGACGTTTGCAGCATCCGGAGTCAGGTCAGGCCGGTGCCGGTCACGCAACGGGCGGGCGACGCACTGCGCGCTGTGACGCTGATGCTTTTACAGTCGTCGGAGTGGAGGCTTGTAGCCGTTGCCAGAGTGATGGTCCGAGCTCTAGCCTTTGGGTGGGTGGTGCGCTAGTGCCATGAATTAGGTCTCTTTCGGACGGCTCCGACGGGAGGGGCTCCGGCTCCGTGCTACGGTAACCACTACCGTGCCCCACTGTAGCGACGAAAAAAGAGCTCCGGCTCCTTGCTATATTTGCTTGGGCAGCGGAAGGAGCGGCCGGAGCTGCGTTTCCTAGCTCCTCTGGCTCCGCGCTACAGGGCTAAAGCCAGAGCCGGAGGGAGCCAGGCCAAACGCGGCTTTAGAGGCTCCAAAACCGGCTCCACATAAAGTCATACTAAATAGGGTTGATAGGGTGCTCCACAAGTGGCTCCGGCTCCAAACCTCCGAAAATCCGGTGACTGAGGTTGTTTGGGCGAGGTGGAGCCACTAAACGTGGCTTCGTCCGGCTCCGCCTCACCCTTCCCAGCCTTGCCCTCGGGTGGGGCTCGCCAGGGCGCGGTGGAGGACGACGCGCCCGTGGTAGCAGCGAGAGGAGGAGGGCGGAGGTGCGCGCGGTTGGGGCGGGGTGGAGGCGGCCGGCAGCACGGAGGCGCCTGTGGCGGCGCGGGGCAGGGGACAGGGGCGGAGGTGACGGAGCGCGCGGCCGGGGCGGGACGGAGGCGGCCGGTGGCGCGGAGGTGCCTGCGGTGGTGCGAGGCAAGGAACATGGGGCAGATCGCGCGGCCGGGGCGGGGCGGAGGCGACCGGCAGTGGGAAGGTGCCTGCGGCGGCGCGAGCAGGGAACAGGGGGCGGAGGCGGCGCCGATGCGGGCCCGCGCAGCAGCGGGGCGACGGCTTTAGGAAGATGGATTCAGTGATTGACATGAGCAAATAAAGAAGATATGGTCTTGTTGGTTCAGCGATTGTACGAGTGTCCACTGCTGGTTTCATTTCACATCAAAGGCAACGCCTAAAGCCATAAGATATGGTCTTGCTGATTGAGCTCTGGTGGTGCTGGCTTCAACTACGAAGCAAAAGGGGAATTTTAAAAGACTAGAGGAGGCAGCACAAGGTAGTGGCGGATGGATGAGACTCGGTGGTCAGGGCAGCGCAAGTTCAGGTCTAGGCTGCAGGATAGGAATATGATAGGCAGCAGCTTCCGGTGCTTAAACTGAGCACATCATGCTGACTGCTTAGGCTGCTTTTTTTTTTGAGTGCCTCTCATCTGGGTACAGCTGACTGCTTAGGCTGCTTTTGGTGCCGCAAGTTGTGGCAAATGGTTGGATAATGCATCGACAGCAAATGGTGATTGACGAGAAGAAAGATGGACTGAAAGCAGTGGGAAATGATGCTACAATTTTTTTGAAAAGATAATGATGCTAGAAATTGTCTGTCATGATTTAGGGGAGGAGAGGGCCCAGGTAATGTTGTGTGTTAGGTCAACACCATAGGTTGGCGGTCACCCATGATCTCTGGCTTCCTTTGTCTCGAACTTCCACACACGCTAGTGCTCCAGTCCACATCCATGCTCAAGCACAAGCACCAGCAAGTTGTAACTCTGTCGTATGGAGTACTTCCCAATAGATGAATCATCAGGACCATCTAGGCCGGATGACAATTCTTTAGCACCAAAAAAAAAAGAGAGATGTATTTCATACACGATTGCAGAAACATGAGGAAAAGGCGAGCACCAATACCATGCGTGGAAGGTTCTGATCGCTTTAATTTTATTACTGTCACATAAGGATATAACGTTGTTCAATCAAACTGAATTTAGTCACATAGCACCATATTAAACTACTTATATGCTGATGCTCTTTTGGGGGTAAACCATTATATGCTCTTTTGGGCCTTTAGAGGTTCTTTTATTTTTTACAGTATGTTAGTTCAGATATTTAATTTGTTTAAATGATGTTACAATTCAAGTAACCTAGGTCACCACAATGACAAACTCATACACTATCAACATTATCATCAGATGTTGTTTAATTCTATAATATTTTGATTAACTATTATACTCGCCAATTATAGGGTGAGTTAGTCTAGTTCTTTTACCACTTTGTTTAGAGCTTGATACCTAGAGCAGTAATTGAAGATATGATATATTACGTGGTCACATTTGTCAAAACCGGCTAATAGATAGGTGTGTTCATGAATCCACTGCAGCATATAGCATATGTAGGTTGGATTGGATTCCTCATTAAAACGAAATATGGCCTAAGGCTCAGGATAACCTATATATCAAAAGTGCAACTAGCCAACTTCTAAGTGGAAGGCATTTAATAAGAAGTAGAGAATTTTGCATAGATCCTTCAGCATGACAATAAATAAGGACACCATCAAAGATGTAATAAATTATATTATCACCCTTTAACAGTTTCCGCATAAACAACCATAATTCGTCCATGATATCGTTAGGGATTAGTCATTATTCTTTAGCATAATAGTAGTGTTCTTCTATATTGCAAATGACAACATGTATCTTTAGTCCTCTCTTGGGGGGGGGGGGGGGGGGGGGGGGGGAGCTACTCAAGACTGGGGTTGATACAGTGCACTTTAAATTTTTTTTTATGGAACCAGTGCACTTTAAATCAATTTATCGTGGGCTAAAAGCCTAAAACAACACATCTTCGATGTCCTCTATTACATCGGCGGCATTCGGCACTCCAGATAATAAGCACTTTCACTTACTATCACTTTTACCTGGTCATTTGTCTAGGGTGTAGGGCAAGTGCCAAATGCCAACACCTTGCTTCAATTTGGTTGCGGATAGAGCTAGCTAGACACATCACCGTTACAATTATTGGAGCACGTACGCATGCAACAGCACCCCTGTTTCAGTTTTGAAGCAGTTTTTTCCCCCGGAAGTAGCAGAGGTCCTCAAACTGTCAAACATGTGGACCCTCTCCCGCTTTGTTTTATTTTTAGAAACCCTATCCCACCAAGAGAAGAAAAAAGATTTCAAGTCCAACTTGAAGCAGAGTGCTTTCATAATATGACGATGATCTTCGTTGAAATTAAGCGCACATAGCAAAAAAAAAAAAATCTGCAGTCAAAGTCATACCAAGTGCTATGGAATGAAACCATATCGCCATCAGAAGCGTTACCTTTCTCTCGCCAAATTGACTTATTTTTTGTGACAGGAGAGAGCCGGATATCTCACTCGACTCATAGGCTGCCGAAGCGCTAGACAGCTAGTAATCTGATCAAATCAAAGTTGCTTGCAGACGCCGGTTGTGACCTCATACGCGGCCTAACCAGGCTATCTGCCTATATCTTCCTCCCTATCGCTATCTATCTCGCCCTCGGTCCTGAGGGGGAAGGAGATCGAGCTGTCGACGTGGCATTTGCCTCTCAAGAAATAAAAAGCCCCGTCTTTTCCTCCTCCTATAGTGCTCATCGTTTTGTTTGTGGCTGCTCGAGTAACATGTGCCGCGTGTGAAAGGGATGGCGTTCGGAACCTGCAGGAAGCCGTGCAACCTTTGAACAAAAGAACACTAGATTATTGTGCTCCTCCCTTTTCTTTTCTTTTTTCTTTTGAAAAGATGTGCCCCAGACGAGTGATAGAGGGATTGGACTTTTGTATCTCGACGATATACAGATATTTCTGTTTCTATACGAGTACTGTGCGTGCATGCAGGCCTGCATATAGTAGGACAAGTTTAGCTTTGATAGCTAGAGCAACCCGTTTTTTTGGTTTGCTTATTGTTGTTTGGTTAGAGCTTGGATGACACGATAATTTGCTCCCTGTTTGGTGTGAACGGTCCTGCTTCCCTGTCTCCCTGATGTGCGTCCACAGCTCGATCAGCACGCTTGATTCAGACAGGACATGTGGTTTTTTTCACCTGCTTCTGAAGCAGCGCATCAGGGAGCTCCTCTTGCTGAAAAAGTTTTTTTTTAAAAAAAAAACGTTTCTTGTGGATCTGGTAAATCCTGGAGAGACCGGGACCCACGCATCTCCCAGGTCTCGAGTGAAAAATCGCGGATCATCTTCGCAGACGTGCGATAATGGAGAGCCGAAGTCAGGCGGGCGCGGGCGGCGGCTGCACGTACACCACAACTCGAGCTGGAATACGCACGGCGTGGAACTGATGCTTCCTGAACGTGTCTCCGGATAGATGCTTACCGATTTGCGATTTGTGAGAAAATGAAAGCCGAACCATTATTCCAGGCGGCGGCACCACGGTCCATACGTGTGTGCCAATCTTGTTGCGTCTGCGAGGATCAGTCCGTGTTGTGCCGTCGTAACCACCAAAGCCAGAAAATTATAATGTCTCATGGTGCCGTACCACTTGTCCACTTAAGCCCCGGGAGTTGTTTACTTGTCTTTTTTTTAAAAAAAAACGGAGTTGTTTACTTGTTTGTCAAACTGAAAGACACACTCTTTTAGTCGTCTACCTATATGTTGACCCGATCCGTTCTTCCCCGGACTCGTTCAGCATCAAAACATGCTTGTGACTTTGATCTTTGAAATGGAGAAGAGAGAGCTTTATTCAAAAAAGAAATGGAGAAGTGAGGAAGAATGCACAACTGGTGCGACGAGCTTATAATAACTGACAAAACCAAACGGGGATGGTAGTACTCTCTGGGTCAGACAATCAGATCATGTAGAAAAATGGCGGAGGTAGTTTTATTTGTCAAAATCCAGTCCAACAGCTGGGAGAAAACAAAGGAACGAACCAAGTCGAAGCCCGCAGATCAGATAGCCATCGTTGACAAATCAAATAGACAAATACGCGTAGCCGGCGGGCATGGTTGCCCTGGCGTTGACATTAACCCCATCAGCCCTGTGTGTGCTGCTCTTAGAATATAACAACATGCTTAGCCGTCGAACGGTTGATCTGCTACTTTTCTTTTCCCTAAAGATATATACGAGAAGAGTCATGACGTTTAGAAGTAGTAGTACATAATAAACATTTCGTCCAAACATGTGGCAGCATGGTGCTCAACGGCACCCTGTACCAACTGAGCAAGTGCTCGACCGATCAACGCATATGGGCGGCGGATGCTGGCAAGTGGCAAGTCATGGCGTCCTCGCCATCTCTTAACTCGGGCCGTTGATGCTGGCGAGCCATCAGTTTCGAGGCAACGTGACCAGCATTTGAGTAGCATGCTCGAACTGTGCCATGCGGATACACCTAGCTACGCTTCTGCGACCAGCAAGCGCCCAAGCTGCTGTGCTGCTTACCACATGCGCCGGGAGTGTGACGCAACTACCAATTCGGAAGCTGACAGGCTCAACGGCCGCGTCAAGTCCTCCGCACGCCTAGCCGTCAACCAGCAGGAGAACGACCGGATCAACCTGTTCGCGCACGCTGCGTGGATGGAGGAGTGCGCAGTGCTGCCGAGGCCGCGCGGCATGTGTCGTGGACGACTTGGCGCGCTCGGGGAGAGGGAAAAAAAGGCACGCGAGTCGCGTGCCCTACCTGTGCCTGTGACGATCGGTGCAGGGTAGCTGGTCTCGCGGTGCCGCGCCGCTCGCACCTACTTTCGATCGGCCTCTGGAACAAACGGTACAAGATCAGAGAGAGGTTAGGTCCGAGCCCTCTCTCCGTACAGTGTTGGACCATTGGCGAGGGAGGAGCTGAACGAGCATGAGTTGTCACGGTCGAGTGTGCGTGCAGCGCAGCAACGGACCGATCCGAGCCAAGGCAGCTAGGCTGGTACTGGTAGCTTGCCGTGTCGAGATTTCATAGCTAGCTAAGCCAGAGGTGGCAACTGATCGCGCGGCGCCGGGCACACGGCGGAGCCCCGGCGCGATCGGTGGGCGGTCGTTTTCGGGAGCGGCGCGCGTCGCCGTCGGCGTGGGGGGGGGGGGGGGGGGGGGGGGGGGGACACTGGCTCCGGCGCTCTGCTCGTGCCGGCGGCCGGCCCGTCCCGGATTTCGTCTCGATCGTGGTGGCGTGGCCGCGCGGCGCGTGAGCGCACGTGCACGCTCGATCTGGATCGATGGAACGCGGCCCGGTCAAGATCTCTGATCCGTCGCGGAGGGCGTCCAGTTCATGCGCCGGAGGAAAAGGAGACGGCATAGTGTACCTGGAAGCGCCCCGGTACAGTACCAACCTGGAGGGGCGCAATGATCGTGGCGCACTGTACGATCGACGAGGGAGGGAGTCGTGTCGGAGAAGGAACAAAACTTTGTCCCCTCCCTTTCACAAAGATGATTCCAGATTTAACAAAATTCGCTGTTGCAGATGGGAGCTAGACGAGTCGGACCTGCTGGGAATGAATCGAGTCCGGAGAACATCATTTTTTTTTTCAAAGAAAAAAAAAGCAAAAGAGCGAGGGGAGAAGGCATGCCGCATGCGGTGTGCCGGTGTGGGCAGACAACATGCGACGAACGTCGAGGCCACACGCCGAAAATGAAAAAGCAAAGCCTAGTACTACTACTACTACTAGCCGGGAATGAAAAACGAGGGTGTGGGCCCGCGTCCCCTAGCCCATGCCCTCGGGAGAACCAAAAAAAAAGCCCAAAAGAAAAAGGAGGCGATGGGACCGGTGCCATCTCGCGCCTCGATCCGAGCCCACCGCGAGTGACGTGGACGTGCACGACGCCTCCCCTCGCCTCCTCCGGCTCGCGCTCCTCCATTCATTACCCTCCCGACCCGTACAACCTCCACCTCCAGTGGCTCCCGCTTCCGCTACTGACAAGGCGGTCCGCATAACGTTGGACCCACGAGGCATAGGAGGAGAGCTATGCGCGCACGCCGTGCCCTGATTCCTTCGGACGAGCCGGAGCCAGCGCTGTCACGCGATTCCATGTGGGGCCCTGAGGACCACGCTCACTGCGGCAGCGGTGACGGCGAAATGACCGAACCGCCCCTCCCTGCCCTGGCGCGTACGACGCGTCCGGCCCGCCATAAATGCGCCCCGGCGCCCGGATCCCCCGTCCCTGCGCCCGGCTCACGTGGACCTCGCCGCTTCGCCTTGTCGCCTACGAGTACTACTCCACCGACCCGAGCGGATCACCGGCTCACCACCGCGCAGCAGCGGCAAAAAATAAACCACTCGCCGAAAGATTTCACAACCAATATTAAATTAAATTAATTAATACTAACACCGTGTCGATACAGTTGCCTGCTACTAGTCCTCCTCTCGTGCTGCTGTGCCCCCAGAAGTGGAACTGCTGCCGCCATGTCACGCGTGCGTGGACCGCCGAATAAATACGGCTCCGAGTACTAGTAATTATAAACAGTTGCTGTCTGCCTCCGCCCCGCCCATGGAGTACGTACCGATTATTTTTTATCTTATTTTAATCGTTTATTTATTTAGGGACGTTCAATTATTCTGGGTTAGCCGACGTCGCCATGTACCGTCACGCAACCGGTGGTCTACCGTACGAGCAAGCAGCCGGTTACGGGCGGGGCGAGGGGGCAGGGCGGCAAACCCGGCCGCGTGCCGGTGCCGGGCCACGCACAGCAACGCGCGTCGCCTTGCGCAGGAGATGACGGGAACACCCCCGCGTGCCCCTGACGCGGCGAACCGTGGAGCGGATCTGGAGGGGTAAAGATGGGAATACCCGCTCCTGCGGGACAAGAACCGCCGGCGGGGCCCGGCCAGGATCCAGTACGGCGGGTAGCGGTAGCGCACCGCTCGGCCCTAGGTGGGACCCCGGCCACCTCAGTTGGGGCGTGAGCGGAGGGGTCACCGGCGGGGCCCACACGCGGTGGCAGGACGGGCGCACGCGATGACGGAGCTGGCGTCGGGCCACATGGCAGCAGCGGCGCGGGGGCACGCCCGACGTGTTGCGCTGCGCCTGCGCGTGTGCTCGGTTCGGTGGTTTGTGCCGCCCGCCCGCCGCGAGCGCCGGCCAGGCCGGCACGTCTCGCTTGGCGCTCGCGGCTTCTGGCGCGCGCGGCGCGGCGCCCGAGGGCTGAGGCGGTGCGAGCCGATGCCAGCAGGGAGCGGCTGGCGCTCGTGTTGCCGGAAGCCTGTGGTGGACGAGCCGCGGCTCGTGGTGTGGTTGGTTGGCGGGGGTCACGTGGTGAGACGGGGGGGGGGTGGGGGGTTGGCGATAGCTATAGGCACCTAACCCACTCCGGATATGGATCGGATCCGGTCAGCCACCGCAGGCCAGGACCGAGCCCAGCCGCACGCCCAAATCCACATCCATCGTTCCTGATTCACGTGCGCACAGCCAAAAGACAGGAGGGGGCGCGTTCTTATCTTCCACTTCAAAGTTCACGGTATTTATTTTACATTTCCTTCGACAACCACATTCTGTCTTAAAACTCGTCTACGCATTTTTGGACTTTATAATGAGCAATATTTTTTTAGTAATGGCAGGGCATTCAAATGTTGTTTGCTGACCTACTCCATTTAGCAATGCAATTTCGAATTGTAATTGATAAGGGAAAAAGTTATCTACGACTGTCTTTCCCAATCAAACAGCAATATCTTCTCCCTCCGTGCATGAATAAATGACACTCAACAAAAACTTCTTAGTTGAACCTTTGCTCCGAGGGTGAGAGCAAAATTGGTCCCTAAACTTTTAAATTAGTCAATCTAATCTCTCAAATTTTATTTTTGATCAAAGTTATTCTTAAGCTGATGTGGCTCTTCCTAGTAACATGAGACTAATGTGAAAAGTTAATTTTAGCCTTGACTCCTTCTCCTGATACTTAATTTTCATTATTGTATTGCTATAATTAATTAATGATAGAACGTAATAGATTCATTGTTTTTCTCTTGACTTGTTGCCTCTAGTATTTATTGAAGTGCCCTTTTGTAATAGCCCTAGGCTAAATAAAATGATAATCATGTCATCATAAGCATCATCAAGTATTAACCATGTTGAACATGCACTTAGGATTGATTAAACTATAGGGCTAAGCCCTTTCAAAGTTTGTGAGTACGGTCCGCCCCTATATAGCGGACTGTCCTCAGTTTATTAGCACGTCCGACAATAGTCAACACGACCAAGTCAATTCTTTGCCACGTCAACACCCACGAACGGTCCGCACTCCACTCGCGGATGGTCCGCAAACCACTCCCAAATGCATATGTCAAGTGCGCAGAACTTTGACGTCACATGCCCCCATGGGCCTCACACGTCAGCTCGAGCTCCACTTCCAACAGAGCACCTTCTGCTCTCTCTCTCTCTCTCTCTCTCTTCCTCCCCGTTCACTCAAACACCACTTTCTCTCTAACCTCAAGCCATGGAGGAGTTTAACCTTCTCCCCCACCATTGAAGCCCCTCTACCTCACCGGAGCATTGCCGGAGGACGTCGGAGATCGACGCCGACGAGCTGCACCTCCTCGACATCATCTTCTTCCTTGGAGCTAGGAGCTTCCCCAAGCTTCTCCCCCAACTTCATCTCCTTCCTCAAGATTCAAGCAAGAAGGATGAGCTCGAGCTTCACCAAGCCTCCTCCACCTTTTTGAGCCCTTTCCGGTGTCCCACTCATCGCCGGTGAGTTCATCCCCTCCCCGATCCCTTCTCGTTGCTCTAGATTTGGAAGCCATGAAACCAATCTAGAGCCCATTCACCATTGATGACCTAGAACTTTGTAGCCCTAATGCATGTGTGTTTTAGCTTGCAAAATAGACTCCCCACACTCCTAGAAACCTTTAGGAACAAACCCTATCCCAAACCATGGTCGAAATAGCCGGCGGCGAGCTTGCCGGTGAGCCTCGATCGTGGTGTGGACGGTCCCCCCCGACCATGGGCGGACAGTCCACTAGTCACCCAACCCAACCAACAAAGCTTCTGCACAATTTTTGGCCTCTTAAAAATTTATATGGCGGACGGTCTCCCCTCTAGGGGCGGTTGGTCCGCAGCTCATTTTTCAGCACTACATAGAAACACCCCGAACCCCTATTTTTTGGCCAAAATGGTCCGCAGTTGGCCTGCGGACGGTCTGCGAAATGGTCCGCCCTTTAGAGCCGGACGGTCCGCGTTTACTTATTTAATACCCTTACACTTACCTATAATTAATATGTACTATATGTCTAGCTCCTTTTATCATAGTTTTACAATGTCTAAGCATACTTTCTCATGTCATATTCATACCATTGCAATCATTCATACCATATTTATTTATGAAGCATCATTGTACTCGTGTAGAGATCGTGACATCGGAGCAAGAGGAGGGTGAGCCCGAGTCGGAGCTCGAGGGAGACGACACCCCGTTGAGAATCAAGATAGGCACCTATGCATCTTTTACCCCCTATTTTGGATAAATGAAGTATATATGTCCTTGTTGTGCATGAGTTACTATATGTATCAATGATTGCTTAGAACTGAATTGATGCATTACCAACCTTGCTTAGAACATTATTTCCTAGTTGAGTATGCTTGTTAGGTGTTCCGAAATACATGCTTAGCCATGCTTAGCTAAGATAGAAGACGAGAGGTGGCAGGGTCACCACCACTTGTGAGCTATAGGATGTATGTTTAATTCTATATGATTAGTCAAGGATGAATAAAAGATGAGCAACTATTAATGATGATTCGGACTTGAGCAAGAATGGTGGAACCATGTTGGGAGAGGAATCCAAATGGTTAGTCTTGCTTGGATTGGTTAAGGACCGATCGCTATCGCTATGATACTTGAGCACTTTTCCGTACAAACCATGTACAATTAGCATAAGTCACACCTTGCCTTGAGCGGATTCGGTGCGGGTTGTGATGGAGTGTGATCAGCGGATCCGGTGCACTTGTCCCTCTCGACCGTTCGCTCATAGCCAGGTATGGGTATGTGAACGGTTGAGGCATGAATCAATACTTATCCTTGGCCGTGGGTATGGTCGTTGGTCTTGTTCTCATGTGGAAAAAGTTGTACAAACATGCAGGGTTTTTGATCATGTGGGAAAAGTTCTCGGTCATTGAGCATGTTCTTGTAATTGGACTTTAACGTATGTTATCGCAAGAACGGTTCATGGAAGATTGAGCTCATGATTTATGATCACTTTACTTATGCAATTGTTTTGCTGTATGAAATAGAGATTATAGATGCTATGTCTTTTGCTTATCATAACTTGATTAAATGTAGAATGCTCTTTATGAAAAATTAATTACCATGACTTTTCCTTGCTACCTAACCAAATACATTCTTCTTGAGATCGGGCAAGCATATACCCGTATTGGATAAGTTCTGCGAGCACCTTTAGTACTCATAGTGCTATCGTTAAGTTGATGCAGATGATCCGCAGCCGGAGGCCGTCTTTGGGTACTTCTACCCCGCGGATGGAGGTGCGGGTGAAGAGTAGATGGCCGGTGGCTATTAGAAGGACACTATCGGCATATAGTGTTAACCTTCTTATTTTATGTTTTATCGTATGAGAGCGATGGTAGACTTTTTCGCTGCAAAACTCCAAGACTTGTTGTTATGTAATTTGAAGCTCTTTATGTAATATGAACCTCTATGTATGGTTGTACTTGTATGTGATGATGTTCTTATTGTTGTGCTTGTAGAGTGTGTATAAATCCTGGGCATTGCTCATGACACATTCCAAGGACTACCGGGATGGATTCTATTTAATCGAGTTGATCAATGGAAGATAACTTGATTAAATGGGATCAATTTAGGCTGGTTCCTCACACCTTTGTATTTAATTTAATTTATATCATGTAAGAACAACATGCACATGTTTGATCAACTTTTTGTAGTGCTGCTCAACATGGAAAATTGTGAAGGAGAGAAAATAGCCAAGGGTAAAGAGGATTTTTTGCATTAGTTTAATGGTATTATGGAGCACCACATTAGTATAAGGATGAATTTAACTAAAAACAAAAGTTGAGGAATTAAATTGGTTTTTTTTAAAGTTGATAGACGAACTTGACCCTCTCGGAGTGAAGTGAAGGACCAGAACGCCTATTGCCGTTGAAAAATGAACTAATTTTTAATAACTTAAGAACGGAGGGAGGAACGGTAATTGAATTGTGCCTCTAAAATTAGGAGAGGTGATGAAATATCTACCATGGTGAAATATTTCAATCGAGATACAACAAAAGCCATGTGCCAACTGGTCAAAAGCTTAACATGAGTCACATGTTCTATCTTTTGAGAAGCATGCACATGCTAAAAAAGGAACTGCATGCCGCAAAATATCAATATGTTGAGAAATTATGCTCATGCTGGGCTTACAAGAGCTGGGAGAACATGCTTGTGGATTATATGAGCTCTTCCTTAATCTCTCCTTTACAAAACCTACGTGTCTCTCTGTGATGTAAATTCCTTTTCGTTCAAAAAGGAACTGTCCAAATTTCTTTGGCCCCAAAACTTCTTTACGCTGCTAGATAAGATATCGCGACTTTTTTCTTGAACTTGTATACGATAAGGTATCACTACTTTTCTTTTTTTGAATTAGCCAGATAGGATAACTGTGATCCACCACCATTCACGGGCTTTTTCTTCCTCCCTCTGGGCTCTGGCGATACTTGCTGGAAGAGCACCATGCGTCCATGCCGCCAGCTCGAGCTCGGTCGTGCCCGGAAGGCAACAGTGCGGCAGCTAGAACACCGTGCCGGCCTGCCGGGCGGATATAACGACGCTGCGAGCCTGCGATAGAGATCGTGTGGACGAAACGAGCGTGCGTCCAGGCTTAGCGTTCCAAGATCAAACCGGTGGTACACAGCAAGCTGGCATCTACTCCGTATCCTTCTTCCTCATCGCCGGTATCGATCGCATCATACGGACGGTCGCTGCGACCTCGACACGGAGAAGGGTGCGTCCCTCGCCCCGCCCCCCCCCCCCCCCCCCCCCCCCGTTCCGTCCCGGAGCAGGCAGGCCGAACCGGCGTGCAAAGCTGGGGGACGCTGCACTTGCACCCGTTGGAGCGGTCGCGTGCAGGAGAACCAGTGACGCGCACGCATTCCTCTCTCGATCGAGTGCTGCAGTGTTATACGCGACACGCTGACATTCGGGTCGTGTTGCGTGCCTGCCGATGCGTACGTGAGCCCAACACATACTCCATCATCTATCGCCCGGCCGGCCGGCCGGCTGCGTTGATGCCTTGTTCCAGGTCGTGGTTCCTCGGGCCACCAGCCGTCGACTTGACTGAGCACGGATGGCGTACCCCGCGCGGCGTCCGCGCGCGAAAGCGACCGCCGGCGGCCGGCGTACGTCTGCGACCGACTGGGCACATGCTCGTGCGTGTCCCTGACCCCGACGGGCCGGTACGGGGACACGGCGTTGGAGACTCCTGTTAAAAGCTTGCACTGTGTTTCCAGCGTGATAGCAGGAGTGCAAAACTGTCCATGTAGTATTATTCTAAGTTTCTAAACACAATGTTCTGCGCGAAACAGTTTAGAAGATCTGGCACGGTGCGTGCGTGTGTGTAACCCTCTGTATTTAAAATTTTGAAGAGGTACTCGCAAAAAAATATTTGAAGAGGTGGCGCTCGCACGGAACTGTCTCGTCCTTTCGCTCGTGGCGCACCAACCACCGGCTGCTGCTGGAGCCTTGGATCGCAGTTGGAGCGAGCGACGAGCACTGACAGCCGCAGCACGACCTAATCCGGCATGGAATTAGTACTAGTAATTGCGATTCGGCTCTGGGTCAATTTGGCGGCTCAGTGGCCGTGGAAATCGATCGACTCCACAAAGCTGCCGCCGTGCTTCAGTTTTCTCCACTCCACACCTTGTCTGTACCGATCAAGCCAATGGCAATTTCGACCTAGAAAAAATTATGTAGCGTAGCGTAGCAAAAACTGTAATCACCCGATGCCTACAGTGTATGCTTGCAAATCACTCGGTGCCCAAGTATTACTGTGCGCATAAAAGCTGCTGGTATAGTTCAATTTTACTGCACGGAGTTTAGCCCAGCCGTTGAATGGTCCGAGTCACGTTAACAGGGAAAATGGAAAACCGTAAAACCGCAAAAGTAAAAAAAAACTACCGCAATTAACCGTGGAGGAGTGGACCAGCGCCAGCCCACTAGCCCAACACAGAAACCAAAGCCGGCTAGGCAAAGATCCCAAGCTGAGCCGATGGCCCTTCGCCGGCTCAAGCAAGCAAAAAGAGGAATCGCTGTCGGCTCGGTTCGCGGACGCGAAGGTCCCCAGGCGCCGGACGTGAACCGCAGCTGATAACGGACGCGAGCATCGAATTTAAATAATTCTGGGGTGGGAAAATGGGGGGAAAAAGGCGACACGCCCGTGACGGATGGCCCCAGAGTCCCGATCTCGACGCTCCCCCCGCGCCGTTTCGCGCCAGGTCCCCGCGGTTTCGATGTATTCGCAAAAGTGACCCTGGGCGGGGTCGGTCCGCGGCCCACCCGTTTGTTTTGCGCCGCAGACCCTGGGAGAGAGCGGATTCGCAGATGCCCCGGACGGTTGGGTCACATGCTTGGCGCTTGCTTGCTTTAGGGGCGTGGTCTCTCCTCCGCCCGAATAAAGGTTGGCTGGGTGCACCGTACGCCTTCTTGGGTTGGGGTGGGGTGGCTCCCGGTGTCGCGCCCCAGGCCCAGCTGCGCGTGCGGTCAGTGCGTACGGTGCGCCGGATCTCCAGAGAAAGGAGGGAGATGGAATATTTTTTGTGGTAAAAACGCAACTAGCACGCCATTCTTATAGAATATTTGACAAAAATGTTCACGAACTTTACTGATAAATACAATGATATGTCTCAGCTAAAAATTCAAATTAGTTAGATACATAGCCTTTATTTAGCTGTAATAAAAAGGTAAAGATACCCCAACTTATTCGTTGGAAATTTTGACTGGGTTAAAAGCCCGCACGAAGCAGGCACGTTCTGGAATTCCTTAGGTTAAAAATATAGCTGGATCCAACCCCCTGTTTCTCCAGCTAACCTAAAAAAGAGGCTCACAAAGAGCACCACTAACCCATCCAGCCAGACAGATGTCTTTTCCCATCCCAAGACAGAGTTGTTTAGAAAAAAAAAAAAGAGAAGCTGTTGCGGAAACTATCGACGGGGAATGCGTCGCCGTTCAAACACCACCACACACGCCCCAATCCATCCATCCGGTCAGTGCAGGGCGCGGACAAAACAGGCAGGCGCCGCGAGCGAGGACGGGCGACCCGGTCGGTCTTCCAGATGACGCGCCTCAGCGCAGGCGCCCATCGCCGCGGCGGGCGCAGCCCCACCCCCCAACCAAATAAAGAAAAGCAAAGCCAGACCAGAGAGAGAGAGGTAGGGAGAGGGACGACTAGTAGTACTTGCTGCCTGCACCACCGCACTCGCGACCAAACCAGGCGCAGCGTTTTGCGGAAACCCCCCTGCGAGAGCCGCCGCGCGCAGGCCAGCCCCGGCCGCGGCCAGGCGCTATATAAGGCGGCACCCAACTCGGCGACGCTGCGCAAAACACCTCGCTTTTTGTACTCTTCCGTCTTTGCCCTCGCGCTCTCGCCTCGCCCCCCGTTTGCTCTCTCGCCCGGCGCGTGTACGTGTGTACAGCGAGCGGAGAAGGGAGAAGCCGAGAAGGGAAAAGAAACAAAGAAAAAAAGAGAGTCCTGCTCCTGCCCTGCCTTGCCTTTCCTTCAGGTTGAGCTCATTCGTTTTTCGTTCATGGAGAGCTCCTCCTCTTCCCACAAGCGGGCGCGGGAGGCGGCCGACCTCGCCGCCGCCGGCGACGCTGCGCTGCCTGAGGCCGGCGCCAAGAGGCTGCGGCCCGAGGACCTGCTGGACCTGCTCGACGACGACGCCGACGCGGCCGCCGCCGGCGACCTGGCGTCCGTCATGCGGAGCCTCGAGGAGGAGATATGCAGCTTCGACGAGGCCGGGGCCGACGCCGCCGCGCCGCCGGCGCACCAGCCGGAGCTGGGGTTCCTGCTCGAGGCCTCGGACGATGAGCTGGGGCTGCCGCCGGCGGGCGCCTCCTCCTCGTCGGAGGACGCCGCCGCCGCCGGGGGGCCCGACGTGCCCGCGGGGCTTGACGGCCAGATCTGGGGATTCGAGGACGAGATTGACGGCGGCTTCGGCGGCTACTCGCCGGAGGCGGCCGCCGCTGCCGCCGCCGCGGCGGCGTGGGACGACGACGGCTTCGACGCCGGGCTGTTCGCGTTCGGCGACGACGCCTGCGGGCCCTCGGATCTGGCGGCCCTGCGCCATGAGACCATGCCCGCCGTCTGATGACGGGACCCGGCCGGCCGGACGGCCAGCCAGTGGATTAGCGTCCCTTTTCTTTTCTTGTTTTTTTACCTTTGGCTAACCTTAGCTGGTACTACCCTTTTTTTTATCCTTGGTGTAAAGTTTTTAGAAGGGTGAAAACAGAGGCGTGGAAACCTGGGGAAGGTTCCGACCGGGGAAAAGAATCTGGAAATGGTTTCCCTTTTTGCCCTTGGGATTTATTTCTCGCTTATTATATATGAAAAAAAGAAGAAATAAGCTAGCATAAGCTAGCGAGTAAGAAACAAACAGAGGTGAAGTCAAATGAAAGATGCCGACACGTTGGTTGCGTGGATGGAGATGGAGAGCATCAATGACATGTGGCTCCTGGAAGGACGCTGACCTACTGACGTGACAGACTCGAAATCTCAGAAAAGATCTGTGATGAATTGTGGACTGAAAAAAAATGGACGGCAAATTGTTTCGAGAAAATGGGAGGAAATACTTGGAACGTTCCATCACGCCCAAGTTGGGGAATCCATGAATCAGCTTTGTTCTCTCTGCAAAAATACTCTAATTGCAAACAACTTTATTTGGGTGGAGAGGATAATTCTTTTTTTTTAAACTAAGGTGTAGAGGATAATTCTGGCCGGTATGGTTGACCTGGAAGGTGAGAACTGTTCTGCATCCATGGCACCGAGATAAGTCCACAGGAAAAAGGGCGTGAACCACCGGCTGTCATGCCAGGGCTCGGCCGTTGCCGTCGTCGTGAGGCAATCCATCCGTTCCATCGTGTCAAGGTCTGCACCTGATGTTTCCTCATCCATATTTAGCTTTTTATTTTTCGTCACGGACGGAAAAGACTTTACGAAACAGTATTTTTTTTTCCGCGTGCTTGCTGCTGGGGGGGAGCAATTTCTCATCTTCCGCATCGAAACTGCTAGTAGACTACTAATCGGTGAAAGTATTAGTTTTTTTATAGATGATGAGTCGCCAAAAGTTAAGTGGGGAGTAAGGATTCTTTCCCCGAGATTAGCCGTGCACGAAGCAAACGGGACATCTGATTTGCATGATATTGACCGTGCTTTCCGATGCGCGCGTAGAACACGAGTGTCAGACGTGGCTTTCTTTGTCCTATCTCAAGCGGATCAGTTGGGAAGATGCATGGTAACTGCCCCTAGAGATCTACTAGCCAAGTAACTTTGAGATTTTTCTTTCCACCATATCATAATATTCTAGGCTCTGCCAAGTCATTAGGAATTTGTACTCTCACATAAGAAAGGTTGCTAGGAACCTCTTCCCCGTTACTTTTAAGCTACAGCTGACTCATAGAGAATTTTTTTTTTAAAAAATAGTTGAATGCGGAACTGAAGTATCATCACCAACCAAACGCCCCGGCGAAACCAGACACTACACAACACACGCCCCGCGCCCGCGCGCCCTGAATGAGACGGCCATCCCCCGTCCACCGCGACCCCGTACAAAAGTTGCGCGCCCCGCCCCCGTCGCGGCACGGCATGGAGGAACGCGTCGAGCCGGGCAATCCCGTCACCCTCCCGACTTTTCTCCTCTCTCTTTCCCCTCGCGGAGACGAAACGGATCCGGTCCTCGCGCACCGGCCGGCCGGCGGGCGCATGCGGTCTGCCTGCCGGGCCGGGGCAGGTCGCCGCGGCGTGCACGGCCGATCGACCTATCGCTCTAGAGTCTAGTCACCCGCTACGTACTGTACCCACGGCGGACACGCGCCGGCACGTCCTCCCCCGCCACTGCCACCACGCAACGCCGCCCCCGCGGCACCAACCGGGCCGAGCGAGCTCCGCCCACCGATTGACCTGCCGTTTCTCTCTCGCCCTCCTCCTCGTGCCTGCCCCGCTCAAGTTGCCGCGGCGATCAGGAGTATCAAAAGAGAGAGAAAAAGTTGCGGTGACCAGTGGGCGTGGGAATTCTCGCCGGGGCAAGTTGGGTCGCCGCTTTCGCTTTGCCGTCGTGGAGGATCACGTCCGGAATCGTTCTATTCCCTGCCGCACGCCGCCGCGCGTGCAGGGCGAGAGGCGGCCGGTTGATCAGAGGGTTGGGTAGCGTCCGTTCGGGCTCGTAATTGTACTCGCCATCGGTTGGACTCGGGGAGCCGCCGCAGCGGATAGGTTGCCCTACGGGCGGGAGCGCGGCACCGGTGGCTTCGGTTGGGAAGAGGTGGTTGGGCGGATCGGGGTCGACGGTGGCGGCGAGCGGCCACATGCGCGGCGCACGACCGGCCGGCCGGCCGGCCGGGCCGCCGTGACGCATCTGACGCTCGCATCGCACGCCAGCGCCAGTAGCTCGGAGCGGCAGAGGCCGGAGGCGGCAATCAATACGGGGTGGGGGGATCTCTGGGCGCCTGCACGCGAGATCTCGAGGACTTGCATGGCCGGAACCGGCAGGTGCAGCCGCACATGGGGAGCGGTGGTGCGCTGGCGCTGCTGGTGGTGGTGGTTGGATCCGAATCTAACCGACGTGCTCAACGCCTGCTCATGGGCTCAAAGGCTTAATGCTCTGTCACTGTCCCCTCCAGTAGTTCATCAGAAACTGCTAAAACTTAATTTAAAACTACAAGGCATACATTTTGTCTATCCAAAACTTCTATCGTATGCAATGCTATTGATGTGTTGTTCTTGATAATCATTTTTCAAATGCAGCGACTACTTTGCTTGATTACATACATTCGGTAAGTTTTGTGATTTTAGATGGCGATGATAGGCCAATATCTAAACTCGCTCTCTCCTGAAATAATTTGATCCTTAGCAAAATAAATAAATGGCCCCACAAAGAGTTGATTTTCAGCCAAGTGGCCACCTTTACCTCTTTCTCGAAACGCCACATTTAGCATGAATCCCCTTGCACACATTTATCTTCCTCCGTGTTTCATGATATTTGCTTTTATTTCACGGATCATTCGGCAGGAGAACATGAATTAGAATGAGCTTCGGTCACACCACAAATATAAAGTACGCTTATCTGCTTGAAGATAAGCTTGAACTTCGAGCGCCAATATTTTTTCGGATGGAGTACTAGTAAGTGTACTTATTAGTAATGCAAATATTCAGTCTGACAACATCTGTGGAGGTTAAAAATTCCACTTAAAATTAAAATATTTATGTGTATCTAAAGAGATGTGTTATTCTTACTAAAGACAACCTAGCAAGACGGAATTGGAATGGTAACAAACAGTGTTGCTTTTGTTCTAGTGATGAAACTATTCAACACCTCTTCTTCGATTGTCGTGTAGCCAAATTCCTATAGATAGCCGTACAGTTTGCTTTTGATTTAAATCCACCTCTTAGCATTACTCATTTGTTCGGTAGTTGACTTAGGAGGGTTGGAACCAAGTTAAAAAAGACTCATTTGTTCGGTAGTTGACTTAGGAGGGTTGGAACCAAGTTAAAAAAGATAACTGATACTAGGAGCATCTGCTTTTTGTTGGGCTACCTGGCTAACTAGGAATGATATGGTGTTTGACAAATCTCCAACTAAAACTTATATGCAGGTACTAGTACCCAATGGCTTAGATTCTGAGCACAACTACAGAGGCGTGACAAAGATAAGGAGACGTTACAGAAGGCATGTCAAACCGTGGAGGTTTTGGTCATGCAGGTTTTGCCAGCCATGGATGGAGGTTTAGTAATAGAATTGGTTCTCAATAAGCGTCTTCATCAAACTTTGGGTTTGATGCGTCGCCTTTCGTATAATCATATCAGTATTGTCGCAGGCGTTTGTGCCACAAACCTTGTAATAATTGGTTGGTCTCTTTTGAGATCAAGACTGGGTATTGTTCCTATTATTAAAAAAAGTTAGAACAACGAACGGACAATACACAACTTGTTCATCCTACAACATATTGCATCGAAGGCGCACGCACTAGTTCCGGGCCTTCCGGGGGAGTTAATTTGATAGCGGACCGGCGACGGTGATATTATTTGTGTAATCTTCCTCTAGGGATAACAGTTTTTTAGCAGTCAGGAATAATCCCTCTAAAGCGACATAAATTTCAGAGAGTCCTCGAAGTGCACACAGTGGCAACACAAGTCTACAACACATAGCAAAGAAAAATTAAAACTCCACCACCACCACAAACGGCCAGCCCAAACTAAACTCAAGCAGCAACTACCCTGCAAACTAAGGATAGCGAAATGCCAAAACACCAAGAGTGATGCCAGTGGCATAAGCAGCACAGATAGAACTTCAAGATGACGCCTCCCGAAAGGACATGACGCAAAGGTGAAAGCATCTAGGCCTCTAATTTAAATTTTGGTAATTAATGATAAGATTTAGAACTAATATTTTCTTGAGAAGAAATGAGTATAGGTTGGTCCATGAGAAAATGAGCATATGGCGGCATCATGAAGAACTTAGAGATGATATTGAAGGGGTATGCTCCAGGCAGGTATATGTTAGGGCTTTTCTATTCTTGCCGATCATAAGGTGCTTAGTGGATGAGATATGACCGGATTAATAAGATACATACTCGTACTATCAAGAGGGATCGATGTGCCTTTGCATGACGGTTCCATAGTGTCATTTTGCTCAAACAATTGCATTCCATATATGAGTGTTATCTTAAGTTTTGAATGGTAACTTGTTTTCAAGACTGAGTGTTGACACGATGTGGCGGACGGTCCGACCCAGGTAGGCATTTAGTCCGCCATCTTCTCAGAAAGTTTTGGGTAAAAACGTAGAGTCTCTAAGTTAAGCTGAAAAGTTAACGGCGGACGGTCCGCCACCTAACAACGTCAGTGCAATGGTCGGTAGATGATCAACTTTTGCAAAATTGTCAACTGGATGAACCGACGGCACACGTCTTGATTTGACCGGTAAAAAGAGATTTTTGTTGACTTCGTTGTGCTTGAAAATGACGAGGGAGTAGCAGCAAGCAACGACGATCGGGGAAGCACATCCCACGACCAAAAGTAGTGAGCAACAATAAAAATGATGACCATGGCAGCAGCAATGGACCCTGAATGACGGAGAGGGGGGCCGCAACCACCAAGGACGGCAACGACGCTCCATTAGGCGACGGCGCACAGAGCTGGGCCGGACGGTAGGTGCGGTGACCCCACGCCCAGGAGGGGCGGCCCCCGGAGGTCGGCAGCCAAGCGGAAGTGCTCCGGTGGCCGGGATCAGGGTCCAGAGCGAGGGGAGCAGCCAGCAACCAGCGGGCATTGAACTATTCCATCAAGCAAGAGAAAGGAGGCAAATAGGGTTGAAGGTCGGGAGCACCTAGAGCAACCCTCGGTGGCCAAGCACCCTGGCCAAGGAGTGCTTCCGCAAGGAGATCTGGGCAAGAGGCGGTAGGATCAGGCCTTCGGCGACCACCAGCGACCAAGAATGGAACTGGAGAAGACAACCTTGGTTTAGGGTTAAGGAACGGAGGGGAAAGAGGTAGATGATGGCCGACTTCGGCTCAACCGCCCGAGCGACAGCAATGGCCACTAGAGGCGGCCTGGGTGGAGGGAGGGGCGGAGATGCAGAGTCGCCCCGTGTCGCCAGGGAGGGAGGCGCGAATGGAGGAGTGAGGGAGGCGACAAAAATGTTGCACTTGTTTCAAAGTAATAGGAATTAGATCTAAGACGATTCCAAATAGAAAAACATTAATCACTTTGATTTGTTTAAGGGATAAAAAAATAGAGGTACGATCTATCTCTAAATAATAGTCTAAATTATCCACGTCCTATGTGATTACGTCTTGTCACCTTTTTGCTTGTAAATCATAACTGGGATTCTTCTCTTTGTTGCTTTGGAAAGAAAAAAAGATCTTCCTTTCGATCTTGTGCACGCGCGTTTGGCGATGCGAGTCTAAACCTTTACTTCTCTTGTGTAGCACAATACAATTTGAAGAGGCACTACGGGAGAGAAGCCATGTAGCTTATGGCCTCCGCGACATCACGATCCTCGCCGACTTCGCCACACAGGAGCTTTCTTCATCCTTCCGCTCCGCCATCGACGCCCACAACTCTGCCGCGCCTGCTGTCGGTGGAGTCGCCATACTCGCCGTTGCCATGCTCCTCGCTCTCGAAAGTATACGGCACATAATCCACGCCACGCAGGAGCTTCTTTCCTCCTTCCGCTCCGTCGCTGGTGCGCACGCCGCCGCCGCGCCCCCACTCGCCATCGGTCTCCGCCGTGTTTCAAGTTGAGAAATATGCCATCGCTAGTTTGCGGGCAGGATGCAAATCGCTCGTAGTTTGCTGCTCAGCCCCGCACTCGCCATCAATTCAATTTGTATTCCACCATCTGCGTGCATGCCGATTCATTTCTGTGCAGGACCGAGGCGTGTGCATGCAGAGGCTTAACTGCATCGGTTTTAATTCTCTGCGGTATCGAAGAGCTGACCAATATACCATATGTTTTACAGTCTTTTTTAAAAAAATTATACAACACCTAAAAAACGGAGGAGTACAAAGATACTAAGCCGCGTATTAGAAGATAAATATTGTAAAACAAAGATTCCCAACCAAATTTACCAGCATGAACTCGCACTCATGTGCCGTATTGTTACTTCCGTACAGCCGTATTGAACAGTGCCGTAATGAATTTCGCGCGCCCCAGATCACAATTATGTGTACGATGTTGGCAGTAAATAGCTGGCCAATGCTCAGCTTGACGTTGTAACTGCAAACTGTCAGCCTGCGTGCCATCAATCTGCCGTGCGATCAGCAGAGAGGACCCTCATCCGTCCTTAAAAATCCGCGGATGTTTTGTCAATGGAATTGTACGCAGACGTTGCCATCCACTAGCAATTTCTTTTTTTTTTTTTGCGAAACAGCCACTAGCAATTTCCGACGCTGAAGTTTCGCTGTCTAGTAGAGAGATCAGAGATGGGCCGAGTCTTACTATATGGCTGTACTCCGTATTTACTTGCAGCAGGCCCAAGCTCGCTAGACTAGAAACGTTTTTTCGGTTCGTCCATGTGGGCTTATCCGCTTATGGCCCGCAGAAAGTCGGCTTCTTATACCATATCAAAATCACAAAAAAAAAAATCACACAACTAACGAGCTAATGTAGGCCTGCCACGGCCCGCTTTTATAAAAAGAAGTCTCAAATTAGAGGGCCGAGAGAGAACATGTTCGTCCCAATTTTTTCTGAGAGCCATATCCTCGTTTGCAGAACTACTGGTTCACCATTGGAAAAAGCTTTACGGGTTTTCACCTCGCTTGAAGCAGGGCGAGCACCACCATCACTCCATGAGTTTACCGCACCCTTCTCGGTAGCCCAACATCTTCATTTCATAACGGTATTCGCCACTTGCACCGGGGCCACGAGGGTATGGGTATCCCTGCCGCGCACACCGCCCCATGCCGCCTCAGTAATTTACCGCGGAAATTTTTAACGGCACCACCCCACATGCACCCACGTTGCGTGAACAGTGCCGGCACGCCTCAGCCGTGCGGCCGCGGCCGGCCTCCGCGCGGGAACCCCCCGTCGCCGCCCGTCCACACGGCTGCACGACAAAAGGGGATCTAACGGAGCACAGTGCAGTCGTGGTGGGTGGTGCCACTATGCTACTTAATTCCCTAGTGGCATGGCACAGGAAAAAGCTCCGTGCACGAGCGCGCGCGCAGGCGTCCAGGTGCGCCGCCGCGCGCGCGTACGTGTAGCCCGGCGGCCGGCCGGCCGGCCGCGCTCGCGCCACGCCCGTGCCTTTCCGCGGCACGATCGCGCGCCTGCCACGTCTCAGCCAGCCACCGCTACCGTTCCCGGAAAAGGAAATACTATTTTTCTATAAAAAAATATCTTCACGGGGACGGGACAGCATAACAATCGCACGAGCCGCTCACGTGCGTACCCGCCTGCCGGTGGGGCCCTCGAAAAAGCGGAAAAGAAAAACAGAGATACGAAATCTCGGCGCACCAACCGGCAACGACCTCCGCGCGGGCCCCGCGGGAGTCAACTGTTTTTTCCGGTTCCGGCTCACGTGAGAGGCGGGCGGGCGCACACGCGCCTGGGGCCGCGTGGGCGGCCGCCGCGGAACCGTCCACCCCGGGCACGCATCTCGGCGCGCAAGGCTCCAACCCGGGCCGGCCAACAGCCGGCGTCCGCGTCCACCCCGGCCAGCCGTGCACCCGCTAGAAGGCGCCCCGGCTGTTGCCACATCACGCCGCCAAAAGTCCGTCGTCCTTTCCGCTCCGCGGATTCTATCCTTCCCAAGTGCGGTACGAGCACAGGCATCAAACTTGCCATGTGAAACCCAAACACATCGCCCGTGGTCGTGGATTTCCAATCCCCGTACCGGACGGAGATTTATCGCTTCACGGAGTCAGGAATTTTTTCCCCATCTGATGACGATCAGGATGATGCCTCGGTGAATGGAAAGAGTCTCTGCGGCGTTGGTGGCTGACTTGCTGGCGCGCCGGATACCCGCACAGACACGTCCACGTGTCAGATGCGGCGCCTAAAAAAGAAGGCACCCCCCAACGGAACCAAATCCCGCGTGGCCTTTCGTTCGGTTCCGTTCCGCCCCGCTTTTCGGAAAACAAAATATTCCATTCCGTTTCTCAAACAAAAAAAATTATTCCATTCCGTTTCGCCGCCCTCCTTTTAGCTTGCCTCTCAAGGAAGCGCGAAAACTACCCCGGCCCGGTCACGTCCGCCTCGGGAAACAGGTAAAGCTTACCTTTAGCGAGGCTGACATGGGGCCCATGCCGCTCACGCGACTCCCTAATTACCATTTATTTTTTACCTAATTTACTTCCCGTAAAAATCGGGGCGCCTAAACGAGGCAATTACTATTTCCAAACCGGTTGATTTCCTTAACGGCTGCGAGCTGGTCGCGCGGGGAGGCGAGAGATCTCGGCCAGAGAATCGCAATCCCCTCCCCTTGATGGACGGAGGAGACCCATCGCCGGATCTGGACCGTGCTCGGTCCGCACAGAAGTGGGCCCGTGGTCGTGTGCGTGGGTCCCACCGGTCAAGGAGAGCACGGGATATTCCTGCGAGGCGTGCAGCTGAAGGGTTTCATTAGCCATCGCCGGCCTCTCGTCGCCCATTCACATCCCCATAAACCCCACCAAAACACTCGCCGGCCACCACCGATTATCACTCGGTCCTCGTCTCCATGAGAAGTGGGGACGGGCCGAGCGGACCCACATGTCAGGTAAAACCTGAGCATGTTTCCTGGCCATTGAACGGAACAGTGCTTCCTCACAGGCAAACCTACACGTTCCAAAGCTGACGGTGGGACCGGATGGACTATCGGGCCCACGAGCCACTGTGTGGGTTTGGAAACAGCTCCCGCAGATCTTTAGTACGTCCACCGCCAGCGCATCGCGGCCGTCCTTTGCTCGCTTTCCGTTGGGCGGATAGCGCCCGATGACGTACGGGCCCGCTGGAAAGCTGGACCCACGCGTCGGTGTGCGGGGAGGACCCCGGGCGCGTGACGAGAGGTGCCTCGCGTGGTGCGGCGGGCACTACCTCGTGGATGGGGAAGGGGATTAAATATCGGCGGCGGAGGCGTGACCCACCCCTTTCGCTCCTCTCGCCGCTTTGGGTTGGGGTTTAAGCGAGTGTGAGGGAGGCCGGAGGCGACGACGACGGCGCCGGCGTCGGAGAAGAAGAAGCAGCCAGCTCTCGTGTATATGTCTTCTTGCCCCTTCTCCGATCTGGTGGTCCTAGCGCTCATCGTCGCCGTCGTCGCCGTCCTCCTCCGCGCCCTCGCCTGCTCCAGCCGATCTATGCGCCAGGGGCTCCACGGCTGGAACAAATCCTCGTCGATGCTCAGGTCCGTGCCCCGCTCCGCCCTCTTTTTTGCTCCCCCGCGAAAATCTCATCTTTTTCACCGATCTGGGAGGTTTTGACCGGGTTTATGGCCCTGGTTGCTCCAGATCTGGGGAGTTCTTGTCTGGGTTTTGATGGGGTTTTGACTGATTTCTCGCTTGTGATGCTGCAGGGACGGGTTCGGGGTGAAGTATTCCGGATTCCTCCACATAAGGCCGTGTGGTTTCTGTCGAGGAGACTGACGGATTCGGTCGATTTGCGCCCGGCTCCGTCCAATTTTTGCACCCAGCGGAGAAAGTTTCTTCTTTTTTAGAGTTTTTCCCCTTCAGTTTTGGCAATTTTTGCGTCAAGTTTTGGAGTCCTCTCCGGCACCAGAGATAGAAGAGAGATGGCTCCGTTGAACCACCAGCAGATGCTCATCAAGAAGGCCCTGGCGAAGAAGCCCAAGAACAAGAGGATCTCCGGGTTTGGCCTTAAACCCACCGCTGCTCTCCTCAAGGCAAAGCCGCAGCAGCAGCCGCCGGTGCCGGTCCAGCCGAGGCGCCGCGTCCGCGTCCTCTTCGAGGACCCTGACGCGACGGACTCGGACTCCGACGACGAGGAGGAGGCCGGCCCTGCCAAGTCCAAACGCTTCTCTTTCGAGATGTTCGTCGGCAAGGCCCCTGCAAAGCCGGTTCTGCCGGCGGCCACTGTGGCAGCGACCACCAGCGGCGGGACGCCGGAGAGCTACCGCGGCGTGAGGCTCCGCAAGTGGGGCAAGTGGGCGGCGGAGATCCGCAACCCCTTCACCGGCAAGAGGCAGTGGCTTGGCACCTTCGACACCGCCGGCGCGGCCTCTGCCGCCTACCTGTCCGCCTCCAGGAGCTTCGCCGAGGAGAAGCGCCGCCGCCGCGGGCAACCTGTGCCCGCTTCCTCACCAGCTACCTCGGCGTGCGCCACCCCGACGGCATCCTCTTCGTCGTCCACCACGGCTGCTCCGTTCGCACACCCGTCGCCGTCCTCCGTGCTGGATGGCAGCAAGCCTGCACCGAAGCCGGAGTCCCCAGAGCCGGTCGCAACCCCCGTCCTGCCGGCCACTGAATCCGCGCAGCTGCCGGACGACCCCGAGTTCTACCAGGACCTTCTGCGCGGGCTGCAGCTACCCGACATCGACCCGATGGACTTCCGCGCCGGCCTGGACGCCTTGGACGTCTCCGACGCGCCCTTCTCCTTGGACGACGAGCAGGACCTGCTGTTCGGGGACTTCGCGGACGAGGACATGGACGACCTCGACCTCCTCGACGACATCAACGACGTCTTCCCGGAGCTGCCCGGCTGCGACCTCGGCCGCGGCATGGACGACTTCCTCCAAACCGTGGATTTCTGCGTGTGAATTAAGAAGTGCCGTAGTGTTACTTTGTTGGTGTGATAAAATGGGCCTTTGAGTGTTCTTGGGACGGAGATTTCTTTGGGTTTTTTCCCCGGGCAACGCCATCTGCCCGCGCCCAATGGAATTCTCCGGCTCCAAGCTAGCCTTTTGAGAGGTAATTTTGGTAGGTTACATTATGGTAAGTTATAGTAGTGGTGATGCCTTGTTTCTTTTTTCCAATGTTATTTGGTAATGCTTGTCAAGACATTATAGTGGACAAGTCATTGAGCTGTTACTCTTAAGCTATGAAAGGAAAATAAGCTTTGCAATAACATGGCTGTGCCCGTCGTCTCATTCTCTGTGGTGTTTAGCTGGAATGCCTTGTGTTGTTGGAGCTGTGTTAGTGCGATTCCAGAATGGAGTTCGTGAGGCGAAGTGTTGGTTGACTAATGCGTTTGGATACTTATGCTGTGATCGTGGTGGCAATCAGAGATTCTTTTTTTTTGGAAGGCCATGGAATTGTTGGCGAAGCTTTGATATTCTAGTACTTGTGCAACTAGATCTGATGACCCATTGGATTGTTCCATTTTTTGGTTCGTTGGATGAGTAGTTTATGCGCAGGAAATCGTTTGTGCACGGGCATGGGCGTAAACAATTCGAGTTCGTAAATGTGAAGTATCTAGCAAAGTGGATCCGATCGTTCGTTGTTGGACTTTGCTGAATGGCCGGGCATTTGTTTTAGTACAAATGGGATCGGATTGTGACCGGACAGTGGACGGACGGACACCCGGGTTGCCAGGCAGCACCGTGCGTGGCCGCGTCCTGCAGTGAGCGCACACTCGGCAGTCGGCACTCCCCCCGCCGCGGTGCGTGACTCGGCATGGGCTCAGCGCCACCCATGCCGCGCGCGGCGCGCTTGTCCCTTCCGGGGTGCAGGTGCCCTTTCGGCCACCGGCAGCCTGTTGCCTTGCGCTCACGAGTCCCCGCGCTACGTCGAGGACCGACCGGGGATGCGGGGTCCGGCGACCCCACGCGACTGCGCGAGAGACAAGTCCGCGCGGATACGCACGTATCCGTGCCGCCCCGGCGCGCTTTTGTCCCCGCTCACGCTCTCTCGTCCGACGCGGCGCGGCCATCCCCCTTGGCGCGGCGCGCGCGCTGGCCCGGGGTGCGGGGGACCGTGCCGCGTCGCGCGCGCCCGCCCGCGGTGCGTGTGTGGCGCGAGCGGGGCTGGGGCTGGAGCAGCGGGGTGCCGCGCACCGTGGCGGGCGATAAGGTTCCCGATGAGACCGCATCCTGTGGCTCCGGTTCCGCCGGGGCCCCGTGGCGCGCCCGGCCCAGCCGCCTTGGCCGCATGATGTTGGGAGGGGGAAAAGGAAAGGAGGCGCGCGACGCGCCGACGAGGCCCTACCGTGGTGGTGGCGCGGCGCTATCCGATCCGATTCCCGCGCCCACCCCTGCCGCGATGCCCAGCCGCGGCACAACGCAATGGGTGGAGTGGCTATCATATTCTAGGACCCGCCCGGTCGGGCGGCGGCGCTCGACGCGGACGTCTAGTCTAGGCTTCTTTGATCTCTCGGTCGAGCCCGCCGCCGCCACCGCCGGCCGTGCCTACTCGTACTGGTCTACCGCCCCTACCGTCAGATCGTTTCTGTTCGGGCCTTCCAAAAAGCGCTCGCGGCCGGGCAATCATGCCCGCCGCGACGCTTGCATTGGCATGCGTCGGGGAGTGGCCGGGACGCATGGGTGAGTGGCTGAGGCGTGTGCAGGATTGGACTGTACCGGGGGCATGCGAACGAGTACGCGACGGGACAGCTGGGGGTGGCGAACTCGCTGGGGAAAGTGAATGCGACTGCGCGGTTGCGGGTGGGGTGGGTGGCGCGGTCGGGACCGGGTGGATCGATTGGTCGCAGTCACTGGAGCGCTGCCGGTGAGCGTGGCCGTTGCGACAGGGGTTGCGCCATGATCCGGGTCGCTGTGCTAGCCTGCTAGGACATGTGGCGCGGGGGCTGCACACACGCGCTTGCGCTAGGCTCGGACTGGGGCTGGGGCCGCTGTTATGGGATTGGTAGGGATTTGAGGATACAGAAGGGAAATTGGAAGGAATTTGGGGAAGAACAGCAGGGACAGCAGAGGAATGGCGCTATTAGGTTTGTTCATTTCCATCGATAACTAATTCACCCACGGGAGGTGGCTTAAATCCTCTAGGCCACATGCCGGTCTGGTGACTCGGCCCAACAGCAAACTCGGCCCAACCCAACGTTCCACACACACTAGCCACTCTTAGGCGGCCCACGAGGCCGAGTCATGACATTCCCCTCCCCTTGAGAACCGGCCTGACCCTAGGCCGGGGCATCAGGAAAGCGGCGCCTCAAGTCAGCTTCATCTTCCCAAGTCGCCAGAGTTGGGAAAAAACCCGACCAGTGGACCTTGATATGAGACGTCGTAGTACCAACGTGCGGAACAAGGGTCCTCTCCAGAACATGTAATGGCATAGCAGTATCATCAGAACCCAACGAAGTAGGGGAAAGATCAGCTGTTACCTCCACAGAAGATGGCACATGCTTCTTCAATTGTGAGACGTGCACCACAGGATGAATCTTGCTGGATGGGGGAAGATCCAATTTATAGGCGACATTGCCAACTTTAGCCAGAATCTTGAAAGGACCGAAGAATCGGAAAGCCAATGTCTGATTGCTGCGGGGAGCAATAGAATGTTGAACGTATGGCTGAAGCTTGAGGAAGACAGTGTCCCCAACCTCGAAGTGGCGCTTAGTTGTGTTCTTGTTGGCTTGACTAGTCATCCTCTGTTGAGCACGTAAGAGTTGCTGCTGAATCACAGTGGTTAACATGGATCTGTGTTTCAACCAACTGTCAAGATCAGCATTAGAACAGACCACTGAATCAGCAATGCCAAGGTGTCGAGGCTGTTGCCCACATAAAACTTCAAATGGTGTGCGACCAATGCAGTGTGAAAGGCTGTATTGTACCAGTACTCAGCCAAAGGTAACCATTCAGTCCACTTGGTAGGGCAAGCATGAACCATACACCTCAGATAAGTTTCCAAGCACTAGTTGAGCCTTTCTGTTTGACCATCAGATTGAGGATGGTATGAAGAGCTCATACATAATTGTGTGTCAGATAGCTTAAACACTTCTTGCCAAAATTTACTTGTGAAGATTCTATCTCGATCAGAGACTATAGCTTGTGGAAGCCCATGAAGCTTATATACCACTCCAAGCTACGCCTGCTGAGCAAGATGCATTGCGATTTCCTCTTCTGTGGACGCACCTTCGCCTCACCATGACCCGGGACGGGAAGAGAAAGACTTTGATTTTTCCGGCGGGCTTGATAGTAAAGCCAAACATCCATAAAGACTTGAGCTACCTGTAGAGCTGTAAATGGATGCTTTAAGGGTAGAAAATGGCCATACTTGGAGAACTTATCAATGATCACCAGAATTACGAACTTGCCATGAGAATTTGGTAATTGTCTCCCAAGACTTTTGTGGAATAGCCAAAGGTTGAAGTAACCCAGGGACCTTAATGTGCTCAGACTTGGCTTGTTGGTAAATAGTACAAGCTTGAACATATTTCTGCACACACTGTTTCATTTTGGGCCAAGCAAACAGTTGTTTGAACCGCTGATATGTTGCCTGAATACCAGAGTGTCTCCCTATGCCACTGTGATGAAGAGCTTGCAAAATATGTTGTTGGGCCAAGGAGTTGTTGCCAATCCAAATCCTCCCCTTATATTTCAGAATGCCATTGCACAACTGAAAGCCTTTGGTATTACCACCAGTTATGCTCAATTCAGTGAGTAACTGCTGAGCTTCCACATCATCTTGATATTCCTCCATCACCTTATCCAGCCAAGTAGGAGCACAGGTAGAGATAGCCATTAAAACAGTGGTACCAGGGTGCGTGGACAAGGCATCAACTGCCAGGTTGTTGTTACCCTTCTTATATGAAATTGTGAAATCAAGGTCCATGAGTTTGAGTAAAGCCTTATGTTGGATCTTGGTGTGGATGGACTGATCAGTGAGATGCAGCAAGCTCTTGTGATCAGTGTTAATGCAGAAATGAGTAGCTAGGAGACAAGACCTCCACTTGTCTACTGCCATAATGATAGCCAAACACTCTTTTTCATAAGTGGACAAACCTTGATTTCTGGGGCTCAATGCTTGGCTGAGAAAAGCTATGGGATGTCCCCCTTCATCAATACAGCACCAATACCCACATCACTAGCATCTGTTTCCAGCACAAAAGGTTGTTTAAAATTAGGAAGAGCCAAAACAGGAGCGGTGATTAATGCATCCTTTAGTGTTTGAAAAGCAGTCTGAGTAGCACAGGTCCAAACAAAAAGAACATTTTTCTTCAATAATTCAGTGAGAGGTTTGCTCAACTGGCCATAGTTTTTTGTGAACCTTCTGTAGTAGCCAGTAAGGTCCAAGAAGCCCCTGAGTTCCTTCAAAGTTGTAGGGACTGCCCAATCTTTGACTGCCTGGATCTTAGATGCATCAGTAGAAACCCCTGCAACTAAAATGGTATGGCCCAAATAGTCAATACTGGTTTGAGCAAAGGAACAGTTAGAAGGTTTGGCAAACAGTCTGTGATGTTGCAGAATTTTCAGCACAACTGTCAAATGTAGAGCATGATCCTCTAAGGTGTTGCTATAGATGAGAATGTCGTCCATAAAGACCAAAACAAACTTCATGAGAATAGGAGCAAAGATATTCATGAGACCTTGAAAGGTTGCAGGTGCATTAGTAAGGCCGAAGGGCATAACCAGAAATTCATAGAGGCCCTGTTGAGTCTTGAAAGCAGTTTTGGGAACATCGGACTCTGCCATTCTTATTTGATGGTATCCTGATCTAAGATCCAGCTTAGAAAAGAATGCTGATCCAACAAGTTCATCCAGCAGTTCATCCACAATTGGCATTGGATGTTTATTTTTAACAGCTTGAGCATTGAGCCTCCTGTAGTCCACACAAAAACGCCATGATCCATCCTTTTTGCGAACTAACAGAACTGATGAGGCATACAGGCTGGCACTAGGCCTGATGATACCCTGAGAGAGCATTTCCTTTAATTGCTTTTCAATCTCATTCTTTTGATCTGGAGGGAATCTGTAAGCTCTAGAGTGAACTGGAGTCGACTGAGGCAATAATGGAATTGTATGGTCCCATTTCCTTTGAGGAGGTAGCTGCGTAGGTTCATTGAAAACCACTGGAAACTTCTGTAACACTTGCTAAATCACTGGTGGCATTTGTTCAGGTACACTTGTAGCAGAGTCAGAAATGGTTTGCACGGTAGCAACAGGCAAATCTTCCTCGGTTGGCTTCCATAACTTCCTGACCTCTATCATAACAGGCAAATTTTTTTGGGAAAAGTGGTGGCGTAGGCTCTAGATACCAAATGTTATGGGATTGGTAGGGCTTTGAGGATACAGAAGGGAAATTGGAAGGAATTTGGGTTAGAACAGCAGGAAAAGCAGAGGAATGGCGTTATCAGGTCTGTTCATTTCCATCGATAACCAATTCACCCACGCGAGGTGGTTTACATCCTCCAGGCCACATGCCGGTCTAGTGACAGCTCACGAGTTCTACCCTTGGGGCCAGCAGCGAACTCGGCCCAACCCAACGTTCCACACACACTAGCCACTCTTAGGCGGCCCACGAGGCCCAGTCGTGACAATCGCGTCGTGCAGCAGCAGCTAACCTTAAAATCTATTGGTCGCCCAACGTTGACGTGGGTTTTTCTGATGGCTTCTCAGGCGATCTTCGTGAGCTATGCCTCTTACGGAGCACGTATGGGTATCAGCACCGTCACTATAGCTCCAGTAATACTGATACTGAGGTTTGGAAGATGCTTGGAAGGTCCAGAGAAATCGTAGTTGAATTGTTGGAGGCCCTAATTGTCCAGATTTTGAGTTGAAAGATCTCGGATCTGCCGGACGAATGTTTGTGAATTGTGTCAAACATTGTACTTGAGTTGAAGAGTATTTGTTTTTTTTTTTGTGGGAGGAAGGTGAGGCTGGCTGTTGCCAGTCTCTCAAATCCCAAAACAAACACCATTCGATTACTCCGATACCGGCCAGGGCGCAATCTGTTGGAAAACGACATGGCAGGCTTCTCCGAAATTTTGGATACGGAATCCATGATATCAGGAGGGTTTATCTCGCGTATCGCCCTCTCGTTTGTACACACTCTAGGACATGTGGAGCGCGACGAAACGAATGGATGGCATGGCACTACGTCTGCCGCGAGTGCCGCAGCCGAAAGGCAGTTGGCGGCGGCGCGGCTTGCGTGTCTGGCGAGTTATCGCCGCCGGTCCGTTGAACCTTCCGCCCGGCCGCCCGGCCTTCCTGTTCCCCGATGGCGATCCTAGGCCCCGGCCACTGGGCCACACAGGGAAAACGCTAGAGCAAAGCACTAGCGCTCGCAGCCTGGCACCGCGCCGCGCCGCACGGCCGGTCGGGATGCCGACCACTGCTCCAAGCGACGAAGCGTAGCAGTGCGGACACGAATCGGCAGCGTGACGCAGGGCACAGCGACGGGGCCGACCACCGAGCGAGGCAGCGAGCAAAAGGGTTAAAGGGGTTGCGCGGCTGTGGCCTGTTGCTGCTACACGTACGGCTCGGCTGGATCAACAGGGGGGAGCACAGCTGTTCGCGGTCCTGAGCTGCCACCTGCTCGCGCTGTGCGGGCGGCCGGAGCAGACCCCGGATCCGTGTTCTTCTTCGTGTCCCCGGCAAGTAGACAGTCCCATCGCCGGTGACACCCTGCATCAAATCCGTCGGGATTCCACGCGAGCTCGTGACACCTTCCAGGCTCTCCCCCTCTTTCCACCTGTCCGGTGTAGTAGGCTGGTTGCCTAGTAGGCACGTTTCGTTGGGATGACGAGTTGGGCCGGCGAAGTACTGCTTTTTTTCCTCAAAAAATGGGTAAACTAGACTAGTGGTGGTGACTGTTGCACTGCTCCTACCACGAACCGAGTGACGATTAACGGGCGCGCGACGGGGACATGGAGGCATCGAGGCCGCCAGCGTGCGCTGCGCAGGTGAGGACAAGGGCCGCACGGAGGAGATCCAGGTACATCGCCCTGGCGTCCGGCTCGGACAACGACGTCGATGCGTTTGTTGTTTGGTTTGTGTTTGTTTTCTTCCACGACAGACGACGACAGCGTCTGACCGGGCAGCTGGCGTGGTGAACTCCGCCCCGGTTTCTCAACGTTTTCCCCCCCGGGGGTGGCCGGGGGCTCGGTGCCGGTCGCTCTCTCTCGGGCAACCACGTGGGTAACTGAGCGGTTGGGCTGATCAGTGTGATGACTGAGCTGAGCTGCCCACTCTGACTCCGATCCGGAGGGGGTCAAAAGACAGGAGGCCTGGCCGTGGCCGACTGGCCGGCCAAGTTGGACGGGGCGGCGAATGGCTGGAGGAGGAGGACGGGACGAGGACGCCGGCCGCCAGCATTATTGCCGTATTTTACAGCGCGTGTCGTGCGGTGTGGTGTGGAATCAATCATTCATGGCTGTGGAGCACTGTCTGAAATCTGAATGTCCTCCGTCTTTGACCCCGCCGTGCTTGTCGCTTGTCAGGTGCAGGAGTAGTAGGTGGTTGATTGCTTTGCTTTCACTCCTCCAGTGATAAGCTTCTGAAAAGGATCAGCACTAACACGCTGGCGATGCCGGCGATATTTCTCCGTGGTTATCCTCTTCCTTTTGCAGCTTTGCCTTTGGGGTGGAGATGTCAGTATGAATGGTTCTGCTGTGATGGTATTTCTTTTCGTTTTCAGGCGGATGGATTCAGATTTGACGAAAGAGAGGCTTGCCGGATTCAGGCCAGTGGAAAGGGATTCTGCTACTCGAGATGTTGAGGCCTGCTGTATGCCTGTATGGGCTCTGGAAAAAAGAAATGATGGTAGATCAGATGCCTACCCTAGTGCAGTAGTGCGATCCTATTGTGGTCGGCTGGTCGCTGCCTGCTGATGATAGTGAAACCTCCCGTTGGAGCAAGGTGCCATGTTTCAGGCTCGAGGGCGGCAGTTTTTTTATGTAGCTCTAGGCCACGAATGCGTTGACGCTTGACATTGGACAGGCTACTTGTAAACAAGGAGACAGCGGATGCAGGATTAATATCGAAAATCTAGCGTTTTGATGTGGTACTGCTGACCAGCTGTCCTATAATACAAGTGTTGAACTGTCAGTCACATCACAAGGACCACCCACAAGTTCAACTCCTCGAGCCCACTCCCGGCTCTCAAGTCCAACATCTTGGGGATGCTAGCCCTGAAGATCATTCGAAGGATCGGATGAGACATCAACGTGTACTAGACTGGTGACCCTGCCATCTCCTCTCTTGCCTGCTTGAAAGAAGTAGGAGTAATCCTCTTGTTATACATACAACAATAAAAAACTTGTAGGTATGCAAACGTGCAACCTCATCCATTGATCAGCTCGGCCCAAACAGCCCACAGATGACGGATAAACAAGGCGCGCGAGGTTGCACCTCTGAGTAATGTCAGCTTGGTTCTTCAGAGATCAGAAGGTTCAGATTCAGAACGCACCATGCACTAATGAAGTGAGCAGATTGGTGTACAATCTTCTCCGCAACAAAATCAACGAACTTTTACAGTATTAAATATTTTAAAAAACAACGAATTCTATGGTTTCTGGATGCAGTCGCTCGTCCAGTTGGAGTACACTGTCACGGGGTCACTGTAAGACAACAGACGAGGGGAGCTATGGATCAGAAGGTTTTCTTTCGCCGGCTGTCGATTTCAAATCGGACGGTTGCCAGAGCTCGCACACGTGGCGCATCGCCCAAATATACCATCCTCTTGGATAAAGGAAAAGAAGGGAAAATTCGGGAAAAGAGAGAAAAAACTCGGGCGAAAGCGATGCACAGTTGGACGCAGCGCCTGCTGACCGCGGGAACGACGGCCGCCGTCCTCCTCGCCGCCGTCTGCGCGGCCGCCTCCGCGCTCGACGCCTTCCACGTCCCCGCCGTCCAAGCGCAAGCCCATGTATGGATCTCCACCTCTCCTCGCTAGTTTAACTGTTCTGAACTTGGGGGCCGATCTGCGGCCCAAACCCTTGATGCGGCGAAGGGTTTGGAGTATGTTTCGTGTCGATTGGTGTGGTAAGCAGTAGGGAACTGAGAGATGCTAGGATACTGTTTCAAATTGTCGAGTTATTTAGATGCCATGGCCGACTGGATTTTGCTACTGGTAGCTGGATCAAGTTTTTGTAGACACTGATATCACTAGATAACCTTTACAAGCAAAAATATGTTCCTGGCAGTTGTAGCAAAAGCTATTGCAGTATTATTTACACCAATGTTGCTATGCTCACCTATGAATCTCGTTTTTCGGTCCCAATTCTGCATTTACGTCATCAAGAAAAATGGTCCAATGAACATCCATGCTTATTGTGTTATCAGTGTGCTTATGTATGTTATCTTGTAGGTTACAAAGATTAACCGGTTCCACAAACAGATCAATGGCAACGACAAGGTTTGTGCATATACTTCACTTACTTGTTCTTGTGCATATGTAATTCCGACCATATTTCTCATCTGGAAAGATTATGATTGAAACATGCTTATTTCCTTCAGTTAATCGGTTAGGTTTGCAGCTAGCGAATCCAATGCTTAAGATCTATCCGATATGAATAAAATAGAATATCAATATCTGTTATTTGACAAATTCTTCTAGACCTATGCTGCTATGGTTTTGCTCGCTTGTCATTTCAGTTATATTGGGAAAATTGCAGCCTGCAAAAGTAAATAAAGCAAACTTCCTTCCTTTTTCACACTGACGATTGACTGAGTTTGCTAGCTCAAAAAATGGAAATAAAGCTTTCTTCTTCCCTTCCTGGAAAACTATAATGGATTCTGGATACACAAAATATTTCTAGTTGAGAAGACAGAAACTTTGTGCTGCAAAGACTAAATGATGCTTTCCATTAAATGAATGTGAACCACTTTTCACTTGTTCCAACCACCTATTGAACAGAGTCTGTCAAGTTGCTGCATGAATTCTTCTGTATATCGTATAGAGCAATAAGCTAAATCATTTAATTTTTGCCCAAGATAAAATTAGCTCATACATCAAATAGAGTAATCTATATCATTGCAGTGATACGCTTGCCTCACACATGCAGCATTCAGAGGCATCTGATATTTCAATCCACTCTAAATGATGAAATGTAAATTTGTGTTTCAGGTGATGTTGACCTTCAATGTTTCTGCAAATTTGGAGTCACTATTCACTTGGAACACAAAACAGGTGATATTTCCATTTTTGATGGGATGTGTAATAGCAAGCTATCTTTGAGCGTTTATAAGCTCAAAATCGAGCACTCCCTGTAGTCCTGCTAACAACGATATTGGTATATCACAATTAAAAATTGCTCACATGTCTGAGATATACTTAGAAGAATTTTAACAGTGAATACTATATATGCATATCAAAACTAAATGTTTTCAAGTGGCATACATATATGGAAAGAGAATTCCAGTGTTTAATGATATAGTTACTAATTGTTATTCTACATCAGTGCCACCAATTTCTTATGCATACTTGACTATATTCACCAGAAATATTTCCATCTATCTTAAGATATTGTGGAGCTCAGCATCAGGCATCAGTAGATCAAAGTGCTCGTATGCTGGAGAGAGCATCGTATAAGAAAGAAAAATCTTCTTGTGGTCCTTTCATAAACTGGCCGTGGTGCAATTATGAGCCCTTTTTTCTTTTCAATTCGTTAACACAAGGATTTAAAAAATGTATTGGCAATATCTTTTATACTGAAAATTGATGTGGCTAATGATGCATAAGACAATTATCCTTAGTGAACAGATAGGTACACGTACACTCGATGTAACTCATAGAACATATTACTGAACAATTTGTGCTGAGTGCTCATTCAGAAACATTGCCAAACCATATCATTGCAACAATCACTTCATGATGTCATGGGTCATTATTACTACCTTTCTGAAACCAACTGGTACAATGTTGTTGTATGGATGGTCACCACTGAACTACTGAATGTCAACATGTTTATCGATTATTGGTCCATTTTTGTACTATCCTCTATAGGCAGCCTATAACTGAGCTGTTTTCTTGATGCAGGTCTTTGTCTTTCTGACAGCTGAGTATGAAAACGCGAAAAATTCACTGAACCAGGTATGCTGGTCAATGTACATCCTGTCTGTAATAGTATTTTTGAGAACAGAGAACTGGTTGGGATCAATAATTGCTTGAACCTTGAAGTAAGCCTTAGTCTGTTTGAATCTTGAAATCCTCCTTACTCACCTCAGGATAAGTCAGTTTTGTACCTGGGCTTCCATCTTTGTGTATACCAAAAAAAAATTAGTAGCATCTAAGTCACTATATTGTATCATGAAATTAAGTAATGTATTGGTCTTTCTTAGATGCTAGTGTCATTTTCATTGATATGTCTTTGCTATCCAAGTTGGATTAAGTTCTTTTGATAAACCTCCCTGTCATGAATGACAACTGACACTCATGTCTACATGCTTGGTCCCTCACAGGAAATTCAAGTTATTGCTTGTCTGGACATAAGTAGCATCTTTGGTAGTTTAGGAGAATTTCTTCAGCTCAATTACTAATGTTTACTGTGGAAAATTATCATACCTTTTTTAATGCGCTGACAGCTGGCACATGACAAATAGCATGTGGCTACACTCTAGTGATAATCTGGCACATGTATTTATAGTTTGCTGCCATTCCTTTTGCTAAACAGTAAATTTTCTATTGAATTAAGCAAGTAATTCCTGAAGCTATTTAGTTTTTTTGGGGTCATTTCGAAGCTATTTGATTGAATATATGATGAAGCCCTCTGGTTCGTCTTCAGTAGCTGATGGTTCCATGCTTATCTGCAAATTATTCTGTCGGCAGATTTCATTATGGGACCATATTATACCGGACAAGGAACATGCAAATCTGCAACTAGAGGTGAAGAGCAAGTATCCTCTGATCGACCAGGTAAAGCTTTTATTTTTCCCTTCTTGCATCCCGGCTGGGTACTCGATTGAGCAAGTACTACTCGATTGCAACCGCGTGCTGACTGCTGAGTTTTCTTGACAATTATACGCAATTCCTCATATCAGGGAAGCAGTCTGCGCGGGAAGAAAGTTCAGCTTGTTCTCCACTGGTACGTTATGCCCAATGCTGGCGCCATGATCCAAGATCGGATGGCGCTCTCCGTGTTCAAGCTGCCTGATGCCTATACCTCTTGAGAGGAAAGATTATTGATCTGGGAAGAATCCTCTAACGAACATCCTTCTAATCTGGCATCCGCAATTGGCTGCCAAACGAGCGGAGATCTGATTCATAGTAAGCGCTGACGGTTGCATATGAAATATTCTAGCTATTCGATCAAGCGTTCAAGAACAATTCAGAAATTATGAATGACCACTATTTTTTTATTCACTCATGCTCGGTTGAGCAGGGATGCACGTACATAGCTGCAAAACCGCAGCAGCTTATTGATGGCTTGTAACTCGGAATGCACATTCGTGGGCTCAGCACCGGTGGTGAGCCACCTAGTTCTTCTTGCATGGTGGGCCGCAGATGCCGAGGAAGGTGTCGTTGCACTGGAACTGCTTGACGGGGTACTTCTTGACGACCTTGCAGACCTTGCAGACGGGGTCGCACTTGCTGACGATGCCGTCGCAGGTGTGGAGCCCGGAGAAGGAGAATCTGCAGTTGGTGCAGCACCCGAGCTTGCCGCCGTTGGTCTCCATGTTGCCCTTGCTCTCCCCAACTGCGGCTGCATCAGCACAATTGCATTCACATCAGTTTCAACTTTCTAACTCTTTGGCGTGGTAACAAGTTTTCTAGCTGTTCGTTTCGCTGCAGACCGGGCGATTTTTGGCGATTCCTCTCGTTTTCAAGTAATGCGTATTGCCATCGACATCCAGATTCCGGTCGGAATGGCGGGCCCATGCTAGCCTGGGTATGTGTTTGGGCATAGCAAGTGGGATGGCAGGGAGCGGTCGAGCCCAATATGGCAGGATCTACAAGCCTATCTGCCTGACGGGGACTTGAGAAAAATCTGATGTCGCCAATGGTGAGGATAACCTCTCACTTTCTCACATCCCTTAGGCTGCTCGCAGCGGGGCACGGCTATACCTTTAGCGTGCCCGTTTCCAGTAAAAAAGCCCGCAGCGGGGTCCTGTAAGCCATACGGTAAGGAAGCAGACGGGCGGAGGTAGCGGCCTCCGCTACGCCGCCAACATGGCGCGCGGGCCCGCGCCCAACCGCAGCGCGCCGGGAGAGAGAAGGAAGACAAGGAGAGCAGCTGCCCCGCCGCGCCGTCCGCCCCGCCGGCGAAGCTCCGCGCGCCCGCCGTCCGCTGCCGCTGCTGGCGTCCAGGCGCGTGGGCTTGGGAAGCTCGACGACGCCGGTGCCCGTGCCTGCGGCGGACGCGAGGGAGGAGGAGGGGCCGCGCGGCCGGCGCCCGGCGAGGGAGGAGGAAGGACCGCGGCGGCGAGGGAGGCCGGAGGAGGGGCACGCTGCTCGCCCATGGCCGCCGAGCCGGGCCACTGCCGCTCCGGCGCGCCGCGGCCGCTGCTGCAGAGGAGGCCGCCGGATCCGGCCGCCGCCGTCGGAGGGGCACCGGCGAGGAAGGGCGCCATAGGAGGGGATGGGGTGGGAGGAGGGGGGGGGGGGGGGAAGAGTTCGGGGAGGGAGCGAGAGGGGGGGAGAGTTCAGGGAGGGGGAGAGAGAGAGAGGGGGGCGGTGGATAAGGAGGGGTTAGGCTGACACGTGGGACCCGCCGGTGGGTAGTTGATATAGAGGAAGAAATATAGAGAATGATGAGTGCGGGGAAACTAAGGAGTAGAGGATGGATTTAAAGTACGACAAGCTCTTGTACAGTGCATCAGGGCATTTCTCAAAAAAAAACAATGCATCAGGGCAGAAAATTAAGATCCTGATCAAACAGCCAAGCACTGAGGTTCAAATGTATGCCGTGGTTATTCGATTATTTCTGGCGTGTATATATATAGGTGAAAATTCATTTGACGGATCCAATTTTCACAAATCGTACGTGTATAATTCGGTAGGAATTCGGCAGTGTTAATCTGGCTGACGCAGAGAGCATGTAGATCAGTGTACGATCGCGCTTGTTTCCCTGCACTACATTCTACAGACTATACTAAACCGTACTGGCTTATATATCAGACTGATGAGCTTGCTGAGTGACAGCGAGTGACCGACACAGCACACTTACCCACAGCTGCAAAGATTCTCATAAGTCCATACTCGGCGTGTACTCTATTTTCATAACTCTGTAATCGGCGTACTCTTTTTCATACTCTACAAAAAAAAATATTATATTCTGATCATCGAGATTTTTTTATATATTATTCTTTTCGACACCTATCATATTTTATATCTCATCGTCTATGCTAACCGCTCACACGTCAGGATTTTTTTTAAATTTTCCCCTCCTCTCTCTCCGCCTCTCCTCCCATCTCTCGCTCTTCCCCACACGGGCGCGCGGCGCGGGGGATTCGATGGCGCCCTGCGCGAGCGGCCGCGGAGCACGGCGGCAAGCGGCCGGCGCGAGCGGCCTGCGCGCGGCCGGATCCAGGCGCGCGGCGGCAGGAGCGGCGGCCGGCAGTTAGCAGCCTTCTTCTCCCGGTACTTGCGCCTTCTTCTTCTCCCGGTACTTGCGCACGGCCTCCCGATTCCCCAACGGTCTCCGTGACTTGGCCGGGTTCTCTCTGGCGTCGTCGTGGCGCCGACGGGCCGGGAGGGTTGCAGCTGTGCGTGTGGGTGCAGGTCGTTGTGGCGCTGTTGAAGAGATCGTCGAAGCTGCCAGGCACCTCCGGCTGGGAGAAGAGCAATTGGCAAGGGAGGTCAGCTCCATCGTCCATTGTGACAGAGAATGAGCCAAAGAACAATTTCCTCCTCCTATGGTCAATGGACAAGTTGCACGGGAGAGATGCCCAAAAAGAAACAGAAGCAGTATGAAGGAATCAAAGAACTTGGTTCTGCAAGGATGCTGTTAGAGGCTGTAACAACTGGATTACCGATCAGCGATCAGAGATTGAGATGAAACTAACTTGCAGGGCAGCAGCAGACCTCACCGCTGAACAGAGTAGTAGACCTCTGCAGCATTCCAGAAAGGGCAGAGATCTCCTGCAAGCAACAACGAGCTGCCTAAATTGGACGAAAAGCAATTCAGCGAGATGGTAGAGTGAAGCTTTGAGCGTCTGACTCCAAGCCGTGGAGACAGAGTTCAGGGAGTGGGGACTGGGAACCACGCCGCATCAACGTGAAACCCCCAGGGGCGGTAAAATAGCCGGAAAAGCAGGATTCCGGCATCAGAACCTCATCTCGAGCCGGAGAAGGACACGGAATCAACAGTAGGCCAGGCCGCTGGCGGAAGGCCTCGCTCTCGGTTGCCGCCGAGCTGCCTCTCCCGGGGAGAAACTTTCTACCCGACTACCCCTCTTTCCCAGTTCCTCCCTCCCCTTTTCAGCGGCAGTTAGCAGCGGCCTGCGCGCGGCCGGATCCAGACCTGTTAGCAGATCATCTCCAGAGAATCTGCGTGTGGAGAATCTGCGGTGCTCATGGAGGAGGCGGCGCGCGAGTTCGGGGATTGGAAGCCCCGGATTGAAGCGTCCGTGGAGGATCTGCGTGTGGAGGTCGAGGCGCTCCGCAAGACCGTGAATCGAGTGGTGCTCGATTCGGACCATACGAAGGCGGCGGGCATCTTCACCGCGCCGGGGTCGGGGTCGGCTGCGGCATCACCATCTGCCGGCAACCCAGTCGACGGCTCTAAAGAGCACCGCGTTGATCTTCACCACCGGGAGAGTGCGTACGGGGCAGTGTATACCCACACGCATTCCCCGGTCAAAGGTATGCACTCAGATCCACTTCCAGTTTTGCCTCGGTCGAGTTCTCACTCCCAATTACATTCCGCTGATGTGCATCATAATGGTCGTTCTGTTTCGTTGGGTACTAGTAGATCGTGCGGTCGTTTACCTAAGATGCAGTTTCCCTTGTTTGACGGCGAGAATCCAAAATTATGGATCCGTCGCAGTGAGGATTATTTTGATATGTTCCAAGTAGAATCTCATATGTGGATTAAGGTTGCGTCTATGCATTTCGCTACTGGTCCTGGTCGCTGGTTGCAATCGGTAGAAAGGCGCCTCAAGTCGGCTTCCTGGTCTGAATTATGTCAGATGATCTTGGATCGTTTTGGCAAGAGTCATCATGAGTTGTTAATTAGGCAACTCTTCCATATTAAGCAGTTAACTAGCGTAGCAGACTACAGTGAGCGTTTTTCTGAGCTTGTCTACCAATTGACGGCTTATGAAACACATACAGATCCTCTTTATTACACTATGAGATTTATTGATGGATTGAAAGCTACGATTCGTTCTGCTGTTTTGATGCAGCGTCCACCCGACCTCGATACTGCTTGTGTGCTTGCCCTTTTGCAGGAGGAAGTGTCTGATGGTGACAAGAGGCGTGAATTCAGCAAGATGTACTATTCTGTCAGTGCTAAGGCATTTTCCAAAGGCCCTATGCCACTGCCTTTACCTCCCAAGAATGATCGAGTGGTTCACATTCCACATACTGATGATCGTCGTTCAGCCGAAGCAGCCAACAGCAGATCTGTTGATGACAAATTAGCAGCTCTCCATGCTTATCGGCGTGCTAAAGGTCTTTGTGTCAAGTGTGCTGAGAAGTGGAGCAGGGGGCACAAGTGCCCTGAGGCAGTGCAGCTTCATGTTCTGCAGGAATTCTATGATTTGTTTCAGATCGAAGAGGATTCTAGTGCTCAAGGGGACAATGCTTCTGTACATTCTGAACAGCTGTTCATGGCCTTATCTATGGCTGCCTCATCTGGGTTAGCTGCTCCAAAAACAATGAAGTTCAGTGGGACTATTCAGGGAAAAAATGTATTGATATTGTTGGACTCAGGTAGCTCCCATACCTTTGTGAGTGCTGAATTGGCTGCTACTTTACAAGGAGTTTCTTCTTTGGCCCAATCTGTGAGAGTTCAGCTGGCTGATGATGAGCAGTTACTGTGTACATCTCAGCTGATCCATGCTGCTTGGACAGTACAAGGCTGCACCTTCTATTCTGATATGAAGATTTTGCCTCTCAGCAGCTATGATCTTATTGTGGGAATGGATTGGCTGGAACAGTTCAGCCCCATGAAAATACATTGGCAGCAAAAATGAATTTCTATTCCTTACATGGGTTGTGCTACGGTATTGCAGGGCATTTTACTTGAATTACCTGCAGGTTCTTTAGTGGAGGTGTCTGCAATTTGTGTGACAGATACATCTGCTCTTCATTTGGATGTTCCTCCTGAACTTGCTCAGCTCTTGGATGAATTTGCTGATATATTTGAGCCTCCTAGTGGTCTGCCACCTGAGAGGGATTGTGATCATAGTATTCCATTGGTAGAGGGAGCTTCTCCCGTAGCAGTGAGACCTTATAGGTATCCACCTGCTGTGAAGGATGAGATCGAGAGGCAGGTCATTGCAATGTTGAAAGAAGGCATTATTCAACACAGTGTCAGTCCATTTTCTTCATCTGTGCTGCTGGTCAAAAAGAAGGATAAATCGTGGCGATTTTGTGTGGATTTTAGGCATTTGTACGCTATTACACTGAAGTGCAAGTACTCTGTGCCATTGATAGATGATTTTTTGGATGAGTTGGGCCAAGCAAGTTGGTTCACCAGTCTTGACCTCACAGCAGGTTATCACCAAATCAGTCTGAAACCTGGAGAGGCACATAAAACAGCTTTTCAAACCCATACAGGCCACTATGAGTTTAAGGTCATGGCATTTGGATTATCAGGGGCCCCAGCTACTATCCAAAAAGCTATGAATACAACTCTGGCACCCTTCCTTCGTAAGTTTGTGCTTGTTTTCTTTGATGACATTCTCATCTATAGCTAGACTTATGAGGAGCATGTTGAGCATGTGAGGCAGGTGCTGCAATTGCTCGCTAAGGATCAGTGGAAAGTCACACTCTCAAAATGTACATTTGCTCAGCGGCAAGTATCATACTTGGGGCATGTAATCAGTCACCATGGGGTGTCTACTGATCCTAGTAAGGTACAGGCAGTCCTGAATTGGCCTATTCCATCTAATGTTAAAGAGTTGCGAGGGTTTTTGGGCCTAGTTGGATACTATAGGAAATTTGTGAAGCATTTTAGAGTGATTGCCAAGCCCTTAACTGAGTTATTGAAGAAGGGAGCACTGTTTATTTGGACAAAGGACCATCAGTTGGCATTTCAAGCACTACAAAAGGCCCTTAGCTCAGCTCCAGTTTTGGCCTTGCCTGATTTCACAGTCCCATTTGCTATTGAGACTGATGCTAGTGGAGTGGGTATAGGAGCTGTTCTAATGCAGAAAGGTCACCCCTTAGCTTATCTTAGCAAGCCCCTGGGTCCTAAGTCTAGAGGATTGTCAACTTATGAAAAAGAATACTTGGCTATTTTAGCTGCTGTTGATCAGTGGAGGCACTACCTACAGTTTGGGGAATTCTACATTTTTACTGATCACAAAAGTTTGATTCAGTTGCCTGAGCAGAGGTTGCATACTCCCTGGCAGCAAAAAGTATTTACAAAACTGTTGGGACTCCAATACAAGATCATCTATAAGAAAGGGGTGGAAGATTGTGCTGCTGATGCTCTATCTCGAAGAGTGACTCTGGGTGCTCACTGTGCAGTAATCTCTACAGCTACTCCCCAATGGTTGGGCCAGGTGGTTTCATCCTATGTGGCCGATGAGTTTTCTAAAAATCTGTTGTCTAAATTGGCCATTGATAATGGGGCTGTACCTGCGTTTACTCTTAAAGATGGTCTGTTAAGATATCAAGGGCGTATTTGGGTTGGATCTGATCCTGAATTGCAGCTCAAGATCATATCAGCATTCCATGAGTCTGCAGTAGGTGATTCCGGCTTTCCAGTGACTTATGCCAGGTTGAAGCACTTGTTTGCTTGGCAAGGGATGAAGAAAGCGGTGCTGACATTTGTGTGGCAGAATCACCTAAATTAATCCGGCGCAAGTGCGCTAACCATCACCACGTGGGCAATCAGGGCTAACTCGCACTTCAAACGGAGTAATCCATAGGTCTGTCGGGTAACCTCCCGATACAACCACGGGTTTGCCGATCGAAACAACACATACAAATTACTCATACGAAGGCGAGTCCGAAGAATACAACATTCGATAAATTGTACATCACAAGGTTCAACATAAATGACCAAGTTCGAATACGTAAAACAAAGTACTCTTCAGAGTTCATTGCAGCAGTTTATTGCAGCGGAAAATAAACGATAAACTACTCGACGATACATGATGTCATGATGAAGTCCGTACAAGACATCACTCGGCATTATCACCATTGGTCGGGGACGCATCCCATTCCACCGACCAACTAGGAGGAAGAGTACACGGCCAAGTTAAACTAGCAATTATGTACTCAAAAGTATCACTGAAAACAAAGCCACAAGGAAGGCTGAGTATACTAATACTCAGCAAGTCTTACCCGACTAGTGGAATATACTTAGCCGATTCCTAGACATGCAAAGCTTTTAGCCGATTCCTAGACATGCAAAGCTTTTAGCTTGAATGATTTGTTTCGCCGAAAAGCAATCTACAAGTAGTTCCTTACTTTCAAATTTTAGCTCCAAGTTCCAGTTTCCTTAACCATTCTAGGTAAGCAACTATCCAATATCATACATGGTGAAAGACTTATTTGCATCCAACAAAATTGATCATCATCATTATTCCTCTTCTTGCTCTATGTGGTAAAAGGGTAGCAGTCTCAATACCGCGGGAAACGGACGATTCGAATCGAATTTCTTAATCTTGCAAGGTGAAACCTAACACATAGGCTGGAGCACCGAATGGTCACCCCAAGCAATATTTCCCTTCAATCCCTGCTTCACGGAATAGGCCCACCGCCCTCGACTACACGTCCCCATGAACCACGGTACGCGACGGGCCATGGCGGCACATGCACCCGCCATTAGCTAGATGTGAACGAATTCAAGACGGTGGGGAGTATGTTCCGGCCTCGGTTCAATCCAGTATATAAGATTACCGATTACCATATTCTCAGCATGTGGTTAGTACGTTCAAACGCTTAACCACCAGTACCATACACTGCGACCTTAGCATTTTCGCTAGCATTTTCGCTAAACAGACAGGGCCTCAATCATCAACATGAACATCGCACCATAGTCCCGTCCGTCGACCTTATGATTGCAGCATGTAGTAAACATTCAACTCCTATATTCTCGCGAGTGACAGAAAATCACTCGACTTCTACCGGAGTCCTATTAGCATAGCATTCTATTGAGCCTTACATCTAGTGTTCAGAGCATAGGAACCTAAGATCATGCAACTAAGTTTTCATTCAACTCCTATAAACTTAAAGCACAAGTAAGTAGAGTAATAAGTTGAATAATTTGGAAAATAGGGTTCATGCTCCGGGGCTTGCCTTCCTGAGCAAAACTAGCCTTGGGCTCTTCCGAACTTTGGTTCGGGTCTTCGAAAACTTCAGTTAGATTCACTTGAGCTTCACGCTGCTCACTCTCGGACTCGGGCACCAGCTCGAATGTTCTGTCAGTGAGAGTAGTCGATTCTATATGAATGTATAAGTATTTTCTTCACGATAAAGTTGCAGTCCACAAAAATATAGATTTGGTTGTAAAGTTACTTAGCTAATATTTCTTGGGCAATCGTTAATAAAGTACATCTTAAACTACTTAACTTCATTAAACAAGAAGGCGTTGTGTTATATAGGAAACTTTATTTTCTAAGAACAAGCATGGATTAAACACAACTACTGATCTAGGTAACTTCTGGTGATGAAAACTTTATGCAGAGTACAACATGCAGATACAAAACCACTGCAAAAATTTTAGATATTTTTGTGCAGCAGATTAAAAATAAAAAATGTAATACACAGTCACTGCTAGAACCTAGTTATTTTTATACAGGACAAACCATGCAAGTATTGGTGCTAAAAATTTTACAGGGTGCTAACATATCCATATATGTGTTACTGTAATTTTTCAGATTTTATTGTGCATGATACAGAGCATAAGAAATAAGATAAGATACACCTACTTTAATAAAGATCAATATCTACAGGATGTTCTACAGGGTTTTTGTGCATCAAACTTTTTATACAGCATGATCTACTCCAAAGTGTCCCATAGTAAAAAGATGAACATTTTCCAAGTAAAAAAACTAATTACTTTGATTTAATGTATTTCTTCACCATAAAAATTATATAAGTAGGTTACAGAAAGTTAAAAAGTCTCTAACTTTTCCTATGGTATCTAGGTACCCATGTAACAGTACAGTAAAAGTATCATAGTATGAATCATAATAGAACAGTGGGAAAAACTAATTCTATCATTTCATGGCATATAACAAAATCTATCAAGAAGTTTAGCAAGAGGTGTGTTCTGGTCATGAACTTTTTACACAAGTCTACACATCAAGGAGCTAACCTACTGTCCAAAACTCAGGTTCAGCCTTTGTTTACAACAGTGGATACAAATAAAGGCTATTAAATCTTCCATTTAATGTAGAACAAAATATAATTAGAAACTGGGCAAGTGCATGTAACAACAATGGTAGATCTACTCATGAGGAACTCACAGAAATTTATTTTACATTTTTAGGATTTTTTTACTATTTTTAAATGATTTTCAAAGTTCGCTGTTTTGAATCTAGAGGTGGAACTTTCTTTTACAAAGGAGTCCCTGGAATTTTGCATGCAGGCCCCTGGGAAAAACAAAATCAAAGCAATGTGGCCCTCGGTGGCCGGCCGGCGAGCTCGGGCTCGATTCCGGCGAGGGAAGGGGCCGGCGGTGAGGGGAAAGAGGGGGAGGAGCGAGAGGGAAGTGAGGGCTACCTCGGGGATGTCTCAGTTGGGGCGGAGGTGGCCGGAGCTGGGCTGCCCGCGGCGACCAGGGGGCGGCGGCGAGGGCCCGGTCGGGGAGCTGCTGTGGGGCGGTGTGATGGGGTTTGGGGGGTCTGTATGGGCTAAGAAGAGGCGGAGCGGCGAGGTGGCGTGCGGCCGGGCTCGCCGGCAATGGTGGGCGGCGGTGGAGGGCAGCGTCACGCGCAGGGGCTCTGCTTGGTTCTTAAAGGCAACAAGGAGGGAGAAGGGGTTGTGGTGAGGCTGGGGAGGGTCGGCACGGCCCGAGCACGCCATTGGGCGCGGTGGGCGGTGGGCAGGCCGCGGCGTTGCGTGCCAGCAACGCGGGCACGTGGTTGGGCGCCGGGGATTTGGCGTGGGGGGAGGGGGGATCGCGGGGGGCGCGATTGGCGAGCTGCAGGGGCTGGTCGGGGGAGTGGCGAGGGTGGCCGGCTACTGGCTTGGCGCCTAGCGCCGGTCAGGCATCGCCGGCGACGTGGCGGCCGAGCTCTGCCATGGTCGGGTGCAGGGGAGGGGGTTGAGACGAGAATACAGGAAAAGCGAGGGGTTGGATTGTAAAACTATATTTTTCTCGCATTTTTGTGTTGCAACTCAAAATTTTCTGAACAATAACAAGTTTCGTTTCAGGCCAAAGTTCATTTGAGTTATAGTTCAAAAGTTATTTTAAAAACTCAAAAAGCTTGATTCAGAGGGCGCGTCATTTCATGGGCAAAACTTCATATTCTCCCCTAAGTTTCAACTAGACTTTTATTTATCATGTTACTGATGATGTGCCTATTCCATATCGTAGCCATATTTGCATTGGTGTGAAGGTTACTTAATTTGTTTGCTTAAAGTACATGTACACATGCACACATACATATACATGTATATATATCCTATAGAAGCAAGGTGTGAGGAATTATTTAAAGTTTCCTTAGCTCTTCATTAATATTGCTACACTAATGGCCTGGTTTTTATCATTTTGACACCTAGAGTGTCACAATTTGTACAATCTTGCCTTATTTGCCAACACTCTAAACCTGATCGCTCCAAGCTACCTGGGCTACTTCAACCCCTCCCTGTCCCACATCAGTCTTGGCAACTTATATCAATGGATTTCATCGAAGGGCTGCCGAAGTCTGCTGGTGTCGATTGTATTTTAGTAGTGGTGGATCTCTTCTCTAAGTATGCACACTTTTTGCCACTTCGACATCCTTTTACTGTTGTGTCTGTAGCTAAGCTGTTTCACAATCAAGTTTACCGTCTACATGGTATGCCAGCTACCATCATTTCTGACCGTGACCGTGTGTTTACCAGTAAGCTGTGGAAGGAGCTCTTTCGCTTGGCCAATGTGACTCGGAGCATGAGTTCTGCGTATCACCCACAGTCCAATGGGTAGACAAAACGTGTCAATCAGTGTCTGGAAACGTTCTTACGTTGCTTTGTGCACGCCTGTCCAAATACATGGAGTCAGTGGATAGCTTTGGCTGAGTTTTGGTACAATACCAGTGTGCATTCTGCTACTGGTAAGACTCCATTTTCAGTGCTCTATGGACATGAGCTCGGACCTTTGGGGTATCTGTGGAGGATGTTTCTGTACATGTGGTGTTGAATGACTGGTTGCAAGAACGTCAGGTCATGTTGGAGTTGGTCAGACAGCATTTGCTTCGAGCAAAAGACAAATGAAAAGACAAGCCGATAAGAAGCGGTCTGACAGGGTTTTTCAGCTGGGTGATTGGGTTTTCCTTAAACCTCAACCTTATGCTCAATCTTCATTGGCGCCACGCTCGAATCAGAAACTGGCTTTTAAATTCTTTGGGCCATACCAAGTGATTGCTAAAGTGGGGACTTCAGCTTACAAATTGAAGCTGCCTGCTTCGGCGCTGGTGCATCCCATCTTTCACGTCTCTCAGCTGAAGCAAATGGTCGGTCAGCATGCTCAAGTCACTGAAGACATTCCTGATCATACATTCCAGTGGAGTGTGCTTGATTCAATTATCTAGCGCCGTCAAGTATTGAGAGGTACTGCTCACATACGCCAAGCTTTGATTAAGTGGTCTAGCATGCCTGTGTCTCTTGCCACTTGGGAGGACGTTGAAGCTCTTCGTCAACAATTTTCTCGTGCCGCTGTTTGGGGTCAACCAGCAGCTCAAGAAGGGGGGATATTAGCAATCATCTCCAGAGACTCATGGGCCTCGAAGGACGACTCGGCCCATCAAGCTGAACCCGCGCGTATCCGGCCCAAAATGGCCACAGTAGCATGTGCGTGTACGCCGCCGCCGCCGCCGCGTGTGCTTAAGTTCAGAACGAGAGGAAGAGAGAATTCATTCAGAACTTGTTTGTAAACTAAACTGCTCGATGAAGCAGACCGCTGTTCTTCCCGAATTCATCTGATCCTACCCAATTGCTTGATTCTTCTCCTTCCCTACTACCTCTTGCTAACAAGGCCGCGGGGCACGGCAGCGGCGCCGACGCGGGCCTCCTCGCGGCGGCCCCCGTTAAGCTCGCCATTTCCTCCCCAGCGGCGGGCCTCGCGGGGTCTCGCGGCCTCCCGACCAAGGCCGCCAAGGCGACGAGCAGGGACATGGAGCCAGCCTCCTCTACGGCTGCCGATCTGTCTCGGGCGGTGGCGCGCGGCGCGGCCCGTCTCCTCCTCTCTCGCGAGCGCGCGGAACAGCGACAACCTCACCATTGGTGGGGCCGGCGCAGAGGATAGTGCGATCCTGCGAGCCCGCTAGATTTGGCGGAGCGGAGACGGTCCGCTTGTTTAGCGGATGGCTCCCGGGCCCCCGCTGCAGACGAATTTCCGCTATTCCGGTCCTGGAGGATCGGGTAGCGGACGCCAGTGCGGGCAGCCTGACCAGGACGGCCTGGGGAACCAGGATCACCAACGGCGTGCTGCTCTTCATCTCTACTACTCGTGTGTGAGGCGTTTTACCCCCAGCCCTCTACTCTATAGACTGCCTTTTGTTGTTGCTGCTGCTGCTAAAGAAGGGTAGAGCAAGCTCTATATATAGGCGGCCACGAGACGGGAGCATGGCATCGTTGTCCTGTCACCACGCCCGCCATGATCGAATATCTATCGAGAGGCAGTGGTTAGGCGGCGGCTGTTTGACTCGAGGCGGCTAAGCTAGTTGTGGAAGGATGCCTCTGGTCCAACCGTCCTCGTCAGCATGGTCCAAAACGCGCAGCAGTGACACTAGGACTGTTGCCATCAGGCACATCCTGTGCTGTGTGGCTACTCGTTAGCACTGGTGCAGATGTGGAATAACCGGACGTGACGACGGCAGTACTCCGTAAAGCCGTAATCCCCGGCTTGCCATGCGCTTGTGAGGAGGGGGTGTTCATCTATTCACCTGAAAGGGAAGCTAACCAACCGGAAATTGTTAGGTTTAGCGCCACTGAGTTCACATGCGGCACACTGGCACAGAATGGGTTATGCAACGAACCCTGAAGGGTGTTTGGAACAGAGTGATCCATCATATTCTACATTTTTGGTCGGTTTAGAAATGGAATAGATCGATCCATTTCTACATTATTAATTCCCCGCAAGCATATGGTATTAGTTTAACAATAAGGAATGGGGTTATCGCAACCAATATTTGCGGCCGGACCGATTCACCAAACCAAACACACCATATATGTGTGGCAGAGTCAATCATGAAGTATTAATGATGCATGTGAGCGTACCATTTCTATATATCAACACAGAGATCTGCAGGGAAGCAGGAGAGATGAACTTAAAATATCCCTCATTTTCAGTATTCTCTCACCAGTAGCTGGGAAGGGCACAACAACAACGTGAATAAGCATCTATTTGGATGAGCTAAAGTTGGGTACTGAGCTTTAGCACTTATACACTTGTGAAAGTTTTTGAGTCTAGACTAAAGTTTAGCCCACCTCATTAGCACTTCTGTAATGTTAAATTTTAGAATTTTGGACAATAGCTCTTTAATCCAAACACCTCCTAAATCTACGTAGCACCAACAATGTCACAATTCCCCAAGAAAAATAACCAGAGCAGGCTATACAGCAGCAGTAGCATATCGTCTTGCACGTTGTGTTGCAGATCCCTGTCTCCCCAATCACGATTGTGCAGTGGTGATGGGGGTGCACCGACGTCGAACAGTTTGTTTATGTACGCCGGTCTAGCTAAGCAGCGTCTGCCACCGTCACGTGCACCATCCGCGCCACCAACTCGATTCGATCACCTGCGACTGATTGATCGGTCGTTTCATTCGCACGATCCCTTGGTGATTAATCGGTCGCTAATTTGAACACGCGCGCGGGTATAATTAGCGTCGCGCGTCTCTGTTGCCGGCCCCCGGCTATCTCGTTGCGTGAGGCAATGGTTCTTCGTGGGTTCGGCCTCGAGTCTCGCCACGTCACTAACCGGCGATTAATCACGCTGCCATTGGAGTCAAAGCATCTCGCTGTTGCTCGTGGACTCGTCCCCTCCAAGGCCTCCAGCGCAGCTGCTGCAACAGGGCGACCGTCTGTCGATGCCACTGTGGTGCGCCATCGACTCGTGATGGAGGGAGATCGAGCTTAGAGACGCTCGTGGCTCCGTCGCCCGGCCGCATCGCACGAACGCGACGGCTCAACCGCCCGAGCTAGGCCGGGGTCGCCGAGCGACGTCGCGAGAAACATTAACCGTGCATTTCTCCACGGCTCCGGCCGGTTTAATCGGTTCCGCCGCTCTATCCTCTTATGCTCTTCCTGAATTCTCACATAGTCGTAGTACATAGATTCTCAAAATGAAGAAGGTCAGCGCAATCGTGTGAAGGTGGGAGAGTGGCTTAGACATTACTCATCCCTCTTCCTAATAAAAAAATATTTTTTGTGATTGGAGGTGCTCCAACGGATTACCAATCCGATCTTCATTACCTAAATTTTTTTAATAATCACCAAAACACACCTCCCTCCCACCTAAATATAGGGGATTTATCCCTCTACTCTATTCTTGGTGATTGAATTTTGGTAGTCTGCTGCAACAACCATTAAAAAAAATATAAAAGTAGTTATTGGTAACAGAGATAGAGTATGTTTTGAGTATGGGGGTATGAGTAATCTGTTGGAGATGCTCTTAGAAAATTCAAGCCAAACAATAACTTAAACTCAAATGTAGGAAACCTCTAAATATGCCGTAATATGATGGTTTGTTTTTAACTCATCTCCCTATTTCATAAAATCTGTCATTTTAGGTTTGTCCTAAACCAAACCAATCTATCTACTTTTTTTATAATTTAGCATTATAAGATTTATAATTTTTAGATTCACATGGCACCACTAGAAAGGGGGATTTAATCCTAGTTGGGAACATTAAAGGATTAATTGGAGAGCACCACCAACTCTGCGGTCTGCGGGACTTGAATACAGAACCTCTTGCCTCACGCATACCTTCCCTATCACTCCACCTACGCAACACGTGATTATAGATGTGATGTGTTTCTTTTAAACTAACCTGAAAGGGCTATTTAGTCTCGATTGGAGGCTCCAACCATACTAAACGGTCTACGTTTAGTCGGACTTTTGTAACATCAACCGGGATTAAAGGTCCCCCACCCCTAGCCGTTGGATCTGGGACTAAATGCTAAGATTAGTCCTAGGTCCAAATGTGATCAAGACAGATGTCAAATATCGACGTGGTGTTTTGTAGTAGTGTGGGAAATACTTTTATAATATATAGCTAATGTTTTGTGAAACTAGATAATTTTTTTAAGAATTGATGGTCAAAGATAACAAAAATATCTAATTTAGGATAAAATTAAATAACAATTATCATTAACCTGAAGAAGTATATTTGTACTTCTATTCGGCAATATGCACACACACCCCCCCCCCCCCCCCCCTCCCCCAAACAAAACAGAACATGATTCTCAAAAGTGAGTATTGGTTCTTAGACCTTTCAAGGTCTGTCAGCGCATTCCATTTTTTTGCCCTTTCAGTATTAGAAACTTTTTACAAGGAAAAATAGAGAAATTTTCATTTTCCAAGCATAACTTGCATTGCCAGTTGCATCACTTTTATTTATTGCAAACAACGGCTTATTGTTCGCGTGCATCGTCGATCGAGAACAAGCATGTACAAGCACATACCACACAATGACACAAACTCACGACACACAGTAATCGTATATATGTTCGTGCAGGAGGACCGCATGGCCTCGGTCATTTAATTTCCCAAGCCAAATCGCAGCCCATGCTGCTGGGATGCATCTAGCACTTTGGTCCGCACATGCCGAGGAAGGTGTCGGTGCACTTGAGCTTGTTGCCGGAGTAGGTCTTGACGGCGACGCACTTCTTGCAGACGGGGTCGCAGTCCTTGTTGACGTCGTCGCAGGTGTAGAGTCCCGAGAAGGAGAAGTTGCAGTTGGTGCAGCACTTGAGCTGACCCGGGTTGATGTCGATCGCCTTGCTCTCGCCCACGGCTGCTGCATTCAGTTCTCGATCATGTCATCTCCAACAATTCAGATCAATCAACCAGCAGCGGATGTATATATAATCGTAGATCGTCGATCAAGGAAGAACAAACGCGTACCATTTTCTTTTGCCACGGCTGCGAAGATCCCCATGACCAGGGCGGCCTGCAGGCACAGGAGCACCAGGAGCGTGCTGCTCTTCATGGTCGCTTCAGCTGTTTCCTGTAGTACTACTTGCTGGAAACTCTTGCGTCTTGTGCTCTGGCTAGTAGAGTAGCTTGTTGTGTTGCCAATAGCGCGGTGGAGAGGGGCTCTACTTATAGGCGTCCAGATCTGAAATGCCATGCCGCCGTAGTCCTGGAATCTCTCTCTAGCTGTTTTATTTTTTTTTCCAGAGGGATTAGGGGGGAGGACGGATGGATGCTTCGCATTCATGCATTTTGTTAGGCGAAACTTTGACTCATGGCTGCGCGAGTCGTATGCCGCATTTGTTTTGTTTTTCACGATCATGTCCAATCATCCTCATCAGCTCACGGGTCCAGAATGGACGGAAGTGATGACGTTATCGTACCAGCATAATTTATGTACGGAGCTTGATACGGTATGCAGTATCTGTAATTAAACTTGATGACCTTGCGTGCATCGGGATTAAAATAGTTTTTTTAGACAAAAGATAAGAGCTGGTCGTCTCCCTCGGCGGCTGCTTGTACAGTTGCACGTAGCTCTCTCTTCCTCTATCAAAGCCAAAGCGTTTCACACTGCCTCACGAATGCACACGATCCCAGCAGCGTCTGCATCTCCCCACGTGGACCAGTCGGAGAGCAACATCCATTTCTGTCACGTTGTGGCGGCCCTGGAGGCGGCTATTGCCTCCTGGTCCTACAACGCCTCCTAGCTAGCGAGCCCGCGCCTTGCGTGGCTGGGCCGGTGCACGAGCTGCGTATTCTGACAGGCCAGGCCGATTCCTCGCGGCGGCAATGCCGCCAGCCAGTTGGGCCCGGGACGTGCTATGCAGGCCGCCGAGGCCCCCAAAGCTTGCGGCTACCAGATTCGTTTCCTTGTCTTGAGACCAACCGTATCGGCCCACGGGGCCCAGCCAGCTCGATCGCTCTACAGCCGCGCAGGAGCAAACCGGCCGACCACCGTGATCTCTGCATGCAACAAAAGACCCTGACCCTACTAGCGTTTTGCAACTAGCAAAGATGAAATCGCGTTCGTGATCGTGAGAGACCCAAATTAACCAGCAAGCAGCTCTCCCCGCCCCCCCACGCACGCGCCCTTGAGGTTTCCCTCGAACATAGATAGCGTCCCCCAAGACCACTGTCTATCATTGCCATCTTTCCAGTTCACCCATGCATACCAATATACCATTCTCCCTAAGTTAAACCGATCGCAATTTGTCGGCCAAGTTTTCGTATTTGCATTTACAAGCACTCTTTTTGTGAATTCATAGGAATTTGTTCGGTTTTCCGGTGGACTGGAGAATGTTTCCATTCCAAATACAGGCCTAAATATAAACAACTACCAGGTGGTACAAGTTAACTCTAGAACCCCCTACTCTTCTTGGTCTTGGTGCTACAGTCGCAGAGCAAGTAGCTCAGCACGTTGGCCACACTCGTGCCGATGAGCGGCACGTTGAGCACCGGGCTAACCCTAACGCCATGGCTGCTACCTTTCCTGCTACCACCATAGTAGTAAGCTCTTGATGAACCGCCGCCGCCGCCGTTACTAGCTGGCGCCACTGTGCCCCCGGGCCCGAACTTCTTGTAGTACCGAAGCCGATGGCCGGCGGCGTCCGGTACGGCTGCGGCGCCCAAGCCACCGTCCCGCGCCACGGCGGCCGAGGCCGACCGGCTTCGCATCAGCGGGAACGGCGGGCACCCGAACCTCCCCGCGGACCGCGGCGCGCCCGTCGTCGTCTTCGCCGACGTGGCGGAGTTCACGCTGCTGCTGCGTGAGAACGGGGACGCCCACGAACCCGCCGGCCGCTTCTGCGGGCACGCCTGCGCCTCGACACTGATGCCGCCGCCGCTTGGCTCTTGCTTGCACGGGCTGGGTCGGGGAGCGGGCGGCAACGGCGGCACTGGCAGCAGCTTTCCGCCGGTGAAGAGGCGGTCGGCCGGGGCGACGTCGGCGGCGGCGGCCGCATTGGCGTTGGCGAAGTCGAACTCCGGCTCCGGGAGCCGCGACGACGGCACGAGCAGCGACGCGTCGGACCGCCGCGGCGGTGCTGCGAAGTTGGCTAGGTCGTGGGAGAAGGAGATCCTCGGGCTGATCAGCTCCGGGGCTTCCTCCGTCGGCGGTGCCTGGATCATCAGCCCGTGGGAGATCAGCAAGGACGACAGTGAGAGGCCGGCCGGTGGAGGAGTTGGGAGGGGAGCGGCTAAATAGAGCTGCCGAGAGCGCGGCCCCGGGCTGGGACCCGTGGTGTACAAATTTCGCACCCGAATTCGCGAGGTGGATTCAATGTCACTCGCGCCGCCCGGTCCCTTGGCCGGTCACCTATACCTTGCTGAATGACACGTTCCTTTGCCGTTTTCTCGCCGATGCGACGTGAAACTTTGGCGATCAACTCGGGCGTTGGCGTTCCGGCGACAGCCTTGCTTCATCCACAGACCCCGGCTTGCTTTACCGTGTAGCGAGTTGTAACTGTCTCTTGCGAGAAACACATCTGGGAGGAGCAGTGCTGCTGCGGTCAAGTTTTCTAGTCTGAATGATGGAAACCTTTTGGCATTCGTTCCCAATCTAACGGCTTACGCAACGGCGATGTGATGGGTTCAGTGCAGTACGAAATACGAAGCTCCCAGTACTTTGGGGTGAAAAGGAAGGAGCATTCAGCATTGCAATGCCGATGTTACACTGCTTGCATACCACTGTTCACGCTGTGTGGCGAGACGTCGACAGGGAAAGGGAGTTCAACACTTGCTGGGAACAGAGTATGATGGGAGGGGCCTCTGAGGTTACTGTCTCAATCGATGGAAGGATGGAACCGGCGAGAACACGGGGGGATGGGAGCCCGATGTTGCCTCAATCTCATGAGCAGCCCGATCAGGACCTCCAAATCATGGTCCTCGTCGTCAGGCAGCAAGCACAGCAAGAGGATCGAGAAAGCAAGCTCTGCCCATTTCCCTTCTGCTTCCGTCGCCGGAAAGGGGCGTCGTCGTCCTGCGATGCGGGGCAGGAGGAGCACTCAACTGGAAATGGCGAAAAGGCACACCGAAAACCTGCTCATCTTTTGCTCGGTTAGGATCTTGATGAATCAATGGAGCTGCTAATTCAGTAAAGGGTTTCTTCATCTTTCTGAACGTGACGTGTCCAAGAAATGTGCAACACCTCATGGTTGCTGCCTCATGGACACACGCTCAATCATTCGTACGTGCCTTCCTTCGCCTTTTCCGCAGCGTTGGACCAGAACGAGCTGCGAATAATTGTGGGCTGCAACTGCAAGTCACGCAGAATAGTCTGCCCTGCACTGATGTCTCCAGAAAGTTTCTGAAGCCGGGAAGAATGTCTCACTGGCCGGTGTAAATTCAGGTGATTTGCCAGCCAATCAGTCAGGGTTAACTTAACACACCTGGTACTGGTAGATAGGCCGGTACATCGATCAATCATGTTGCTAGCGTTCTGAATTCCCCATGGAGACAAGCTTGGCTAGGGTACCAGCACCGAGCGGTAGCGGGCAGGGAGTAGGGGGGCATCTGCAACAGCGCCACCCCTGGAATTCAGGTCACTAGGGTGGCATCATGCATGATCTGAACGAAGAGATCAGCGAAGGGTTGGTCGTGTGGTGCGGTCATTAGGGCTCGTAGCCACACTGTTCCTGCTCAGTACCGTCCACTGTTCCACCTGGCTGGCATATCTCGTCAGTGCCGGTTCTGATCGTGCTCGCGTGCGCTGTAGCTACGGGGTCCCGGTTCCTGAAACCATGGTGGTCTCTTGGCACTTTGTAGTTTGCACACAATCTCTCACTGTTCAACTGTTGTCTAGTAAGGAACAGAGTAGGGTCCGGGGATTGAGTGACTGGAGGGCAAATGATTCAAGAGATAAGTTTTGCAAACCATCTGGCCAAAGCAGATGTTGATGATATATCCTTCAGACAAACGTAAAGCGATACCAGGGTTTCGCATAATGTAAGAAATTTTTTAGTAGCAGAATATGCTTCAAACAAAGAAATGCACCAACAATTGTTTCGATGATACTGTCAGCAGGCTGTTCCAACGCAACTCTGATCGATCAAATGTACTAAAGGCAGATGCATATCAGCATGTCAGTCAGACAACAGCATGGGAGCCAACGAGCTGAGACCATTCATGTGATAAACCAGGCCATAGCAGCTTGGCAGTTGAGCATAAACTTTCATGTTCAGTGGAAGGGAAACAAAACTGTACTACTGCTTCCATCCAACTTGCTAAAATAATGTAGGAAAAAATTGATTACAAGCACTGGGTTTTCCTGCAACAAATAACGATGTAAATGATTGGCAGACCGACTGGAGATTGGAGGTACGGGAAATACAAGGACATGGAGGAAGATTCATGCATGCCACCAGCTAATGCTAGACTGGGTGACAACAAAAATCAGTGTAGATTCTATGCCTAGGATTCCACTGCAGCACGGTCTATGTGGAATATGTACCTGTGACTTCAAAATCTGGAAGTTCCTGATAGCAACCTGTCTAAAGTGATTTCTACTTATACTAGTAGTGTTATTTCTACTACTAAATTTCTTTAGCTAGTTTCTGTATATGTACATTCTCGGGCACCGGAGGACAGGCAGATGGCCTAGGACCTGAAGAGTAAGCCGAGTATAATCGCCGAGGGCTCTTAAGGTGATCAATTCCTTGTCTTCTAAGAGCGTTTGGATTGACACCTGCCTTGTGAGCAGCGACGACTCCAATTGCTTCCCAGTAGTTCCGGACATTCAGCTAAGGAGAAAACATTCAAAATTGCTAATAAGTGCTTAGATATATGAGCTTATGAGAAAGGGACAGAGAATTTGGAGGATGATGAAAGACATAGGTTGCATTGCATACCGCTTCTATGCCAAACTTGTCTGGGGTATCATCAAGCACTGTCTCATTTTCCTTTACGGTAATGATTAAGGGCTGCAAAAAAGAGGTGTGCAGTTTAGCTGACCGAGTTAATTGTGTTCTTAAACTTTTTGGGACTAGCTCCAATCATCATGCAAGCATAAAGTGTGTTGGTTAACTTTAACCTACATTTCAAGCGTATAACACACTTACACACTGAAAATGCAGTCTAACTGGGTGCATACTTCATCTTTCATCACTAATTAATATAGACACTATGCCTTATGCTTTCTTGCACCTCGAGCAAAGGCTAGAGTAGCCTCTCCTCCACAAGAGTCTTTTGGAAGAATAACACTGTCAACATCACCAGCCACAATGCAATCACTGCCCAAGATTCCTTGCCTCCTCATGACATACTGTGGAGCGTTGCTTAACCCAGCAAGCACACAAGGCAGAAAAGTATATCCAATCTGCTTGGTAAAGGCATTAGGTATGAATAAACAAACGAAACATAAAAGTACTAAACAAACAGGTTACAAAGAAAAGAAGATACTAAGTTTGACATAGAACAGCACATATCTGACATCTGTATATGACCAAAGAGGCAAAAAGGCTGCTGAAAACCTTGAAACCAGAAATGAACCCATTGCAGTAGTCTGACATATGTGTTGTAATGGCTATGATTGTTATCATACCACTGGTAAATTGGTAATTACTCAACTCAGTTATGGTAACTGCACGAGTACAGAAGGACATATATACCTCTTCAGCAGCAGATCTAGGGGATACCAATGGGCTGAGTGGTGGGGGTAACACTGCAGGAGCGTGGGCAGCAGGGATTTTGAATTCTTTCACAATTAGATGACTGATAATTGCTTCAACCCCTGCCAAAAGATCAACGCCCTGCAGTGATATGTCAGTCAACAACATAAAGGCCGAGAAGTATAAGAACATGCGCTTGCTGGGAAATGCAGAAAATGAAAGATATGCTTGCTTGCCAACAAGTGATAACCGCACCATATTTCTGTTAATTGTTATAAAGTCAATAGAACTGAGATCCATGAATATACGCATAGAGTCCCATAAATGGTAATGACTTCCATATTCTAGGGGAACAATGGCACTAATTCTCTATTCAATAGTAACATTTATAATCTATCCATTAGTTATCAGACGTCTAAAACTAAATGTCTTGAAACTTCCAAGAGAAATTCTTGACAATTCTGATCGCGTTCGTCGGAGAAAAAAAACAATTCTGATCGCTATCAAAATGCTTGATGCAAATGTCTATGGTACAAGGCCAACACCAAACAGATTTTTTTTTAAAACTAACTACTCGAGCAGGCAAGAGTTAGTTACCTTCCCTTCCCTGTAACAATCTGAATCCGCTGGATCATCATCTGGAAAGCGTGCAACCACTGCCACCGCATTCACATCTGAATGGTTCACTAGTGTGTCAACAGCTCTCAGCAGAGAATCAGAGTTCCCACCACGTCTTGATCTACACCAGACATTGGCAGGCCATAAGCAAACACCAAGACTTAATTATTCTTACAACTACATGTACTAGTATCACAACTGAATATGCACCTCCAGAGGAGCATCTGTGACAATGTACTCGACTACAGGCAGCCCAAGCGAAGCCCTTGCGGCATCTGCAACCTGCAAGTGGCGCAGCCGGAGGTCCTCCTCGATTCCAGAATCCAACACCAAGCCTACCTAGGTTGGATCAGTTACAATGTGTCATTGATACGAAGAAAAACACATCTTTGAGTAACAATTGTGTCACCCTTGTGGTCCTTGTGGATGGCGAGTAATCCACTAATCCCCACAGCCACAGCCAAAGGATGGCTTACCTTGTTTTGGTGAACGGGTTGGAGAGCCCAAGATCCTTCCGCGAACCTATCAAGGGCGTATCCCTCCACGTAAAGCGTATTGGGCATTGGCCAGTACAACATTGCAGCGTTCAGCATCTGCGATATGAAAGCTTCCATCCCTCAGAGACCAAATTCAAATGGAGCAGCAAGTGAAGTACAGCAGCTTAAGTTTTGGGACAGTTGCAATTACGTTGGGGTGTGAGATGACGCAATCGGAGACGGCGGCGAGGGTTCTAGCCACCGGGAGGGCGTCGCCGGCGAAGCCCCCGACTGCTGCGCCGACGCCCGTCGGGACAATTAGGACGGACGTGTAGGGCCTCCTGAAGCACGGGGTCCGCGCGTCGGCGGACGGGGAGAAGGGGCGGGCCCCGGTGCCCCGGCGCGGCGCCGCCGCCTGCGATGGCGTGAAGCGCGCGCCTGGGAAGGGAGGAGAGAGAGGGACCGCCATTCGCCTTCGCCGGAGCCCGGGGCGAAGGGAGGGAGAGCGGGCAACGAAAGCGGATAAGGCTCCACCGGGCTAGGCCCACATGCGTCAGCCCAATCGGGTACAAAGCCAGTCTTGAGTGGGCCGGGCCGTCCAGTTTTCCTTCCTGGCTCCACCTGTCAGTCTCTCGGATTTCCACACCCCCACGGCCACGACCACGACCACGAGGGCCCTCCCTCCGCAGACCGCAGCCCGCAGCCCGCACCGCAACCACTGGGCAGACGAGGAGAAGCTTCGCGGACGCCATGTCGTCGCCGTCGCCGCTGTGCGCCGCCTCCTGCTCCACCGCACTCCGCGCGCCACCGCCCCTCCTGCGCTTCCGCCGCTCTGCCGCCCCGGTCTCCGCCTCGGTGGCCCGCGCGGCGCCGGCCGTCTCCGACGACCTCGTCCTCCGCATCGCCGAGCAGCTCGAGGACTCGGTGACCTCCTCCTCCCCACTCCTCGACCCCCTCCGCTCCGCCTCCGCGCTCTCCCTCCTCTCCACGCCCTGGCCCACCCGCCGTTCCAGCGAGGCCTTCCGCTTCACCGACATCTCCTACCTCCGCTCCTTCCCCATCTCCCTCCCCTCCCGGGCGCCCGACCTCGCGCCGCCCGCCTCCCCTTTCCCCTCCCACGTCCTCTTTTCGGACGGGCTCCTCGTGTCCGCCTCCGGCGTTCATGTCAGCGCCCTCGCCGATCTTCCCCCCGGCCGCGCTCGAGACCGCGCCGCCGCGGCGCTCGCCGCCTCCGCTGAATTCGCCCACAAGGACCTCTTCTACGACTTCAACGCCGTTGGGGCGAGGGATGTAGTGGTCGTGCACGTGCCCGAGGGGGTCAAGGCTGCCGACGACCCTGTCCACATCATGTTGGCTTATACCAATTGCGGTGTGGAGAGTATGCTGATGTCCAATCCGAGGATTCTGGTCGTGGCCGAGAAGGAAGCAGAGGTGGCCATCGTGGAGGAGCACTTTGGGGCTGGAGAAGAAGGTGGTTGCTATTGGGCCAATCCAGTAGCGGAGATTATCGTCGATGCTGGCGCAAGGGTTGTTCATTCATACATGCAGCGGCAATCGTTTGGTGCAGCACATACTAAATGGACTGTCGTCCAGCAGGTGAGTCTGCATTTGAGATAATGTTTTAAGATGCTTGAAATTGTAGTTATGAAGTTTGAATGTGATATACTCTTGAAATGGGATAGAATAGTGATGACCAGAGAACCCGATTCTGATTATTGTTGTAGATAAATTATCAGTATTACTCGATTGGGGGCATTGGTCATTCCAGGTTTTCATTGTTTGATGTACCTAATAACTCAAGATAGGTTCCTCCATATTGCTTGTTAATGGTGATTATGAGTATTTGGGTAGTTGTGCTTGCTGTAGTGAGTTGGACTGTGATAGTTCAATGAAGCTTTGTTAAACAAGTGAAATCAGTCTGATTTGTTGCAACACATTATTTTGTGCAGGATACGTCGAGTAAATATGAGTTTGTTGAGGTCAGCACTGGAGCAAAATTGAACAGGCACAATCTCCATATCCAGCAATTAGGTCCTGAGACAGAGACAGAATTGTCAACACTTCACTTAACATCTCAGAATAAGCAGATACATGATCTGCATAGCAAACTGATACTTGATCACCCCAGAGGTTTTTCACGACAGCTCCACAAGTGCATTGCTTGTTGCACAGGAAATAGCATTTTCGATGGCAATATTAAAGTCAACAGGTATTTTGTCATCTAATTACTTGGGTTGTTTTGTCTTCTTTTTTTCCAGGAAAATTTCATCTATTATAACAATCTTTCTAACCTGCATTTTGGAATTTCAGATTTCTAGTTTTGTGCCTGTGCTATATACGTTTTCATTGTTCAATAGCAGTTTCTGAATGTAGGGTATCCTGAGATTATCAAATTTTTGTAGGATAGCTTTATGTTAACTGGAATATGGTATAGGAGCTGCATATTAAATACTAGTGGTGTGTTCATGAAGTAAATTATTAATAATAAGAATTCGGCACAAAGCCAGAAACATTTTTAGCTGTAGCTTATAGCACTTCCCCTATATATAGGTGTTGCAATTTGTTTCTACTATTATAACCATTTTCTTTAATTGTCTAATTCTTAATATGTCCCAAATGAGCAATGTCAATATTTGAGTCATGACACAGTTTTGATCCAGCTGCAATCTGTATTCCCATCCTAAAGTTTTGATGCTCTTAATTTACAGGTATGCACAACAAACTGATGCTGGGCAAGAAACCAAGTGTCTTATCCTATCACCAAAGGCACTTGTTAATGTCAAGCCAAACCTTCAGATTATAGCAGATGACGTGAAGTGTACCCATGGCGCTGCCATCAGTGGTGAGCTTGATCCAAATGAGCTCTTCTACTTCCAAGCGAGAGGCATCAACGCGCAAACTGCAACGGATGCCCTACTATACTTTTTCGGAGCCCATGTGATAAAGCGCATACCATTTAAGCCTATAAATGAGAAGGCATTAGCAGAGTTCAAAGAGTTGCTTGCTTCCTCCAGACAAACAACAGATGAGGCCCTTCTTTCCTGATCTTGTTTGACATAGTTCAACACTTTTTTGTGAGCTGAGAAGAGTAGGGGAGGTAGAAGTATTTCAGCCAAACAAGTGAAGGCGGCACTATATTTGTGGTTGATATGATGTAAAAAGTACCACTCTAGCTTGCAAATGCAGTTTATTTGCAAATGGCTTGTTCCTCTGATCCTCTGTACCGAGAGGAAGATGCCATGAGCTTCAAAGTAGTCATTTTTTTTACATGATACATTAATAACTAGAGTCGACTCTGTACTTGAAAAATATTCTGTAAAGAAATACCTCGGAGCAGCTCCCTGGAACAAATAAAGCTCTTTTTCTATTTCCAAATTTTGTATCTATACACATACAGAAGGTTTACTATTTCTTATCGGGTTCCAGTTGTTACGATGTACAAATTTTCTGTAATTTCCAGCTTAGCTCAACACGATTTTTATCGTGTTTGTGCTTCTTTATGACTGGCTTCTAACTACTCTAGCAACCACAAATGATGCCAAGCTGGAGGCCTAAAGACAAGAGATATTACGAATAATTATTTTCTAAAAAAATCCTTGGTCACTTGCTTTCGTAGCTCAGTTGGTTAGAGCACCCGTTTAGTAAGCGGGAGGTATTGAGTTTGACTCTCAACGAAAGCAAATTTCTTTTCTTTTTTGTTGCCAGCCTCTCTAAGATTTCACTCTGGCATTCAGCCTACCGTTTCCGGAAAGAACTGCCGTTTTTTTTCCTTTTTTGTTCATCGTGACTATAGCATCCAATTTTGAATTTCTGATCATGAAGTTGCAAGCTGGGGAACAAGGGCCGCCTGTCGTCTAAAATTTTATTTTATTTTTCTTCAATACATAGGAAAGTTGGTTATCATTGTATTTATAGTAGAAGAAAAGGAGTCATAGGGGACTCAGAACAAACACACCCCACACCCACACACACCTGCACACACACACACGAAGTCACGAACGATCAGGAGCACCCCTGCGAGCATGTCGTCTAAAATTTTGCTCGCATGACGTGCACATGCTTAACAGTGGGAGTTCAGAAACTGTAAAGCTACGAGCAACAAGCATTGCAGAGTCATTCTGAACTTGTATACATGAAATTACGGGATTTTTATCTAAATTATTGAATGTTGCTATCATTCTGAAACGCAGGTATGCAATATATAGCCATCAAGCCATGCCATTACAATGGTTCAGTTCCACAACATATCACAGCAAACAACTCAGTTCCATAACAGCAACTGTAGTGACAACAACCATCCATATCAGTTATTACAGATAACGAACTCCAACTCCAAAGATTTCACTGCTTCGGAACAACTCCGCATGAATTGCAACCCTTATTAAGCTTTGCTTTTGCTGAACTCTGATGTCGAACCTCTTGGATCGCTCACTGAAGAAAAAGCTGCCTGAAGTTGAACCATTCCGATCGCTCACTGAAGAACAGACACATTCAAGTCACAGCCCAGAATTCAGCAACTGGCCAGCACAACGAGACGCTTACCTTCTTCTTGTGCGAGTCGGACGGCCCAGGGTCTGCTTGCTGGCCGGCGATGTAGAAGAGCAGGCACGAGGCAGCGCTGAGCGCCAGAGAAGCGCCGAGAATGGCAACGACGGCGAGAATCCTTGCACTCTCGTAAGTCTCTTCTAGCCCGCCAACCTGTGCCGTGAGGAACCTGTCCAGAGCAGCGTTGCTCCGGTGAGCCTTGGCGCGGGCTGCGGTCGCGGCTTCCTCGGAGTCGGAGGTGAAGTGCTCGGGGCGGCGCTGCTTCCTGCTGCGAGAAGCTAGGCGGCATGACGAGGACGCCGCCGCCGCTGCCGCGTCCTTCGCGTTGGTGCCGCTCTTGCGATCGCCGGAACTCGACTTTGCGACCGCGGCGTCCATCTCTGGCGGACGCCGCGTTCCGATCAGATGAAATGAAATGGGAAAAATGGCATCCAAGAACGAAGGCATTCAGGGTCAGAGGCCTTACCAGAGCGTCTCGCCATCGAGCCCAGTGCTTCGTTCCTGGCGCCATGGCTTGCATTGACCATCGCAGATAGGCCGGCGGATCGCGGCGTAGCCGGCGCTGAGTCGAGGCCTGCAGAGGGTGGTGGGCCGCCTGCCGCTTCTGAGTACGTGCCAGGATCATGAGCATTGGCGCCGCCCGACCCTGCGCCTCCCATGTCGTTCAAGCGAGTCGGGTTGGGCCGCTTCCTGCTTCGGAGCGGCATGTGGCGGTAGGACGGCGGCGGCATAGCGCGTATGATCGCACGCCTGGCGGGGCGAAATCCTCGAAGCTCTGACCATTCATGGTTAGAAACTCAGAATCAAGACGACAAACAAGAACGGAGGGGGGGGGGGGGGGGGGGGGGGGGCGGGGCGGGGCACCTCGGGCTGGGTTGGAAACCGTACCGAAGTGAGCCGGCGCAGGGTTCTCCTCAGGCATCTCATGGTCCTCGTTCTGGGCGCTCCTGGAGTCTACCCCACGACCGGCATTGCCCGCCGGAGCGACCACCACCGACTCCTCCGACAGAGCCTCCTGCTCCGATGAACAAAGAAAGAAGAGTCAAGAACGGGGAATGCATTTCGGAATTCAGAACCGTCGCTCGCGTCGCCGGAGCAATCGAACTAAGATCACCTTGTTTTCCTCCTCCTCGTCGCTCTCCGACTCCGCCGCGCCATTGCCGCCGGTGTTGCCCGTCCCCGAGATAGCCTCCTGCTCCGAGGAAGCGGCCTCGCGCGCCATGCCGCCCGCGGCACCGGCCACCCCACCCGGCACCGGGACCTCGCCTCCCTGCTCCTCTTCCCCCTCGCGCTCATATCGCTCCATGTCCATCGCGCCTTCTTTGGTTGTGGAGCGCGGAGGGAAGAGAGGAGTTCGAACGAACCCGAGCGGGGGCGGAAGTAGTGGTGGTCGCGGTGGAGGGAAAGCGCAGCGAGCGGTTATGAACTCTGAAGCGGCAGAGACTGCAGCGGTTGTTGCTCTTTGCTCGTGCGGGCGTATGGGGACGCCCGGCGGACCCAGTTGGCAGGATGAGACTGTGGGGCCCTCGCTTCGTTGGCCCTCCTCGCGGGGTGGTGCACTGGGGAAATGTTAATGGCTCCGCGATTTCCTGCTCTGATTTTATGTCAAAAATACTTAAATTCTACTATTCTACGACTTTGTAAGTTTAATTAAAACCTTATGATTAATATTCTTATTTTTTATGAAGACCATCGATTAGATTCAGAATTTACATTCATGACAACCTTGCTCGTAAGATCAACGAACGCAACGGCGTAGAGAGTACTATAACACATAGCGAAATAATAAAAATACATTCACCGATTTCTACCCCCATTCCAAAAGAGAAATGAGATCTAGATACAGTTAAGAATGTGGAATAGTGACGAACATTGTTGCGAGTTTAGTTAGTAAAAGGTAGGCATGATAAATACTATCTTCGTTCCAAAATGTAGTCTGTTTTAACTTTTCTAGATTTATAATATTTGTTATGCATCTAGATATAACATATATCTAAATGCATAGCAGATATTATGAATCTGGAAAATTCAAAACGAACTATATTTAAGAACCGAAGAAGTATAATACAATACTACTACTACAAGCCTACAATCTATAATGGTTGGTGGATCTTTAATATCACTAGCAGAGTGCACGTGCAGCATGCACATGTTGTAGAAAAATCCAAGCATTATCACTATCATACCATTACCATGTTCTTATTATATCCCTACAAGAGAAAAAAACTTTAAATAATTTTTATTAACTTAAATTCATAAGTTTTTCAGCTACAATGCGGATCTTATCCACTTTTAATTACCACACATACCTTATCAACTTAAATTTAGAAAAGGTCGTGTGTGTTACTGCTATAAGTGAAGTTCGAACTAATGGTTCATCCTATATCTCTCTACCACAAGCAATCTTTATACATAACATTGCCTATTTGTTCGCATAGCCTCCAGAGTTTATATCACCAAATAATAATATTAGCAATTCATCTGATCAAGTTGAGCTGCCCCATGTCTTGCCTCCTCGTTCTCTTGTTCCGTCTTCTATGTCGTACTGTCGCTCCTCATTCTCTTCCTTCCTTCCCCATGATTCCTGAATTCTACTTTAACGAGTCAACATAAATCAGCAACCAAAAGAATTTCATGCATATCCGTACACCTAATACAGTGATAGAGCCCATCCATATACATCTGCAGCCGATGTTCTCTGGCTCCGGTGGCTTGTTCCACGTTCGGTTGTTGAGCTGGCTCCGGTGGCTTGTTCCACGCTCGGTTGTTGAGCAGTTAGTGTTTCTCTTAACCTTTGTAGGCTCCGTGAGCAGCTACTGTGCCATGCCTATATCCATCGCGGGCCTATGTGAGATGAACATGTCACCCTTAAATACACAAAGATATGAGAGGAGAACCAGTCATTACAGCAAGGCAAATCATTGAACACCCTACGCGCGAGCACAAAACATCAAAAACCTCAGGGTAGCAAGAGACAAGAGCACGACTGACTGGACTCACGTAGCAATTGGCCGATGGGTTGCACGATTCCGAGCTCAGAGGTGGCATGTAGGGATGGGAGTGAAAGGATCTTGGTAATATCTAGAGAGGGGATGAATAGGCGAACCTGTGAAAACCTGAAAATTCTTATCAGTAGTTAACCTGTCGAAACTTCCGTTCAGGGATAGGAAGTTCCGATGGGTCGGAACTTCCGATCCCTGGTCGGAACTTCCGATAATACAAGGATTTGCAACGAAATTTGAAAACTAAATTGAAACTGCGAAACCTGGCTGAATCAAAAGTTGCATAGTGATACTAGTAATCTTCTGCAACCAACTCTAGCAAGGTCAACAACAAGAATACGTAGATCGGGATAAAACAAGGTTTAGGTCAGCAAGAACTAGATATGAACAATAAGAACAAGACACAAGCAATTTTATCCCGAAGTTCACTTCCACTAAGGAAGTTACGTCTCCGTTGAGGAGCTCACAAAGAGCCAAGTCTTCTCTAACCCTTTCCTCACTCAATCAACCACAAAGGAGGATTGAGTTACTTACTATCAAATCCACAAAGTATTGGGCAATAAAAACTTTCCGGGGCGCACACACACGAGAGAGCGCTCCACGGGCGACGCCGAACCGTCTAGAAGCAAGCATCAAGAGTAACAAATGTGAATCGATACTTGGAGATGCTTCAAGTGCTCATGGGAGGAAGGGGGTTGCCCTCTTTCTCAAGGGAGACAAGTCACACACCTCAATCACTCTCTTACCCAAGCCCTAGCTCAAATCAATGCAAGGATTAGCTCAAGAAGGGAGTGAGGAAGTGGATTTAATGCTCAAGGAGGTGTTTGTCTCGTGTTAGGTCAGCAGCAAATGAAGGAGGGGATAAGGGGGTATATATACCCGACCCGCAAAAACTAGCTTTTATCGTGCAGTTAATGTACTTATCAGAAATTCCGATTAGGGGTCATAACTTCCGACCCACCATTTAATTCCAGGCCGAGAACCCCTGGTCGGAAGTCTGGCCCGACCCCGGTCGGAACTTCCGATCCCTGATCGAAGCTTCCGACCAGGCTGAAATCTGCTAGTTTAAGTCTTCTAAGCTTCGATTTAGTCTCTTACTTGTTTTTGGCTTTTCTACTAAGCACTCTAGCATCTTTAGAACAATTTTTCGCATCCCTCTTAATAGTACGGCGTTTTCTATACTCAAATTCAAAATAGAAAATAAATTAAACTATTCTTTGAGCTCCAACATCGTCCATTAAGCAATTTAGCATCCTTTTACGCGTATTTTTCATTTCATTGCATCATAACCTGTTCAAAACTCGATAAACGCATTAGCTCCTTAATTATGCATATCATCAATACCAAAATCCACTTAGGGGGGCCAAATGCACTTTCAATCTCCCCCTTTTTGGTGATTGATGACAACACAATTAAGGCTCACAAATAAAATCATATATCGGTTTTGAACCAATCATATAGTTGAGCTCCCCCTTAATATATGCATTTTTCTAATGGAATCAAAAGCGGCCTCAAATGCCATTTGCACAAATTAAGAGAGCTCCCCCTATATAATTGAATTCGTGGGGTGCAAAGTGTGACAATTAACATCCGTGATGCATATGACAACATATATCACAATAATAAAGTGAAAAAAATAACCAAGTCATGATCATCACAAGCATTTAAGGTTCTAAGATCACACTAGCATAACAAGCCTTGAATAAGTCTTACAAGTTCAAAGTCTCACTTGGCACACCACACGAATACATATTGATTGTCATACAAGTCCACAAGGTACCGATATGATATGATAGATAGATAGATAAGACAACCATCATTCATCCATGGCCTATGGTGAGCTCAATCGCCCTTTGGCATCATGCACCAAAAAGGAGAGGCCCTTCCATAGCCACTAATCATCATCATGGTCGCCGTTGTTGTCCTTCGGCTCGGTCGAAGAGTTGGCAGCAGGAACGTCTTCTTCTTCTTCTTCTTCATCTGACTCCTCACGCCCACCCAAATCTTCCTCAAAGTCTTCACCATATTGAGGAGCACCAAACAATATAGATGGGTCGCTTATCCCCTCCCAAGGGTTGTAGAAGACGGGAGGAGGTGGAAAGTCCATAAGGGCCCGAACCGGTGGGTGTGGAATGTCGCTCTTGGCCATGATCTCCTTTTGCCTAGCTTTAATCTTGAAGAGCTGCTCATCTACATATTTCTTGTCCGCATGAATCTCTTCGGTGTTGTGACGTCCCACATTGAAACAAGCAAAGAGACCTTTGGATATGAAGCCAAGAATACACTTCTTCTTCGGTGCCCTAGGAGGTGAACCACGTGAGGTAGAGGGACCACGAGAAGTAGAAGGACCACGAGAGTTAGATGGAGCTTGAGAACTAGATCCTTGAGATGACTCGGCAGCTCTTCTTGGAGGTGCATGCTTGCCAAGCTTGACAAGTCGCTCAATGGTGCCCTTGCTTGGCCTATAGACTTTGAGCTTTTGGCTTTCTTGTTAAGTATGAAACACTTACAACCAAAAACTCTAAAGTAATGCACCTTAGGTTTGTTACCAGTGATTATCTCGTAGGGTATCTTGCCCAAATATTTATGAATGTAGAGGCGGTTGATAGTATGGCAAGCGGTGTTGATTGCTTCCGCCCAAAAGATATCCGGAGTCTTGTACTCATCAAGCATGGTACTTGCGGCTTCAATCAATGTCCTATTCTTTCTCTCCACTATGTCATTTTATTGAGGAGTGTATGGAGCGGAGAATTCATGCTTGATTTCTTCTTCATCAAAAAAATCTTCAATATTGGTATTCTGAAATTCTGAATCATTGTCACTTCTTACATTCTTGATCTTCAACTCATATTCATTTTGAGCTCTTCTAATGAATTTCTTGACAATTCCCTGCACTTCACTTTTATCGAACACAAAGAACACCCAAGTGAAACGGGAAAAATCTTCAACAATGACAAGACCATATTTGTTATCGCCAATGCTAATATAGGCAATTGGTCCAAATAAATCCATGTGTAAGAGCTTCAAAGGTCTTGATGAAATCATGATGTTCTTGGCGGGATGTGGAGCACCAACTTGCTTCCCGGCTTGACATGCACTCTGATCATCTCTTACCCAAGCCCTAGCTCAAATCAATGCAAGGATTAGCTCAAGGAGGGAGTGGGGGAGTGGATTTAATGCTCAAGGAGGTGTTTGTCTCGTGTTAGGTCAGCAGCAAATGAAGGAGGGGGTGAGGGGGTATATATACCCGATCCCCAAAAACTAGTCGTTACTGTGCAGTTAATGTACTTATCGAAAATTCTGATCAGGGGTGGGTTCCGACCCACCATTTAATTCCAGGGCAAGAACCCCTGGTCGGAAGTCTGGTCCGACCCCGGTCGGAACTTCCGATCTCTGATCGGAACTTCCGACCAGGCTGAAATCTGCTGGTTTAAGACTTCTAAGCTTGGATTTAGTCTTTTATTTATTTTTGACTTTTCTACTAAGCACTGTAGCATCTCCAGAACACTTTTTCGCATCCCTCTTAATAGTACGGTGTTTCCTATACTCAAATTTAAAATAGAAAATAAATAAAACTCTTCTTTGAGCTCCAACACCGTCCATTAAGCAATTTGGCGTCTTTGTACGCGTATTTTTCATTCCATTGCATCATAACCTGTTCAAAACTCGATAAACGCATTAGCTCCTTAATTATGCATGTCATCGACACCAAAACCCACTTAGGGGGGCCAAATGCACTTTCAGGGAGCCGCCACGCCGGCCTAAAGAAATGGAACTACGATACAGAGCAATGCGCAGCGGTGCGGTGTCACACGATGGCGGCGGCCATGAGCACGGACAACGCCACGCTGAAGATGTCCGCGGCCACGGTGAGGCGGCCCTTGGGGCCCCCGCGCTCTGCGCCCTCGAAACGGACGCCGTGGGCACCGCTCTTGGTCACACGCATCCGGCCGCGGGCTGCGGGCGGCCACCTGCTCGAGCTGAGAGATGACGTTGCTTGCCGAGTCCCGAGTCGCGAATCGCATGCCACCGTCCCGGTGGCCCCTCGCGGAGCCCCGTCGAACAGAGGCGAGAGGTCGAACCCCGCGGAGAGAGAGATCAGGTGGAACGCGTTCAGCGTCTCCGGCGGCTCGTCCTCGTCGCCGCCATCCTTGGCAGCGCAGGCAGGCTCGGCCGGCGGCTCGGTGACAGCATTGACGGGCCTTGCGACGGAGGACAGACAACTTCTTGAACCACGTCGTCTTGACGATCTGGGCAACGGTGATGCGTGTGTCCCGGTTGGGGTCGAGCAGCCTGGGGATGAGCCTTCACGCCTCCGTGGACAGCCACGGCGGGCAGTGGTAATCCACACGGCTCATCTTCCTGAACATGGCGGCGATATTGTCCTCCTGGAACGGGAGCGAGCCGGTGAGGAGCACGTAGAGGATGACCCCGCACGACCAGATGTCGGCCTTGGCGCCGTCGGCCCGTTGCCAGAGATGGGATGGGGTCAGAGGGAGCGAGGACGAGCTGCGATCGGAGGAAGGGGGTCGGCGAACATGCACGGAAGGAAGGAGAGGGGGGATGGAATCGAGGCCGCGTAATTGGCGGGCGGGACTGGGTGCGGGTACGCCGACGGCTAAAAAATTTTCGCGGTGAAAAAAGGAAGAGGAAAACACCAGAAATATTTTCCTACCTACAGTTTTTTCACGTTCCAAAAAACTTTCTACCACTTTAGTGCTGACAGGTGGGGTTGATGTGAGGGGTATAGGGATGTTTTTTTGGTGAAAAGTGTTTTCATTTGTTTTGGACCTTTATAGTGTAGTTTTTGGTGAAAAGTGTTTTCAATTGTTTTTAAATTTTATAGTGCAGATGAGTATACTGTACTACGATCTCATTCGACAAATTTATCAACATGCAAATTTGGATTACACCTGGAATGGCTTGCTATTCGCTATTTATCATATATGGTAATAAGTGACTGTTGTCGCCGGACCTAACGAGTGGGCCACGACTGTCGAGCCGGACGGTCGGGTCTCGTGCCTCGCAATCCTGCAAGCAAAGAGCACGTCCCCGTCGATGCACGCAGACCACGGACGAATCTACAGGCACGCAAAGGAAGAATCAACAGTCGGACGGTCGCATCGCGAAAGCCCCCCGCTGCGGTGCTGCCTGTTCTGCGTCGCATGGAGCGAGACGGTCGGGCCCCACATGGCAGCCGCGGCTGACAGCCACGCAGTCGCGAGCACAGAGCAGGAGCAAGCCGCAGCAACGACTCGTCCGGCGGCGAGCGAGCGGGCGATCGGTCATGTGAACGCCGCAGCAAGAACCCCCCTCCCCTGTGAACATTCGAACCAGAGCCGAGACGTTCCAGAGCAGCACGCACCAACACCGACGTGCGGGTCCCGCTCCCACGGGCCCACGCGTCAGTAGCCTCACCCGCACGGACCAACCGTGGCTTCTCTCTCATCTCCTGCGAGCGCTACACTACAGTCTACATCGACAGGAACGGAAAGGGCGGCGTAGAAAAAAACACCGACATGTGGGGCCGCACGGTGCGGCTGTTCCCGTGGCCCGCATGTCATCCCGTCGGTTGGGGGCGTCCCGTACTCCCGTCCGGACGCGACGGCGTTATTAAACGCACAGGTGGTTGTGCGGGCCGGGCGCCGGGGGCGCGCGCTCGCAGATGGATCCGCTCGCGCTCGCCTCGCGTTGCGTGTGGCAGGCGGCCAACTCAGCCAGCGCCGGCCAGGCCATTTTAACCACTTTCCCCCTTTTGCCCCTCGCATACCCGGGGCTTCTTTGCGTACAAGACCACGGTGCTTTGCGAACAATCATCAGGGAATCCCCCTCGGGGGCATATCGCTTTCCGTGATCATACCACGCACGCCCTCTTTTCGTTGCAGCCCTCTAGGGCTGGTGCTGCAAGAACAACCGGCCGCTGCTCCAAATTCTTGCGGTTTCCACGGGGAAACTACTAGCAGTGCTTGTACTGTTCGACAGTACATCGTCTTTTGATGTGCTCTATGCTAGGATTGCGCACGGTAACTAGTGATAGAGAACATGCTACGGCCATAATAAACTTTAGTTTGATAGCTACGCATCCAGTGTGGTATATGACGTACCATCTGCACTAAAATCAATTGGGTTGGGTAGAAGCCGGTGAGGCTGCTAGTATTTTTCAGCTTTACAATAAATATCCATAAAAGAACAAAGTTATATTTAACGAGGCCAAACTATCACATCGTGGTGCTAGCTTCGGGTGCGCATATGAGCCCCAGTTCACCCCGTATACGATTTTTGTATTTTGACCTTTTGATTACCGCTTCCCTTCTATCTTGCCTCGGTAATCACCTTTTTCTTACCAAACATACGCAGTTGTGCACGCCTGAGTGGTCATGTAGTCACACGATATTGACGTCACCTATCCTTACCTTTGCCATCGTGTGGCTAGGTGACGCTAATATTCGTGCAAGCTTGTGAATTTTAAGATGCGAGTCTTCAAACTTGACGGAGATGGTAGAAAGAAACGAGACATCGAGTATATTATTTTTTTTCCTAAAAAAATCATTTCAGTATGAATCGGCAGACGAAGAGTGAAAAAAAAATCTATGTATAGTATCTCTAAAAAGAAACCGGATACCACAAAAGCTTTTGCATGCAGATTGAACACATCACTCGGTCCGTGCAGCTGCGGTTGCTGAATGCAATTCACCGCCCATCCACATCAACAACCCCAACAGTGCACACCGTCTCATCTAAAATCCCAGAAGCAAAGGAAAAAAAACAAAAACAAAATGAAAACACTGAAATACCCGTCAAGCCCTCAACGCACACGCCCCCAATATTTATTCGTCACCAACACCCACTATTCCATCTATTTTTCCTTCCCCCCCACACAGCCACACTTCCACCACCGCGGCCTCCTCCTCTCGCCTCCTCGCCTCTCCCTTCATCCTCACCACGTCCCGCGCGCTCCTCTCGACGCCGCCGTCGCCGCCGCCCTCCGAGCCGCCTAGGGTTTCTCCGCCCCCCGGGCGCGTCGCAGCCACGTCGCCCACGGCCATGGTGATCACGGCCGAGCCGCGCCCGCCGCCTCCCCCGGGTCCCCTCGCCGACGCCGCGGCGGTGGAGGCGGCGGCCGCGGCCGCGGGCACGTCGAGCGCGCGCCACGCCGCCCCCGACTTCTCCTCGTTCCCGTCGCTCAAGACGTGGGGGAGCCACCGCGTGCTTCGCTGCGCCGCCCACGTCAACCGCGCCGGCGACGCCATCGCGAGCGCCAACGCTGCCGCCAGGCGCGCCCCGGGGAAGGCCGACGCGGGCGCGGAGGAGAAGGCCCCGCGCCACCCGAATGGGGCGGGAGCAGGGAGCAGCGACGCCGCTGCCGCGGCGGCGGAGGAGGACGCGGAGCCTGCCGCCGCCTCGCGGCCGTTGAAGCTGCGCACCCGGCGGCGCCCCAAGTTGGCGGCGCCGCCCGCGAGCGCGTCGCCGCCGCCCGAGCGGAGGCCGTCGCGGGCCCGCGCGGAGCCCCTCGACCGGGCGCGGTTCTCCGTGACGCTCACGGCCGAGGAGATCGAGGAGGACGTCTACGCCGTCACCGGCGCCCGCCCGCGCCGCCGCCCTAGGCGGCGGCCCCGCGCCGTGCAGAAGCAGCTCGATGTGAGTCCCCTGCTCTCCCGTCCTCCGTCCCTTCGCCCCCCTCCACTCCCAGGGACCCGCTCGTAATTTCGTAAAACCTCCCGTCCCCAGATGCTATTCCCCGGCTCGTGGCTGTCGGAGATCACCGGCGAGTCCTACCGGGTGCCGGACGACCGGTGAGAGGAGCGGGCGGACCCCGTCGCCGGCCCGTCGAGCACCGCGGAGCCGTCGGCGAGGACGCAACGCAAGGAACCCGCAAGGCAAGCGAATTCGCCAATCGCACCCCGGTGTTGCTAATTCTTTCTTTAGCCCGTCTCCTGCTGGTGATGTTACCGTGATCTAATCAGCTACCAGTAATTATTATAATTATTAATTGATCGAAATAGAATGCTAGTAGCAGTAGCAGCAGCAAGCAGCAAGTGACTCGTATCAAGTTGTTATCTTTAGCGAAAGTACGTAAAGGGATGGTTTGGTCTGGTGCGTGCTGGTGTTGGCCCTTGATGGCGCATTTTCTTATTAACATCTGGATTCCAATGCTGGTGCTGTCTTGCTCCTCGCGTCGCTGTTTCGTAAAATCGTCTCCATGAAGTTGCATTGTCGCACAGATTTGGAAAATACTGACTCATACTTACCATGTTTGTTCATTAGTACGTTTATTCGTAGTTAATTTTCTGAAAAATTTGATCTCGGCATACGGCAGTGAAGATCGCAGCACAATTTTATTCCACAGCCGTAGTTTTGCTAGGATGATCAAGATGAGATATGAGAGTGTTATGTTTGGTCACATACCGGGTGAGCTTTTACCGGCAACGGCTAGGGACTGACTAGGGTGGTATGGTTCAGTGCCCGGGCCACATGGTCAAGGCCCAGACGGACCCCTTTGAGCACGAGCACGGCTGTTCGGCCGACACGCGGGCTCGTCCTGCGCCGGGAACCGAACAGTTTGCCCGGTGGGCAGGGCCTTTTCGTTGCCTGTTTTAGCGCCCAGGGAGGGCCCGCCTGCCAGGGGGAGGCCGGAGTTGGTTGACACATATCCAATCCCGGGTGGTCCCGGCCGGTGGACCTTCCAAGCCTGGTGTCTGGTGACGCCGCGCCGCCGGTTTGTACGCTTGCTCGGTCCGTGATGTGGCGGCCTGGCCGGTCCATGGGCTCGGTCCACGCGCGCCCCATGCGGTGGCGGTTACGCGCGGGCTGGCTGGCTGTCATGTGTTAAACGAGTTGTGTTAATAGTAACAAGTTGTTTCGGGTCGGTTTATTAGGCTCTCTGCTGGCCACGGGTTGACACCGAAACTGCTCACGAGCTTTGACTACTGATGGTGACTGGTGAGGAGTGGAAGCCCTTAATAAATGGCCTTCGATCCTCCGCCGCCGTCTGATGGGCGGCGCACGGCTGCGATCGCACGGCGCACCAAACTGCCCGGGAGGGGCTCCGAACAAGTTGCGCGCAAATGTGGTTGGACCCTTGGAACACCATGCCTGATGCCTAGGCGTACATGGAGGAGGATCCATGTTACCCTGCAAGTGCAAGCAAGGCAGGCAGGCAGCCCCACTCCTTGCTAATCCCTTGAAAACAAAAAAAAACCCCACTCCTTGCTCCTTTCGGGAGCGCTGTGCCTGTGCTTCCTTCGCAAGGCTCGCCGCTCCTGCGGTCTTTCTTGCAGAAATTCAGAGACCCCAACAGGGAACGGACGGACAGAAGTCTACTGGGTAGCCGGCCTGTCAGGTCGCTGGGCTGCGCAGGCGACGGCAAATTTACTGCGGTGAAAAGTGCGTGGTCTTTGCTATCGAAGTAGCAGTGGTACGACCGGGCCCTACTACTTAGTACTTACTACTCGCGGCCGCGTGTAGAGAATACCGGACCTGGCCCAGCACCGGTTACGGGTCGTGCGTGCATGTAGTAGGAAACAGTACGTTGTTGGCGCTGCGTACTTCCCTGCTGCTCGGCCAGGCCGGCAGGCAGGGGCATCGTCCGCGCGCCTGCACGCCGGGTCCACGGATCACATGGTACCCAACACATTCGTAGCTAACGTACTACGTGATCGATCGAACTCGCAGCGGTTTCTCTTCTATAGTAAGATGCACTAGAAATTCTATCGGCCGGAGACAATGTTTGATGCCTCCCCGAATTGTCATCGGCATCGACCGATATCGATATGCTATGCAAACCTTTTGTGGCTGTCGTGGTCCTGCTCGTACCCGGTTTTGCCAGTGCCCGGATCAGTGTTGCGTGTGCTGACAAATCATTATTCAAACGGGTTATTCTCCATTCTCGCCGTGTCAAGACGCACAGTACCTTTTTTTTTGTTTCGAGAACTTATTCCCCGTTCTCGCAGTATTAAAACCACACCGTACTTTTGTTTTTTTTTTGAGGGGGAGAAAAACAGCACGTATTGAGTTACATGACCGACCATGGCATACAGCTTGTTATCTTCAAAAGGCTAGTACAGTTATACACACGAACACGACCGCCGTGAGCTGAGGAAAAATGTTTGAGCGACACGTTAGGCGTTTCCAACACAAAATTAAAGTGAGTGTGAAGATTGCGCGTTGCATCCACACAGACCAAATATAGCAGATCTCGAGCCGGGCGAGTTTGTAAAATAGAGAGCCAGGTGAGCTCGAGCTGGACGCTCTAGCTAGCTAGCCAGCTGTCGGCAGCGCCCAGCCCGTGCCGCTCCTCGGGCTCCACGCACGCGCGGACCATGTCGTCTGCCACGTAAGATTCCTCGTAAGTAACAGTGGTTTCCCAATCCCAACCCTGCATAGCTGAGCCTGAGCGCTGATCAGCTGAACGGGCAGGTTGCAGGCAGACTCCACGTCTCCACTGGAATTGAGGGCAAGAAAGAGAGAGAAGTAATCGGGGTGGTGCGATGGGAAGATGATACTACTAGTAGCAACTCTGATGGAATCTCAGAGTGGCGTGTGGAATCAAGGGAAATGCTTCTTTTCTGGTCGAGATGACCTCTCGCTCTGCCCTTTTCCGTTCCCTTCCCTTGCTTTGCTTTCCGTGGGCAAGCGCAAGGCCGAGATCCCGTTTGGTCTGGTAGCATAGTTACTGTAATAGTTACTGTAGCCAATTTTGACCATTAATTAGGGATATTAAATAAAATTAGTTTACAAAACTAACTCTACAACCCCTGCGCTACTTCGCGAGACGAATCTAATAAGGCTGTTGACCACATAATTAGAGGATATTTACTGTAGTATTACTGTAGCTAATTATAGATTAATAGACTCATCAGATTCGTCTCACAAAGTTGCACCATCTGTGAAAAAAAATTGCAAATAAACTCCGTTTAGTACTTCATGCATGCAAGATTCTCTTGTAGCACTAAGTGTGCTAGGGAGAACCAAACGGACCCAATGCTGCGCCTGTGTGGAGCCTTGACGCCTTTCAACAGTGCAAGTTGATGATGCCCCGTCATGCGTGGTGGGCAAATATCAAGGTCGCCAGTGCCATTTCGTTTGGGAGAGAACTGTGAGGTGCTACATGGGTTTCGGACTCCCAATAGTAGCTAGCTATCGGGCACTGGCGCCAGGCGTCATCGGGTCGCAGCACTAGGAATCAGAAGAAGCGTTCAGAAGTCAGAAACCACGAATCAAAGATTGGACGATCGGAATTGGCACCAGTAACCTCCGTACGTTTTTCCACTCCTGGGTACCTGATGGACAGGGACGTTGCATTGCATCCTTTTGGCCCAGCATCCACCCCAAAGGCACAAAGGCTTGGGAGACAAGTTTCAGTTTTTTTTTAAAAAAAAATCTTCAAGGCTGACACAATACACTAGGCCGCTGGCAGAGTCAGTACCTAGTGCCGTACCTAGGTGGTAGCTATCTACTTGTAAAGAATACTTGCAAGAGAGTGAAAACAAGAAACGTGCCAAAGGGTTGCTTGTATACACGACACGTTATCATGTACTCCATCCGGATCATATCCCCGTCACAGTGCATAGAGGTAGCACTACCCCTGTTGACAAGTGACAGGACGAGGACAGCGTCGAAAGGCTTTCCATGGGCGTCATAGAATTGCTCCTTTTCCAGAGAAGCCTTTTCGGTTACCATCCAACAGGCAACAGCAACAGGGGGTTTTGCTGTTTGGTGAGAAACAGTGTCACAACAGTAGTGAAGAACATGAGAGATTGAGAGTTCTTTCTCACAGGATCCTGGTGCAAATTCTATCCCAGCTCGGCACGGGAAATGTGAAAGATCAGTTCAACCTGATCTCAAACAAAAATTTAGCACGTTTATCGGTTTGGAAATAACAAGGAATTCAACAGCTTCAAAGGCTACATGCAATTTACAGCTCAAGGCAAAGATAGATGGTGGACCAGCAATGACTAGTGTAAGGACATGGGAGCTAACATTCTACCATTAGAATACCAACACACACACATCAGGCAAGTACAAACATCGAAGTAATAGTACAGCAGCCTTGAGAAATGATTATAGCTGTTCTATAAATCAATAACTCAGTGATTTCTACACAATATATATTAAACACGTTATTGTGCTTCTCCAAATCCAGGAACCCTGAAACAAAGAAGAACCAAAGAAATTAATTTAACTATAATCTCTGTAGTTAATATTCAAGATCATCATAGTCAACATCTAAAGATCAAAACATAATATTAAGAAAGGCTCACTGCATTGGTACAGCTTCCATTGTTTTGGTAGGTAAGATTGTTCTGAATTCTGGGAACATATTTATCCTAGTTCATGGAGTCGAAACCAAAACAAAGGTTTACATTCATCAGTTAAGTTCATGAGTCAAGACGATCAATATGATAGCTATGAAGCCCGTTGTTTCAAAAAAGAAGAAGCTATGAAGCCATTATCCGAGGTTCTATCATATATGCTTCCCATGTAAAAGCAATGATAAAATACCCATACATTTCTCTTTATTCAGTATGTTATCTGAACATAAATTGTAACGGATGAATCATAAAACTGCTCTATAGCTTTACCATTATTCACAACATATAAATATTTTCTTTGAAAAGCAAGATGGGAGTACTCTGTTAAACAATTCCACCAAGCATTAACCCTGCTACAACTTAATGGTACCTTAGCTAGTACAACAGGTCAACAATCCCTGTCAAAACCACCTACAGAAAGTGGATACCCTCAATTCAGAAGCTCAACAATGCACCCAAAATTTATCTTGGGCAGATAATATTCACCTCAATCATAGGACGGAGACCGCACAACGGAGGAGTAGTAGTGGGCCTCCAACTCCTTGAGGCTTGCTGCCGCCTCCTGCCCAATTCTCTCCAGCATTCTCTCTGTTCCCTCCGCCTGCTGACCAAGCACCTCAATCCTCCTATCAACATTCTCATTCAACGAAGCAAGCCCAGAAAAGATGGCTGTTCTCTTAAGTTCCGACACCAATTTCAACAGCGAGTCTGCTGAATGTACCTGAACAGAAGGCATAAGACAATATCAGAAATTTGAAGTTCAGAACTGATACATGGCACTTATTGCCAATTTCGTCATATCTAGAATTAATTTTTTTTTAAAAAAACACATTAGGTAAATAAGTGACTTCACATGTATGATATAAAGTTTTGCAGAACATCACCTTTCCTCTATAGCATATGGAAGGGAAAAAGGTTATGGGATCCCAAAGGTTATTCACCTGGCTATGATGATCACTACAGTTGTAGCTTGTAGGGTAAGCTCTTCTTGTCATTCTATCAGTTGTGTTTACGATGGAACACCAATCTTCTACATGCATGACATTGAAATGCCATCCAAGTTCTCATGCTACTGAAATGCCATCCAGGTTGTCATGCGCCAAAACCTTATTACCCCTCGTGCTTTAAACATCTACACGTGTTCAACATAAATCGTACCTCTATGTTTTCATTCTAGTAAAATCACATACTCATTTTGTTCTCATGGAAGGTCTCACATAACTCCGCCTGTGTTGGTTCCCAACATAGCCGGTCCCAAGCCCGGATAAAGAAGGAGGGTTGTGTTAGGTTTGGCGAACCAGCGTAAAAAAAAACAGCCACTCTAATGGATATGAAACCCATAAGGAACTCGTTGGGGCGTAACCCTCTTAGCGACGCGCTACATCGGAACCCGGGTGTGGTGTTAAATGGGCAAGGGCCGGGTCGCCATCCCCCCAAGGGCGCGTCGTATCGTGACCTGGGTACGATGAAAAGTGAGCAAGGGTCAGGTCGTCACAGCCTGAGTGGCGCGCTACATCTGCGCCCGGGTGTAGTGGAAAATGAGCAAGGGTCTTCGCACTTCCCTTGACGGGTGCGAAGGGTAAGGAAGTTAGCCGAGCCAACTAGGATTCGCATAGGTAGCTGGAACGTAGAATCCCTAACAGGCAAGTTGCGGGAGCTAGTTGATGCAGCAATTAGGAGGCATCTATGCTTTCAGGAGACTAAATGGAAGGGTCAAAAGGCGAAGGAGGTTGAGGATACTGGCTTCAAGCTTTGGTACACGGGGGCAACACCGGGTAGGAATGGTGTAGGTATCTTGATCGATAGGAGCCTTAAGGATGGAGTCGTAGAGGTTAGGCGGCGAGGCGACCGGATTATCCTGGTCCGGATAGTAGTTGGAGACCCAGCCCTAAATGTGATCAGTGTCTATGCCCCTCAGGTAGGTCTTAGTGAGAGCACCAAGAGGCAGTTCTAGGAAGACCTAGATAGCATGGCAATTACCGTTCCTAGCAGCGAGAAACTCTTCATAGGAGAAGATCTCAACGGCCATGTGGGTGCGACTAATGTAGGGTTTGAGCGAGTGCACGGGGGCTTTGGGTATGGTCGCAAGAGTCAAGAGGGGGAGGATATTTTGAACTTCGCGTTGGCCTACGACTTGTTGATAGCGAATACCCTTTTTAGGAAGAGAGAATCCCATCTTGTGACCTTTCATAGTGGACAACACCCGAGCCATATCGACTTTATCCTTGCTAGGAGGGAGGATAGACGGGATTGCTTAGATTGTAAGGTAATACCCGGGGAGTGTGTTGTCCCTCAACACAAGCTTGTGGTGGCGGACTTTCGTTTTCGGGTACGTGTCCATCGAGATAAACACTCCAAGATTGCGAGAACGAAGTGGTGGAAGCTTAGAGGGGAAGTGGCGCAAACGTTCAAGGAGAGAATGCTAGGTGAGGGGCCCTGGGAGGAAGGAGAAGATGCAGAAGAGATGTGGCTAAAGATGGCAATATGTGTTCAGAAGGTGGCTTCAGAGGTGTTTGGTGAGAGTAGGGGAGGCAAACAGGAAGGGAAAGACACCTGGTGGTGGAATGACGAGGTGCAAAGGGCTATTAAGGAGAAGGAGTGTTTCAAGCGCCTCCACCTTGATAAGAGTGCAGCCAACATCGAGAGCTATAATTTAGCGAAGAGGGTTGCAAAGCGAGCTGTGAGCGTAGCAAAGGGTAAAGCGTATGATGACCTGTATCAGCGGCTAGCCACGAAGAAAGGGGAGAAGGACATCTATAGGATGGATAGGATCCGCGAGCGGAAGACAAGAGATATCAACCAAATCAAATGCATCAAGGATGGGACAGATCGACTTCTAGTGAAGGATGAGGAGATCAAGGACAGATGGCGAGAATATTTTGATAAGTTGTTAAATGGGGAGAATGAGGGCCCTACCCTTGAGTTAGATGACTCTTTTGATGACACCAACAGACGCTTTGTGAGGAGAATTCAGGAGGCTGAGATCGGGGAGGCGTTGAAAAGGATGAAGGGGGTTAAAGCGATGGGCCCTGATGGTATCCCCATTGAGGTGTGGAGATGCCTAGGTGCCAAAGCGATAGTATGGTTAACTAAGCTTTTTAACCTTATTTTTCAGTCCAGCAAGATGCCTGAAGAATGGAGAAGTATATTAGTACCAATCTTCAAGAACAAAGAAGATGTTCAAAGTTGTACTAACTACCGTGGGATTAAACTGATGAGCCATACGATGAAGCTTTGGGAGAGGGTTATCGAGCACCGTCTAAGAAGAGTGACAAGTGTGACCCAAAACCAGTTTGGGTTCGTGCTTGGAAGGTCGACCATGGAGGCGATTTTCTTAATCCGACAGTTGATGGAGAGATATAGAGAGCAGAAGGACTTGCATATGATTTTTATTAACCTTAAGAAGGCGTATGAAAAAATACTTAGAAATGTCATGTGGCGTGGTGGGGGCCTTGGAGAAGCACAAAGTCCCAACTAAGTATATTACCCTCATCAAGGATATGTATAAGGATGCGATGACGTTTATCCGGACATGTGATGGTGACACCACTGACTTTCCTATTAACATAGGCCTACATCAGGGGTCAGCATTGAGTCCTTATTTATTTGCCTTGGTGGTGGATGAGGTCACAAGAGACATACAAGATGATATCCCTTGGTGTATGCTCTTTGCTGATGATGTGGTGCTGGTTAACGAGAGTAGGAAAGGGGTTAATAGGAAGTTAGAGCTGTGGAGACGCACGTTAGAGTCGAAAAGGTTCAGACTCAGTAGGACCAAGACCGAGTACATGATGTGCGATTTCAACGCGACTAGGCATGAGGATGGAGATGTTAGCCTCGATGGGCAAGTGGTGGCCCAGAAGGATACTTTTTGGTATTTAGGATCGATGCTTCAAAAGGATGGCAACATTGATGAAGATGTTAGATATAGAATCTCAGCTGCCTGGTTGAAGTGGCATCAAGCTTCTGGCGTCCTATGTGACAGAAGGGTGCCACAAAAGTTAAAAGGTAAGTTCTATAGAACAGCGATTCGTCCGACGATGTTATACGGTGCTGAATATTGGCCTACAAAAAGACGACATGTCCAACAACTGAGTGTAGTAGAGATGCGGATGTTGCGGTGGTTTTGCGGGCACACACAAAGGGATAGAGTCCGGAACGAAGTTATTCAGGATAGAGTCGGGGTGGCACCAATTGAGGAGAAAATTACCCAACATCGATTAAGATGGTTTGGACATGTCCAACGGAGATCCCCTGAGGCGCCGGTGCGTAGTGGGGTTCTGAAGCAGGCTGAAAATGTAAAGAGAGGTAGAGGTAGGCCTAAACTGACTTGGGACGAGTCGATTAAGAAAGACCTTAAGGAGTGGAATATCTCCAAAGAGGTAGCTTTGGATAGGAGCGCTTGGAGACTCGCCATCCACGTACCTGAAGATCCGTGATCTTTGTTTTTTTATGGGTTTCATCTCTAGCCTACCCCAACTTGTTTGGGACAAAAAGGCTATGTTGTTGCTGTTGTTGTTGGAAGGTCTCACATAATCAATGTTATTAAGTCGTCCAATTAGTCATGACTAATCAGTCCCTGGATCTTGACCAGGCACTTTGAGGAGATTAGGTTGACTAAAAACCTAGTCATCCACTGTTGGCTTCCTCTTCTTGATGCTCGCGTTTAATCACTGTGCTGAGCTCAAAAATTGCCGGCCTGCCGCTCAACAAAACCTTCAGCTCCACTGGATTACGAAGATGAGCCACTCCTGGCCCTCCAACTATATTGGGTAGCAGAGTAGGCAGGTCAAGTATCCTGCCGAGTAGCCAAATAATCGAACCTAATCGACAACTATCACAAACTGTCACCTAGTCAGTACCCTTACGAGTTTCGACTAGGCTTGACTAGGCGATTTGAAAGCATTGCACCTAATAGGCCACATCTTTGTACTTCATATCACCAAGTGGGATCCAAATATCCAGTTCAATTTTACACAGATATCTAATCTTGCTGCTTCAGCATATGTGTTATAGGCGTCTGATACCAGACACAATGATCCTGGGATCACTAGGAGTAAACACTAAACACTGCCAACAGCAGGTGGTGTCGGCTACCAGGGGAGGGCTGGACCATTGGGAAGACTAATTAATTTTTCTTCACTGATTGATTGATTGCCTCTTACAGCGCATTAGAGCTGGCCTAACAAGAGATGCTAACAACCTGTAAGTAGCTAACAGCCATCCTCTTATCTAGATGACAACCTTATCTCAACTAATACTATCTCTTCTGTGTAAGGGAGTCTGGATAATCCCTGGCCCTGATTCACACCAATAACAATATGCCTGCTGCATAACCTGGTTATCTCAAGCTAAAAGGTTAAGATTATGGCTCTTGATGATTCCGTTATTGGATATGCCACAAACTGATTACAACATATCTACTGGGTAATCTAACTCCTTATTTAGTAATGTAATTGAAAGGGAGCCAAGTTGAGACTGTCAAAACTCAAAACCTGGAAGAACATTTATGTCTTGATTTGTAGTATATGTTTCAAATAATGTACATGATTCTATCTACTCATACCTAAGCAGTATAATCACTCCATTTTTTTTCTCATGTATTCAGAAAAATAACTAGGGTATGCTTGATTGAAACAAAAGATTTAGAATCGAATCGGCGGAGCAGGTCCATACCATGCGGGCTGCGCGCATCTCCATCTGGAAGGCCTCCTGCGAGTTGCGCACGGGCGGGTCGTTGACCTGACCATGGCATCACGAGCTAGGGTTAGTCAGAGTGCTTCGGGGCTGCCGGATGCAAGGGGGAATAGGGCGGGGGGCCGTACGCGGGCGATGTTGATGAGGGAGGAGAAGTTGTCGACGAGGCTTGAGACGTCGGCATCGGCCTTCTGCAGCAGCGACTTCTGCTTCTGCGCCGCGGCGGCGGCGGCCGCAGCCGTCGGGCCCGGGGCCGAGCCGGCGGCGCCGCCTGCTTTGCTCATCGCGGCGTATGAGAGAGAGAGAGAGAGAGAGAGAGTCGGGGCCGGAAGATGCGTAAGCCATATATCGCACGGCCTGCTAACGGCCCATTTCTCCCCTACTCCGCGTCGTTGCCGGCCAGCCTGCTATTTTTTTTTTTACGTGTGGAAGTGGAAACCCTGCAATAGCTTTTCGACGAGAACTAGCAGTACCTAGCACCTAGCTGCTGCAAGCCGACCTGCTTCTTTTTTGAAGCGTGAGTTTTTTTTGTAGAGGTAGCAGCAGGGGCAAAAGTAATGAAAGAATGTTGTTCTTTTCTATTTTTTTTTGAATCTGTGTTCTATTTTGCTAAGGATTTTATGACCACTTTGTTTAAAATATTAAAGTAAAATGGTCAACATTTTAAAGTACTATATTCAACATCTAGCTAGACTTGGTTCAACATTTTCAGTACACCAATTCAACATTTTTTTTGTGAAATGTTGATGCAGTACGCTCGAACATGTTGAACACATATACACAATTGTTGAAATAATACATTGTGACTGTTTATAACATTCAAAAATATTCATAATGGATCTTGATTTGTTGAATAAATTCTAACAAACATCATGGTTCAAACGGAATTCGAAACATATTTATAGTTTGAAGAAAAATGAATCGGAAGTTTCAAAAAAAAAAGGCTCGTCAACCACCAGCCTCCTATAGCCAGCCATACGCCACCACAAGTCCCACTTCACCCGATGCAACCATGTGCGTTCAACCTGCTCCTCCGTCAGCTTTTAATCCGATTCGTTTATTATATCAAACAATGGAAGATGAATAGATTACTTTCTTCCGGAAGATTTATAGGATTTTCGGAGAGAGTCCGGCCGAGTGTGGGCCAGAGAGAAAGTGGCCTGCCAGAACTGAGCATTTTTCATGGCATAAATGATGGTAGCTGGGCCTGTGCAGCATCGGATATTCGGATGGGCTTTCCAAATAGACATCGTGGGCCTGGCGCCGCTCTCACGAGCTGTTTGCACGCACATCTCAAGCATGGCCCAATGGGAAGGAATGAAACCAAAACATGAAGCCACCACCGGTTAAGTTCTCATGCGCTGATCATGGATGGACGGAGGGAGTATAAAAATTATTTACATTGCTCTAAAAATCTCAAGCAAACATTTCCTGGAGGTCAGGGGCAAATTCGACCATGAAAACCATGCATATAAAGCCATACGAACTGCAACACCTCAAGCACACATTTCAAAACAGTCACGGACGTGCGACATTCAGCTTCCGCAAACCTCCAAGTGAGGAAGAGATTCAAACACTTGCTCCTGCTAAACACTCAAGAACTTTACTTCGCTGTTATTGTCGTCGTTGGTATTGCCAAATTTGCCAGCATCGTGCCTTTGAGGATAATAATGATCCGGCTGGGCTTGCATTGTTCTACGGGCCTGGCCCAGAATCACATCTGCTACGCGGATTTGGAGCACAAGCCCAATTACACGCATCATTATTTGCTGCCCAACGGCAAGGCACAGGACGTACTACTGGGGTGCATTTCTTTCCTTTTCTTTTATCTTCTGGAATCTGGACATACTGATTACGCATTTGCTTTCAGCTACTGGCACTGTAAGACCATGCGGATTATCAGTCAAAACTGAATGGGAAAAAGGTAAATCACAAGGAGGACATGCAGAGAAGATATAGAAATCACTCATTCCCCTCCTTTCATCTCTTCTTCTTGATCTGTTTCTTCCAACCATCCGTCCTTGCTTGCTTTTCCATCGCGATTAGCCGTTCGTGTTGGTGCCGGAAATCTCTCTCAGCGTTTGATTCCACTTTCTCACGTCACCGCTCGATCTTCCTCTGCCTTGCAAGTAACTCAACCTGCACTGCATGAACGGCCAGCTAGCTAGCTACAATTTCATCACTAACAAACCTACCCCAACTAGTGCCCATTGACCAATTAGCATCATAGCATAGCAACTTATTAGCGTAGCCAAGCGTGCATGCATGGTGCGGTGCCGCGTTAGTTCTGGCTCACACTAGAGTGAAAACTATTGCTAGCGTTTGGACCCCTCTAATCAGGCCGGCCTCTCTGACCTACAGCGCTTAGCATGTGCTGGCTACACTTGAAAGGATTTTGGCCTGACTCTATCAGATATAGAACGCTGCGCCTGTTTAGTGTCTAGAACCATTTTTTTAGAAGCTTTGGGGATTGAGCTCGCTCTGATATAATCTTGGATCAGACCGGAATAATGCAGACTACACAAGTTGTAAAATTCTGATTGTGCTGATTAGGTGGAGGCCACTGTGAAAGTGCTTCTGTAACCGAATGCATGGCGGGGGGAGAGAGAGAGAGAGAGAGAGAAGAATAGACACTCCAGATGCATCACCAGCATTATCCTAGGTGTGAACTGTGAACTATGCATATATGCTGGAGATGAACAGAAAAAGAGAAAGTGCTCGCTCACTCTGATCGATCTCCCATCCAGTCGGAGGCTCAGATCTCATCGTAGGATGGATGAAGCCATGTGTCAAAGAAGAGCAGCTGCTGCTGTGGCCTGTGGCAAGGAGTACCAGAAAACTGGGGCTAGCCAAGTGAAAGGCAAAGTACAGATACCAATAAAGCGGGCAAGCTTTCATCAGACCAAATGATCAGCTGTCCACCGGAGTGCACTTTTTATCCCCCCTCCCTCTACAGTCTACACACCCCAATGCCAATGTGTCAGCTTGAGCATGGCATCTTCCTTGTAATCATAGCACTCACTCCTAGGGCTACTACAACCTTGCCTCTACCTGTTGATCTGTGACTGGTTGGTAGGTGCCACTGGGGTGAGACCCACCCCAGGAAACTCCAGGAGCAGCACTTCAACAATATGCCCTAGGCTTGTCAATGATTCCAAAGGAGACATTGACTCCATTGCTTCACTTCTAGACTAGGGCCCCCCGAAAAGAAGGGGATTAATGAACTCCTGAACAACAAGCAAAGTTGTTTGGTTCTCTAATCAAAATCTGTCCTAGTGCCTGCAGCACTGTTCTTTAATTTTGGGGAAAAAGACTGTAAAGTTCTGTTGGGTCTTGAGACATAAGCAATGGATTTTCCCTATATCGTCGTGTCAACTGTTTCAAATTGACAAAAAAAAGTTAACGCTTTGATCTGTACTATATTGTTTGATTTATATGTACTAACTTAGAATTTTTCGAACGTTTTAGCTCAACTGCTCAATGATTGCTGAAATAGCTTCTAACCATTCTTTAGTAATATATGCTTTATATCCTTATTTATTCCAATCATAGTAAAAATTTCTCGCTTTATATAACTAAAAGGTAAGGTTCCACTTGTCTCAACCGCATATCGTGCATAGGTTATTAATAACCTGTTGATTTTCTGGTGTCATTATTTTGTCTAACTTAAACAACAAGCTATTGCTTGGATAGTAAAAAAATATGGCACATAGGTGAAACTTTCTCTCTCCACGCTTCTCCATGGTGATTCTTAATATCCTTCTCAAAGAAAACAATAGTTCTTGAATATTTTACTTTTCTTCTGATATAGAATAATACAGCTAATTAAATAATAAGGTATACCTAGTAGTGAAGTCTCAAGTTGAACATCCTTGGGTGGACAAGCACAATCAATGCAAATAGGACATCCATGTTCCAAAGCACTGGTTCGATGTGTATGTATTATCGTGTCCTGGTTCCACTAGAGGATGCATGCCAACTCGCATGCCTGCCAAAATTGGTATATGCTCAAGGACCACATATATATATACTTATAGTAGCATATTGGAGTTATCCAAAAACACACAAGCTGACATCTCTTTCGGCGCATAATCAAGTTGAGGAACCTTACGATCAACAAAAAAGCAGGGGCAGCCTGTGGCCCACAATCTAATCACGTTCCATTTGGGATAAGGTTTCGTGACATAAAACTACATCAAGGACTCAAGTGAGATCATAGCAAAAGTGTTTTCAAATCTCCCCTTTTAAGATCTTGTTTGTAGTTGGACATCTTGGTGATGGTGACTCACATGGGCCTCAGGCCAAAGGTTTTAGCTAGCATTAGTTCTTTAGCCTTTACTCCTAGGGGGTAAGCTAGAAAAAATTTCTAGATGCCTTGTGGTAAGGGTATCAACTGAGCTATAATTTGTTGGAAAATATGATGGCTCATCAGTTCATTACTTCTAGTGGTTGGGTGTCCTACTTAACAAGGGTGGTTTAAGAAAACCTTTGTGGACATATGTTGTTCGGTAGTCATTCGATCAGTTTGTTATGTCACCTTCTTTCAAAAGCGAGCACTTTTGCAAAATGGATCAATATATATGTTTCATATGTAGTGATCAATTATCAGTCGGAAACGCTTTCCACTGCATGGGAAATTTTGAATGATGGTACTGATACTTATAGACAAGAAGGCACATGCATACCTTAATAACTTTCGTACAATTTATTAATTTGTCAAAGAAAACAGATCATCCAACAAAACTAGACAACAAAGCATAGTCCAAAAAGAATCGTACTCTTTGAGCGTGTCCTGATTCACAAAGGAATGTTTAGTACCAAATTGGAGTTAATATATGACAACTGACATGCATGATACAAGTTGTACAAGTTAGAAAGTACTGCAGAGCCACTTTCAATCACATGCATCGCAAGTTCAATCAACAGGAGAGATCTATTAGTGCTAAACATTGAGGTAAGAGAAAAATTAGTGTGTGCAGATATATATCTCCTGATATAATGAATCTACAGGTGTTGAGTTAATTATACTACTTTCTTAAAGGAATTACAGTGGGCGAATTATTACCAATCATTATTATAAGCTCAAATATCCGGTGCACCATTCAAGCAACGACTGAACACCAAAATGAAGACATGAAAAGGCAGCTAGAGACAAGTCCAAGTTGACACCACGATCATAGAGCGAGAAACCTACCGACACAAAAAAAAACAACATTTCTAGCTTTACATCACCTTTCGTATCACATCACCAGCATAAGTATTTGGCAAATCAAACCATATAAATGATCGAAGGTGTCAACCCCACACATTCTAGAAGGTGATTAGTTGATAATAGAAAAAAAATAGGTTGATGAAAGTGTTTGGCCGTCCCTTTCAGCTATCTCTTGCTCCCCCTTAGCTAGAAATTTCTCCCCAATCTTGTGTCAATCAATAGATATATATTCTAGTCCCCAGCCCTTATATATATCTCTATTAATTCTAGTCACCAAACAAGGGCAACTGATCTAAATTGGCCAGTTCTAATCAAGTAATTAAACCTGCTTGGTCTAAGCTTCCCATGCGACCAATACTCTACACTAGACAGGTCTCGCCATGCGTCACCTACTTGTCCTTTTATTAAAAGACTTATACCTACGTGTACTTAAGCCATCAATTAACTAATCCTACAAGCAACACACGATCCCAAGATGATGCAAGCCTAGATTTAAAGAATCGTCCCATGCAAAGGCCAACTAGTACTAATCTTCGAGAAAAGATGATGAAATCCCGATTACAAGGTGTTGATATATATATATTATATATATATATATATATAAAATATATATATATAGGTTGATTTGAATTATACTCCCTTCATTCCAAATTATTATAGTCGTTTTGACTTTTCTAGATTCATAAGTTTTGCTATGCATCTAGATATAATATATACGTAGATATATAACAAAAATTTATGAATCTAGAAAAATCAAAACGACTAATAATTTGGAACGGAGAAAGTATTTATAAGCACTTCTTAATGATGAACTCAAGAATTAACCAAAAGATATCGAGATGGAAAGGTCAAACGACGTGCATCTGTAGTTTTGTCAGCTGTAGGCTTGTCGACTAGATCGAGTGAGCTGGTGCTGCGTGGTGTTCATGCATCCACATGACATTGAAGATTAGGTTAAGTATTTACGTTAGCCAATAAACTAAGCTAGCTGCTTGTCTGGAGACATCCTATCAAGGCCTTTCTACATGCCTCCCGTACAATCATGGATTATTTTATGCGTGATGCTTTTCCAAGTGAGGTGACTCCATAATGACCTATGTAGGGCATAATATAATTTTATTAGCTTCGAATATGGTTAACCCCTGTTCGTAGGTAACCTAGCCTAATCCACTTGGATCTGAATGCGATGCGAGTCTGATAAGCCACAGCTCGTCGACGCGACATATTAATTTGGTATCACTCATTAGTGAGGATGAGTTGCTATACATTAATTCGGTTTGTGGGTTTGCTTTGTAAGGTCCGCTACAATCACTTGCGTTTGATTGGTGAGTATAAATGTACATACGCTTTGAAAATTTTCAACAAGCAAGGGAAGCCGGCCTATGGTGTGCGCATGTAACCATCGATGATTAAATCTATGCGTGGAACACAATGTATCACCGACAGTTGTGTCATATAATAGGGTCTTCAGGGGGCGGGAAACGGGGACCAACAAGACCGCGCGCATGACAGCTGGTGGGCGAATAGAAAACTCGCCAAAAGCAGGTAACCCCCCGCTTAATATATGCGATACGAATCTTAGGATGATCTATCATCATCCACCTCCTGGGGGGAGGTCACCACTGTGCACATGTTGACTACTAGCTAATCCCTTGTTAAATTTAGGTAGTACGCTCCACGGATTATCAAAAATTCCAATTTGGGCCTGAGCCTCCTCCCTGGTCTCTGCTCTAGCAGTCCAGTCACATGTAGCACTAAACAAAACCCTAGCGTAAAGCGCAGGCGGATCTTATTGGCCGCCGCGGCCATGCACGCCTGCCTTTCGTACGTGGCTGCTGCCGCCGAGCCGGCCAATGGGAGCGCTGGGAGTGCGGGGCCACGTGTTGAGACGCCGTTGGCCGGCGCGGTCCAACCGCGGCGCGAAACGTGGACGCCGGTTCTTGGACGTATGTGCGGGAGCCGACGTGGCCCGGGCCGGACCGGGTCCGGGACGAGGCGCGGCGCGGGCCCCGGCGGGATCGCGGTGCAGGGATTCGCCGGACATTACTATAAAAAGAAATTTCTGTCACCGCTGTTCACGGCACTTCGGTTTTACTAATCCCGTCCAGCCACCCGTCAGTGGTTATCTACCCGAATTCGGCCACGTAATCACCTGTCGACCTTAAACAATTCCGAATAAATGTTTGGCACGGCTGCATGTAACTTTCTTTTTGGATCTTTTGGGTGAAAATAATTGGAAAAAATTTTATGTAAGGTTATATTTAAACCGTGCGGCAGTACTGGCGGGTCTTGTAGCTACAGTGACGTAGCTCCGGTGATCCTTCGAGTTGCTGACACGTAAGCGCAAACAGTGAAGGCCTGAAGGGACCTTGCTGCAGTCCACCGAGCAATAGCATGTCTTGCCTTGCCTGCCACTCCGATCTCTGCGAGGCAAGTACACGGCGCACAGTGCCAGCGCGGCGGCGCATGCTTTTCCGCTCCCCGGTCGATCGAGCTGAACGGAACGGGGCTGGTATTTACCGTGCGCCCGTTCCAACGCGCGCGCTGTTACCGTGGCTGGTGGTGGTGCCGCGTCCAATCACGCGCGGCCACGCACGAGAGTGACCGGCGCGCGGTAACAATAGTCCTGCATGTGCTGCACGTACAGCGTGCTGACTGGCGAACTGATCAGCAGCAGCCAGCAGCTAGCTAATCCGGTCACCCAGCAGGGGTAACTATCAGTGGAAAAGCGGCTTTGCAGTAGTTAATTGCGGAGGAGGAATGGTTAGGAGGGGGCGTGATCTCCTTTTCGGCAGCATGCGTTGATGCATGTTTGAATTTGGAGGGTATTTATATGTTTTTTAAACACTTGTTGAACTAGTTGAAGGAAACAGATAAAGGGACAAAGTCCATATACGGTGGCATCATAAGGGAAAAAAGCAAGAGGAAAATGACTCACGGAGCACTAGCCACGGATGTATGGGGAGAGGTTTCTGCATGCATGTTCAAGTAGAGAATTAACTTTCATTTAATTTCCCATCACATCGATCTTGCAGGATCAGCAAACCAAATCAAACACGGCCTCTTGTTCCTGGTTTATGCTAGTTTAATTTAGTAGCTGGACTAATATAGCAGCCGATCGGGAAAAAAATGGTGGTACTGGTAGTCTGGTATACTGAAGAAGAAATGGGAGATCAGATTGATGGAAGGATGGATGGATCAACCAAAAATTTACAGGGCCTGCCCGGCATGGCCATCGTCGTTCAGATCATCATCATGCATACCAAGAACCGGAGTCTTACAGGCGGCTTAGCTTACAAGCATGCTGCAGCTCGATCTCCAAATCCCAGCAACTAAACTTAATTACTACTAGTGCTAATTACCTACCCAGGGACGATCTCAGTACAGGCTTTAGTAGTAGTGGTAGTACTAGTAGGTGATTAATTCTCTTTTACCGAGGCAGCCGTGGCAGCTCGATCGCGCGCGCAGTGGTGATCTCGACCGGCGATCGAGTCGGCGACGTAGGCGGGAGCCAGCAGCCAGGTCACAAGCCGGCGGGAGCCAGGCTCAGCTGGAGGTCCAGCCCCAGGGCGTCGTCCGGCCCCGCGACGACAGGCTCCGCCACCACCATCCCGGGGCCGGGGTATCTCGCCAGGGTGGCCACCTGGCTCGCGTGGACCCTCCGGCCGCTGTGGTCGTCGGCCACGCAGGGCGCCGAGGCGGCGGTGGCGGAGGGCGCCGGGGTGTAGGAGAACACGGCCGGCGAGGCGGTCACGGCCGCGGCGGGCGCGCCGCGGGACGGGAACACGCAGCCGTGGGAGACGTGGAACTGCTGGCTCTGCGGCCCGCCCGCGACGGCGGCGGCGCGCGGGGAGAAGTAGACCCAGCTCGTGGGCGCCGCGTCGCCGCCGCCGAGGAGGTGCGGCGGCGGCGCGAAGGCGGACACCATCGGGTTGGCGCGCGGGTAGAGCGCGGCGGCCCCGCCGGCGACCCGGCCGGCGGCGGCCGCCGCGGCCTGCAGCTGCGCGCGCTTGAGCTGCTGCCGCTCCTTCTTGTGCGCGTTCTGGTGGCCGCCCAGCGCCTGCGAGTTGGCGAACTCGCGGCAGCAGTACTGGCACTCGTACCTCCGCCCGTCGCCGGCCGCCGTGGCCGTGGTCGTGGTGGTCGTCGACGACGACGAGGAGTCCGACCCGCCGCCGCCGCCGCTGCCGTTGCCGCACGCCGGCGCCTCCTCCTGCTCGTGCGCCTCCGGACCCAGCTCGTGCTCCTCCTCCGAGACGTGGAAGCCGAAGAGCTTTAGCCTGGGGCTAGTCATGTTCATAACCGCTGATGAGTACTTGCCTGCTGCTGCTGCTGCTGCAGGAGAGGTGAGGGAGATGGTGAGAGGTAAGTGGAAGTGGCTGTCAAAGCTGGAGGTGCATGGGTTGGAGGGAGCTGTGTCAGGTGAGAAGGGGCAGTATATATAAGACCTGGAGCCCGGAGCTGGAGGCACGCCCGAGTGGATATATCAGCTCGACGAGCCCTCTCCATTTGAATACACGCATGAACAGGGGCTCCCAAATACTTTATCCCTTGTTGTGGCTATGTTTCCTAGCTTTCTTGCCTGCTTTCTCCTTTAATTTTTCTCCCCTGCACTTTAGAGAGAGAAGGACGATGGATCCCTTCCCTCCTGCACAACTGCAAAGACGACTAGTACCAGAGAGAGAGAGAGTGTGTGTGTAGCTGTGAACAGGAGAAGCAACTCATGGCCGGGTCACAAAAGACAGTGTCAAGGTCTAGATTGCGCTTGTCCCGGCTCCATGTTGCAGAGTATTCTAAGCGCCTGGTGGCCTCCTCGTTGGTTTCTGACGGTCGACACGCGCAACCCCCGGTTTGCATTAAGAAACTGACCCCCTCCCTCCTAATTAATCAGCTAATATATAGCTACTGGCTGATCGAGTGAGGGTGCAGTATAGCAGCTAGACTACTAATTAAACCAACTAATTAGTGGCCAACTAATACGTACTAGGGGTGGCGCATTAGTTTACTGGGCCTGATTGCCGCAGGATATGATGCTCGAGCGGCGTTGTTTATGCGTACGTACCGCGATAGTTTTATCCTGACAGCGCCGAGGTGTTGTGTAGCTAGAGATGAGGCAAGCCATTACAATAATGCAGGAACCCTTGTTGTTATATATATAGATATGTATATATATAAACATATATATAACTATATGCGCGTATCGTGGCCTGATCGATCGATCGGCAAGTATGTAGAAAGAGACGAGGGGGGACCACATGCAGGCATGTGCAGGGAGCTAAGTGCCACCCACTCAGCCTGCTCCTGATTAGAGTAGCTTAATATATATACCCTAGCTGTTTTCTAGTACAGGGCAAAGTTGTAAAGCTCATGTGGGGGCTGCAGCTAGCAGTGCATGGACGGGCAGTATAAAAAACCCCCTCTCTCTTTAGTAAAACCTATACAAAATTTGGTCGTGTATTTGTCGAAAAGTGTGCGCAGGAATGTATACGTATGTACGTATGCGCCCATTTTTGTTCCCTTGTGCCTGGCTTTCCTGTCATGATGGTGGAGATGACCTCGGCGAAGAATCGCTTTGGAGCAGTCCCATCATCACTCGAACCATTATTATGTTCTTGCGAGAAATTGTTGTATACTTCCGCAAGGAAAGAACCCTACTAGCTAGGACGGGATCCTTTTATTTTAGACAAATTAAGTGGGATGGACCAGCACGCGCCTACGACGACTCCTATGTCTGTATTCCTTCAGTGACTGAATATTGATTTTGGTGTGTGATGTAGTATAACATTCGCGTCCATGTATGTACGGCGTAAGTTAGTGTGTGCACAGCCAGCAGGCTGAAGGAATCCCTGTGCATGATGCATGCTACTGTCAGTGGAAAGAGCTCTGTGGTCAATCCATAATAGCAGCTTAGTGCTCGGTTAATGATTCCAATCATGCCAGAGTATCTTTGGAGATATCATCAGATCAGTAAAACAAGGAATAATAAGAGTTCATTCCTCTTTCACAAATATATACTACTAATGACACATCTAACAGCACACGAAATCTTATGCTTTGCAATTCTCGAGCGCCCACAAACTAACAACTACTATACCATTTCACAGCAAAGATTTACTTGGGAAAAAAAAAAGAACGAAAAGCTGCTTTACGTACTGACTGTTAATTAACAAGCAGCTCACTCAAATCCTAATGGTCACCACCACTTCCGGCTTGGGGTGTGCATGACCATGGAACACCAACTGGTGGTGTCATCATTGACGAGGAACGGTGATGTATTAAGATCCGACACAAATGTTTTCTCACAACAGTAGTGCATACTGGGGTAGCACGTACTATAAGGCCAATGATGAGCACGGTGAAACTACTATTCTTTACGTCACGAGGCATGCACACTAGCATATATATCGCCAGAACCTCTTAAAGAAAACATAAAGATTCTCTTCCATCACAATGTCGAAGAACGTACAAGTAGCAACAATGACAATTGATGAAATTCTTTCCCGATATTTTGGGATGAATGTTTCCTGTCGAGCAGGTATTTTAGGCTTGTCATTAACACAAGGCAAAAAGGAACACTTTACAAAAAGAAATGGCTAAAGCATGAAGAAACGAAAAACATGGCTTACCAAACTAGCTAATCAGCCACCTTTTATATATCAACATTTCACATCACGATATGCTTAATTATTGTTGGTCTACTCATGTGAAAAGAGTTCCACTTGATGTACTGCTACCATAAGTGGGAATTAATCAACAGCGATTGCTGCGATCGATGGAAGATCTAAACAAAGCAGCTGTTCAGAAGCTACAGAATAAGAAACCAATGTATAGTACGGAAGGGGCGCAAACTGTGCCGACTAACAAAAAATGTATGGGCACCGAGCAGTTATGTTCTATGGCTTTCTTCTGTACTTGAGTAGAACATAAGCTAGTGCTAGTTAGTGAGCACCGAGCAGCAAACCTCAGATCATTATATATTATATAAAGAACAAGCAAGGACAGAACCATCTGATATTCTTGTTGTTCAATTACCACCTCCTTTGGATCAGTCATGTCTACCCAGAAAAACATGTACTTAGGAACCTAACTAATGTGACGGTCTTCTTGTTGTACTTGCCATCACACTGCTTTCAGTGAATCAGTAATAGTAATTATATTGTACGTTCTATAAGAAAAATATCATGTTTGACTTGAAGTTAAAAGGAGAATGGAACCACCAAGTATTTCAGTTCGTGCAACTTTTCTAGTGTCCAGCATGATCAGTGGTGTGTGGCCTTTGCAGATCCCAACTGTAACTAGTGCGCAAAGATCACCCTCTTCCCTTCCGTGCGTTTTCACATGGCTAAACTAGTTGGGACAGCACAACACTCAAGCCAGTGCCTCCAGCATCTATATGAGTTCAGGTCAGCAAACTTTTCGGTTAGACTTTTGCTTCAACCCGGTAGGAAAGAAATCTCCCCAAATCCTACTAACCCCAGAGAAAGCTGGAAATTTGCATCTTTTTCTAACGCAATCTCGTCTCCACCATCCACGAAAGCTTCTTTTGTGTCTTTCACCCAAAATTCCCTTCTCATCTCTCTTTCACAAGTCTTTCTCCAACTTCCAAACAAGGCCCACCTTGTCCCCTAAACTTGGCTTCCTCTCTTTCTATCCCTTTCAATTAACCAAACATGACTTGGAGGTCGTAATGGAGGCTATAAAAAGCACAGGAAATCTTCAGTGATATATTATCATTTGTTATTACTTAGAGGAGACGTGGTTGTATAGCTGTCATCTATGATGGTCTATTCTGATCTAACTCTTTCACTCCAGTTTTTAACCATGCTTAGATCGTGGACATTTATTCTACTTTAATGGTTTCAGGTTAGCCAAGTTGATCAAATACTTGATTGCATTGTGACCATAAAGTATACCTATATGTACCTTTTATTCTCTAATAAAAGCATGCTTACATCCATAACAAATCAAAGAGTCAAAGAATCATTTAATAGGCTTCCGTGGGTACTTTGGATCCGTTAACCTGATTGCCTGTTTCACAGCAACGAGACCACCTTTCATCCGACTTTGACATCTGTAACCCTAAATCAAGTTCTATACAGAACTTATTACGTATATTACAGGAATACCAACAGCTACCTAGATTCTAGTTAAGACTTGCAGACCATAGGTAAGAATTCACATGCATGGAATCTTCTCCTGCTCCCCTGTTCAATACATTTTGTAGACGGTGCTATACATATCTTAGATTCTAGACATGAATTAAGTAACCACAAGTTCATGAGTATATTCCTCTATAGCAAATTATTACCGACAAGAAAAGATCATGCGTGATTATCGGCATACCTTGTGTTTAAGACTCTTTACCAACAAAGAACTAAAGAAAGCATCCTGAGATGAGTCCAAAGTGCAGTTAGAGTTTCTATACAAACGGAGTGAGCAATTTCAATAAAAGACCTGTTATTTAATCAGGGAACATAATCTTTGAATCAATAATTCAAGCAATCAAGTTACTGCAAATCAGTGTTCTTAGTTGCTATAGTATAAAGGTCAATAAGGCCGCTTTGCAAAAACTGAGACACCAATCACATGAAATACATCATCCCTACAAGAAACAGAAAAATAAAGAAAGTTTCTGAATTGATAATTCCAACTGCTGCTACTTTTTTCATACCTGTACGTTAGTTCATGGCAAATACAGGACATACGGCCATCTCCTCAAAAAAGGAACAAGATATCACACAATGTGCACATTTCAGAATAGAAATCATGTGACTACCACGCATGCTATATTTGAGATAGATCCCACTCTTAGGCCAAAGAACTATTATGAACACTAAATTTGTTTCCGTCTTATCTACCACACTTTTAATTTGCTATCAGGAAACCTCAACAGAGCGGTTGGGGTAGTGTACCTTCCATGAATATAGTCATACGCCGTCTCAAGCCCTCGTGTGATTTTAGATCCCTCACTCTGTGGGGAGCAGCTAGGAAAGATGACATGAACTTGATGCCAATCACCTCGACTCATAAGGGAAATTGGAAAGATTTTATCCCAATTACATATCCACTCATCTACTTTCAATTAATATTTAGCACGAATTACAAAGAGATGTTTCATCAATTCATAAAACTGTATGAAAAAGTTCTATAAGCATTTGACGTGATAAAATAAGGGTATGCTAAAAAATCTGATCCTTTAATTTTAAAACAGTATTCAATTTCCATGTAATTAGCTAAACAATTTCCCATTTATAATACGTAAACATAAAGGTAGAAGGTAATGGTTAGCTAAACCAGTTCCAGCCCATCTCACATGCTAGTGGTGACCCTCATGCTAGTGGCGACCCTACAGGTAGAGAAGCCAAGTTGCTATGTTCTATAAAGAACCTTTGTCCTCTTTTAACTTCAAAAGTCCTCATCTACTTGTCCTTTTCTTCCAATTCTGAGCTTCCTTATAGGATGAGCAGCTCTAGGTCCCCATAAAGATACCAACTTCTTTTGGAAAATCTATTACATTTTTATTCCAGGAGAAATTGTATGCAAGAAGCTTGGATGGTTGGCGGGTAAGGGATCACAATTGCTTTCCCCACAGACTGCAATTTGCAGCAAAGCACATGGTCTTTTCTTTATATATACAAGTTCTGCTGGAGTGTTATCATTAGTTTATGCCCACCAGGAATCTAACATGCACTCTAATCAGCCAGCAACCAGCATATATACGAGCATTATCTTATAAATTCTTCTAAGTTACTCAATAAATCAACTAAAAGTCCACATAAATATTAGCATATGTGATTTCAAAAGATATTAGCGTAAATGGATGGATCAGTGCAACAAAAACTAGTAAATGTACCTGGCAAGGTAGCCTCTTGAACTATGTATATGTATTAAATTATCAGGAAATATAAGGTTTCGAAAATCTTTTTTAAATATATATATATATATATATATATAAGTGTAGAGGAACACAACCCTAATCCAAAACCGAGTTCTTGGAGTAATACATCAAGCTCAACCTATACCAATTACTATTACTTAAACCTATAATGCAAGTAATCATTGCAATAAAAAATTGGTGCCAGAAACAAATATTTCAGAATTCAAATACAAGAATTAATCATAATTATTATGCTGACTTCTTTATTGTTTTTCATGGAGCTCTAGTTTTGGATTTGGCAACTTCTGTCGGACCAAATACATTGCATCCAGTATAGGGAGTCTCTAGGTAGTTCTTCGCCCATGCCGATAAATAAATATATCCTGTAGTTTGATGATGATTCTATTCCATCTAACATTTAGGAATCAAATGCTAGGTGCATCTGTTTTCCTTTTGTATCTTTCTACTAGCCACTTCCTAGCCTATGACCAAAAACAACAATAGGGTCAGTGAATCATCCCAATGTTCCTCTGATTAAACAATAGGGTCTATACTACAAGGGACAACTTCATTTGGGTGTTGCACAGGTCAATAGCTTTTTCTGCAGTGGTCTCCACCTTGCGCTGCAGTGTACCTCATCTAGATATTCTTTAGCCCTCAGAGCAAAAGGAACACAGCTTATCTAGCCTTAATTGCATCTGTGCTCATGTTCTATGCCAAATTTTAACAGCTACCCTATAATTCATAAAGGACTCGGGGAATATTTTAGCTTCAAATTGGTAATGCATATTTTGTTTTCGTTAGACACAATGTTTGAAAAAAAGGTTGTTGAGTGCTGAAAGCAAAATACCATAACTGTTTAGCATCTTGTAATTCAAACAACAAAATGTAACATTTTGATCATCAAATCATACTTTATAGAAAAAAGTAAAATTTTGCTAATGAACTACCATACGTATGCTCTTAGGTATGTAGCAAGGCACAATAAAAAGGAGATAGATAGCATGGCACTGGCTTAGTGTGGTTCTAACAGAGCTTAGTCAGCATGATATTATGCGAAGTACCTAACGCAGTAACACATGCAGCCATTAAATCACAGCAGGGAAAAAAAACACTAGGCAACCTTGATGGAGGTTCCGATAAGGTACAAGTGTATGCCACATGGAATTTGATTATAAGCTAGGCACGTCACTAGGCCTCAAGTTTGTGTTGAGTTTGTTGTGTTGCCTCAACAAAGGCTCCTGGTCACATCCACAGCATTTTTGTTAGTTAATTGGAAGCACAAAGTAGGCAACATTTAAGATCACCCGAATCCCAGCAGGGCCCCGCACAAAATTGTGGTCCAAAGGAAAATCCTTCTTTTTGGCTCATGATGACAGGTATAGAGATAGTTTAATCCCCAGGGTGACCTCACCAATTTCACTCCTAAGAAAAACATATGTACAACACTCAGCGACCATATCTCTTTATTTTCTCCATAAGTGCTTTTTGGGCCACCACAGAAGAATAAATAATAGCTTGCCTTAATTGAGTTTGATGTCTTCCTTCAGAACAAGTTTGAAAGGTAGTTAACAAACCCAAGCAATGTGGGCAGAGACTATAAACTATATTCTATTATTCCAAGTGACATTACCTACTCCATAAAAATAAGCACTTGAGATAGGGTGGATTTCACTTAAAGTCATGTGAAGTGATTCCCCTGTATACTTAACTATGCAACAAGGGATTAAAGAAACACCTAGACCAAAATCTAATACCCTAGAATGTCTAAAGCTCAATAGCAGAGAATAATTTAAAACACAGGGATCCAGTATAGAACATGGAATAAGCTAATACAGCTACGATTACGACACTTGGTAAATCTAATAAAGCTCTGCAAGCGAGTGATCAACAGATGGATGCACATGGATTAGATATATGATTACTTCATGCCCTAGTTGTGCTATGCCTTTAAGAAATTAAAGGGATTAGCAAGGAGTTTAGATAACGTGGTGGTGGAGGGAAGAGCTTTATAAAATGTAATCTTCAAAACTTTAGAATCCATGTTATTTGAAAAGAATTAGGCACTGTTTTTAATAGCAAAAGTAGTGGAAGTGAGATTATTAGACTACCATTTTTAGGTCTTGAAACCAAAGTCAAAACTAAGCCTTTGACAAACATCATATCTGGTGTGATGTGTTAGACAAGCCACCTTATTGTTATTCGTAACATCACAGCGCAAATTATCTCTGGCTTTTATGGAGTATAGTCAGTGCAGCACTCAAAACTAATTTTTGCCTATTTGCACTTGGATGCTCCAGTAAGAAAGTTACTTTTATCAGAGCAAGTTACTTTTCATTTTATTTTGTAATTTCTTCTGTGGGTAGAGATCATGGGGATCATTCTAAACAAACTATTCCCTCCATTTCAAATTATAGGTCGTTTTGGCTTTTCTAGGTACATAGTTTTTACTATGCATCTGTATATCTAGGTGCATAACAAAAGCTACGTATCTAGAAAAGCTAAAACGACCTATAATTTGAAACGGAGGGAGTAGTTTTCTCTATTTTATTTGTGATGTTAAGTTCTGGACAGCTCTTTCACGAATACATAGTAATCCCTGGTGCTGGTATGAAAAGATTTAGACACTGGAGGAATGCTCTTTCAAGGCAATATATAATAGCGATCCAAATGCAAGAAATTTGAAACGTATTTCGCATCTATATCAAGTATCAACAGAGTTAATAACCATTACACCTTTACCTTTTGAAGGGCTTTCATTTCTTTCTTTTTATTTGACATACTTCAAACACTGAGCATGGTATGTATAACCTCAACTTACTTGCTAAGCAGTAAATTGATAATTGTTTGAGAGTAGATACTAGATACCAAGAAATGGATGCTCTATGTATGGTTGTATCATGTCAGTCATTGATGACAGAACTATAGTATCTATTTCTATCTTATATCTGATCAATACATCAGTCAAGTCCAGGCCTACTAAAATAAGCGATGGCACTAACCTTCTTTATTTGTTAATGAAGGAATTTCTAACTCTAGAGCAAACATGGAAGATCCCTTCAACATTTACAACAAACAATATGGTCTAATAAATGTTAGGGTTATATAACAAAAATGCATAGAGCCTTTCCCCTAATTGTTCCAGCTATGTTACGTTTAGACAAAGGGAAGCCTATAAGTATGAACTGAACAGCCTGATTGTGCATTTCTCCAACCGTACAAGATCCCAGAATGGTACGTGAAAATGAAAGGAACAAATAGGAGGAGGTTGCCAATTGTCATCAAGTTAATAAGTAGCATACAGACTCATAGAATTTGTAAGTCTACGTACTTAAATGCCGAATCATGTATTTTATCTGATAAGGTTCAAGAAAAGATGAATTGATAGAGCATGAAAATAAGAAATAGTTTCAATAATAAAATGAAATAAGGTGACAAGTGACAATCAGAAAGGGCATATACAGCTATTCAAATGGGTAACATACCACTAGGAAAAGGCTCATAATCTAACGTACAAATCAAACCTAGTCTGCATAACAGATGCCCTACGTAATAGAACCTAGTATGTGTATGCTCCACGCTACTTATCATGTGCTAACTCCAACCTAAGCATGTTCCTGTTGATGATTCATGATAGTAAAAGTATATGGTCCCGGGTCAAGAGCTACTCAACTAATTTCCAGTACGTTCTGCGAGCATTTAATAGAACACCATATAGCCATACGCACAGATTTAGGTATAGGTAACCCAGGCAAGAAATGAAAAAGTGATCCAATTATTATCTCCATCATGTGCTCTATCAAATAGGAAGTCCAGCAATTCTGTCAGCACCTAAAAGTCTAACCGACCCGACCTTGCCTTCTTAAATTATCATGTAGGAAATTACTCAAGATCTAGTATTTAAAGTTAATCTATACATCGGTTGCAAGATTGTTCTAGGTGGCGTTCAACCATGAGAAAACCTATTCAGGTTAATCACCACAGCTCTTCACTCTGGTTCTTCTAGATGGTAATATGGGTTAACTGATGCAAGAAGTTGTACTACCCTTTACATAAGTAACATAAAACAATTTTCTATGTTTTGCCAGACACGTTCAGACTGGCGTACCAGAATAAGAAAATAATAACTATATTTCACTTTCATGTCCTTATCAAAGAAGTCCTGGGGATCTCCCATAATAATTTTCTGAAGGACAAGATAACGTAGAGGCTTAGACATCTCTAACCATAACATGGCACACTACTAAACAACTTTACTACATCAAGTTGATGAAAACGAGTTGTATTAAAAAATATATTCTTATGTGATCGCTTTGCAGGGAAACTATCCACAACAAAAAGGACAGCTGATATGTATTTGCATGGACGAAATCAGATTCAGCGAAGGGGAGGATCAAATTGATCTATATTTTCTCTTTTACATCAAATTCAAATGTCTTAGTCATCAGCTTACAGAATATATGAGTAATTTTACATTGCCTTAGTCAAAATTAACCTAACTTATATTCCAATTTCAGTTAACCATATGTTCTCCAAAGGAAATACGGAGAAAATACTACCTTATGCAGCAGCGAAGCATCAATGGGGTCAAAGGGGGGCTATGGCTCCTCCTTCCACAAAGTTCATTAGGAATCATCTAAGTTCACCATTCGCACAGTAAGAAAAATTCAGATCCTACCATGCTTTTCACAGAACACCCCCCCCCCCCCCCCCCCCTCATGTGCTGCTCTTTAAGCTCCGTCACTGCCTTATGTACACTCTGATGAGTTTTAATATCCTCAAAACTGCAGGGACACTTTGGCAGCAACTCAGTACACCTATATGAGTAGTTCAAAACTATAAACTACTACCAAACATGTTGGAGTGTATCAGGTTTCAGAAGTTAACCCAAGCATTTAAACCCTGTGGAACTTGTACTTCTGCACCAGGTTGAATCTTTCAATACTTCCGCTAAAACCCTTAAGCACAAGGGTCCTCACAGCATCCACTCCTTGCTCCAGAGCAGTGTCAATCTTCATCAAATTTATAAGACAGGTTTAAATCAACAATTCAAGAGCAGCTATATCACAAAGTTCCTACAAGAAAAGGGTGGAACACTAAGGCCGAAGATGTCAGGGCTTAAGTAACAACAGTTATCCTTTAGGGTGATAATGTAAAGGTTAGGATTCCTAATGTTCTTTCCGGAATCAGTTTCACATAACTATTCCCCATTAGTAGCAGATTGTGTTGGTACTATTGACACTACATATAAGTTGGGACGGTCCCTCTGCACTAATGACTCTAGTGTAAAAGATAGTTGAAGCACTACTCAAAACTCTGTAGTCTATCCAACAAGGAACCAGGTCTTATTCTTTTTATGGAAACAAGATGGGTTTACTGCCAATATTTAGCATTAGACTGCCTACAGCCAACATTAATATGCATCAATTGTGATAACCCAGCCAAGTGGTGGAAAGTATTATCTTTTTCCTACGGTCAATAGTGAAGCCAAGTGAAAATAGAGGGAAGTTTGTCCTATCTTCTTTAGAATGCTTAAACATATGTTGGGAATAAGTCCTTGTACTATAGTCTTTGTGGGTCTCAGTCTTTGTAGCGTCTAGAGGACAGCTCATATGCTGTAGTCTTGCTGCCCCTAGGACAGCATATAGAGAACAGCATATTAGAGGACAACATCTTAGACCAGAGGACAACATCTTAGCTTTAGCTGTTAGGACAGCATCTAGGCATCTTAGACCAGTTTGCATAAGCTCGGCTGCCCAGCCAACTATAAATATGTAACCCCAACCCCTCGGGTTGGCATGGCATTGTGTGAGAAGAAAACCAGAAAATTGCCCCAACTCCTAGTGTCATCCTCTCGATGAGAGTAAAAGTTTCGATACTAACAACTGGTATCAGAGCCGTTCTATCCTGTAGCTTAAATATCTCCTGCTCATCTCCTTCCCACGCCTCCCTTAGTCCTCAGCCGAAACACCAGTTGTCCCTGCTCACCCCTCTTCCCCTGCGCAGACGGGCAGCAGCTCGTCTGAGGCAGCCTCCTCCCCACGCAGCAGCCCCTCACTAGCGCGCCATGTCCGAAGGACAGTCTCCGCGCTCGGTCGCCTCGAGCGCGCGGCACCGGAAGGAGGCCGAGCTCGCCGCGGCAGAGGAACGCAAGCGAGCGGCGGCAGAGGCCGCTGCGACGGCGGCGAGGGCGTCAAGGTTGGCGGCGGCAGAACTGGCAGCAGCAAGGGCGGAAGTGGAAGCGGCGGCGGCGGCGGATGCAGCGCGTGCGGCGGCAGTGGAGCTCAAGGCTCTACGCGGCAGTAGCATCAGCGGCTCTGCCTCTGCCAACGGCAGCACCGACGTGGAACACAAGCTGGCGAGGGAAGCAGCGGGAGAGCGGGCGCGCAGTGGGCAGCCGCGCACCCCCACGGGCGCGGTGGCGGCAGCCCAGACGGGCGTGGACGCGCCGGCGGCGATCCTAGTGGGGACGCGCGCGGCGGCCGCGCTCCCGGCGGCGGCGGCCGGGTCGACGGAGATCGCGGCCATTACAGGCAGCGCGGCTCTCCCTCTCCAGACCGGCGCCATGGTTACCACGGGATCCAGGCTGTTGTCAGGGACATTGGCCCCGGCGGTGGGTGGCCTACCCTCACCAAGACCAACTATGTCGAGTGGGCTGCGGTGATGAGGGTAAGGCTCCAGGTGCGGCACATGTGGGAGGCAGTTCGGTACAGCGACGTCGACTACGACGAGCATCGACGGGCGTTGGATACCCTCATTGCTGCAGTCCCGCCCGAGATGTAGTTCTCACTTTCCAAGAAGCGAACTGCCAAGGAGGCCTGGGATGCCAATCGCTACGGCACGCATCGGTAGCGACCGCGCGCGCAAGTCCACACTGCAGGCACTTCGCAAGGAGTGGGAGAATCTGGCCTTCAAGCCAGGTGAGGACGTTGATGACTTTGCTCTCCGTCTCAACACTCTGCTGCAGAAGATGGTGCAGTACGGCGACGACACCTACGATGAGGAGAGAGCTGTTGAGAAACTTTTCCGCTACGTCCCCGAGAAGTACAAGCAGATCGCTCGCTCGATCGAGTCTCTGTTGGACCTCTCCACGATGTCGATCGAGAAGGCGATAGGTCGCCTCAAGGTCGTCGACAGCGATGAGCCACAACCTCTCGGGGCCTATCACCATTGGCGGGAAGCTCCATCTCACTCGGGAACAGTGGGAGGCCTGCCAGATTGACGGGAGGAAGGGGGAGCCCTCCTCCTCGACAGGCGGCCGCAAGCGCGGCAAGCCGCGCAGAGGCGCCCAGGCCGTGGTGCGAGGACGTGCCGAGGGCGGCGCCCGCGAAAGCGCCCAGGGCGGCGCCGCCGGCGTGCACAAGCCGGCACGAGACGACACCTGCCACAACTGCGGCAGGGCTGGCCATTGGGCCAAGGATTGTCGACAGCCACGACGCGGCCAGGCCCACATTGTACAGGTGGAGGAGGAGGCGGCTCTGCTCCTGGCACACGCAAGCATCGAGCTACCTCCAGCGGCATCAGCCGCAGCGGCTCTCCTCCACCTTGACGAGCCAAGGGCACACGCCTTTCTCGGCGACGCCTCCAATAACGACAAGACTGACGGGTGGTGCCTCGACACCGGCGCCACCCATCACATGACTGGTCGGCGGGATTTCTTCACCGTGCTTGACTCCTGTGTCCGAGGCTCCGTCAAGTTTGGGGACGCCTCCGGCGTGGAGATCAAGGGCGTCGGCTCCGTCATCTTAACCGCCGAGTCTGGTGAGCACAGGCTGCTCACCGGAGTCTACTACATCCCCGCGTTGAGGAACTCTATCATCAGCTTGGGACAGCTGGATGAGAACTGTTCGCGCGTGGAGATCAAGGACGGAGTCCTGAGGATTTGGGATCGCCATTGTCGCCTTCTTGCCAAGGTAACCAGAAGTGCAAATCGACTCTACGTCCTTAATGTGCAGGTGGCACAACCCCTCTGCCTCGCTGCTCGTTGGGACAACGAGGCGTGGCAGTGGCACGAGCGCTTCAGGCACCTTCACTTCGAGGCCCTGAAGCAGCTCAGTGCCAAGGAGATGGTGCGAGGCCTGCCATACCTCGACCACGTGGAGCAGTTATGCGACGTCTGCGTGTTGACGAAGCAGAGGCGGCTCCCTTTTCCCCAGCAGACGAGCTTCCGAGCCAAGGAGCGGCTTGAGCTCGTGCACGGGGACTTGTGTGGCCCAGTGACACTGGCCACACCGGGAGGACGACGTTACTTCCTGCTGCTCGTCGACGACCTCTTCCGCTACATGTGGGTGATGGTCCTCGGCAACAAGGGAGAGGTTGCGGACGCCATCAGGCGCGCGCAGGCTGCTACGGAGGCGGAGTGCGGCCGCAAGCTGCGCGTGCTGCGCACCGACAACGGCGGTGAATTCACGGCGGCTGAATTCGCGTCATACTACGCTGATGAGGGCATTCAGCGCCACTACTCTGCGTCGTACAGCCCGCAGCAGAACGGCGTCGTCGAGCGGCGCAACCAGACGGTTGTGGGGATGGCTCGGGCCCTCCTCAAACAGAGGGGGATGCCGGCTATCTTCTGAGGAGAGGCGGTGGTGACAGCTGTCTACATCCTCAACCGCTCGCCCACCAAGGCCCTCGATGGCAGGACACCGTACGAGGCTTGGCATGGGCGCAAGCTGGCGGTCTCCTACCTGCGGGTCTTCGGCTGCCTCGCGTTCACCAAGCAGCTTGGCCACATCGGCAAGCTCGACGACAGGAGCACTCCAGGGGCTCGAAGGCCTACCGCATTCTCGACCCGGAGACACAGCGTGTGCGCACGGCGCGCGACATAGTGTTCGACGAAGGGCGAGGATGGGCATGGGACAAGACGGTGGACGACGGCTCGACACCGACGTACGAAGACTTCACTGACGAGTACGTCCACTTCGAGGGAGCTGGGGGAGTAGGCAGCTCCTCCTCACCGAGCGTGCCTACCCCACAGCCGGCTACTTCGGCAGCGGCACGCTCTCGAGCCACGACTTCTACTGCGATGAGCTCTTCGCCGACTCCACCACAGCCGATGACCCCACGGACTCCAGCACCACCAGCTACCCCTAAGGGCATGCCTACTCCAACACCAGCCCATGTCGAGCATAGCCCGGCGGAGTTTGCCATTTCTCTCTCCTACGACGAGGAGCGCATCGACGCGTACCACGACGGCGAGCCGTTGCGGTACCACACAATGGAAGACCTTCTCGGCGATCAGCCGGTGCCGGGACTGGTGGCTCACGACCTGGAGGCGCAGTTGCACCTTGCGTGCGACGACGGCGAGCCTCGGTCCTCCGCAGAAGCCGAGAGACACGCGGCATGGCGTGCCGCGATGCAGTTGGAGATGAACGCGGTTGAGAAGAACCGCACTTGGGAGCTTGCTGACCTTCCTCGCGGTCACCGCGCGATCACCCTTAAGTGGGTGTTCAAGCTGAAGAGGGACAAAGCCGGCGCCATCGTAAAGCACAAGGCCCGCTTGGTGGCACGAGGTTTCGTGCAGCAGGAGGGGATCGACTTCGACGATGCCTTCGCCCCCGTGGCACGAATGGAGTCCGTGCGACTCCTTGCGTTGGCCGCCCAGGAGGGCTGGCGCGTTCATCACATGGACGTCAAGTCGGCGTTCCTTAACGGCGATTTGAAGGAGGAGGTCTACGTACACCAGCCGCCGGGTTTCGCGATCCCCGGCGGCTTTCGCGATCCCCGGCAAGGCAGGCAAGGTGCTACGCCTGCGCAAGGCTCTCTACGGCTTGCGGCAAGCACCGAGGGCATGGAATGCCAAGTTGGATTCCACGCTCAAGGGGATGGGCTTCGAGCAAAGCCCGCACGAGGTGGCCATCTACTGGCGGGGCAACGGAGTTAATGCCCTGCTGGTGGGGGTCTACGTCGACGACTTGGTGATCACCGGCACCAAGGATGCGGAGGTGGCGGCGTTCAAGGAAAAGATGAAGGCCACCTTCCAGATGAGTGACCTGGGACCTCTCTCCTTCTACCTGGGGATCGAGGTGCACCAGGATGACTCTGGGATCAAGCTTCGACAGACCACCTACGCCAAGCGCGTCGTTGAGCTGGCTGGCCTCACCGACTGCAACCCAGCTCTCACTCCGATGGAGGAGAGGCTGAAGCTGAGCCGCGACAGCACGACGGAGGAGGTGGACGCTACGCAGTACCGGCGTCTTGTGGGGAGCCTTCGCTACCTCGCCCACACACGGCCGGACTTGGCATTCTCCGTCGACTACGTTAGTCGGTTCATGCAGCGACCGACGACGGAGCACCAGCAAACTGTGAAGAGGATCATCCGCTACGTTGCGGGGACTCTTGACCACGGTCTCTACTACCCGAGGTGTCCTGGGGAGGCATACTTCGTCGGGTACAGCGACAGCGACCACGCCGACGACATCGACACCAGCAAGAGCACAAGCGGGATCCTCTTCTTCCTCGGCAAGTGCCTCGTTAGCTGACAATCGGTCAAGCAGCAGGTGGTGGCCCTGTCCAGCTGCGAGGCTGAGTACATAGCGGCCTCCACCGCTTCGACTCAGGCGCTCTGACTCGCTCGACTGCTCGGTGATCTTCTTGGAAGAGACACTGAAGCGGTGGAACTCAGGGTGGACAGCAAGTCCGCTCTGACCCTGGCAAAAAACCCCATTTTCCATGAACGGAGCAAGCACATCCGGTTGAGGTACCAATTCATCCGAGGCTGCTTGGAGGAAGGAAGCATCAAGACGAGCTACATCAACACCAAGAACCAACTTGCGGACCTGCTCACCAAGCCCCTTGGGAGGATCAAGTTCCTTGAGCTTTGTTCCCGGACCGGGATGGTCCAGCTTTCCCACAAGACGACGCACAAGACTTAGGGGGAGAATGCTGGGAATAAGTCCTTGTACTATAGTCTTTGTGGGTCTCAGTCTTTGTATCATCTAGAGGACAGCTCATGTGTTGTGGTCTTGCTGCCCCTAGGACAGCATCTAGAGGACAGCATATTAGAGGACAGCATCTTAGACCAGAGAACAGCATCTTAGCTTTAGCTGTTAGGACAGCATCTAGGCATCTTAGACCAGTTTGCATAAGCTCGGCTGCCTAGCCAGCTATAAATATGTAACCCCAACCCCTCGGGTTGGTATGGCATTGTGTGAGAAGTAAACCAGAAAATTGCCCCAACTCCTAGTGTCATCCTCTCGATAAGAGTAAGAGTTTCGATACTAACAACATAGAGCAAAGGCAATACCTGCACTCGTTCCTCTGAACTGAACTTCTGCAGAAGGAAAGCTCGCGTGTCCATTTTTCCGGGTGGGCTACCAATGCCTATACACAACAGCCAACAACACAATTCCATAAACTTTCCATTAAGTATAGAATAGTAAGGACACAAACATAGTAGTGTACCGATAGATAAACGAGGAAACTCCCGGCGGCCATCCAATTGCTCAATCACATTCTGCAACCTGTTTTTGAGATAAAATGGTTCTTATGAAGGTCTTGAAATTTACTACAACGATCATATAGATAGCTACCTCAAGGGTATAATGCCCATAGGTTAATTATAACATTGCATCTTCCATCACAAAGTTATGAAATCTTGAATCAAGAACCCAAGACTGTTAGACCAGCAATACACCAACATATTCAAGTATTAGGGTTTGATACGATAAAACTTCGCAAACTACTTAACTTTGTAAAAACTCAATTTATTGTTTCTTAAGAGTCCAAACAAAAATCTCAATGAACTATCTATCAAGATAAGTAAATTTGTAGCTTACATTTGAGTATTTGACATGTACATCTATGTGTTACATTTGGCAACAGACCAGGCCAAGTATTAGTGCATTAAACTATGTGTGAATTGTGTTCTTCTTGCTTGCTTGCTGAACAACGAAATCCACTACATGAAGTGGCTGACCAAATCTTATGTGCTCAATAAGTGACTAGCATTAGCACGTTTCCTTTGACTAATGAGGTTGCCCATATGACTTGGACAGATGATTTGCAAATCAGAACATTACCCATTGTGGCGACCATGACCACCTTTCCTTTGAATCCTTAGTACACCATTGGGCAGACTCATGTCATCATAAACCTGAAACGAAAAAAGGACTCACAGACATTAGTCAACTTATGAGTTTACGATAATGACTAATGGTTGTAAATCATCAAAAGAACAATGATGAGGAGTACCAAGAGGATGTGTCGTAACGGTACTTGATAATAGGCTGCAAGAGGTCCAATCTTCACATGACAACAGATCAAGTTAGGATATAATTGATAACAGACTCAACTAGCCTTGACATTGTTTAGTTGCATATAGTATAAGACATGATGTGGATATTTTAGCAAGAAAGAGGAGAAACAAGAAGTTGTATGTGTAGGCAAGTCAGGACGAAATCATAAGATTATTAACAAAATTGTTATGTTTCTGTTCTACCATGTATTCAACCAAACTATCTTTACTCATTGGATACTTAATTATTAACGCCTAGGAATTTTTAAGGATAGATAAAGAGCTTGAAGGTGTCAGCAGTAACAAATGATTTCTCATTAATGGATTAATATATCTATACCTTGGAATAAGCAAAAACTCAAGTTTGATCAAAGAGCTGTCGAAGTGCCAATTTGCTTGTTGTACATTTCACATGCATACTGCTAACAGGCAGTATTTTGTATCACAGGCATCAAATGTTCATTCCTTTACCAATACATTGCAAATTTTAAGCAATAAGGAATGCAACTATTTCCCACAAGTAATTAGTTATCAAAGAAACATTTATTTAAGTAACTAGAACATCATTCCCCCTTACATTTCAGAAGCTAATAATGTCATCTACAAAGACTAGGGATTACTCACCGCCTCCCCGCTGTAGTTCATGTATGATTGTGGTTTTACCAGCAAGACTGGCACCTCGCCAATTGAACCTGCACTAAGGTTCAACCCAAAAGATGGGTTAAAAATAATTAATAGCATGAACACATGATTATGAAAGTGACTATCAAAATAGTTACATTTCCAAAAGAAAATGTTTGCTGGACTGTCCATACTTCTATCAAGGTAGCTTTATTTTATTTTGAATACATCACGCTTACCCCTTTATGCGTATCTAATATCTCCAGGCTGTACCTTTCTGATAGGATGATCGACAGCCTAACTTTTAAATTTCAATCAGTGCATCAGGACATTGTCAACGAGGGTCCTTTGCAGTACAATAACGACTAAGTGAGCTGCATGACCTCTCACTTTTAATCAAACAGAACAATAGCAGAAACAAAATGCCAAATGAACATAAGAAAATGCTATTTCGTTTCTCTTGGACAATATTGTATATGTCATTTTAAACTTTTAGTTTGATATCGCACCCTGATTTTCAGAGGGAGAGAACCCTCGTGAATGTGCAATGTGTGCCTCAACAAAATGGGGCTACTTTTCCCCCGCCGGTCGAGTTTTTTTTTTAAACAAAATGGGGTTACCTTAAAAAACTTTTCCCACCAAAGTAAACAAATGTAAGCCGAATTTCTTCTATTCATATAAGACAGAGAAGAAGAAAACATAACTGTTTTTCAGTTTTCAGTTTTCACCAAGCGCTATGTTCATTAACTACAATCTAACCAAATAATAACTTTAGATTTATTTTGCTAAAACTCACACAAAACAAGTTTCTACAGAAGTCAAATAATAAAACCTGTCAACCTAATGGTTAGCTGAACATGTACATGGGGGAATCTCTCCAAATCAAATGCTTTGACTACCATACTCCAGCTCGAATCTAGGTCTAACTATTCACCGAGATTGATGTCCAATTATGCCACTAGCGTGAACATCAGCACGGAGCAAAATGATTACAATCCAAATCATGCAGTAAGGGTGGAGCACAACATACAGGAGCACGTAGAACCTAGGCAGACACAAACCGGGAAAGGAAAAGGTGCTTTAGTTACCTACTCCCAGCAGCGACTTGGACTGGATTGTGTTCATCGCGATCCCCTCCTCCCGTGCGATGCGATCCACCATCTCAAACCCCACCTAATCAACGAAACGAGCCATCGCACAAGGGAATGGAGGGTGAGAAATGAGAACCCATCACCTCAAAGCTGAGGGGGAATCGGAATAGAAACGAACAAACGGGTCACGTCCGTGCTAACATTGTGCCGCGTGCCGTAGTACTTGTTGCCTGGGTTGCCGAGGCCGGCGATGAGCCAGGGCGTGTATTCCACCGGCCCCACCGCGGGGTCGGGGACGGAGGCGACGACGGGAACCAGGCGCGTACGGCGGATGCGGCGGAGTGGGGCGGCTACGCTCCGGCGGGGCGCGTGGGAGGAGGGGGGGAGGGGTGCAGAGAAGTGAGCGGAGGTGGTGGGAGTGGCCGTGGCGAGCAACGACATGGCGGGCGGGCGGGCGAAAGGAGGCGGTGGCGGCGGCGAACCGAAGCGATAGGGGCAGGGCACCGCAGAGGCCGGGAGATTTTTTGGATTTGGGCATTTGGCCTCTCTCTTTTTTCTGATTTTGCTTAGTTTGGATTTTGGAGGAAAATGGAAAAAATCTTGATGGGATCAGAATGGGCCTAAAGTATGTGTGGGTCGGACTGATGGCTAGCATAAGATGGGCCGAGGTCGGCTCGGTTGCTGACTGACTTGGTCTCTTCTTACTTGTGGGCTGAACCGCTTCTGCCCCCACGGCACCAACAGAACAAACCACTCAGCCGAGCAATGCTGAACCTCGAAGTCGAATGCACTTTGCCGCCCCGACGCCCTGCGGTTGCGGCCTAGCGCGCGCTCGCCACGCGCATGCCCCGACGCCCGGATCCGCCGCGGGCTTGCCGCCCTCGGCCGCGCCGACGGCTGCCCAGTCCCAGATCCGCCGCCTCCCTGCTGTTCCTAGTCCTGTCGCCCCTGCTCACGGCCGGCCCACCTACAGGAACAGCTCGCGGACATCAGACCCCGCTGATCTACTCATCCTGTGTTTTCTTTTTTTTCGAGGAAATATCTCTATTTTCTTAAGACTGTGTGCTTGTGAGCGTGGGTACATATTCATTGGTATATTTGATGTTCAATGGTTGTTAAGATTTGCCTGTACTTGATTTTTTCTTAGATTTGCGGGTACACGGGAATTTTTTTCTTACATATCGAATTGCGGGTAAGCCGGTCTAATTGCTTACGTATCGAATTACTTGTAGAATTTTCTTTTGTGTACCGATTTTTTAGACCGTACCGAATATCTAATTGAATGTTGAAATTTGAACATGGCATACCCTAAATTCCAATCCAGGTCCACCATTATCCCTGATCCCTCGTTTCTTCTATTCGCACCCGCACTACTACATGTCAACATCGATCACTGCCCCAGAGCAAGGTATTTACCACGGGGCCACAGCTTGCAGGCAGCGCCCACTAAGAGCTGGCCAGACCTTGGATCTCGGAGCATCGTGTCGCAAAGCGCCATGAGCCCATGAGTGAGGAGAAAGCTACCGCCATGAATGGTACCACCGAAAACAAAACGATGCAGTGACACACCGCCCCCCGTAACAGAACAGAAAAAGGTTAATCTGGTCGCAATGGCATCGCTGTCTTCACGATAGCGGGAGCAGCAGCCACGGTTGCTGGCTGGTGGGTGGCGGTGCCACTCAAAAGGAAGATGATTTGCAAACCAGACCACGACGCGCGCATCATGGATCCGTTTCGAGGAAAGCGCTAGGTAACACGGGGTGGGTGCCCTGATCACCGCTCATCCTAGTACTGTACTGCTGCCCCGTGGACTGTGGACAGGAAGGAGCCCGTGACACTGAGCTGACATGAGGACGCGGTGATGCAAGTACAAACGCACCACTAGTCGCTGCGTGCGACCGCAGATTCCCGGGCACAGTCAGTCACTCGCATCCCGAGCTGGGAGGGAGCACAGAGGCCACCGCGAAACATTTGCTTGGCGAAGCAGCAAACCCGCTGCTTGATGCTGGGCGCCTGGGGGCTCGGGTGATTTGTGCGAGAGCACGGTAACACGCATCGCTTGATCGCTGCGAGAGCTGATGCGTGCCGGAGGTGCCGGCGACACGGCGTCGGTGCGGCAGGCCGGCACTGTTGGCCCGTGGCCCAGGCGGCGTCCGCATCACGGCGTCGCCTCTCGTTCTCGATGAGCGGCGGCTCCCTTTGACTAATCCACGCGGCATGGGCTAGTGCCCCTGCCTCTGCCTGCCACCGGCGCGGGCACGAGTGTCAGGGCCGAGGAAAAGGACGCGCTGGCGTGTGTTGTCATCTGCCCGACTTGTCTGTTCCCACCTTCCCTTTTTTTTTCCAATCTGGCTACGGGCTACCTACCACCATGGCACCATCGCCCGTCGTCGGCCGTCGCCTGTGCTGTGAACCTGTGACTGTGATCGGTCGGTCTCGCTCACCGTCGGGCGTGGGAGCTCGGCGGCTCTTCCCGACTCGACGCCTACCTCCTGAGTCCTGCCCGTGCCCGGCCCTCGCCTTCCCCGTCTGTCCGTATCCCGTCGCCATTACGTCCTCGTCGTCATCACGCACGGAAAAGGGAAAACACAGTGCCTCACAGCGCCATGAGTTAGCACGACTATGTCGTGGTAGCCATGGAGACACCGACGGTTTTTTTTTCACTTTTTCGCCCCCGTCGGTGGTCCGACTCCGACACGGATCTTTTCCCGCCCATTGATGGATCTGTTTATTTTTTTTTCTTTTTTGCTCCCTCAACTTCTGTTGCTTTGCGGAATGCGGAATTTTAGTACCGGTGTTGTTGAAGCATGGAGCTCTTGCTGGCCACTACCTTCTCTAGTCTCTAGATCGTCTTGAAAGGGAAATGGAAAAGCCACGAATTTCTCACTAGCGGCCGTGTGGATAATGCGGTCGTCTTATTAAGTTTTTATCTTATTTGCTGCTTTGACCAGAAGACGACCGCCGCCGCTCCTCCGGCCTGCACAAAGAAGGCCAGCGGCGGCGGATCGGGGAAGGCTGCCATTTGTATCGGCCGCTGCCGCATCTCATCGCCAATTTTTTTCACGACGCCTGAAGGTGAAAGCCCGACCTGTCAGCTGTTACACGCCCCTTCCCCTATTTCCATGCCCATCGCGGCCATCGTCCTCCCAGTCCCACTCCCAGGACCACCGGTCCTTCTTCCTCCTCCAGTCCTCCGCCTCGCTTGCCGTGCTGACCTGCGCGAGAGGAAAAGCGTGCCTGCTCACTTGGCTTCCTCGCGACGCGTTCCTCTCTTCAGCGCCACACCCACGCTACCTCCACCCACTGGCACCCGGGCCCGGGATATCCGGAGCCCACCTGTCATCTGCAGCCCCTGCCTCCGTGAGCAGACCTCGTCGCCACCTTCTCCGTCTGACAAGTGGGCCCCAGGATCCGGTCCTGCTGCCTCGCTGGACCTTCCCCCCTCGCGGCGCGTGCCGAGGTGGAGGGGGAGAGCTCTAGCCGCCGTTGCGTGCCAGCTACACTACCCATTTCAACTCCCGGATCGAAGCACGGGTCGGTAAAAGGCGCGGGGGCCCGAAGCGGCACGCCCTTGCACGGTGGCACGGAGACCAGTGGTCGAGTTGGCAGCAGCAGGAGAGGAGGGATGAGCAGCAGCCTCGCCATAGTAGAGAAGCGGCCGTCGCCGTTCCCCGGCGGCGGCTGCGCGGGCGGCGTGCTCTTCCACCTCCTCGACTGGCACCGCCGCCTCGCGCGCAAGCGCAGGCTCTTCTCCCCGCGCCGCCTCCTCCCCTCCTCGCTCCGCTCCTCCCCGCGCAGGCTGCCGTGCCCGGGGCCTCACGCCGCCCCGCCCCCAGCGCCTCACATGGCGGCCGCCGGCGCGGCCGATGGAGCTGCCCCGGGCGTCGTCGCGCGCCTCATGGGCCTCGAGTCCTGGCCCGCCACCGCCGCGCCCCCGAGGCCGCAGAAGCAGAGGAAGGTGGAGGCGTCGCGCCCGGACGGCGACGACTCCGCGGTGGTGCTGGTGCTGCCTACGCCTACTAGCCTGAGCCGGCGCCCGCCCGCGCAGACGACGGCGAGGAGCCACCACGGGGCCGACCTGCCGGCGCGGAGCCCGAGGCGGGCCCGGATCGTGCACGCGGCGGCGGCGAAGCTACTGGAGCAGGGCACGCGCGCCAGCTCGCGGGCGGCCCTCGCGTACGCCTGCTATTCCCCGCAGCACCGCAGGGACGGCCACTCCGGCGCCTTGCTTCAAGGCTCGGACGTGGGCGACGACTTCCTGTCTCGCTCTGAGAGCCTGTTGACGCCTTCCACTTCTACACGGCTACAGGTGCAGCCTCCTGTTCTTCCAGCGGAGACAGGTTGTGACAGCGCTGCTGTCTCGCGTAGGCATGAGCATTGCTCCACTGACAATGCTGCCAATGTAGAAATCAGTACCAGTACAGTAGTGTTGCCAAGAATGGACTTTGCTGATGGAAACATCAGCAAACGCAGCTTTGCTATGGATGCCAAGCACAAGGAGAGTAGAGTAAGAAATGAGGTGGTACGCACTTGTGCCAGGGTTAGATCGAGTGCTGCTGCCGTTCAAAGTGGAGCTGAGAGGTTGCGCAAACGAGCAACACCCACCCATCCGGATGTTTCAGGTAGCGTCACCTCTGGAAGGTTGGCAGAATCGACGCGCCAAGTTGGGCGTGCTCGTGAATTGGTATCTGCTGGTAGGAGAGTACCACAAAGTGGTTCTGGTCCAAGAAGAGAGTTCATGGGTTCGATCACTGAACAAGGGAACACTGCTCGCAGAGATGTGATCAACCGAAGTGGATTAGCATCCACAAGCAGGATTTCAAGCAGTGGATCAGGGCCAAAAAGGGGATCACGGAAGGTGGGGCGTGATACAGTAGCCAGCAACAGGGACGGCAGAAATGCAGTTGCATTTACTTCTAGATCATCCACAAAGCCAGTGACCAGAGCTTCGCCGCACAGCAATGTGTTGAAGAGTGGGTGCCCAAGTAGACTAGCACACGATACAACTCGTGCTCGAATGCTGACTCCAGATACCAAATATGTGGAAGCCTCACCTTCTGTTATGGCTACTTCTGAGAAAGATGAATTTAGCAGGCTGTTGAAAGCAAAAATGAATGAGCTTGGCTTGTCTGACAGGAATGAGTTTACATCAAGTGATGAGCCTTCAGAGAAATTGACAGCAACTATGCTGCAAGAGCTCATTTCTGCACTTACTAGTGACATGAACACTTCAATCTCCAAAAGTAGCAACTACTCAGATGCATCAGCACCGTTAAGTTGCAATGGAGGCAGTGGAAATATTGACTGCATCACTCAATCATGCTATGTATTCTCCAATGATCAATCACCTGATTTCCAGAAGTGTTATCAGGTCAGTTCAGATGCCGGGATCCTTCTTTATTGTTATCCCTTCTTATTTCAGAGCTTCTGATTTGTTCTTCCTGTACTAAATGCTACTTTTGTCGATCATGATGATCCGCAATTGTATTTTATTCATGTAATTTCTTCTCCAATTTGGTTAGTAAATGCATGTAGTTTTAGTGCGGGTAGTGTTACATGAATCACCTTGTATAATAGTTAATATTGCTCTAGTAACTTGTAGTGCCCGTTGCAACGCACGGGCACTCACCTAGTACACCTTATTATACAACTGTTCTGCATGCATTCTTATGCAATAATTGACATTGAAATTTTTTGGTCTTGTACAAAAAATTAAATATCAAAATATTTCTTATGCGGAAATGTGTCATCATTATGAACCATTGTTTGATATATCTTGGACAGTTGTCAGATGCATTGGATATCATTTTTTGGCAATGAATTATTCATCTGCATCCACATGCATTCCTTACTTTTAACAAAGTCCACAGTGTTTATGTTTTCTTCATCAACAAAGTTGTGTTTGGTCTAGAGAGCTGTTAAATCTACTGAATTAACTACTTACTAAATTGGTAACTTCAGAACAATTTTGTACAAAGTCGTTGTACTAACTACTAGTCCTTCATTCTGTGCACAGAATGAACAAGATGTTGATTCTTCTGCTACATCAGTGAACAATGAGCCCAACCAGCCGAGTCCAACGTCAGTCCTTGAAGCATCCTTCACCAATGATGCTTCTTCTTTAGGAAGTCCAGTTGAAAAGAATGGTAAACATTTCTCTTACCTTGACTTTTATAGTAGATAATTCTATTATATGTTTGCTTAGTGCTTGGAATTATCAAATTGCTGCTGAAATCTCAAATTAGAAAACAAATTCTGCCTAGCACAACATGCAACCATGCCGAGGCATGAATGCTTAGTTATTGTTAGTCTGAATGTTAACTGGTCTACAGTTCTTCATGTCTAGCAAAAAATAATTGGCCGCTCTGAGTTATGTTGAGTGGCAGAACAGATTGAGCCTGTAAATTTTGGGCATGTATTTATTGATGAACTCTATCTTCTACTTTCTTTCAGAGGGTAAAGACTTATTTGTGTCAACTGAGAACAAGATGGAAGACCTGTTTAATTTGGAGTCTGACATCGTCGATTTAGCAATGTCAATTGATACAAGGAAATCTGATGCTTTTTTCTCGAACACAAGGAGAACTGATGCTGAAGAAACTCTTTATGACAACGACAAGTTATCATGTTCACAGAATTTTCTTGCACCTGATTCTAAATTCTTAAAGTCCAGGCTCCGCATCATCGGAGAAGCAGCTATTTCAAATGCTGAACTGCTTTTGGGCAGTAGCATCCATCCTTTCATCATTGAGATGCTGGAAAATGCTATGGATATGTTTGGTGGAGGAGAGTATTCTGATCTTACTGAAGATAAGAAATATCAACAAACCAACTTCCTGTTTGACTGCATTGTAGAATCACTGGGTTCAAAATTCTGCAATTTTGGCAAATGTGGGTACAAGGCTTGGCTGAGATTGCCGAGCAGTTTGAGCAAAGATCTGTTGAAGTGCCAAGTATTGGAGGATATCAGCAATTGGAGGGAATCAAGTGGGGCTGCTCTTAGACAAGTTTCTGACAAAGAAGTTGACCAAGTGACTGCCAGGTGGGATGCAAGTCAGGTTGAAGCATGTGACATCAGCATTGCCATCGAGAATGACATTCTTGATGCGCTTGTTGGTGAGTTTGCACTCGACCTTTGGTGAAACAGCGTATTGACTGCTTTATGTGAGATAGTGACATGTTTGGACTTGGGCTCGCATGATTATGGATAAATAAGATACTGCGGATTTGTTTGTAGTTCTCTGCGGTAGATTTTGTACAGGGTCATGTAAGGCAGGAAACGTGCTAAAGCTCAAAAGTGTCTCTTGTTTTTTACTCTCTGTGGCCTTTCCGTCGGAACCTTTTCTTACCCAACTCATGGCATTGTACACCACCAGGTTACGTTTTGCTGTGTATGGCGGAAAAGGCACCTTTTGCTGGATCTAGTGTAAAGCATGGCTTGGGTGACCGTTGGTTTGTCAACGTTAACACATGTTCTCCTCTAGGATCCCACTCTGAATCTCTGTTGAACCAAGATCCAAATGCTCCACCTTTTGGCGCGGTGATTTGCAAATGAAACAACACCAGTTTGCCACTGATTGAACCAAGGGAATTCAAAATCAAAATGCCCCACCACCACCAGGAGTATGCCTTCCTGGACTTGTACAGCTTGTCAACTGTCATGTGTCAGGTCAGGTGGAGTATAACTTGGCAGGAAACACGCAAGGATTAGAGAACAAATCAGCGCCAGGTCTCGAAGCAGTGTTTTGTCAAAAGTCCTTCCTCGATCAGCTTAATTTATCCAGGATATATACAAGACACTTGACCTTAAATTGTTCTCTGACTGGTTATCCTATCCCCACATTATATATGTTGATTGATCTCTTTCCAGTTTCCATGATTTGCTCTGTCACCTACTCTGGCCGCTCCTTTCCATCTCGACCGAAATTAAATAAAGAATCCATGAACACAGATTTGAAGCAGAGATAAACATTTGTGCGTGGGAACAAAAACATATACTAGCACGGCACGGATGATTTGTAATTGTATACAAACTCAAAACACTAGAGGAACGAAAATTGAAACACATGGATTACAGGAAAAGAAAGTAGAGCTACAGCAGGGGAGAAGAATCTCTCCCCCAACAGACAACAAACTCACACCTGATGACAAAACAACGGTAACACGAACGACACGAAGAGATTAACCGAACTGCAGCTAAGATAGCAGCGACGATCAATTGATTGGTTCTACCCGATGGAGAAAGAAGCAGCAGGCAGCAGCAGCCGACGAAACGACGGGGTGATCTAGAGCAGGCGCTGGACGAGAGACCTCTGCCTCTGCAGCCTCATCTCGGCGTAGAACCGCTGGATGAAGCGCTCGGCGCGGCCGTCGACCTCCTCGTCCCCCTCCTCCCCGTAGTCCACCACCTCCTGCTCGTGCTCCTGCTCCTCCTCCTCCTCCTCGTCGTCGCGCCCCCACTCGAGAGCCGGGGCGAGCACGAGGTGCTGCTCCCTGTCCGACCGCGCGTCCAGTCCGTCCAGCACGGCGACGTCGACCTCGTCGCCGCCGCAGAATAGCGACGCGAGGATCATCCTGGCCCTGCCCCTGCGCCGCTTGGCGGCGGCCCTCCGCCAGGCCGTGACGCCGGGGGGCGGGCCCGCGAGGAGCGGGGAGCGGGAGGGCGAGAACTGGTACTCGCCCACGTACGCGTAGTTGTAGTGGCGGAACGGCTTGCAGCAGCGGCGCCTGGCGGCGGCGGACGCGCGCTTCTTGAAGAGGAGCAGGCCGCACTTGGCCTTGGAGATCGGGGTCAGCGGCAGCGCCAGGATGGTGGCCATCGCCCGGCCCAGGATCGGCCTGGAGCCGGGGCTGGAGGAGGATCGCGGCATGGCCGGAGCGGCGGCGGATAGCTGGGGGTACGGTACTCGCCGGCTCGGCTTGGGTGGGCGGTTTCCCTCTCTTTCTCACATTCAAATGCCGGGAGGGGGAGGCGAGGCGGCGATCGAGTTGGTTGCTGCGGGTGGTGGGGGGTTTTATGGTGGTGGGGCTGCGGGCGCAGCGGCACGGCTCCTGTGCGGCCGCTGCCTGCCTGCCGCTGGATCGTGTTCGTGCCGTGCGTACACCAAAGTTAATTATACTAGGAGGCAGGCAGCACCCAGCAGATCGAGTGGTGTCGTGGTGCGCCTTTTAGCACTAGTCCTTTATTTTCGACTCATCAGCTCGTTAATGGCTACCGGATTAGGGGTTAATTCGCATTCAAATGGTGTTTAATTTTTTTGGGGTTAGATTTAGATCCGGAGATGGCCATCACGGGCAGAATTATGATCCGTTAGCTCGAAAAGGGTCTTAGCTTGATGGGATACGCGTTTGTGCTGCTGCTGCTGCTACCACTGGTGCGCCACTCCTGCTCCACTCCACTATTCCTCTTTACTGGCTCAGGCAGTAGTGAGCACTGAGCAGTGATCAGCAAACGACCCCGAGGAATCTGTTTTCGCGGAGTACACAGTACCTACCCCGCCGTTGCGCGTTGGTGGCGATTCGGTGTACCCCTGTAGCAGATCGCGACTCGTATGCCTTTATCGTTTACCTCGAGGGATCGGAGTACACGCTCGCGTGGTCTCGGCGCATTCATGTTCAGCAAGCACCGATCTACTCGTCCCCGGGTGGCGCGCGTAACTGCGCCCCAGTTGCCTCGGCGGCGTACGCGTTCGTGTAGCTCCGATCCGCCGAGCGGTCTTGTCACGGCGCTCGTATACCGCGTAGGCCTTTCTGCCGGCCGGTCCGTGATTAGCACACGGCTCGGACCGTTGATCCGCAGGATGATTGTTACGCGGAGCACGTCGCCGGAGCAGCAACCAGCAGAACGTGACCGGCGCGTCGTGGGCGCAGGTAGCCGGGGCAGGCAGATCACACCGATGGCGACCGACTGGATCGGGGAGTAGGCACTGCAGGGGAGGGGCGCGCCGCGCCACCCCGCGGCCCGCGCGCTCGACTGACTTGGCGTGGTGGATGATGAGTGGTGGGGTTCGCAGCTGGAAAGTGTTCGCCGAGGTCGGTGGTCTTGTCGGATCAGTGGCGAGGCCGGGCCGCCCGTGCCGTGCTCTGAGCTGGCGGCCGGGCCCTTTCCCAACTTCAAAACCGAGCTAGCCGTTGGTTGCCCCGTTCCCTTCCCTTCCCTTCCCTTCCTTGGCGCGCCTGTCGCTGCTTGCCTGCCTGCTCATGCTGCCTTTCCAGAACTGAATCCACCCCCACCATGCCACTCGCGCCGGCGTCACTTGCCTCCCCCCGCGATGCACGCAGCCTCCACTGCTGGCTGGCAACCAGCTGCATGCGCAGGGGCTCGGCGCGTGAGCGCGCGAATGAGTGTTTCCGCAGTCGCAGTATATTTTTTTCCTGCCCAGCCGGGGCCTGACGGGGCCACCTGACCCCCCACGACAGTATTTCTCCCGGTTTACCATCGAAAATTTAGCTCATCACTTTAATGCCATCGAAATTTAGATCATCTCTTCACTGTTATTGAAATTTTAACCTTACTCCTTCAATGTCATTCCGTAACTGCACAGTTAGAACTCTGTTAAATGAAGAGGTGGAAAAGATAATATTATCCCTATAGGTAACACATATAATTTTAACCTCATCCCTTCCATACCATTGTAGTGAACAATAAAACTTTATATGCACAAAATATACCACCGTGTCATGCTTGTGTGTGTTCATTTGGGCCCGTGGCTCTTTCATTCAGCACCACATATCCTTTGCTGCTCCCAACGTTCTTGTCCCCAGCAGCTTCTCTTTCCTTTCTTAATTTGGCAGCCACGAGCTTCCATGCTCCACAACCATGGCTGATACTTCTCTCTTCTCCATTCCCCTCGAGCTAGTGGAGACGGAGCGGAGCCGACGGCCTTGGAGCAGTGGAGCAGCTCCCCGATGCCCGTGCGAAGGCCCTCTCACTGGATTGCTCGGCAAGCTCATCCACAACATGTGGTTTTGCCGGAACTGCATGCAGGCGCCCATGGCAGCAAATAGCTCACCGCCCACGCTTTGCCGGAGATGCTGTTGAGCTGTCTTGGTGTTCCCGGCCTGCCTGGCCGCGCGCCCCCGGCTGTGCGCACGTGGCCGCGCGCTCGCGCCCTCCTGCAGTTCGCCCTCGCGCCCCTCCTGCAGATCGCCGTGCGGCCTGTGCGGCGGCGGGATGTGGGAGCAAGGAAAGGATAAGGTTCTGGGGATGGAGAGGGTAAAAATGGAAGAGAAAATAACTGACAGATCTGTTATAAGATCTTTGACTGGCAATGTAAAGATGATGGCATTTAATGGATGAAAAATTAAAAAACATAGCATTAAAGGGATGGTCTAAATTTTAATGGCATTGAAGGGATGAGCTAAATTTTCAGTGACATTAAGAGAATTTTCTCTTACCAATCACTGACGGTTTCGGTAGATTCTGCATTCATTTCAGACAAGGGGGTGGCTTAGTTGCCGTCCTCTGATCCATTATACTAATTTAGTGTAGTCCCAACCTAAGACACTACTAGTAGTTTATATAATTATCATATCATATAGACACTACACATAGAAACTATCTTCCTAATGAATAGTTTTTTCAAAATAAACTATTATCTAATTATATCTCATCTCTCTTTTCTCCTTCCTATCCTCTCTTATTTTATCTTATTTTTTATAGATATGTCTTTTTAAGCAAGGCTAATAGATTTAGCTTGCTGCGGACGAGAAGAGAAGCCGTGTCGGCTCAGACGGGTGAGGTAGTGGTGGTGGGATCCACTGTCTTTATTACTCTCCGTGCAATCAGAGCACAACTAACCAATGGAAGCCCAGCGTTCCTGTTGTGGAAGGGTCGGTAAATGAACTTGCCCGCTTTTTGCTAGCGTATGTTGAAACCACCCGCTCTACTCTCTTTCCTATTTTCTCTCACCTCCACGTAGGAACTCGTCCGCTTCTAGCTCACTGTAATACTTGCTCTTACATGAGACCCGATTTTTTCATATTTTTTTCTCTCCTCATTAACTCCACTACCACCTCATCTTTTTTTCTTAAGTGGCAACATATTTAATGCTATGAAAACCAGCTGAGTTGGAGGGTTGGAAGTGCCCTTAGTGGCTTTCTTTTGAAGTAAAGTTATACCAACTTTGGAGATTAACAAGAATAAATTGTTACCCTAACGGCATGAGACATGACACGCTCCAAGGTCTACGTTCAGTGTTCACGTACTTACTATTTTGGATTCACCCAGCTAATTCATTAATTGATTGGTTAAAATTAACTGAGTTCAACTAGCTAATCGAATAATTAATATTTAATTTATTAGAAGAGATTTAGCCATGCATTAGCTGCTTCCGTTTGGATCGCTAAAATTAGCTACCTACCAATTGGTAGCTGGTGAGGAAAAAGGGAACAGACAAAGAGAGAATACCGGGAGACTGCAGCCTGCAGGGCGTGCAAGCCAATTGATTCGCCAGCGAGGCGTCTAGATTTGCATGTAGTGACGAGAATCGCGATACGGCGGACTGCATCACGACGCGCTTGACAGCTGCTACTAACCATTGTACAGGAGCTAGCTACCGCAATTTGCATCGCCCGAAGTGATGCGGCATGCCGATCCATGCCGTTGTCAAAGCGCCGAGTGAAACATCGCAAGTTCGCAACTTGGAAGACTTGCAAATTGCAGAGATATGAAAAGGCAAACAAGGCTAGCCCTTTTTACTCTGGTTCTGGAGCCCGGATTCATGCGTCACTGTTGCTGCCCACCACCACTTTTTCGTTCTTTTAAAAAAAAGGAAAATGAAATGAGGTCGATGCCGTACTGTTGTTCATTTGACTAGCAGAGGTATAGCCCTGTTTGACCGACGACTGTAGGAGCATCCCTAGGAAAAGGTTGTGTGCACTGGAACAGCAATTCCTCGGAGAAACATCATCAGCGATTGCAGCGTCAGGCCTAAATTTTTATCATCCTGGAAACATACTGCAGTACTGCACATCCACTATTTAATTTGTCATCATCGGCGCATCTTGTCTTCTCCCCACTTCCCAGCGGGTCTGTGTGGCAAAGCCTCGGCCGAGACAACCTACTACAGGATCTATGTCACGCCCCTGGCTTTGCAGACTTGAAAATTCGCAGTACATAACTTCTGAGTTTTTCTTTTTTAACTAAAGGCACATGTAGGACTACCATATGCTGACATTGCATAAAACTAATATCGAAGGAAATAGTTGCTGATAAAACATCATATAGCCTAAGTCGTGAACGGCGAGATAATGTCAAAGTCCGCCTGCTAAAATCAAGTCATAATTTAGGACCATGCTAAAGAGTCTGTTCGGCAGTCAGACAGATTTCGACAGATTTCAGCTGGTTCAATAGTATTCTGTGAGAGAGAATAAGCCGAAAGAAGCCGAAAGCAGACAAGCCAAACAAAGCGATGCTCAACTGTGCCAGCTGGGTTGTTTATGTTTGCAACCACAGCCAATCGTACCAAAAGCAGAAGTAAGCCAGTAACTTGACTAAGGTTTCTACCCTCCACATTACAAATGATGAAGTCCTATAGCAGCGCTCATACTGCCCACAGAACTTCGTCAATATGATTAAAACGAGCACCAGAGGCTATACCAAAATACCATTAAATGGCCATTTGTTAGTCATCTGGAGGGCTTATTTACGGTCCGCTAATATTCTTGAATCTTGGGGTCTTCCAGGATATCAACTTCTCCGCGAATATAGATGGGTGCTACTACCACAGAAATGCTCAAGTACCAACACGTCCACTATTGCTATCTCATATTGCAACATTGTGCTTTACCAGCCTGCAGCTTGTCCCACAAACATAACATCTGCCTCGGTGATTGGTAGTGTGCAGTGTAATAATCATCTATGCATCCAAATTGACAAAATTTGACGCTGTTGACGTATTTAACAGGTCCGGTGCTGTTGAACTGCTCAACCCACATGCCCATGCTCACATCCTCCATATTGAAAAGCTGCATAGCAAGAAATGAAATTTAGATTCTTGCCCGAACCATTATGTCCTGCCTATTTGCTTACAAACCCATGATCCAGCTGTAGTAGCAGGGTAGTTTGTTTATGAACTTTTGGAGGGAAATATGATCCGACAGGTACCCAGTTATTCTTAAGCATGCAAATTGTTGAAAAACAGCTACCATATGGGCCACTATTAGTGTTATAAAATGCATACCGGAAGCAATCAACTGAGCTTACCCTTAATTTATGGTCTAAAAATTCTGACAGAATGGCATCTGCAATATCAGAAGATATAACATATCCAGGACCATCTGCATAGATTGGAAAATCCTCTTCTGGCCATTCCTGTAAAGCACAGAAGATAAGCATAGATTAGAAAATGCATGCATTCAATGTGGAACTTCAGGGCATTCCATCGATTTTTTCCACTGACATACTGAGTCCGCACAGTCAAGTGAGGTAGAGTATACTGTTTGCTAATTGATAACTAAGCTCAGCCTGACCGCATATGTGAAGAGTTGTATTACTAGTACAAGTATGATATTAAAGTGACTCTTACTACGAGATCAAATGTTGCACAATCACATCTGAGGTTAAGATATCTATCTTTGTACATACTGATTCAACAAAGCAATAAAGCCATCTGTAGTAGTGTAATACATTGTAAACTTTTACCTACATTGTAAAATCTATCTTTGTAATAGCGAAAGCAACAAACAACTACATCCGTTACTGTAAACTTTTACCTACAAAGATGAAATGTAGGCAAGCTCATGTTTCATTTTTATTACATTGAATGGAGATACGACCAAGTTAAGAAAATATTACATAACTGTCATATAATTAGCATGTATATCAACACTGGGTGGATATGAGCAGAAGCTACATAGAGTAACAAAAATGATCTTTTAAGTGATTATTTATTAAATATATGCATACAAGCCAATCTCTGCAACACGAGTTTATGTGTTTGCAATACAAGATAATAATTTTGTATTTTATCAATGAAACAAGCTTCTAATTAAAGATCAAAACTATGAATTGATTTTGAAGTTCAGAAGATTCAAGGCTACAATTTCCTCAGTGCATGCAAGACAAAAGTCAACCCACAGGGCTGTTCAGACCCAAAAAAAAAAACAGAAAAATTAGATGCCAGCAGCACAAAGACATTTACAGGAAACAATTTGACAGAAGTGCTTTAGTTCCATGCGGAATGATAATTTGTTAGACAGTTTTGACTTACGGAGCTAATTTAATAGTTAATCCAGCTAGTAATGAGAAACATCGACTCATGTTATGTCATTCTCATTCAGTTATGTCATATGTTTTTAAGTAATTGAATCCTTACATGATTTCTTCAAACTGGAGAAAGATTCGGCAAATTTGACATCAAGGTACCATGAATCAACCTTTTACCACTCACAAGGTTTCATGAAAAATTTACACCATAGTGGGGAAACAAGTTTGATTGCTAATGTCGTTTAATACCCAGATGGACCAAATACCCTGTATCGAACGGTTTGCTAAGGGTAGTGACCCAGACATCTTCAATCGATGAAAGGAAAAATGGCATATGAGGCTATTATGGAATCAAATATCAAGTTTACCTCATATGTAACAGCCCATTTCCCATCGCGGAATGGCTTGTGGTGATAATTCATGTTCCCTATATAGAGACTTTCACCGTTCCGGATTTTCTTCACTTCAGCCATTACTGATTCAAGTCTAACAAAACTTAGAAAATGCATGATGCTGTTCAAACAACTAATTATTCTTATGGATTTGCGCAGGAATAACCAAATTACAGAGCCTGATTCATCCAATACTATCTTCAGGAGTAAAATGACGCATATTTTTTCAGCTCATACACATATACATGCTAAAGGTTCTAACAGGTTTTGACTAATCACACCGTCATTCCTAAAAGACATCTGAAATGAATTATAGTGAAACACTAATTCCATACCAATGTTAAAAAGCGCAAGTTCTCTCTCCGGCACATTTGGCTTGGCCAGCACACCCTCCGGCTCCACAGTGACAAGAACATAAACCTGAAATCCATGACATACAGCTGTCAAGAATCACCACACCAAGGCATGCCATTGAGATTTTGCAGGCACGCAACAAATACAGCTCATTGGTTGATGAGTGATCAACACTAACCGGGCTGCTACCCTCAGCCTTGAAAATTATCTTCTCCGTGTTGAGCAGCCTCCTATTCTTGCTGCTCCAGTCCGCATCTTCAGGATCGTCCACGAGCTGGATCGAAAAGCTGGACGGTATCTACAGACACAGACAGAAACACAGCCGTTAAGGACACGAAGATGCTGCAATCTCGTTTCTCTCTCATGTGAAGGGCACTGATCATACAGAGGCCGGGTAGGAGATCTTGACTTCGTACCACGCGGACGGCCGCAGCCCGTCGACCCTGTAGACCAGCCGGCCGTGGTGCAGCGGCACCGTCTCGCCCACCAGCTCCTTGCCGATGCTAAGCACCCTCGTCGATTTCTCCCGCGCTGCAGGGGAGCGCACGGGTCCGGTCAGGAGGGAGCGTGATAGGGAAGCGGAGCGGATCAAGGTAGGAGGGGGGGGGGGGGGGGGGGGGGGGGACGAGGGGCGGACCTGCGCGCAGCGGAGGAGAGCAGCAGCAGCACCGGGACGAGGAGGACGACCCGACCGCGGCATGGCGTGGCGAGCGGCCACCGCAGAGATGGCATGCCGATGGCTCTATGCGACAACGGCCGTCGGAGATGAGCCTGACACTGACAGAGAGAAGCGTCCAGACTCAGGAGAGGAGTGGACGGCGGCCTTGAGGAGGCTAGATGGACCTTCGAAGTTGGAAACAGGCTCCATGTTACGAGCAGTCCAATTTGTGGGGTTGGGCCTTTTCCTACAAAATTTTATTCGGCCAGCAAACTTGGTGCCTGTGATCGGCCTTTTCCTACATAAGCATTTTTTATTTAGGACTGGAGATTAACAAATCATCATGAAGATCCGGTTTCTTCAACTCTCTATTTCGGTGATGAAAGATTGCAAGCCAGCGTTATTTGGGGTATTCTTTCTGCGATTGCTAGATCTCGTTATAAGCAGCGAGTGATTTTTGTGGTCTTCAAAACCTTATGTAGCGATGGCGTATGCAGGTATCCCTCTCCCTTGCTGCCAGTCCCGGCGGACGAGGAACAATCGAACGAAGAAGACAACTAGAGAACATTTTGATGTAGTTTTATTTTCTTTATGTCGTTTTGTGTTAAGTTATCCGGCTTTTATACTACCAATTATTTTGCTTGACATGAGATATTTTTTGGTGTCTTTCTAAAAAAACAGTTCATCATCCAATAGAAGAGGAGTTGGGCAGAGTCGCGAGACAACAGCATACCGCAAATGCAATGGCCGCAAAGGAGCTGTGGCGAACTGGGGAGCTCAAGTTGTCTGTGTCCACTAGCGAGGAGCCGCGGAGCGAAATAGTAGAGAAATAGTGTTGTTCTGCAAGTATTTTTAGGTTTGGTCAAAGTTAAATTAGTTCAACTTTGACCATCAATATTTTATAAATAAATTATTTTAAATATAAATACTTATATATTATAATAATTATTTTCATAACAAATCTAATAATATCTTATAGATTTTTATAAATTATTTACTATTTATAGTCAAAATTGAATAAATTTGACTTTGACTTTGACCAACTCTAGAGATGCTTATATTCTGCAACGAAGGGAGCACTTACATTAGTGGACTACCATATTAAAATAATATAGAGAAAGAGAAACAGGTTTGTTAATATAAATGCTTTACAAGAACAAAAATTGAAAAAGTCTACACCAGTTTACCATATGCACTGGGCAAATGCCTAACAAAGTAAATCTATTGCCCAAACTAGCGCGGCCACACCATTTGCTTTTGCTCAAACTATCATTTTGCCACTGAAAATCAGATTAGCACTACTAAAACTAGTAGGCAATTCAAAAGTAGTTGTCATTGCCAGAAATATTAATATGGGTATGTGATAGGCAGAAAGCATGGGACACATACAAGCACATCATATATGGGTATGCCCATAATCCGGCACGACAAGCGCGAGACGCGCACCCGCATAACAAGCACGGCCTCCCTCTTCCCTCCCTTTCCCACGGCGGCGGCGCTGGTGGAGGCCTGCCCTCTCCCATGGCGGCGGCAGCCGTGGCGGGTCCATGGCGCCGGATCCGCCGCCCACTCCTCCCTCCTCCTCCCGCTCCCAGTTCGCGGACGACGCCGGCGATGCGGTCGCGTTCGTCCCGGCTGGCGGCGGAGGAGCCGGGGCTGCGGGGCCGGCGGCGAGCAGTGAGCGGCCGGCGGGAGGACCGAGGCGCGATGAGCTCCGGCAGCGGCGGAGCTGGGGGCCGCGGTGAGCTCCGGCAGCGGCGGCCGCGACGGGACGCCAGCAGCGGACGGCGAGCTCGAGCGGGGGGCGCGTGGGCCCTACGCCAGGCGCCACGTCTGCCGTAGCGGAGCTCCCCTACCTCCGCCAGAAATAGCGTGCGCAGCTCCGTCCGCTCCTTTAGCGGAGCTGTTCCAGTACCCGGTACAGCGAGTAGAAAGCTAAACGTTAGGACTTAGGACGGTTTATCGTGTCCCAGTGCGGGCCTTAGCACCTGTAAACCCCACGTCCCCACCTGCCAGCGCACACCCGCATCGCTGCCGCTCCGGCCCCGCTAGTGGACCCACTACGTCAGTGACTGCCTCCTCTCTTCTTCTTGCCCTGTAAGGCGCACGCCATTTATACACCTTCTTCCCTCTTCCCGCCACCTCCCAAAACCCTACCCCTCGGCCCTTGCTCCTAAACCCTCGCGGCGTCCTCTCCACCGCTCCGTCTCAGCCACCCCGTCTGTCCTCGCAGCCTCCCTCGCCCTTGGAGTGCTTGGTAGGGGAAGCGGAAGATGCTCGGAGCCTCCAGGCGATCCCTCTGCGCCGCCGCCGCCGCCCGCAGCCGCGCGGCCGCCGGCGCCGCCTCCGCCATCTCCGCCGACGCCGCCGCCTCGGCCCCACCCCGCCCGGTACGCGTGGCATTCTTTTTTCCCCTGTTTGCTTGGTCATCATTATCGGGGGCCATGAAGTGGCTCACGATTAGCCTGGATTGTCCGTACCCATTCGTTCGTCCGAATCGGCGAATTGAGCTATTTGCTTTGGATCGATCTGGGTGTACTTGAATTGGTGCTTAGGTTTAATTGGAGGGGTGTCCCTTTTATTCATTATGCTGTTTACACTCGTTTCTAATGGTTGCCTTCTACTTATTTGGTTAACTACTGTGCAAATGTACGGTTCGAAAGAGGAAAATGGTTATCATTATCTAATTTAAGGGTCCAAATTGAGTTGATCCAATTGCCTGTTATGTTATATCTGTTTTGTTCTCTCTGGTTAGCAATGGAGCGCAGGGAGCTCCTCAGCAACAGAAAAGGTTGCTCTCAGTGCTTGCGGCGCCCAAGGTTAGTGGAACCAGCAACGTGGCGTCCCTTAAGGTGATGGATGGTGCCCTTGTTGGGAGACGCTATGAGTCGAGTGCGGCTGCAGTTGACTCCACAGACATGCCGCCGGCTGAGAAGCATGAGTACCAGGCGGATGTGCTTATACAGTGATTTTTTAGTAACTTCGTGCTAACTTTTGCTGATGTTTGGTTATAAGTGATGCCATGGTGTTTCCTCAATGTGCTTCACAGGTCAACAGGCTCATGGATTTGATTGTGCACAGCTTGTATAGTAACAAGGAAGTCTTCCTTCGAGAATTGGTCAGGTGGGTGGGTCGCATTTTTTAAAATAAGTAGTTTCAGCTAGCTGATCTCAAGTCCTCCCTCAAGTATAACCTCTTGTTCCTTGTCTTGGTTTTTGGTTGAAACTTATGGTGTGTTGTCAGTTGTGTAACGACTGTGTTATGGATTTCAGTCCTTCTGACCTATTTTGCCGTTTCGTTTTCTTTTATTTGTGCTTGCAGCAATGCTAGTGATGCGCTTGATAAGTTGCGCTATCTGAGTGTCACTGATCCTGAGCTTCTGAAGGATGGTCCTGAACTTGACATTCGCATCCAAACAGACAAGGATAATGGAATAGTAACAGTTACGTAAGTATTAGTTACTGGCAGCTGATCATAGACGTACCATGCACACTGCCGGAATCAGTAACTTTGCCGAGTGCCCCAAGCACTCGGCGAAGGTCCAAATACACTCGGCAAAGGGTTTGCCGAGTGTTACACTCGGCGAACCCTATTCGGCAAACTTTCCCTAGGGGAACTCATCTTACTCTCTACCTAAAGGTTTGTGCCCTTATACCAATGTGATGTACCTTCTATCTATTTACCTTATTTTAATTATTATGCTTTCTATTTTCAGCGTGACAACAAGGGTTTTGCTCACCCTAAAAGGATCCAAAAACTTGTAAAGAACTACTCTCAGTTTGTTTCCTTCCCCATTTACACGTGGCAAGTAAAGGGCTTCACAAAAGAGGTGATTATTCTCTTTCCGGTCTCTTTGCTATTTTGTGCCAAGATATTACTTACATTTGGCATGCACTGATAATCTAGGTTGAGGTTGATGAGGATCCAGAAGAAACTGAAAAAGAAGGTGATGCTGGAACCCAAACACATGTAAATATATAAGCAGCTAGAACTCTTGATTTTGCGCTGCTTTACTGTATAATGTTGTGCTTTATTACTGGTTGAGAGTTAATATCCCTATCTCACAGAAAAAAGAAAAAAGACCAAGACAGTTGTGGAGAAGTATTGGGATTGGGAGCTTACAAATGAAACACAACCTATTTGGGTAAGACTTATTTATGTTATTTTTGTTGATATAATCATGATTTGATACATGTTCTTTCAAAAATGTAAATGTGTAAACCTTATTGTACCTTTTTTTTTGCTGTTGGCAGCTTCGGAACCCTAAAGAGGTTTCAACTGAGGAGTACAATCAAGTTTTCAAGAAAACCTTCAATGAGTACTTCGATCCTTTGGCCTCCTCCCACTTCACTACAGAGGTATGTTGTGTTTGCATTTATATTAGTTGTTTGCTATCTCTTTGCTTTGGTGAGTGAACAGTTATGACTATCATGGTTGGTTTAGAGCTCAATAGTATACAGGGCTATATGGTGATTTGTGCGGTGTGCCCTATATGTGCTATTGTGCTTTTCCTTTGCTGCTAAATTGTATTGTTTGAGTTTATCTGAGTCATGTTCTTTTTTTCTTGCCACACTCCATACTCTCTAACTGCTTTTATCAAAGTTTTTTTTGTCCAAGATAAAAATATCATAACAATAAAAATCTAAACAAACAGTGCAGATTTGTGTAACATGAAAATAAGGGGTCTGTTTCATTGTGAAGACCCACTTACAGCCCACTGCCTTCTTTCCTTCTGTAAGGTGAACAAGTTCCCATGTCTTGTTCTTTTGAAGAGCAAATAGCTCTTCTTTCATTGCATCTTTCCACTTTTGATCCTGCTTAGCACACCCCCAATCCTTCGGAATAGGCACTGTTTGTAGAGATGCAACAAAATTTGTATATGCAGGTGAGACACTGGAATATGAGGCATACTTAGCAATGTCATGTTCAAAGCCATAACGAGGAGGAGATTTTCCAACATTAACTCTAGGATCTCTATGTTGTGCAAGTGGCAATTCTACGTGTTCAAGGATAGGAGGAACATTACCACTCATGACCGGCGAGGTTGATGGAGAGGGGTCTAGGGAGAGATTTGGGACTGGAGTTTCAACTTGTTCAGTGTGGTTGCTCCCCCTGTTTCTTAGCCTGCCTTCGCTGGTACACTATGGACTGTTTTGCCTTTTGCTCCTCATTCTTCTTGTCTCCAGTGGGACACGGGACTGTTCCAACAACCACAACTTCATCCTCCACCTCCTCCTGACCATCATTACTTAGATCATCATTGCCACAACTTCTTTCATCACTAGGCACCATCTCCGGAGTCATCACCTCCTCCATATCTCGTGGGACCACACCACCGACAATCACTCCACTTGCGGTTCCACTAGCCACATCACCACTGAATTGGCCACCATCATCATCCTCACCCTCTCTAAAGTCACTTTCATTGACTGGTGAGAAGTCCTCTAGGAACTGATCAAGGTCACCCTTCTTTGTGTAGTATGGTTCTGTCTCACGAAACGTCACATCCATACTCACAAACAATCTCTTACCAATAGGATCCCAACACTTGTACCCCTTGTGAGTGGAGGCATAACCAACAAATATACACTTAACTGCTTGAGGATCCAACTTGCTCACCATGGGCCGATGATCCTTTACAAAGCAAACACAACCAAAAATCTTTGGTGGAACTTTAAAGTCACACCTTCCCAACAGGAGCTCAACAGGTGATTTCATACTAAGTATTCTTGATGGCATTCAGTTGATGAGGTATGTGGCTGTCATCACTGCCTCACTCCACAAATACTTAGATACATTCATCTGAAATATGTGAGATCTTGCTACCTCCAACAAATGGCGATTTTTACTCTCAGCTACACCATACTGTGGTGGAGTTTCAGGGCACGTTGTTTGATGAATAATTACTTGATCTGAAAGATATGATCTAAATTCATTATTCACATACTCTATTCCATTATCAGTTTGAATGATCCGAGCCCTCGCATTAAAATAATTTCCCACCAATTTATGGAAGTCTTGGAAGCACTGAAATACCTCATTTTTATGCTTAAGCATATTGATCCAAGTCATACGAGTGTAACAATCAATAAAGTTGACAAACCACTTAGCACCACTCATAGAAGTAACTGAACAGGGACCCCAAACATCTGAATGTATTATAATAAATGGTTCACAACTACGAAGGCCAATACTAGGATAGATGGATCTAGTATGCTTGCCAAGCTCACATGCATCACATACAAGTCTACTTTTGTCCACCCCCTTAAATATAGCAGGATGCAACCGACTTAAGCTTTCAAAAGATACATGTTCTAACTGACAATGGAGTAGCAAAATTTCCTTCACATCTCCTTCAGCAGCTGCTGTCAATGCTGACTCCTCATGACTGATGAACCACAACCCATTACGCCTGACTCCAGTCCCAATCCTTCTCCCAGTCCCCCTCTCCTGAAAGACACAAGAGTTTTCATCAAATGTTACTGTACAGTTGAATTGATCAATGATTGAACTTACAAAAAGGAGATTGACTGGAAATGATGGAACATGCAGGACTGATGACAGGTTAAGAGATGGTGTACACTCTATAGACCCTACACCATGAATTTGTCGGGATGTGAATTTGAATCGACTCGGAATGAGTATATGGATTGTATGTTTTGAAAGAACTAGACATGCCCGTGACATGCTTGGATGCTCCTGAATCTACGACCTACTCTATATGATGCCTACATGAAGATGCAAGTTCCTGTGCCTGAGTAACTTCGCCCATGTGGGAGTAGTTGGTGGTGCTTCCATCAGGTGGAGTGGAGCTCTCAGGAGATTTGACCTTCTGCCATTGTTCCCACTGCTTAACTTGTTCCCCAGCCAGAGTAACAGCGGGAGTCTCTTCAGTCGTAGCCACATTGGCTCTAGGGCCACCACGACCTCTACCTCGGCCTCCACCACGACTACCATGACCTCTTCCATAGCTCCCACGAGTACCCCCACGACCTCCACGAGACCCTCCTCGGCCGTCACTGCCTCTAGGATTGGGACAATTGTAACTCAAGTGCCCCTTTCCCCCACAATTATAGCATTCTCTATCTTCAATTGCAACATAAGCCGGCTTCACAGGATTACCACTACCCATCACTCGAAACCTATCTCTTCATCAATCATGGCTGCAACAGCCCCATCCATGGTAGGAAGACTCTCCTGGTGACAGAAGGCAGCTCTCCTATTCTCAAACTCATGGTGCAATTTCTTCAGGAAGTGGGTCACTCTCCTATACTCCAACCACTTATGGACGGCCTGAGCATCTCGTGGAGTCTTCATTTGGAGAGGAGCATAGTGATCTAGCTCTTCCTACAAGTACTGAAGCTCACTAGCATATTGCTCCACTGATCTCCCTGCCTGTTTCACTGCATCTGCTTTGCCCTGAATTTCCATCATCATCATCACATTCCCTCTCCGCGAGTATATGTTGCTCAAGGTCCTTTATATCTGTGATGCAGTGTGCATGGCTTCCACCCTCTTGCTAACAGTGGGAGACATGGATGCCAATAACCATGCCACTATCATCGAGTTTGCTGCATGCCAAATTGTTGAAGTATAAGTGAATTGTCCACCTCTCCCCATCAGCTTAAGATTTTGGATTGAATTGGTTGGTGCATGCAACTCAATATGATATCAAAGCTAGAGGTCTCGAGTTCGAATCCTGGCAGGCGCGATTAAATAAAATAATTGCAGTCGACTCCTATTTTCATGTTTGAGGCCTAGCGGAGCCTGCACGTGAGGGGGAGTGTTGAAATATAGGTGAATTGTCCACCTCTTCCCGTTAGCTTAAGCTTTTGATTGAATTGGTTGGTGCTTGCAACTCAATAAAAACTCTCCACTCAGTGCTGAGCTTATCATCAGGATCAACACAGGTCTCCTCCAAATAGTGCTCCACTCCCTTGCCTCCTAGAAGCACACGCACTCTCTTGGACCAGCTCAAGTAATTCTTGCTGCCCTCTAGCTTCACATCATTCGGCATGAGCTCCAATTTCAACTCAGTTGAACCTGCATTTGCCTTGGCACCAATCAGACCCAATCCCATGAGCTCTTGGATCATACACTTCATCTCACTCCTCATCGCACTCTTTGTAATTCCTCCTGGATCACCACCAGTTGCTACCTTCATTGCAGCCTCTTCTTCCCTCCTTTTTGCTTCCATCAACTCTGGATTCATCTTCACCACCACCTGTTCGACAAACACAAACGAACCAGGCTTCCTTCCCCCTTCTTTCTTCTTCAAGCAACAACCATCTCAAGCAACAAATTCAACCAACAACTTCTTCTTTCAGCAGTCAGGCGAGCAACAAACAAGCAAGGAGCCGCAGCTCCTTCCAGCAGGCACGGAGGCAGCTCACCCTTCCGCGTCGTAGCTTTCTTCCAGCATGCAGGCAAGCAGCCAGCTCACCACACCCGCAATCGCACGCGCCCTGCGCCGCTCCTGATGTGCTCACGCGCCCCCACGGCCGAGTGAGCGCCACCCGCGCTCTGTGGCCCCGCGCAGCGCCCCACACCAGCCGCGCCTCCGGTCTCGCCTCGTGAGCCGTGCGCCCGCGCTAGCTGCGCCTCGGGCACCCGAGTGTGCGGCCTGCGCCGGCCGCGCCTCGCGCCGCCCATCGCCTGCGCGCGTACGCCAGCCCGCACGCCACCTCCGCGTCGCCGCCGCCTCGCCTCGCGAGCCCGCGCACCACCTGTGCACCGCCTGCTACGTCCCGCGCGCTTGCCTACGGGCTCCGGCGGCGATGACCGGAGCAGGAGCAGATCGCCAGAATCGCCCTAACCCTAGCTCCGATACCATGTTGATTTGGGGGAAATTTCTCTGGCTGGGCATACATCCACCGTAGCTCTTCTCTTCTCTTTATTCTCTACACTTTACACAATAGTCCTTACAATGTCACTAATTACAACAATACACCAACATTATCTTAATGACTTTTCTTTTTATTATTGTGATATGCAAATGTACCTTAGGTGATAAGAACAAGGAAAGAGAAAATGAGATAAAGCAGGAGTTCAGCCAAACCTGTGACTGGATCAAGAAATGCTTAGGTGACAAGGTCGCACGGGTTAACATATCTAATCGTCTTAGTTCGTCACCATGTGTTCCTCGTTCCTTTGCAACCAAGTTTGGCTGGTCTGCAATATGGAGAGGTTAGTGTCTATTTTCACATCTTTAATGATTTCCTCACCTTTATAACTATAAAATCCAACAAATTTAATAATTCCTCACTGTTTGTTAACATGTTGATGAGGGCATAGTCTATGGGCGACACATCTTCTTTGGATTTTATGTGTTCGAGGAAAGTATTCAAGATAAACCCAGATCATGAGATAATTAAGGGCTTGAACGTAAGTTCTAAACCTGCTGTTGGCCACCTCACTTCCAAGCATTCAGCCTTGGTCGAATTTGGCAGCCCTAAAAGTTACTTTGTATCTTGATGATTTGAAGTTTTTTTATTCATTGTGATAGTTTTGTTATTTTAGAAAAGTACCTATTGGGTATTCCATTCTAATGAATTTTAACTTGAAAATGCAGGTTGCCTGCAGAAACAACCCTGATGACTCTGAAGCTCTATAGGTTCTGGATGTCCTCTTTGAAACTGCTATGATTTCAAGTGGATTTACGGTGAGCACGCTGTTGTTTTCAATCTCATTAACATCATTGATTTTTTTTTATGTCCTAGAATCCTTGCTTTTGTTTTGCTGTCTGAACCTCTGTTTTATATCTGGAAACGTGAGCATGGCAATACCATATCTCATTTCCTTTTCACGAAATAGAACAAAAATTGGCGTAAGCACTATTTGCAACCGTCAGATAGGACGAGGCAAACTCAATGTGTTCGCCACCTAAATTACCATATTCCAGCCCTAAAAACTGGAATTCGATACAATTTATTCTGTGTCTATGATGCCCAAATTCTGAACAGTTGTTTGGTTATTATCATGCAATCGTGCTGGTAGTGGCACACTGAAGTCTCGTACGTATAGTCCCCTGTGTAATGTATGGACACGAGCAACTCAGTATGATCTGTACTTTGATTTGACTATCTGCGCCAACTCTATCAACGCTGCCTTTTAACTTATCAGTTGCAATTCCATATCAACTCATGCCTGCATGATGTTGCAGCCTGACAACCCGGCCGAGCTCAACGGGAAGATCTACGAAATGCTGAGCTCCGCCATCGCCGGCAAATGGTCCACACAGTTGCAGGCGCAGCCCGCCAGCACCAGCATGACCCCACAACACAATGTCCCAGTGGTCGAGCCTGAGCTCGTTGAAGCTGAGGCGGTCGAGCTTGAGCCCGTCGAGACTGGCCAACAAAAATAAGAAAAGAGGGAGGGGACCTTATGTTCGATCTTCCGCCCGCGCGGAATCTTGTAGCGCACCTAGGTGTCATGAATGTCGGATGTCAACGCCAAGAATTTTTTGAGAGTCCCAGCGGCCTGTACAACGAGCTGTGTGATCACTAATGTAGACGTGTTGGATAGGGTTTAGATGACAGGAATAAGTGGTGCTTAGAAAACGTGAACAGAAATTTGAATTTTGATGGGTTTGGCCACCATGGAGATTGTATTTGGAAATTGGAAGCCAACCTTTTATTTTGTTCTTCATGAAGTTGTATAGGTAGACCGTGTGTTACTGGTGAGTGTCCTTCAGATTTGCAGCACTGAATTTGGCTGGATACACGACAGCGAGCCAGGCAGAAGACTGATGATAGATCACGAAGGGAGTGCATTGCCCCAGCACGAGCACGAGCGTGCGTATGCCGGTCAACTCTATCCCTAGCCGGCCTCACCAGGCCACCACCGCGGCCGGGCGGGGCCCACACAGCCTTCCCGCGTCACCCACCGGTCAAGCCGGTCGCCTCTCCTCACCCCGCACGCGGGCCCTGCCTGGCCTCTCCTCCCGGTCTTCCCCACCCGGCCACACCCACGCCGGGTGCGTCTCCGCTGGACTCCCACTCCCCATTTCCTCGAATTTTTATTTTGAAAAAAAAGGAAGACTCCGCAGCGCGGCGGAGAGGAAACTCGGCTGGAGACCCTCGCCGCTCGCGTCGGTCAAACGCGGCGGCGATCCTGCGCCGGCTTCAGCCCGCCCCCGTCGATCCGGCTTGCTCGGCCTCCAGGTGAGCTGCTAGCTTGACCACCCGGTTGGGCCCCAAATCGCCGGCCGGTTCCTCCGCCACCCGTCTGACGGGCGATGCGCTGGGCGGGCCTTCGTCGGCACGAGTTCCTCTCAGCCGGGCGGCCCTACCAGCTCACGGCCCTACCATCTGGCAGGAAGCCGGCGGTGGAGCAGCACTGCCTTCTCCTTTGACGGGCAACACGCCCACACCGCAACAAGGCCCGCTCCTTCGGCACCGCGACCCATCTCCTCCCTTCGCCCCCCCCCCCCCCCCCCCTCCCTCTCCCCCCAGCGCCTGCCGCCCTCCACGCTCCCCTGCCCAGCTGCAGCACCCTCCCTTCCCACCACTTCTCTGTTCTTTCTCTCGGCCTCGGTCTTCCTTTCCTAGCGGCGACGACAGGGCGAGTTGCGCTGCCCGTTGTTCGTCGAGCGACGGGCGCTTCGCCGGCGACGAACATCCGACTGGGGTATGCCTGCCTATTCCCCTCCCTTCCCATCCTGCTGCGCGAAATCAAACACCCAAACCCTAACATATGGTATTTGTATTCGGATCTGACCATGATTTTACCTACTAAATTCGATCTTTTTGCAACAGTCCATGTCCTATACTGGTTCCGCCCCTGGTATCGACTCGATTTGTGGCCGGTTGAGTAGGACGAACTTTGTTCCTGTACTACGAAGACTAGATCTAGAGCAGAGGTTTTGCTTCTTAGTTGGGACACATGCGATTTTGTTTATTTGCTCTATGAGGGTTCAGTAATCACTATCCTTGTAATTACAGATGGAACATGTTGCTCCTTGCAGGTTGCAGCTTGAGGTCTGTGGAAGATGGGGACCTCTTCCGGCGCTAATTTCCACCAGCAGCCGCCGTCGTCACAGGGGATGCTGCCACCAAGGCACGGCCCGCGCCCCTCGGGGCTGCAGACCTCGCTCTCTCTGGCCTCGTCCGAGCAGGTGGGCTCGCCAGACATGCAGGAGCCTGGCTCAAACTCTGACCCGGGGCACGACTCCGCCACCGAGAGTGCCAGCTCCAGGGACACGTGGCCTGCGGAGCCAAACCAGAGCAACGGTGGCACTGCTGCTGCTGGTATCGTGAGTAAGGTTGTGGAGAAGGAGAAGGAGGTCACGAATGGCGTGTCCAAGCTGCAGGTTATCCGCGGACCCTCCTCCCGCATGGGAGGGATGCTTCTGAGGGAGGTTGCGCGGGAGAGGGTCGATTTGGTCGCTGAGAAGATGAAGGTGATGCCGGAGGAGCAGTTGGAGGAGATCAAGAATGAGCTCAGGTCGATTCTGGAGGGCACGGGGGGTTCTCAGCACGTCGAGGAGTTCTTGTACCTGCAGAAGCTTGTACAGGACAGGACTGATTTGACACCATCCATGCTTTCAATGGCACACCATGTGCAGCTGGAGATCCTTGTTGCGATCAAGACTGGGATACAGGCGTTTCTGCACCCCAGTGTTACCATCCCACAGGGCCGCCTAGTGGAGGTCTTCTTGTACAAGAGGTGCCGGAACATTGCTTGCCAGAGTGCTCTCCCTGCTGAGGACTGCAGGTGCAATGTGTGTGCTAGCAGGAATGGCTTTTGTAACCTCTGCATGTGTGTCATTTGCAACAAGTTTGATTTCGAAGTCAACACATGCCGCTGGATTGGGTGTGATTTCTGCTCTCACTGGACACATACGGATTGTGCAATTCACAATGGTCAGATTGCAATGGGGCAATCAGTGAAGAGCAGCATTGGCCATGCTGAGATGCTTTTTAGGTGCCGGCCTTGCCAGAGGACCTCAGAGCTGCTGGGCTGGGTTAAGGATGTCTTCCAACAATGCACTCCTGGTTGGGACAGGGATGCACTGTTACGTGAGCTTGAATTTGTTTGCAAGATATTCCGTTTAAGTGAGGACCAAAAGGGTAGGGTGTTGTTCAGGAAATGTGCGGATCTGATTGAAAGGTTGAGGAACGCCCCTGCTGATTCCATCAATTCTAGGGTGATACTACAGGCGCTCCAAGGTCTGTCTATTTTCCTTTACTATGTTTTTGTTTGATTTATTACTTCTTAGTTCTTACTTGCTTCTGCTCTGTTCATTTTCTGAATGCTCATTTCTATGTCTACAATGTTCCTCGAACTGTTCTGTCACGCTTGTGAAGGTGTTCTGTGCTTCTATTATCACCGCTCAGTCATATGAGGTCTTATGCATTTCGATTATATAGGCATGCAATGGAAATTGTTTATTTCATGTAACAACATATGTTTTGTCAGTCATCTTTTGCTTTTCCTGCTTTTGGAACGGAAATGGGACAGAGCTGAGAGCCTGGTTTGGAAAAAAAAAATCTATTGCTTTCACTCATGAGAACAATTGTTGTAACATTGTTTAATTGCCTTTTTCATTTGTTTCCCCTTGTATGTGCTTTGTACATCCACTGAATTAGGGCAAACTGACGATTTGCCACTTTTGGGAGCGGGTATCAAGAAATGCCACTAACTTTGTATAACTAAGAAACTACTCCCTCCGTTCCAAATTATAGTTCGTTTTAGCTTTTCTAGATACATAGTTTTTGCTATGTATCTAGGTATAACGTATATCTAAGTGCATAGCAAAAGTTATGTACCTAGAAAAGCCAAAACAGCCTATAATTTGGGACGGAGGGAGTATCACTTATACCACTAAAATTTTCGCCTACCTGAATTGACCTATTACAACACAAAGCCTTTGTTCCTGATCTTCACTGCTCTCACAAAACACCACCCTCCAGTCCTGCAAGTCTACCAGTCCCTAACCATTCCACGAAAATTGTCACGTACCTGAAAGCCTTTCATTTTACCTTCTTAAATTATACTGCAAAATTGTTGATTCTTGGTTGTTAGGTGAGAAATTCAATAAAAAATAATTTGTATGGTCTCAAATTGAGATTTTATGAAACAAATTGCTGTAAGGGTTTAAATAACTGGTAAAGGTTAACTCTGTATCCAACATTCTTGCTATTATTCTCCGTAACTGCAAGCATTTCTTACTTAGAAAGTTGGAAATTTTTGAAAGCATCTGTTAGGTTTCTATCTAGTAGCTACAGGTTCCACAGAGATAAGTTTATACTTCTTATATTCCTTCAAAATTAATTTCCATGATTTGTTAGGGATTCATTGCACAAGAGGGGGATTGTTAATTTTTCTGCTTCTACCCCTATTCTCTCGAGCAGTCTAGCTTATGATCATCATGACGAGGTGTTGCTTGTCCCTTCAAGACGTCAAGAGCAATCTGTCAATTATTCCCAACTTATATATGATTAGTCTGCAACCAAGGCTGATAACACTGTATCGATCAAATGGGTATAGTGTGCCACATTTGGCCTGGGTCCTCCCTTTGTACAAATGTATGATTATGTTGGTTGAACTCTACGCATTTTGGATATTCACTTCATGGATCTTGGTGTTTCTTTTCACCTTTTGAGGACTAAGCTGTTATTTCTTTATGTTATGCAGCTAACATGATGTGTTATCTGACTTCTTTTACCACAGTTGTGAATATTACCTGGCTTTCTAATTTCTCTTGTTTTATACCACTGGTTGTGGCAACTCACAACTGATGGATTGATGCAATTCTACGCAGAGCTTGAGATGGACTCCCCAAAGATCTCTGAAAATGAGGATTCAGGACGCCTGATCACACCCCAGGAGGCCTGCAACCGCATAGCAGAGGTAGTCCAAGAAGCCGTAAGAAAGATGGAGCTCGTCGCGGAAGAAAAAATGCGACTCTACAAGAAGGCCCGCCTGGCCGTGGATGCGTGCGATCGTGAGCTGGAGGAGAAGGTCCGTGAGGCGCAGGAGCTGAAGGCGGAGCGTCTGCGCAAGAAGCAGCAGGTGGAGGAGCTGGAGAGCATCGTGCGGCTGAAGCAGGCGGAGGCGGAGATGTTCCAGTTGAAGGCGAGCGAGGCCCGGCAGGAGGCGGAGCGGCTGCAGAGCATCGCGCTGGCCAAGTCCAAGACGGCGGAGCAGGACTACGCGAGCATCTACCTGAAGCGGCGCCTGGAGGAGGCGGAGGCGGAGAAGCAGTTCCTGTTCGAGAAGATCAAGCTGCAGGAGAACCAGAAGCCCATGCTGCACCAGGCGAGCAGCAGCGCCGGCGGGGCCGGAGGGGGCGACCCCGCTCAGACGATGATGCTGTCCAAGATCCAGGACCTGCTCAAGAACGTCCGCAGCATGCCGGCCAAGTCGGAGGGGCACTGAGCCGGTCGGAACAAAGAGCTGCAGCGCCGCTCGGATCAGGTCGGTGACGGTAACTGTATGCGTGACGCTGTGCTGATGCGTTGCTGATTCCTTCGTCGGTGTAAAGTGCTAGCGGATGAGTAATGTGTGGGTGGATGTTGTCGTAATGCCATTAGCTGTGTGTTTGTTGGTGCTTATGATGGGCCGCTGTAGTTTACTCGTTTTAACTCGGTTGTTATTTGGAAACTGTTAAAAGTTAAAGTCGGACAGATATGAAACAGCTGGAGCAAACAGTGATTGTTCTATGTTTACATTTTCATTGACCAAACATATTGTATACTTTGTGAGTATATATAATATTGCTTGATGCTACATAGGTCCGGTCAGATCTCAGTGATGCCTCTCATGTACCCACTGACGGACATGTTGCACCTGAACAGGCTCGAGCAGGAGCAGGCAGGATTGATGACAGAGCCATGCAGCAGACACAGGGCAAATTTACTGTACTGGACTCGGCAGACTCCCAGTGGTGTGGCTTACCGTGTCGGCAGGTATGAACTTTGCCTGATCGCGACGAAACTAACTATACAAGTTGGACGGCTGCATGATTGAGACTTTGAGAGACATGCGGTACAGGCGTCAGAGTGCGCAGGTCAGAAAGGTGGCCTTGGCAGACGGTCGGTGGCGTGGTTTCTGGGTTGGTGCAAGGGACAACACTACCGGTATGGTGCAGTGCAGCAGCAGAGTTGCATGCCTCGTGTCGCTCCTGCAAATGTGAAATTGAGACGAATGGAGGAAGGGTACGGCGCACACATGGCATCATGTCTTTTGGTTGGGATTTGGAAATGTGAGGAGCTGGGGGGGCGGGGGGCGCGGCGTGTCTGAAAGAGCGGGAGAATGCGGCAGGGAACTTTTAAGATTTATACAACTTTGTACTGCTGATGAATCCTAAAGTTTCAGTGTTTGCTGCTACTACTGTTACTATGTAGCGAAGCTGCTGCCCATTGGAGGATTCGACACCAGACACCTGTGCCATGCGCGCCCTCCACTTCCTTTGCGCCTCCGGCAATCATTCGTGCCCCCGTCCTGCACCGGCGCCACCATGCCGGCTAGCGCTGGATAACAAGCCGGCTAGGTGCGGCTCGTTAACGTAACGAGCAGAAAAGCCAGTCCGGCTCGCGAGCAGCTCGTTTAGCTCACAAGATAGCGCAGTAATAAATGCTCAGATATTCACAGTTCTAGGCTTCTAGCCTTCCAAACTATAATAGCAAATATATTATATAATAATGAGTATTAGTCTCTTACAAGAATAAAGGCAGATCATCATATTTACATGGCAAGCACAAAATATCGTCAAAACACAAATGAAAGTAACGTCACTTGTGATTTCCTTTCTGGCTCCCTTCTTGATTGTCGGAGGCTCGGAACAGCATTCAAAATGGATATCATTCAGCAATGCAGATACACACATGGTCACATGAACATGGCTACTGATTCAGGTTCAGATACACACACGTATCACAGATTCAAGTCGAAAAAAGATGATTTTACACCGTGGCTGACTCGAGGCTAGCTAGTTGCTAGCAGGTGTCCTGTCCGAGCATCGTGGTGCAGGGGCGTCAGGGCATGTCCATGTATCGCGGGCAGGCAGGAGCTCAAGCCAAATGGGGATACATACCTTGTGTATGGGCATGGACGCCACCAAGGGGATGACGTTCACGACGCTCAGCCTTGGCCCTGTTCTGTCGACAAGGATGGCAGAGGCCTCTAGCACGGTTGCGCCTGCTCCTCGATTCACTACCGTCCAGGCTCCTCGTCTTCCAGGCACAAGCACTGCGTGTAGAGGAGGTGGAGATCGGTGCTGGCACACCAGCGATTTGGTACGACGGCGGCGCGGAGCGTGCAAGCGTGAGAAAGGAGAAAGAACTGTTGAACTGGGAGATAAGTGGAGCACTTGAGGCTGTGTTATGGGCTTAGGGTTTGTTTACTGGGCTGTTGGGCTTCGTTGGACTACTCTACCCGGCCTGCTAAGCACTGATAGCCTTGGCTCGTTTAGCTCGCGAGCCGGCTCGCGAGCAGCTCGAACTCGCTCGTTATACTAACGAGCTAAACTGTCTGCTCGACTTGTTAGAAAATTAGAACGAGCCGAGCCGAGTGGTGTCGAGTCGAGCGAGCTAGCAAATTACAAATTACAAATTACAAATTACAAGCTTTTCGTCCAGACCTAATGCCGGCGCACTCGCCAGTCGCCACCACTGCAGCTTACCGTCTCGCGGTGGCCGCCGCCACGTCACGCGCGCATCACTCTGACGGCAGACACGCCACCATGGATCGGGTCTCCTTGCTAGGTTTTCTTCCAGCACACCCCCAGACACTGCCCCGCCGGCCGGCCGGTACGAGAGCGAGGCGTGTGTCCAATCCAATCCAAGCCTATAGCCTAGGCAGGCAGCGAGCGACGCGCTGGTGACCGCTCGCTCTCCTCCGGCTCCGGTCCGGTCAGGGAAGTCGCTCCTGATCGCTACGTGCCGTCGTCGCCTCTTACGCCGCCGGATACATCAAGTTGCAAGTTTGGAAAACACGAGACGGCCGGGGGTAGCGACACAACCGGTGATCCGGTGCTGGATCTCGACATCTGATCCCGTGCGCGTGTGGGATCGCCGAGGTCGGATTATATATTAATTAAAGATCCAACGCTTGCTCGGTTGGTGGTGAGAGACGAAGTATGACTTAGCTGAATATATTTGTACCGTAAAATCAATCGGCAGTATATTGAGCTGCCGTGAAGATGCTGGTGAGAAATGTCAAGGAAATGAGTGGAACGTAGGTAGTTTTGGACTGAAGGGGTTCAGAGACCAAATATATAGAATAAAGAATTTTAGCGTTTTGAATTCAAATGATGATTTTGCTTTTATTTTTTCAAATGTACGATTTTACCCCGCCTTTTGAAAACAAAGGCACCGTTTACCCTAACTTTGTTAGTTTGATATCCACTAAAAAATAAAAAATAAATTGGATAAAAATGCAGAGCAATAGGAAAGACCATAGTACCCTCAATCATATCCGAAAGCTCTCTGCTTTCTCATCCCCGTCCGTTCCGGGCTCGGCGCCGGGCGGAGCTGCTGACCGAGGCGCCGCCGCACGCTAGTGGCAGGCCACCCTCATGCGGCCCTGCGTCGTGCCGCCGTGGCTTCCCTGACGCACAGGCGGCTCCACCCCGTCCCACCGCCGCAGGTCCCTGGCGCGCAGGCCGCGCCGCCCCATCCTGTCGCCGCTGCTCCCCTCGGCGACCTCCCGGGTCCAGAGGGGCAGCGCAAAAGCCGGGCTACCCCCGCCTGCCGATTGGCCTTGCCGCCAGCCAAGACGACGACGAGCCATGGCCCCCAGGCTGGCCGTGGCTGGAGCTTGGCCGTCCAGGCCTCTGATCGGTGGGGCCCTCTGATCAGAGGCTGTTAGTGTTTAGTGCTTCATGTCAAAAGAATGATATAGCTGTCTTTCTGCTACATCTTTAACACCGTTAACTCCTTAACAAATAGGGGCAAACTAAAGTTTCATTTTCAACAAACGAGGGTAAAATCGTACATCTCATTTAAACAATAATTGATGATCGTACATCTCATTTGAAGATAATAGTCTATTAATTCAACAAAGACCAACCCAACAAGAAAAGTATCCAAATTAAAGATCAAAATCCAACAATCCAAGAGCTAAGACACTTGTAAATTTAAAGAACAAATCAGTTAATGACTTGGTGCATAATATAGAAACCTGCAAATTTGAAGAACAAATCAGTTAGTTAGTGCGGAGACGGGAAGGCGGCGGGCCCCAGCACATGCACAGGCTCCATGCTCCAGCGGAGGCGGCGGGTGGCGTTGCGGCGGACTGTGGAGGCGCGGATGCGAGCCGAGTAGCCGATGATGGGAGGTCGCGAGCGCGATTGGAAATTAGGAATTTGAGCCGGCTTAGCTGAGTTTATTAGGCCTATTTTCTGTCCTCGTTTTTCATGTGCCTGGTTGCTCTCGTCACGGAGATGACGGACGCCGCCGCTCCATTGCTCGCTGCCTCGCCGGAAGAGAGGAAGAAGGGAGAGTCATAGTGGTGCTCCTCCAGCGGTAGGTGGGGCAGCTGCCCCATAGTGTGGCATGGGAAGCTCCGCGTATTAACCGATACCACCTTCAAGTACTCAACTGAGATATATGACATATGAATAGCATAAATATTAATATACAACATATTTAGTGCTATTCATATCCGAATTCAAGTAAAAATAAATATCAGTTTTCGTATTTATATTTATATTTGTATATATAAATTTTCATCCCAACAGGGAGCGAGAGAGCCGCACGTGGTGGTCGATCATCGATGACCATGATGTGTGAAACCGTTTTCGCCAGAGTAGGCCTTGGCGTGCACACGCCCTACGTTATCCGCTTTCTGGGAAAGAGCTCCCGTGATGATGGCCGCAATGAATCACCCGTTGCCACGCGCAGGCAGACAGGGGGATCCCCCACACTCGCGCGCGTGCGCACTAGCGCCAAACCATGGTGATCGAAGAAGCTTAAATTTTCTTCTGCTATAAATAAAAACTAGTGCTTTGCGCGCGCTTATGCGCGCATCTGACAGTAGTGTTGTAAAAATATTGTAATGGAATGGGAAATTAATTTACAGCTGAGGTATGTTACATTGTTGGTCAAGTAGCAGGAGCGAATTAGTTTCTACTTTGTACATCGCACACAGTACTTCAGGGTTGTAAATGCTACTTATGGATGCGCGGTCTTCAGGATACTGCTGCTGGTACTTGCGCTATGGCATTTAGTTCGGTTCTGTGTTGGCTGATGCGAAGTTCCTGTTCAGAAGCGTGGCAGCTAAGCTTTGTGTGTTTGGAGTTGTTCAAGGAAGAGGTATTACTGTTCACCTGGAAGAGTGTGGGTAGGAATATGTTTTCTCCTGCCTGGCACCTTTGCTTCCATTCTGCTGGTTCTCGATCGGAGTATGCGTATGTACAGCTGAGGTTAGTACGCAGTGTGTGGCAGTGAGGAATAACTGTATATGCTGTAAACTTTGTTGTTGTTTGTACCGTAGGTATAGTAGTCGCCGTGAATATTTGTGGCATCTGATGAACTGGTATCAGAGTCACCAACTGTTGTATTAGGAACGCCGTTGAGCCAGTCTTCATACTCCTTTTGAGCTGTTAAGAGGGACACTGTTAGTTTTGGAAATAGGATAACTTGATTGGTATGGATTAAATATTGTATTGGTTGTTGTTGTACCTTTCATTGTCTGGTAGTCAGATTGTGCGACTATATCGGGGTCTTCATAAAGTTATGTGGTTCTGAATTCAGAATTAGGAAGAGTTAATTTTCATTTTTATTTCTCTGCAAAGACAACTGAAGCTGATATGTTGCTGGATGTTTGGAAGTACGTACCTGGATCGAAATGGCTTTCGGATTGGTGGGAGGCAACATTCTCTGAGAGTTCTTGAGCCCATTGTGAGGAAGGGTTCTGCTGTGGTTCACTATAAAGCATTGCAGTGAGGGTAATAGGGAATGTATGCCTTCTGACGCCGTGTAAGTGATGACAAGAAACGCCTAGCCGGTGTTTTGTAGGGATGGATTCTATATTCTTGGCATAACCACTGGCCTTGCATGTGCCGTTGCTGCTGTTGAAATCGGCTGTTTCTATGGCGCAGTGTGGGAGGAGAAGGCGCTTTAGCGAATCGTAAGAGAATAAGTGAGGGGGTATGCCTTTAATTTCCAAGGATACATGTGTGTCCCATTCTGTTACTTCAGAATGATATTCATTGTCCATTGGCAAAGTGTTAAGCTAAAGTTTGGCATCTCTATAGTTTTGTGTGCCAATAGGATTTCTTTGTCGTGGTTGTTAGAAAAGTGTAGAATAAAATCAGGTGGAAAATAAGATATGTGAGTTGGTTTGCAAGATTTGAAAGGACCTCAAGATGCCTAGAGGGGGGGTTGAATCGGGGGGGGGGGGGGGGGGAGGGGGGGTGAATAGGCAATCTGCAGCTCAAAAACACTTTTCAAACAGTTACTAAATATAGAAAACCCGAATACTCCGGGTTTGCGTCCGGAGAGTCCGGACTTCTGGTCCGGAGTATCCGAGGTTCTTACCCGGACTGTCCGGACAAGACCACTCGAATCTAAAAGTACAGAAATGCAGAAAATTAGATCGAGTAAATTTGAAAGTACCTGGGTGTTCTATAGAGCGTAAGTCAACCACTGATTTCACCTAGAGACTAGTAAACTAGTAGATCGGCCTCAAACCCTAGAAATGAGATAGCACAAGCAACAACCAAGGAAAAGCAAGAAACAAGCATATAAAGAGACAACGATTTGTTTCCCGAAGTTCACTCCCGAAGGAGCTACGTCTCCGTTGAGGAAGGGCTCAAGAAACGGCGTTCAAGAACCCTCCTCACCCAAGGACGAGATCACCTCTCAAGCCCAAGGTTACAAACTATGGATTCCTCGGAGGGGAATGGTGAGTACAAACTTCTTGTGATGCTCACAACTTGCTTGAGCACTCACAAGCGACGCCTATCCGTCTAGAAGCTTGAAGCTCCAAGAGTAACAAACTCGAATCAACCGGCTTGACGAATTTCTAGTGCTCAAGGAGATGGAATGGAAAATCACTTGCACTAATCTTTGCTCTTGCTTTGCTCTCACTTTAATCCCTCAAAAGATTCACTCAAGAATGGAAGAGAGGGGAGTGAGAGATCTCTTGAAGGGTTGCAGCTGTGCTGGATGCGAAATAATGGCAAGAGAGAGGTCAAAGGAGGGGGTGAGGGGGTATTTATACTCCCTCACACAGCAACTAGCCGTTGGCTCAGGGTTACCCGGAGAGTCCGGGTAAACGTATGGATACTTCGGACCAGGTGTCCACACAATCCGGACGAAGCGTCCGGATATTCTGGACCAAGTGTCCGGACATTCCGGATAGCAGCCCGGACAATCCGGGAATAGCGGGATTTTCACTCAAATTTGCTCTCATGTGATGTTTGAGTGGTATTTGTGGCTCACAAGTATTTGTGGGGTTCTCTTGAGCACTATTTCTAAGTGAAGACCTGCAGACTCAAAGTCCCTCTTGATAGTACGGTGTTTCTATACTTAAATTATAAATGTAAAATTCTAATCTTCAAGTATCTTTGAGCCACCGCTTTTCATTTTATTTTTGTGGACCATGATTCACCATTTGGTTTGTTTGACCATCTCATCACCTGCACACATGCTAGATAACACAACTAAACCTACATATGTTTTTTTATTAATTATCAAAATCCACTTAGGGGCCTAGATATCTTTCAATCTTCCCCTTTTTGGTAATTGATGACAACCCACATGTACGTCATTTGATAATATAAAAATTGTAACTAGCTAGTGCATAAAGAGCTCCTCCTTAATGTATGCCAATGATTTTGAATATCGATTTGACTTCACATATGTCACAAATGGCATTCTTTAAGAGAAAATAAGAAAGCTCTTTATACTTTGACTTCATCCGAGATCTATGATTTTTTTTGCGTGGGACTATTTTTAAGGGGATCATGCCATCACCTGCTCCTAAAAATATATTTCTAAGGTTAGATAATGGCGTCACCTACCTTTAAAAATGGTGGTCATTTATAAGGACGGTGACATCATCACCATCCCCTAAAAATACATTTTCAGAGACGGTTGAATTGCTACAGTAATCCCGCTCTATTAGTAGGAGCGGGTTATCTTTTAAGCTGTTCTTAGAAAGAAAAAAAAGAGCATCCCTATAAATTATTTTTATAGTGCCATAGTGGCAAGCAAAAATTTTCACCAACCATTTGTTTTGAAAAGGGACTCAAACTAGTAACATTAAGCTGTAGAAAATTATGCGATCGAATAATATAGAAACTCAAATCACCTGGAAATCAGGAGTAACTCATATGAATACCTGTTCTAGTACAAAAAAGCCACTACACTAAGCTAGGGAAGGACACAACAGTGCCCACGGGCTATGGCCCTCCTGTGCTCCATAAAAGTGCTCACACATACGAAGATACAAATAGAAAAAAGAGAACATATTTGGTCATTGTTATTTAAAGATTCTAATATCAATATTTCCCTTTCACTCGACGATCATATAAAAAAAATGTAACACAAAGTAGCACGGCAGAGGCCAGAGTGGCATCATGGAAACGCCCATACCCATGTAGGTTGACGATGAAGAAAGGGTCGTCCATGGCGTCGCATGACAAAGAATCTAGTAGCACGTAACCTGACCCGAAATCCTGGGCGGCGAGGCTGCCAGCTGCGCGAAGGGCGAACGGCCCATTCCCGATGAGTTCAGCAACGCACGCGTGCCGCAACTCCACTACCGACATCACCACCACGTTGCTTTTGGTGGTAGGAAAAGGAACAAACAAAAGCGTGCCTTTTAGTTCCTCGGATCAGTTTGTGAAACCAAACATCCTCTTTTTTCCGGGTAACCAAACATCCTTTTTGACGATTTATTTAGATATGTACGTATTAATAATTAATAAAAAGATTGAAATGGAGATGATCTTGCCTTATTTTTTCAAGTGATACAATCTAATCATCTATTTATTTATGAGAAATGTCCTATTCACGTCCTCAAACAATCAAAAACTTTACTTTTAACCTTCAACTATAAAACCGGATAATTTTAGCTCTTTGATGGTTTTAAAGGTGGTTAAAAATTGAAAATCGAACTTTTATTATTTATTAAGGATAAGAACTGAATAAGAAAATATACCTAAGGTAACAAATACATTTTATAAAAGTTGAGAAGAATGCAAAAGGCAACCTCTTTCTTAATTTAGTTGGAGGGAGTATATACCCAAGAAAAATCAAGTGTAGTTCTTTCTTTTACACGATGAATTCAATTAAAAAGCCTAACTTTATTTCAGAACATGATGACATGGGTCTACACGACTGGACTCACATTTTCTGTTTGACTGTACCGGGAAGAAATGGAGATACAAATCATAGTTCTTTGTTATGCTGTCCGCACTCGTGATATTCTATTTCCATCCTTAAAAAATATTTCTACCCAATCATCGAGATTCTCTTCGTATCCAGTTTTTTCGCACCCATCATTCTCTCTGTCTCCTACTCTATACCAACTACCACAACATGGGACCCACGCGTCAGATTTTTTTCTATTTTCTCTCCCCCTCCCCGATCACTCTCTCTCCGTCCTCCCTCTTTCATTCCCCGTCCACTCTTTCTGTCTCCGGCCGCCCGTCTCTCCCCCACTCTCTCCAGCGGCGGCCTGCTCCCTCCTCTCCCTCAGCGGCACCTCCTCCCTCCGCCTGCCCGCCTCCCCTCTGCTAGGCCCGCCACCGATCCCGCCGCGTCCCGCATGCGCAAGGCCGAGCTGCACGCGAACTACTGCGAGATCCAGGCGGCGCTCCTCTCCGCCCACCGCTCCTCTCCCTGCGCGGCCACGGCGGCGCGGGCTCCGGAGTGCGGGGCTCCGGCGTGCGGGCGGACCTCCAGCGAGCTCTGTGGGCCAGGCCCTGCTCCCTCTGATCGCGGTGGACCTCCTGCGAGCTCTGCGGGCCAGACCCTCCCTCCCTCCTTCCCCATCTCTCTCCACGGTGGGGCACGACGAGCCGCGAGCGCTTGGGCCGCGGCGCGCACGCAGCGGGGCTCGGAGCAGCGGCTGCCTCCAGACCTCTAACGTTGATGCCTGGGCAGATCGGCTGGTGTTGTGGGGCGGGGAGTCCCGGGCGGCGAGGCACGGGAAGCTGGCGGTGGATCCGGCGCGGCCGGCCTTGATTCGGCGACGGGAGTCGGCGGCGGCGCTCCGCTTCCTCAACCTCAAGCCGGCGGCGAGCCTCGCGGCGGCGCAGGAGCAGGGGCGCCGCCCCCAGCCTCTCTCCCTCTCGCGGCCTCGATTTGTGGGAGAAGAGCAGCGCAGCGACCGGCCCCATCCTCTTCCTCCTCCAGCAGCGGCGGCAGAGCGGCGGCGGGACGAGCTCCGCCGGCGGCACCTCCAAGGCGGGGACGGCCTCTACTCGCGGCGGAGCTCCCTCCCCGGATCCCTTGCTCGAGCTCGCGGCGTCCTGGCGAAGCAGTTGCGGCGCGCGCGCGGGCGGAGGCGAGGTGGGGCCAGCGTAGGTAGCGGACGTCCGCTACTACGCCATATTTGGAGGAGCCGCGGGCGTACACTATTTTAGCGTATCGCTTTACCGTCCCCGGTGCGGTACTTTTTCCGCTATCCCGATCCTGCAGGGCGGGGTAGCGGAGGCCGTCCCGTAGCCAGTGCGGTCAGCCTTAAGACGCTAAGATGACTCCGGTCTGTGACTACGCGAGCTTCGGCCTCGGCTACGACACGCACGCCAAGGCCCACAAGGTGGTGCGCCTCCTGTACCACTCCGGCCAGCCCGCGGGGTGCGACGTCTACGACGTGGGCGGCGCCGCCGGGCACTGGAGGCCGGCGGCGAGCGGGGCGCTCCCATGATCCCATCGGAACGCGTCCGGATGAACCAGATGGGCATGTTCGTGCACGGCCACGTGCACTGAATCACCATGGAGTACGGCCGCGAGGGCGGCCAGGCCATCGCCTCTTTCTATGTGGCAGCGGATGAATTTGGGTACGTTTTTTCCTCTGGAAAAAAACGGAGGGGAGAAAGGGAAAAAAATTCTATGCAGGAGGGCTGCAAAGCGCCCTCCGTGCAGCACCTCTTCAGATTGGAGCCACGTGGACAGCCCATAAATCCAAGGGCGGACGGCAGACGCGGCTCCGGCTGCTGGGACGCGATCGCCGCGGCTCCAGGCATAGCGCTAGCTCGGCTCAGGTACGTGCGATCTCTTCTGCTCGGCTCCTCAACTCCCTGGACTCTATTTTTTTCTTAATGATCTGTGCACCTCGGATCCTTACTCGCGGTGACGGCGGCGCAACTTCGGACGAGCTACCGCCATGCTAGGAGGTGGCCCAACTCCAAACGACGCCCCTGCGATGCCGGGAGGCGGCCAGGGTGACGAGGCAGCCGCCATGGCAGAAGGAGGCCAGGAAATCGAGACAGCCGTCGTTCCCTCATCTCATCTAGTGCCAATTCCATCTGTCCTAGACCATGACGTGCCCTCATCTCATCTGGTACGCTATGTTCTTTTAATTTACATTGGTCTTTGATGATGCGTGCGGTACATGCCATCTGCATAATACTGATTCGTGAATATATGCTAGATTGCACAGAAAACCAATTCGATCACCTTGGAGACAGTGGCAAATGAAGCAGCAGAAGAGGTAACAGATTTTATTTGAAATTTAATTATCATTCCATTGCGATAAGCCATATTTAATTCTCAACTCATTGTACAGCAAGTGTCAAGTGGTTGATAAGGTTGTGCAAACTGTGATTGTTCCTGAAGTTGGAATGGCTTTTGAATCGGAGAAGAAAGCTTTTGACATGTACAATACATATGCAGGCAAGTTTGGGTTCAGTGTTAGAAAGAGCGATGCAAAGCGTCGAGGAGATGATACAATATATCTGAAATATATGGTTTGCAGTAACCAAGGTCAACAAAGTAAGTCATCAAAGGGCACCACAAGAACAGGTTGCTATGCTCGTGTTCAGTTTAGTGTCAACAGGGAGGGGATTTGGACAGTGCAAAAGGTTGTACTTGATCACAATCATTACCTTGTTAGTCCAAATAAAAGACATAAGTTGAGATCCCAACGAAATGTAATAGAAGCAGACATGCAACTAATTGGCCAGATAAGGGAAGGCGGGATGAAGCCAGCACAAGTTTACGAGTTTATCAAGGAATTTTATGGAGGAGTTGACAAAGTGCCATTCTCGAAGATGGATTGCAACAATGTGATTGGTCGTCAGCGCAAGAAGTACTTAGAATTCAATGACGCGCAAACACTTTTGGAGTACTTGAAAAACAAGCAACTAGAGGATCCATCATTTTTTTATGCAATTCAAATAGATCAGGAAGATGGCAGGATCGCTAATTTCTGTTGGGCACATGGTCAATCTATCATGGATTATGCATGCTTTGGTGATGCCGCGTCTTTTGACACCACATTTCAGACTAATAAGTTTGAAATGTCTTTTGCTCCACTCCTTGGAACTAATCATCACAAGCAAACAATAATTTTTGGGGTTGCATTGTTGTTTAATGAAACTATTGAATCATTTGTTTGGCTCTTTGAAACCTTCCTAACAGCAATGGCAGGCAAGCATCCAAGCACAATTTTCATTGATCAAGACGCGGCCATGGTAGGAGCAATTGCTTATGTTTTCCGAAATACAAGCCATCGGCTATGTTTGTGGCACATTTATGTTAATGCTGCTAAACATCTTGGACATATAATTCAAAGCATCCTGAGAAGTTTCTACCTGATTTTAAGAGATGTGTCTATGAAGATAGATCAGAGTTTTACTTCAACAAGAAGTGGCATGAATTGTTACGTGAGTACAACCTTGAGGATAATCAATGGATGAGAAACCTATATGATTTGAGGGAGAAGTGGGCTGCTGTCTACCGTGACTCATTTACAGCTGATCTAAACTCGACTCAAAGGAGTGAAGGGATGAACAATGTATTCAAGAAAATATTTTGTAGGAAACTTGATCTTTCAGAGCTCCTTGTAGAATGTGAGAAGGTTTAACGAAGTCTTCGTGAAAATGAATTGAACGAAGATTTTAAATCATGTCAAAAAATTCTGAGTCCTTACGCCCCAAATTTACCTCTAATGAAGACTGCAGCAGAGTCATATACAAGACGGATGTATTCAGAGTTTGAGGAGGAATTTAAGGAACAATTTTCATTCTCTTGTAAATTATTGCAAAGTGAGGGGTCAATCTTGACATATACAGTTATGCATATGCACTTTAATTATGGGGCAATAGCTGTATTCAACAAAGCAGATATGACCATTACATGTGCTTGCAGAAAGTACGAATCCATAGGTATGTATACACATTTTAAATTGCAATAATATGATTTCTAATACAAATTGATGAAATGTGGTATCCATATCTTATAGGTATATTGTGCAAGCATGCCCTCAAAGTTTTCAATATCAATGATGTTTTTGTTTTGCCACCGCAATATATATTGAATAGATGGACAAAATATGCAAAGAGAGGATTTTATATTGAGAAGCATGGAATTGAGGAAGAAAGTTTGAAAACACATGCTGCACGTATTTCATGAAAGACGACATCTATTGCATTAAAGTGTTCACTGTAAAAAGAACTTCTTGATGATTTGGAGAAAGCCATAGATAAGTTGGACTTGGAAGGAGATATTTCTCTAAGCAAGATAGAGGAAAAAGCTAGTGAGATTCCTCTAGTTTCGGTTGACTATGCTGCAGACATATTAAATGGCAAAATATCATTTAGAGTTCCTCGGGTGGTGAAAGGTCCAAAGAGTAAACGAGAAACCATCTTCCTGGATAAGAAAATAGAGAAGAATAAGAAAAGTGGTAAAAAAAAAGGTATTAATCCTACTAAACCAGACTACCTTTTTCCCATTCTATGCTTATAAAGTTATCTTCATATGTTTGATTATAGGAAAAAATTCAAAGAATACAGCAGCAAATAGATATGAAGGTGCTAATACAGAGCAATTTATTGTAAGCCATATTACTTGGACTATATTCACTTTTTATATTTATTTATTAATATGCAGTGCTTTATAAATAATTTCAATTTTTTTGACACAGGATCTTAATGCTAGTAGCTTTGATGGTAACAGTACAATGCCAAACTTTGCAAATGATGTCTATGTGCAATCTTCTTCTATAGTTGCTCCGTTGATCCAAGAAGGATATGCGAATGCCACGATTCCGCACTTTAATATGCATGAAAGTTCTTCTACCATTGGAGCAGCTTACATCCAAGGAGGCTATACAAATCTCTTACTTGGAGTTGATCAAGCTGCCACAATGTAGACAGCTGTTAAGAGATTAAATTTTGATGGAGTTCCAAATCCAAAAAACATGTAATCTAGTTGTGTTACACTAAAGTTAATTTATTTTCAATTTCACAACATCAGTTGGGACCATGAAACAATCATATTTATGTAACACATCCATCAGATAGCATATTTGATAACATATCAGGCACGTATATTTCTGATAAAAAACCATTGTACAGATTACAGGTATGCACCGATATTTTTCAGTGCTTACAACTTGCATACAACAGGTTACAAATAAAAAAGAGAATCATTAAATGTAAATTCGTTCAACACTATCCCCTTTAGGTACATTTACAGTGTTGTTTGCAGCCTTCAATGACATGATTTCCAATTAGGAACCTGGAATGTCACGAGGAAACACAGTCAATCCAGTGCAATGCATTGAGTGTCCATTCTAAAATTTCCAATGTCCATTCTCAGTCGTATCACCCACAACAGCAAATGGAATGCATCAAAAACTGTCAGCGATTCAATGGTACAAGTCTATGTGAGCTGATTCAAATTGGCTAGCTGACAGTTTTATGCTTGCTGTATTATTGAATCTGTAAGTATGAAATATTCGCTAAGTCTATGGCTCAGCATGTCATTCTCGAGTTATTGTTAAGACCTAAGAAATGATATCAGAACTAACCCCCAAGAGGTATGACTGATATGCCACCCTCTAGAATTCTGCAGTTTCATGCTGGACTTGCAGACACTACCTCTATTGCTACCTTTTCCTGTTGAAAATGCAGGTTTATTTTGGAGCTGTCCACTGCATGAAAGCATAAGGAGTATCAGCGGTAATATTCTGCGGATCTGGAATTTTCTGTTATCCATCTTTTTCTTCTGCTCTTTTTCTTCAAGTCTATTTTCTGAATGTTTTAGCATTCAATCACTCTGCACTTGAGTATAATGGAATGAAAGGGAGAAGTAGTACTGTTAGGCAGTGTCCATGATCCTGTGACCTTGCAATCACCAAAAAGTTGGTCAAATGAAACACCATGTTCACAGACCAAACCAATCGAGCAGGCATTTACGAGGCAAGAGGATACCATATTAGCTTCTACCATCAAGACTCAAGAGCAACACCAAGAGCCCGTTTTGCGGGGTGGTTCCTTCAAATTTAGTAGAAGCGGCGAACGGCGGAGGCGGAGGTAGTGAGGAGCGGCGGCGGCGGCCGGCGAGGCAGATGAGGCGAACGGCGGAGGCAGAAGTGGTGAACGGCGGTGGCGGTTGCGAGACGAGATGCGACAGCGAGAGGATAAGGAACGATTGCATCTTACTAGGAGCCGAGCCGCACGTACCTGAGCCGAGGTAGCGCTATGCCTGGAGCCGCGACGATCGCATCCCAGCAGCCGGAGCCGCGTCTGCCGTCCGCTCTTGGATTTATGGGCTGTCCACGTGGCTCCAATATGAAGAGGTGCTGCACGGAGGGCGCTTTGCAGCCCTCCTGCATAGAATTTTTTTTCGGGAGAAAGGGGGGACGGGTGCCATTACCATCACCTGAAAGAGAATAATCAAAATTAAATTTAGATGGACCGTTAGCCCAATATGTATAGACTGTTTGCTCCCGCGTTGCCAGCTAAAAGTAAATAGGAGAGAGAATCAAACATGCATGCAGCTAAAACTATGCAGCTAAAACTAAATAGCAGAGAGAATCGGATACACAGAAATAGATAACAATGCTGACATCACCTACATGCTTGCAAATCTGAAACTAAATAAGCTACAACTACTAAACCGAGCATCCAAATTAAATTTAAATTGCACCATTATCTTTTTTAGACAAGATCTTCAAAACAAGATAACTTGACTAGGTTTGCACGATATTTTCTAAAAATATTTTTTAAAATTAAATAATTAGTTGTACGAACAAATAATTATTTTTATAAACAAATAATTTAACATAATGAATAAATAATAATGTACAACGAATAAAATATTAAATGTCGTGAACATTTAATTGTATAGACTAAATAAAAGAAAACAAATATCGTAAACAAATGACTTAACATGGCCGAACAATTTAATCTACAAAGCGACCAAATAAATTATACACTTGAAACAATTATATTATGGATACAAAACAAAAATATTACTATCTATAAACAAAATTAATGGATACATAGAACAACAAAGAGTAATAGAAGAATACAAAAAATTTAATAAAGGAGGATAGGTACATGAAGAATGGATAAATAGAGTGGAACAAAAAATTAAAGAATAAAAATATTAGATAAGAAACAATGGAAATATTAGTACATTTAAAATAAAGAAAGAAAACAGAGAATAAAATATTATTAAATGAGAATAAAAGAAAGATGGATTATATACTTAGCAAAGAATTATTTACTAGAGTATTAGAAATGAGAAGAAAATAAAATGGAAAAAAATTAATAAATAATAAAAGAAAGAGAAGATAAGGTAGCGCCTTGCATACATACGAAAGGAAAATAAATAAAAAATAAAATAAAGAGTAGATAAGGTACAACTTTTGCATGGATGCAGAAGGAAATAAATAATAAAAGGACAAACATAATTATAAAAATAAAAATAAAAGAACAAATATGAATTATAAAATACAAATAGATAATAATATATATAAAGTAGGAAATTTTTTAAAATAAAAAATAAGATATAAAATAAAAAGAAGATTTATGTTGAATTAGAGAAGAAATTATCGTAAAAGAATTAGAAACAAAAAGAAAAAAAATGAAAGTACAAGAAAAACAAAATAAATGAGAAGAAAGAAAAGGAAGAAAAGGGGGAAAAAAGATAGGAGGAACTACCCGCAAATAGACATGCACACAGAGAAAGACCAGCATACAATAGTATAGAGGAAAAAAATGTACAAACAAGTACACATATAAAAAAACATGCTACAACATAGGTACAGAAAATAAAGAAACGAATCAGCATATGTACGCAAGCAAGCCTAGCAGCACATGGGCCTGTATGAAACCAAGAGAGTAAAATGGGCCGCAACGAATCAAGTATTATTGGGCCAATAAGCAAACATGCAGCCCAACAACAATGAATGCTTATTCAGACGGTTTTGGAATATGCAGCACGGGTGACAGAGCGGCGTCTGTTTTTTCCTTTGGAAAAAAAAATAGAGGGGAGAGGGGGGGGGGGGGGGGGGGGTTGACATACGACGAACGAAGACGAAGGAAAAAAAATCTACCTTACTCATTTTTAGTAGTGGAGACAGAGATGTACTCACCTCGATTCCGGATTAACATTCACAAAATAGTGGTTAGCTCGTTGATATACAAATGGAACAATAATAAAATATTACCCTAACGGCATTAGACATGACACGCTCCAAGGTCTCCGTTCAGCGTTCACGGTTCGTTACGGTTCGAGGAACAGGGGAAGAAACGCAGAGAGAAGATACTATGGGACTGCATCTAATGACGAGAATCGCAATACGGCGGACTGCATGTATAGCCACGTTTGACCGATGACTGTACGAGCATCCCAAGGAAAATGTCTGTGTATGTGCGCAGTGGCAAGCACTCGAACAACGATTCTTCGGAGGCATATTATCATCGATTGCGGCGTGTGCCTAAAGTTTAAGTCATCATCCTGGAAATAAACTGCACACCCACTAATTAATTCAGCATCATCGACGCCTCTTGTCTTCCTCCAGGTAGATTTGTGTGGCGGTGGCATGCCTCTGCCGAGTCAAACTACTACAGGATTAGTACATCCAGTCCCAAATACTCATCCAGTCCCAAATACTCCTATCTCCTTATCGTAACGGATCATACTCTAATGGCCTCTTTGTAATGCAACTTGATCCTTATATTTTTAGCTCAAAATTATATAAGATAAAAGCTCAATTTTTAGATTATCTAGGTTAAAATTTAAGATCTTTTAACACATCTACTTCTGCCTCACTTGATTTTCTGAACCAATTCACATATAGGAGTAACGTGGACACTTTGGGTCCACTTCTGGGTCTGGCTCCATTTTTGCTCCGGCGGTGCAGGGTGAAGGCCCCATAGCACCCAGTAGCAACAAATGGAGCAGACTCAGGAAATAGGGTTCTTTTTAAATTGAAATAATGCAAATAAAATAAGCAGCTGCTTGAGCCTTGATTTTTTTTTGAGGTGTAGCTCTGCTTGAGTCTTGATGAACAGTTTTTTGAGGGTACGTGCCTAGATGAACAGTTGAAAGTAGCATGGAGCTCATTCCGGCCTGAGCTCCTGGGCCGAGCTGATATTGAGACTTGGATCATCTAAGGTGGGCTTACCTGGGCCTGTACCTTTTCGATTGGGCCAACTTGTAGCGCGGCCTACCAGGCCGTGTCACTCACCCCAGCAAACGGCCCATCTGTCACCTGGTTCTGGCCCAAAAGATCCTGTTAAGCCTGTTTGGTTGCCGGCCATAACTGACCACACCTCGTTTGTGGCAGCGCTTAAGGTTGGGCGGTAAAAATCGCCGCCACATATTCGGCGAGAAAAACAACTAGAAAAGCTGCAGCAGCCGAAGGTTTGGCAGCAACCAAACACAGTTGTTTCGTTTGTGGCGCCGCCGCAGTTTAGGCGTGGCGGACTGCGGCGTGCAACCAAACACGCTCTAACCTCCGTTTCTAAATAATTATCACTTTAACCATTTTATTTGTTTCAAAATATTTAGCACTTTATGTTGTTTGAAATATAATTTCTTATCTTACCCTCACAAGAATATTATAGGAATGTTCTAGAAATGCTAAAAGGCATCTTTATAAGAGTATTTTGGTCATTTTATGCCTGAAAGGTGAATTGTTTTGGTATTCGTGTCTTAGCCAAAGTTGTTTTGGACGCTTCTTATCCGGCGCACGCGTCGGCGTCATCGCCAGCACGGCAACTCCTCCCCGAGACCCCGACCCTCGCGTCGCGTGGGCGTACCTCGTGTAGCCACCAGCCGTGCCCAAACGAAAGCGTGAAGCGGGGAGCATTTGGCGAGACTCGGCCTCATTCGCTGCTAGCCTCGCGACTATCGGATCTTGCCAAGGCATCGTCGTCTCCCTCCCTCGTCGCCCTATATCTTATAATCGCAGTTCCAATCCCCAAGTCGAGACCTCGCCACTCTCCACAGCTTCCACTCGAAGGTACGGCCACCGCTTGCTAGCTCTTGGATACTCGAAGTCGTTTCCCAATCCGCAAGCTAGTAGTAGTACCAGCACTCTAGCAGTCTGCGCCAGTCAACGCCAAATTATGGCGACTTTTTTTACCCTCCTTTCCTATTTTTATATTTATATATACAGAGGAGTAATTTTCTGCGGTGGTGGTGGTGTGCGATCGCAGGAACAGTCACCGTCGTTAAGAAGAGGATGATGCGCTGCGCTCTCAAGGGCGGCGGGTGCGTCACTTCGTGGAGCGGCGATCGAAGGTCGCCGGCGGCGGTCAACCCCCGCGGCGTGCGGATGCCGACGGGCAACGGCGGGTGCTGCTCCGGTCTGCGGTCGCGGGCCGCGGATCTCGCCGGCCTCGAGATGGCCACCCTGCGCGGCGGCGTCGGGGGCCTCTTCCGCTCCAGCCCGCGCTACGGGCGCTTGCAAGCCACGGCCGCAGGTGCGTCTCGGGCCACGGATTTGTCGCGTGGGAATTGCGGATCGATGCTTTTGCGGTCGGGGCTGGTGTCAGGGTTCCGGTACTGTATCTGCTGACTGCAGTTAGATTCTGCGTGAGGGGATCGTGGTATGGGATTTGGTCATTTGGAGGTCGATGGATTTGCGAGGGCATGAAGTTTTATGCTCATCAATTTTTCGTGAATTGCATTGGGGATTCATGGAAATATGATGCATTTTCACTGTCAAAATAAGCTGATGTGATCGTCCTGTGTGGTTGGTTGGTTGGGGACCTGCCCTTCTTATATAGTTCAATTCAATCCATGTTTGGAGACATCAGAGTATATGGCATGGTCCTCAGGCGTGTCATGTGAGGGTGTTGATGTTGAGCTGATTTACTTTTGCCCTCAAATGCGGAAGGAAAATTTATGCGTATGTTCCACTGGTGATACTGCTAGCTGAATTTCAAATGCAAGGGAGTTGACCTGTACATATCAGCATTTTGTGATTTTTATGAATGTTATGGAACTTATTTGGCTTTTAATGAAAGTCGAGCATTGAGCTCAATTAAACTATAACACTTATTAGCAAGTAGAGGAAGTGGATGGGAATACTTGCAGAAAAGAAATCTGCATGATATTAGAGTGCACGTATCTTGTGTGACCCATTTTGTAAGGGGATGCATAGATTATTATATCACCTCCGATGTTATAGACGTTGTTCTTGTGCCATGTGCATTAGCTTTTCTGCTGCAAGTTTAAACTGCAGATGGAAATCCCTGTTAATGTCTCAACTCATTTTATTATCTTGTACAGTTGATCCTGAAGATGTTCCGTTGGAGAAGGTTCAAGTTAAATCCTCAGGACATGTTCTGCCATATGTTGGTGTTGCCTGCTTGGGCGCTATTTTGTTTGGTTACCATCTTGGGTATGTACTTTGTCGCGTCAACTAGTTGACTATGTTTTCATGACAACTGCATTAGCATAGTTTACTAATAATCTTAATTTTAATTGATGAAAATGAATAACAAGCTGGAGCAGTATAATTCCATCTTTTGTGCACTATTCCTTTGAAACACATACACTGTTAGATAATAACATGGTTCCATTTCATGAATGTTTATGGGCTACAGTGTGGTCAATGGCGCGCTTGAACATCTTGCCAAGGATATTGGGATCGCTGAAAATGCTGTCCTGCAAGGTATGGCATACTTACGTGCCCAGCTTACTCATACTTTCCTGGTTTCTTTACTGTAGTTGTGAGTACCTTTTAGCATGACCTTTTTCTTGGTATTTGTAAAGGAACAACTGAAACTTGAATTGTTTTGCCCAAATGCATCTTTGTCGAGATACAGTGGTGTAGCCAGGTAGGTACTCTGGTGTACCTGGGCACACCCATGTTTTGCAAATATCAGTGGAGATCAGCTCTTTACATGACCTAAATTATGTATGGTCTAATACGCCTGTGCACACAATTTAAAATTCCTAGCCATGCCATTGCCAAGAAATACAATTGGCATGTTTTCTAAGTAGCAGATAGATGACTAGAATCACTCAACGATAACAGTTGCTTGTGTGAGATACCATTTTGTCATATGCTTCACTAAACATCTGTTTGTTACTCAGGATGGGTGGTCAGCACATCCCTGGCTGGTGCAACAGTAGGTTCTTTTACTGGAGGGTCTTTGGCTGATAAATTTGGCCGAACAAGAACATTTATCCTGGATGCAGTCCCGCTTGCTCTAGGTGCATTCTTGAGGTGTGTTTTGAGCTATTTAGATGTAAGTATGCACTATTATCTTATTTGAAACTGACACATAAACATTTGCAGTGCAACAGCTCAAGATATCCGCGCAATGATTATTGGTCGATTGCTTGCTGGAATCGGTATCGGGATCTCATCTGCTCTTGTTCCCCTGTACATATCTGAGGTTGTGATTTGTTGAAATGATTGTTGCTTTGTTCAAAACCTAATGTTGTTGTCCAATGTTACAATCATTGCCTATCTTTGTTCAATAGGTACTGCCTATGTTGACGAACATTTCCAACAAATGAACTTTTACTTTGCAGATATCACCAACTGAAATCCGTGGAACACTTGGCACTGTTAATCAACTATTTATCTGCATTGGAATTCTCGCAGCTTTGTTAGCTGGATTGCCTTTGGCAGGAAATCCTGCCTGGTGAGTTTTCCATTTGCTCATTCATTTGTTTTTCTGCTTCATTCTACTTTTTGATTACCGAAAGCAATGGTGTTCTAAGGGCAGTGAAAGAAATCAACTTATGTTCTGAACCTTTGTAATCTGTAAAGTAGATCTAGAATCTAGATATGCATATGGCAACAAATTCTGCGTGATAAATGGATGGTATTCATGCGTTTGTCCTTTGTAACTATTTAATCAGGTGGAGGACAATGTTTGGAGTTGCTGTAATTCCATCCATTTTACTGGCTGTAGGAATGGCCTTTTCACCTGAAAGCCCTCGCTGGCTGTTCCAGGTTTCTGTTTGCAAATTCTTTGACCATACTATCTACTCTGGGCCTCCAGGCTGTGGCACAAAACTCAACATTTACTTTTCTGACATTAAATGCAGCAAGGAAAGGTTACCCAAGCAGAATCAGCTGTAAAAAGACTGTATGGAAAAGAAAAGGTTACGGAAGTTATGTATGATCTGAGAGCTAGTGGCCAAAGTTCTTCGGAGCCAGAAGCTGGCTGGTTTGATCTCTTCAGCAACCGCTATTGGAAAGGTAGTTTTGTTTTGACAGTCTCAGAATTGGCAAATGTGGTTCCCTAACAATTGTGTGAAGAGTTTTGACAGTCTAATGAAGTCAATGACTTGGTGGAGAAATTTACCACTTTACCACATATTGTGATGGGTCTTAGAACTCCAAATATTTTGTTGGGATGAAAGTGGTTTGGTGCATAGCAATCACTAACATATATCCATGCTACATATATGAAAACAAAATGCATATATATCAGGCTAATAATTATGTTAATGGGTTTTATGCTATCACATTTACAATGGCCTTGAATTCCATGCACATGTCATAACTCATAAATCGCTTCTGAACAAGCTAAATAATTTGTGTAGCCAATTTATTGTTCTTTTGATAGCTTCATTAGGACCTGTATGATACTCCCTCCAGTCGCAAAAAATTAATTTCTGGACATCGATCCCCGAAAAACACAACTTTGACTACTTACTATATAAGATTGAGAATAGGAATATTGTATAAAATAGCATGTGCAAATGTTGGTAATTGATGATGGAAGATTTGATACATTGACTGCGCACAACCCACAACATTAAGTAATTGATATTATGGTGGAAACGCAACATGTATCCTGATATATTTCTCATACTGCAGTTGTTAGCGTGGGGGCAGCACTGTTTTTGTTCCAACAGCTTGCTGGTATAAATGCTGTTGTATATTATTCTACATCGGTGTTCCACAGTGCAGGAATTGCATCTGATGTTGCTGCTAGTGCTCTTGTTGGGGCTGCCAATGTTTTTGGTATGTTCACTTTTATTAATAAGGTTTCAGAATTAATTTCAGAATGTAATTTCTGATGGGGTATTATTTGCTTGTAGGCACCATGATTGCATCTTCTCTAATGGACAAGCAAGGCAGGAAAAGCCTTCTGATAACAAGCTTTTCTGGAATGGTAATGCCCTTGTGTTCAACAAATCATATGTTTATTTTATCTCTCAATCAGCAGGGTTGCTTACACATTTACTCCTTTTTTAAAAACCTTGAAGGGTGCTTCAATGTTACTTCTAGCTCTGTCGTTCACCTGGAAAGCTCTGGCGCCTTATTCCGGGACTCTTGCTGTTGTTGGCACTGTTCTGTAAGTTGTTTACCTTGTTTGGCCTTGCTGATTGCTATGTTGGTTGTCTATATGAAGCCGAACATTTAACACAACTGGAATGTAACTTTATGCAGGTATGTGCTGTCTTTTGCTCTCGGAGCTGGTCCCGTTCCAGCTCTACTTCTTCCTGAAATATTTGCCTCCAGAATAAGGGCCAAGGCTGTCGCATTATCTCTAGGCATGCACTGGGTGAGTCATAACTATTCATATATGCACTGGTAAAACCATATGCAGATTTCTGTCCCTACCAATCGCATTTTGTTGTCTTTACTGTAGTATATATCTTGTTTTCCTTTTGTTATTCTGTTACTGTTACATAATTTACCACACATCATCGAGAAAAACATAATTTATCACTCATGATTTTGCAAGATACAAGGTAAGTTTGTTACGTTGGTGCCTTGGTGGATGAAGATTGATTGGATACTCGGGCATGTTAAGTTGTTTTCTTATAGTTAATATTGACTGCTCTGGTAGATAGGTTTTCAGTTTGAACTTTGAAGTCATTGCTCATAAATGCTTCGGCTTCTTCCTCACCTTGCCCCATTTAATAAGTTTTATTTACATCATCATACATTAGTCAATGTATAATTCTTTGAAGCTCTTGCACTTGAATTTATTCAAATTTCTGAAGTCTATGGGATTCTTTGTAGTTGCCAAGATGATCGACACTGACATTGGCTTTACCTACAACAGCAATGAATCCTTACCCACTTTTTTTTTTCTCTGCAGGTATCCAACTTCTTTATCGGCCTGTATTTCTTGAGTGTCGTCAACAAGTTTGGCATCAGCACCGTGTATCTTGGATTCGCATCAGTGTGTGCTCTTGCAGTTCTTTACATAGCTGGGAACGTAGTGGAAACCAAGGGGCGATCCCTAGAGGAGATTGAACGGGAACTAAGTGTAGTAGATTGATATGCTCACCATTTTGGTGATCGAGAATGCAATCAAGCACACAACCGAGCATCCTTGGACCTGGAGACCCTGTTTCTAGTTCCATTTTGCTTCAGAAATAAACGAGTGGCAAGAGCGCCAATCGTCGGTGACTTGGTGTGTGCAGTTGAGGGCTTTGTGTTCGAGCAGTAAGTTTAGCTGCACATCGTGTCATCTGTCAGAATCAATGAACCCGTCGATGCTTCTGGAGATAAGTTTTTTGTTTTTAGACTTCGTCGTGTTTCTGGTGTATAGATGAACTATTGTCTCCTGAAAATAAAACTCCAGTTTCAAATCAAGCCTCCGGCGTGCCATTTCTTGATTGACAAAGCGATGCGTCTGTGCTGGACATAATTCTGACAAGTGTCAAATGTTGATACGGAAATGCATAGATTGAACATGTTTTTGATGGTAGAAAGTCCATTTTCTGACGCATGTGGCTCTTGATGTGGACACAAATCCTTGTTCTTGTTGCACATGCGTTTCGCGGACGTGGATGTGAGCCTTCAGCTATTGATCGTCCTCGCAACGGCGCAACATTACTCGTTCGCACGGAACGCCAGCCGAGCACGCCGGTCCCTGTCGGCCGCCATCGCTCCGTCCGCCTGGTCTTGGAAAGCGGATGAAGCTAGGCAGCTCGCCTAGTCTCTAATCTACCGCTCCCAACTACTACGGGACGCCTTCCTGTGCTGACCACCAGTAACCACCTCGCAGCACAGCAGCGCGGCGCGGAGGAGATGGGCTCCCCGTCCGACCGGCTCGCGGTGGCGATCACGGTCCCCTCGACCGGCGAGTTCCTCGTCGCCCGGCAGCCGCGCCCGCCGTCCCCGCCCGAGGAGGACGAGGACTACCGGCGCTTCGTCGACAGCGACCTCTACGACCTCCCGACCGCGCCTCTCGAGCCCCTCGCGGGGGAGCCCCGGTCGGAGGTTGCCGTCGCGGGCGCGGACTCCGCCACCGGCCTCGATCTCTCACGCCTCGACGTGTCCGTCGCCCTCGATCAGGTGAGCGGTAGCCTAAGCAGCGACTGCCTTTTTTCTCCAGGTGGCTCTTCGATTGGACTGGTAAATTTTTGGATGGGGGCTGGCTCTCATTGCATCGACTTTGACAAACGTAACTGTTGCTTCTCGTCAGATTTTTGATCAATTTGGCTTGCCGGATGGGATGCGTGGGGAGTGGCGGCTCCTGAAGTACGTGGAGGAAGCAGAGTTTGGCCCGGACTCTGGCGTTAACACGGTGTTCCTCATCGGGTCGCTGGTGTCGAAATTTGATGCTCTACCAGGTCAGATGCTTAAAGTTTTAGTGTTTCTGGCTAGTATAAATTGCTTAACCGTCCTGTGTTTTGCGTGGCAGAGTCGTGTAAATGGATGACCAAGGAGTGTGCATTAGGGCTGCTTTCTGAAGTGAAGCCCGGTAGCGATCGCATAGGGCAGTATGCATATATTGGACTTATGAATTCCGGACTGTTATCAAACAGCATGTCTATCCCTGTGTTGCCCTCCCAGGTATCTATGGTTTTGCTTCCTTCAGTTCGTTTTTAGAGAATAAGTGAGATGGTTCCCCATTCCTGAAATGAATTTTCAATAGGAGTACCCACCTGGAATAACTCTTGTACCAATGAAGAGTAAGACATTACAGCCATTCCGCACAACTAATCTTGTGGTAGTACGAGCAACCAATGGTGCTGGTGAATCTACGCGCTCTGATTTTTTTGCTTGTGGGGATGCTCTACTTTTAGATCCTGGATGCAGCTCTCAGGTTCATGCAGAGGTAAGAGCAATTTCATCAGATTGTATTCTTATAAAAAAAATCAATGGATATTGATGAAGTATCTTTAACTTCATAATTTTATGAAATACGTTTTCTTAATTGGACTTGTTTGCTTTAACTATTCCAGTAGGTCGCTTAGATTTTCAGAGGGTGCTTCCTCTTATTCATTTGCTTCAGTTCCTTCCACACTAGATCTATATTACTGAATACTGATACCGCCTTCCTCTTGTACCCATAATTCCAAGGTCTCAAGACTTGCCCTTAACTTTATGAGGAAAGTGCTTGAGCCTGATTATTTCCGTATTATGACACCAGGCCAAAATCATTAGGGGATTTCTTGCTAGAACATTAGCTTTTCACAATGTGCCCATTGCTTTCATAGATAGCAGTACCTACACAGTTGTAGGTCTGCAACATGTAGTATTTATTAGAATTCTATTTGAGTAGAAGCCATCCATTTGCATGTACTGGTTCTCCTCTATTGAATAGTGACTTCCTTGTCATCTTCAGCTTGCAGATCTCGTCGATTCCCTTCCAAAAAAGCTATTAGTCCTCGTCACACATCATCATCATGATCACATTGAGGGTACGATAAGAAATGTTTTAGTCAGCATTTCATTAGTTCTTTTATATTTGTATGTAAAGGTGGGAGCATCAAACCAAGCTGGAGCAACGGTCACCATGTAATAGTGCCTGTTATACTCATTACTGCTAGGCCTACTGTCCATCATAAACAAACTGAATCCATTTTGGTTCAAAAATGTAGGTCTTTCCGTCGTTCAGAGATGCAATCCTGATGCTGTTCTTCTGACACATCAAAACACAATGAACCGCATTGGGAAAGGTGTTAACCTAAATCTGTTCATCTCATTTTGTTACTATTGTAAAACTTATCATCATCCTGGCGTAAATGTATTCATCTTCCTATTTCTAAAGTTCTAAAATCAGTTGTGAAGCATGATACTTGAAAAACTGAATAGGTATCTGGCAATTGAAAAAATGTCTTAGTTGCTGTCAAACCAAATACAAATCTGGCGCCTCAACTTGATTATACATTCCAGCATTCCAGATCACCACAGGTGAATCATACTTAGACCTTGATGGCTTGATGTGAATATTGGGAGATCATTCGTATAGTCTTTGCTACATTTAAATGCTTATCATGATATAGTTCATACAACTTCAGGTTTTCCTAAACAATAATAGCTATATAATAATTTAGTGTTGCGCTATCTATTTAGACTGCATTTCACTAACTTATGCTGTGTTGCACCACACACGCCCGTGTGTGTGGTTTAGCTCATAGATAATACTTTTCTTGGACTGTTTGTGTTACCCATATCCATCTTTTATTCATCTCAATGTGCGTGATTCCCATGATGTATAGGAAATTGGCATATTGACTACACTTCAGTAACTGGTGGTGAAAAGATATGCATAGGTGACCAAGAACTACATGTTATTTATGCTCCTGTAAGTATGTGTTTCTTGGATTATTGTGCCAACAAAATTTTATACCTATGTACTTGCTGATGAAAATCCTCCATGGATCTCTCAACACATGCATTCAGTCAGTCCAATCATAGGAAATTTTTTCCTAGGATGATCTATTTTACAGCCTAACTCAAGAACATCAGTCTATAAAAATAGTCTGTAGCAGTTGAAAGCAATATATGTATAACGCTAGGTTGCTCGCAAACATTTCACTTCAATTTCCAGAGGCAAAAATATTAGCAAAAGTAGGACATGTCTTGTGCAAACATAATATATTTGGATATTCTTTTATATATGTTTCTGCTAATTGTATGGAACTTACTATGAGTCACAGAAGAAACATATGCTATTTCATTCAGATTTGGGGAGTTAAGCCTTTTCCTGATGTGATCTTAATTCCAACTAATCAACTATTGTCAATTCTTACATGACTCATTTTTCATACCGAACTCTTGTGATGGAAATGATGTGAAATTTGCTCTTTATAGAATTCAATGAAACTCATATCAAATGCATTCATTTTTTCCTTTGGCAATTAGACTGAAGCATATGTTGAATTAATTTGATGAAACGTTCTCTGGTGATTTTTAGATAGTTTTATTATTTCATAAATACTGTAGCAGTGTATCACTCGTATATTCTATTTCTGTGTATTTTATTTTGGTCCTTAATTCGTTACTGTATTTGAATCCTAGGGTCACACTGATGGTCATATGGGGCTTCTCCATGTTAATACCAATACATTAATTGTTGGAGATCATTGTGTAGGGTAAGTATATTCAGCTTATAAGTGGTAGCACAGGAAGACATTGTATGATCAACTGTAATTATGGGATCATCTTTAAGATGTTAACTTGTTAACCAAATACTTAATGGGCACAGTTTTCTTCATTTCAAGATCACAGTGGAAAAGAAAAACATATGCCCATATGCCTATGCTATGCGCAACCTTTGCAGTACACCTTTACTGATTTTTTCTTCTTACTAAAATGCAGTGTTTTAAGGAATAGAACCTGAACCAAACTTCTGTTGACGTTTGAAACCGCTGAAATTTTGCAGGAGTGGTTTATGCCTGTTTTTCATTTTGTCTATTTGGAATTTAAATTTCTTCCCTGAAGACGCAACTGATTTGACTGATCTCTTGTGCTGTAGCAAGCAATATTGCATTCCTTTGCTATTTTCTGAAATACTATCAAAAAATGGTTACACATTAGACCATGGTAAAGACGAACATGTTAATCTTTGACACAGAGTCGTACCAGTCAACTTTAGTATTCTGTGTACTCTACTTTCCTCGCAAAAAAAAACTCATAAATTACCCTATGCACTCTAAACTTCAATGAGTCATGTTGCTCAGATGGCTGTTTATTTGTTTTTTTAATTTTTGAACCATTTGCAGGCATGGAAGTGCAACATTGGACAGTAGAAGTGGTGGTAACATGAAGGTAATGGTAATTCCTTTTTTGGAACATGGAAGGTTATAATAGCAATGCATTGCATTACAGGCTTATAGGAATATGTGCCCCCTTCTCCATGCACACTCGTCCCTCCAAAATAGTGTTCTATAACAGAGTGATTTGATTTGAAACATGCAGGATTATTTTGAAACCACATATAAATTCTTAGACCTATCACCACATGTCATAATTCCAATGCATGGAAGGATCAACCTATGGCCCAAGCATATGCTCTGTGGATACCTCAGGTTTGGCAAACTAATAATTTCTGAATAATTTATGCATACTTTTTTTTTCTACAGAAGCCTGGATCGTGTTATTCTGCAGGCTATATATGCATGTTACAAGTTCCATGGTTAAAGTTATTATTTGGGTTTTTCTAATTAATTCAAATGCAGACTATTTACTTCTTAGTTCTTCCCATCTAAAGGGGTCTTATATTACTAATGGGAAATTCAACTGTTTTTTTTTTTGCACTTTTGCCTATAGAGCACATATGGGTTATACAGCTAACAGCTACCTCGTTTCTTTTTTTTTGTTTAATTACTGTAGATGTAGATGGTTTGTCACAAGACTGCAGACATTCTGATTCAATCTTTGTTTTACTACTTTCAGGAACCGAAGGTCTAGAGAAGCCTCCATTCTGCAGTCCATAGAGAATGGAGCGCAAACTCTGTTTGAAGTAGTTTCAAAGACTTACAGTGATGTAGACAGGAAGTTGTGGATTCCTGCTTCTTTCAATGTTCGCCTTCATGTTGATCATCTGAACTCCCAACATAAACTGCCCAAGGTGCGTGTTTGAAACATTGCATCCTCAAAGTCGTCTTTCCCCTGAATGCCTTACGAAGATAAAGACATATCAGATTTCTGAATACTTTCTATTTGATCTCATAAAAATGTACATGATCTATGTAGTGTAGGGAAAATATTGTTGATTTAGAGACACATGATTGGGCTAGAGTTTCTCATTGTAGATGAGACTAGGGTTGGTTTGCATTTTGCAATCTTAAAACTGTGCCTGACCCATTTTTTGCATGTTATTCAACCAATGCACATATTTTTTTTTCTCGAACACGCAGGAGGACTGCGCATCAATATATTAAGAAGAAGAGGGTGGGGAAAAGAGCCCCAAGTGTTACAGATAAGGGCCTGTAACCCGCCCAGTACAAACATAAAAGAGTACTCCCCTAAAAAGAGGGAAAGGAAGGACCAGACCACACACACTATCTTAACCTGCTGGTGGCACTAGAGCGAGGAGGTAAGACACCCCTCGAGCCCCAGCAAAAGACCACTGCATAAGATCATCCTCTAAGGCAGAAAAGACCTTAAACACACTAAGAGAGATCCCATCAAACACGCAGCAATTACGATGGTTCCAAATAGACCAGGCCCCTAGGATGATAAGAGAGTTTAACCCTTTTCGGACCATCCCATCCACTCTTCCATTTGCACCCGACCACCAATCATCAAAGGTCGTAATACAAGGTATTCCTTATAGGAAAAGAATTAACTCAGTACCACTACAAAGAGGTATAACTGGAAAGCGCAATCCACTGTAACTGTAAGGGTGTGGCTTCCATTAGATGATTTATCAAGTTACGGTTTACCTCATTTGCAAATAATGAAGTTATATTTTCCACATTTGACCTATACATTCTTGGTTCTTGCTAGAACTAATTATTCAATCGTACTAACAGTTACTTAGTTTAATCATGATTATTTTGGGGATCATTATGCAGGATTTCTCGTTGGAAATGTTCAGTCGAAGTTGTGATGATTTTTTCTCTAGTCTTTGATGGCCATGTATGAGAAGGAAATTCGAATTCTCAAATTGAGTTTTGATTCCATTTCAGCTGCTCTTGTTTGTCATTTTATGAAATTGAATAACACGATCGTGGGAAACCAATTCTTGTAATCTATTATGTGTGTAGATTGGGAACCAAGGTTAATATTCTTAGCCCAAAATTGCATGATTAACCACCCCAACATGTGCAGGACTTCTCGTTGGAGAATTTTAAGGCGAGCTGTGGAGTGCATTTCATATTTCGTTGGGCGGTTGCGTGTGTGCAATCCAAGAGCTCCCCAGCTATCCTTGCGGCAAGTGCCCTTGCTGGTGGTCTCGCAATTGCTTGTGCTCTCGGAAGGAACAGTGGCAAGCAATCATAGATTCTGTTGGTCGGTAATTTCCAGCTACATGCACATCATTCTCTCCCTAAGATTCTGCTACCATTGCCCTGCAGCCTAATGGTTAGCCTGATAGGTCTCCTTGGTCATGGGTTGAATTCTTTTAAAAGGGTAATATAGTGTGTGTGGGGTGTTTTTTTTTATTTTTTCTTCCATGGAAAAAAACCTTTGTACTGGTGCTACACCTTTCTTTCTTCTTAATATATTGATATGCACGAAAAAAAATCTGCTACCACTATGTTGAGTCGAATGCTGAATTGCCAAAATTGTTCGTCTACGATTGTGTGGGTGAACCTTGCCACATCTATAAACAAGGAAAGTGCTCAGATTAGGGCATGGAAAGTGTGGGATTAGGATATGAATTGTTAGATTTTTCATCCAAATTGAACTGAATCTGAATTGCATAGCTTTTACAGCTCACGATCGGCTATCCAACTAGTCAACTTTAGCGCTGGACCGAAGTGGCATACTCGAAAATGAGCATCTTCAGGCTTGTGCCGTTTCGTTACCGCGAATACGTTGACCTGGACAAATTATAAAAGGGCTAAGAGCAGGCATGACAAGCGATGCCTGTTGTCAGTCCCACGCATGGCCGTGTCACTCTTTGAGTTTCTTTGTACTCCATGTTATTTCTGCCTTTTCCCTTTCTTCGAAAAATGCAAAATAAAATCAGCAACGTAATTGACAGGTTCAATACTAGTCTATAAGAGAGAATAAGCCGAAGAAGCTGAAAGTAGACAAGCTGAACATAGTGAATTTAAACATCAGATGTGTCTTCAGTGCAGCGATTTAGCTCCAAATGCACCTTTTGATCGGCACTTTTGTTGTCTATACACACTAATCTAAGGTAAAGGGGTTTTAATTTTTTCCTAGATAATTTAAGAGCCTAGTACTAAAAGGGTCGGGCTTATCTTATACAGTTTTGAGCTAAAGATCAAGTTGGATTGTAAAGATGGTACTAAGGCTATGTTCCGTTACCACCCCTATGCACACATGATTGGCAACACAATCCAAAGATTCGGCATTTGTTTCTCCCGAAGGAGCAACGTCTCTATACATAACGAACATGAGAACCTGCAGCTATGTTTTCCACCGGTAATTCATAGCGGAAGCAAAGGAGAAATGTGCGATCGCTTGATTTCTTCCAACATATCTCCTGCTGATAAAAAAGTTTCTGTGAACTCTAATACTCCTGGCTTTTTCAGGCAGCAGCCATGCTAGTAATTTGCAGAGCAAGCAAAGCGGGAGCAGTGGGAGCGCGTGTATTAATTTGAGAGGCTCGATCCCGTTGAGGCGGTGGAATAGCAGAGGTCGTTGCATAACCAGAGCAGCAGCTGGCTCTCTCCCTCTCTCTCACTCGGTTACTCATGCTTCGAGCTTGAGGCTAAGCCATGAACGGCACAGAGCAGACCATGCCGGCCTCTCGCACAGGCGGGAAGCTCCTCAATGCGGTGCCCATGCTTCTGCTCTTCTCCTTGGGATTTGTCCTCGGCATGACCTACAACTCCAAGTTCCCAAACTTCTACCTCCCTTTCGTTGCGCCATTGCCCTCACCTACACCGCCGCCGCCGCCGCTACAGTCGCCGCCACCTCCTTCACCGAAAACAAGCCCACAAGCGGGGCCGATACGCTTCCTGGAGCCGAGCACCGTCACGCACAACATGACCGACGAGGAGCTGCTCTGGTGAGCGTCCATGACGCCCAAGGTCCAGAGCTCGCCGTACCGGCACCGCGTGCCCAAGGTTGCCTTCTTGTTCCTGGCGAGAGGGGACCTGCCGCTGCGGCCGCTGTGGGAGAGGTTCTTCGCGGGGCACGAGGGGCTCTACTCCATCTACGTGCACACCGCTCCCTCCTACACCGGCTCGCCGCCGGAGGACTCCGTCTTCTACGGCCGCACGATCCCTAGCCAGGTAATCAATCAATCGTAGACGGAGCAGCAGTCTGAGCACGTCTCTTCTCGTCGTCGATCTCACGCTTCACTTTGAAGACAACGAACTTTATATTTATATATATACAACTTCGGTGAGCGCATCGCATGCATGCAGAAAACGATGTGGGGAGACATCACCTGGTGGCGGCGGAGCGGCGGCTGCTGAGCGTGCTGGCGTGGCCGCTGGGCGCGAACCGGACGCTCACGTTCGCCGACTGGGACCGGCGGCGGCGGACGGGGTTCCACCCGCACGCGCACCGCGCGGAGGAGGTCACGGCGGGGCTCATCGGGGAGATCAGGAGCGGGGAGCGCGCGGGGGCCAACTGCAGCGCGTACGGGGACGCCGCGCGCGGGGTGTGCTACCTGTTCGCGCGCAAGTTCATGCTGGGGTTCGGGTGAGACGGTCGAGGCCGTTGTGTCGCACAGTGGCTGCGACTTTCGGATTTTTTTTTTGGAATTACGGAATTGTCAGGGTGCGTGTCATATACCAATGCAGCAGCAAAGAATAAACTGTAGTAGCTTCTGCTGACGTGTGCCTGAACGGGATCACATGGCGGTGGAACACCTCGTTTGCCGAGCGGGACAGCAGGTATGGAAATTGCCGAAATGGAAATGTGAATGCTTGAATGGTTGGTTGGATTATCTGAGAATATAACTGAGGAACAATTATTGAATCATTTCATTTAATGGTTAGGATCCCCCCCCCCCCCCCCCCCCCCCCCCTCCCAACGCATGTTAATTGTTAAGGATGAGGCCCAAGGTATAGAGGAGCGAAAATTGAATAATGCTAGGCATTTCGTGGCTTGTCTGAACTATCTGAGCTAGTATCTATATGAACAATTCGTGATATGAGCTTTTATATGCCTTTTTACATTGATCACTTGCGTCATCTCGCATGCCCAGATGAGAAATCCTAGGTTCACCGGTTGTGGAATCAGGACCTTCATATTTCTGATGAAAATGCCCTTACTTATTACAAGGCTTGAAAAATCGGCGTATCTACCAATTTGCTCCCTCATGACTCATGAAACGGAACTATGGATTACCAATCTTTGGCCCTGCCAATATAGACCAGATTGGATGTTGTTGTTTTTTACCATTTTCTTATGTTTTGAAATAGACACGAATAATTAGAAACTGGAATTAGTTCAATAATGAAAGGCATTCAGTAGATACATTTTCACTAATTGCACTGTTTGGTTCAAATTTCTTGTGTTATGTATGCAAATACAATTGATAAGGAGCCCCTCCTACGCCCTGCATGACAGAGGCGGACTGGCGGATGGGGGGAGTGCACCCGCGGACGTACGGGAGGGACGACGTGAAGGAGGAGCTGATCCGGGAGATCAGGGGAGGCACCGGCAAGAACTGCATCTACAGAGACGGGGGCAATGGCACCTGCTACTTGTTCGCGCGCAAGTTCGCCCCAGACGCCCTCAAGCCGCTGCTCAGCTTGGCTCCAAAGGTTATGGGGTTTGGTTGAGATGCTCAAGATTGATGTACTACCCGGTTTTGTTTCTTCTTCAGGAATGGTACCTGATAGTACCCATTTCTGTTGATATGAGACGAAAAAAGAAGAGTTCACCTAACACAGCACTGCTACCGTTGTATTCCTTGGAAATACGGCAGTGTGTCATGTATCAATAGAAAATCCATTGAGTTTTCTACGCTGGCTGAAATGGGAGAGATCTAAAGTTCCTCCATGAGACCTTGCTCCGAGGAATGAGCTTATCTGTGTCAGTATACAAGTTTATATACCCTCATTATGTAATGTTACATGAGGAAGGTTGCTGCTTTTGCTTTGTTTCCCCATTTCGAAAGAAGATGAAATTAAGTTCAGTAGTGACAAAATGGAGAGGAATTGAAGCATCGGAGCCATCATTTCAAAAAAGAAAAAAAAAATCAGTTTATATATTGTCTCCACTTGCATCTTGTAGTTGATTCATAGTGGAAGCAAAGGATGAGCTCATGGCTCATAGATTATCGCTTCCTGGCTATATCTTACTGATAATGAATAGCTTAGTCAATACTCTCCAACTTTTGCACGAGCAAGCCATGCCAATTTGCGCAAGCTGTACATGCTTACGTGGTCGTCTCAATGGGCCAGTCAGCGAGTAGACCACTTGCAGCGGCAGTAGTATAACCATAGAAGCTGCAATCTCTATCGCGCATGCTGCTATTGGTAGCTTGAGGCTACGCCCATGAAGGACACGAACAAGCCCACCCGGGCGTCGCGCTCCGGCGGGAAGCTCCTGTACGTGGTTCATATGCTTCTCTTCCTCTCCTTGGGATTTGTCCTGGGCATGGCATCCATGGCCAAGTTCCCAAACTTCAACATCCCTTTCGTCGTGCCATCGCTGCCCTCTCCAAAGCCGTCTGCGCCGCCGCCCCCGCCTACGCCGCCTCCAGCACCACAGAAGCTGCAGATGGGGCTGATGAGCTTCCTCCCGCCGAGCGGCGTCATACACAACATGACCGACGAGGAGCTATTCTGGAGGGCGTCGATGGCGCCCAAGCAACGCCGCACGCCCTACCACCGCGTGCCAAAGGTCGCCTTCTTGTTCCTGGTGAGAGGGGACCTGCCGCTGCGGCCGCTGTGGGAGAAGTTCTTCGCGGGGCACCGGGAGCTCTACACCATTTACGTGCACGCCGACCCCTCCTACACCGGCTCGCCGCCGGAGGACTCCGTGTTCTACGGCCGCATGATCCCAAGCCAGGTAAGTCGAGCAACAAACTACATGAACTGCAGCTTCTTCGTCATCAATCCCTCGCTGCAGCTTCCGACGCAACCATGAATGCATCCTCGCTGGGTTCTCGCAGAAAACGAAATGGGGAGACGTGAGCCTGGTGGAGGCGGAGAGCCGGCTGCTGGCGAGCGCGCTCCTGGACCACGGCAACGAGCGCTTCGTGCTGCTGTCGGAGGCGTGCATCCCCGTCCGCAACTTCACCACCGTGCACGCCTTCCTCACCGGCTCCGCCACCAGCATCGTCGACAGCTACGGCGACGGCGACTGCCGCGCGCGCTACGACAGGTAATTCGCCGAGCGCACCAACATCACCATCGAGCACTGGCGCAAGGGCGCGCAGTGGTTCGAGATGGACCGCGCCCTGGCGCTCGAGGTCGTCGCCGACGAGCCCTACATCCAGATGTTCCGCGGCTTCTGCGTCGGGCGGTGGCGCTGCCTCACCGACGGGCACTACCTCCCGACGCTGCTCAGCCTGCTGGGGTGGGGCCCCCGCAACGCCAACCGGACCCTCACGTACGCGGACTGGAAGCGGCCGCAGGGGATGCACCCGCACACCCACGAGGCGGCGGAGGTGACGGAGGACCTCTTCAGGCGGATCAGGGAAGACGGCGGCAACCGCTGCTTCTACAACGGCGCCAGGAACGGGATCTGCATCCTGTTCGCCCGCAAGTTCGCGCCGGACACGCTCGAGCCGCTGCTCCGATTGGCGCCAAAGGTCATGGGCTTTGGGTAACCTGATCGTCAAGATTTTGTGCCATTGTATACTTGCGACTTGCCAGAGCCTAAGGTTAAAATTAAATAATTGTCCTAGTTAGTTCTTAAAAGGAATTATTACCGCTCAAGATTGCGTACTAGTAGTTACGTGAAGTCGAAGTTTTGAAATAGACTTGTGCTACTGGATCTACTGGTTGGCGATCTTATGTACTCGTGAACATGTTTTTTTAAAACAAATTATGTACTCATGAAACAGATGAGAACATGCATCACGGTCATGCATCCTCGTTTACCGTGCCTAAACTTGTGTCAATCCTACGTTTCCTTTTCTTCCCAAAACGTGTCCCTGGATCAGCTGTGTCAAGCCACTTCAACATGAGAAGAAGCAAGGGATGAATGAATACCAGGGAGGGATGCACGGCTCAGACATGTTAGATATGCATAAGTGACAATTCTTCAGTCCCTACCTAGAAAATATTATCTCTACATGAACCATATTTACTCACTACTGTAAATATGATTTACAAATTGAAAAAAAAACATAATGTAACTTTCTTTCCTTTATTTTTGTTCTTCTCTAATAATCTCTAAATGTTTGTTTCAGCTTACTAGTGCTAGTTTGTGATTACATGTTCTCGTTTGGTGGGGAGATTTGCCAGAAATTGTGTGTCTGGCTGCAAGCTGACTAACTGATCCCTCTTATGTTGTACTCCTAAGAGGCAGCTTTGATCATGTAAGTCAGGGAATATGTAACAAACAGATCTGAAGCTGCTTATAGTTCTCCATTATCGGTAGTTCATAACGGAAGCAAAGGATGAAACCACGGCCCGTCGATTGCTTGCATCCTACTAACAGCTAGCGAAGTAAGTCAGGGAGTGGTGGTAGCTTTTGCACGAGCAAGCCATGTTAATGTGCAGAGAAAGCAAAGCGGCCGGCGCCGTGCCTGAGCGAGGCTGTGACTCTGTGAGCCATTGTATAAGGCTGCAAGTGTGTAACCTGGGCAGAGCATTTCACCCTCACGCATGCTGCTTGGAAGCAGCCAAGCCATGCCCATGAAGGACGCGAAGAAGCCCACGCGGGCGTCCCGCCTGGGCGGGAGGCTCGTCGGCGCGGCGTCCATGCTCCTCCTCGTCTCGCTGGGGTTCGTCCTCGGCGTGACCTCCTCCAACGCCATGTTCATCAGGTTCTACCTCCCTTTCATGCCGCCGCTACGCTCCGCTACCGCCGCGGCGGCGTCCTCGCCCCCGCCGCAGCCGCCGCCCACGCCACCGCCGCCGACGGAAGACCAGCGGACGGGGGCGAAGGGGTTCCTGGCGGCGCCGAGCAGCGTCATGCACAACATGACCGACGAGGAGCTGTACTGGCGAGCGTCCATGGCGCCCATGGTCCGCCGCGCGCCCGACAGCCGCGTCCCGAAGGTCGCCTTCTTGTTCCTGGTCAGGGGGGAGCTGCCGCTGCGGCCGCTGTGGGAGAAGTTCTTCGCTGGCCACCAGGGGCTCTACTCCATCTACGTGCACGCCCACCCCTCTTACACCGGCTCGCCGCCGGCGGACTCCGTGTTCTACGGCCGCTACATTCCCAGCCAGGTACGTAATAACCAAGAATTCAGACAGAGCACTCTGAATACGAAATCTATGAATCTCTTCCTGCAGTTCACAGCCCAAATTTACACTCGATTTCGGTGCTCTTGCAGAGGACGAAATGGGGCGACGCGAGCCTGGTGGAGGCGGAGCGTCGGCTGCTGGCGAACGCGCTCCTGGACCTCGGCAACGAGCGGTTCGCGCTCTTCTCGGAGGCGTGCATCCCGGTGTACGACTTCCCCACCGTGTACGCCTTCCTCACCGGCGCCAACACCAGCTTCGTCGACTGCTACGAGAACGGCGGCAGCCGGTCGCGGTACCGGCCCTTCTTCGCCACCCGCAACATCACGCTGGCGCGGTGGCGCAAGGGCGCGCAGTGGTTCGAGATGGACCGCGCGCTCGCCCTCGAGTCCGTCGCCGACGACTTCTGCTTCCCGGCGTTCCGCGACTTCTGCGTGGGGCGGAGCGAGTGCCTCATCGACGAGCACTACCTGCCGACGCTGGTGAGCCTTCTGGGGTGGGCCCCCCGCAACGCCAACCGCACGCTCACCTACGCCGACTGGAAGCGCGCCGTGAACCGGCACCCGCACACCCACGGCGGCGAGGAGGTGACGGAGGCGCTCATCAGGGAGATCCGGGAGGACGGCGGCGGGCGGTGCTTCTACAACGGCGCCCGGAACGGCATCTGCAACCTGTTCGCGCGCAAGTTCTCGCCGGACGCGCTCGAGCCGCTGCTCCGGGTGGCGCCCAAGGTCATGGGGTTCGGCTGACGAGACGGCGGCGCCGGCGACCGGAGCAGGGGCTGTACCATAGTATTCTTTTTGCGCCATGGCCGATCGATCCAGGATCAGCTGGGATCACAGGCCGAGAATCCAGTGTCAAGAGGAGAATAAACTCTGAAATCTTTTTGCGATCATGAACACCTCGTTTGCCAACCGATAGCCATGTTGCTGCCGTTGTGGTTGCGCGGCGTGGTGGTGGGCGCAAGGGCGGCAGGCGGAGCACGCTGCCCTCGTGCGCCGCCCCCGCCGCGACCAGCAGTGGTGGCTGGTGAGTTGCGTGCGTCCCTTCTCGGCTCGGGGATCGGTGGAGAGGGAGGCTCCGGTGATTTGGGCGGAGAAGGCGGGGGGCTCCGAGGCGAACAGCTTCTTTTCCGCACCTTCGTGGGCTTGATATTTTGCCCCAACACTGATTGAAACGAGCGGGCCGGCTGGGAAATTTAGGTGAACTGGCAGGCTGAATATTCAGCCCAACAAAAGACAAGGGCCTTTTATTTTCAAGGCCTGAACAGCGCCCGGAGGAATGAGGAGATTATCGGATCCGACTTCGGTTACGAGCATCTTAAAAGACTCTTTATATCCTTATGAATAGATATTTTAGTTAAAATTATCCCTCAATAGGCTCTTTAATTGGATATCTAAATATAAATCTCCTCTATTTTGGATTTTCCGCTAGTCAAAAATAAAGAGCGAGAATTGCTCTCTGGACTACGTACAAGATATAGAAAAGCTATTGGAGAGTATAAAGATATAGAAAACTATTTTTACTCAAATGACTAGTAGATTTTAAAAAGGCTCTTAGAGATGCTTTAATATAAATAATACCGTACTGCTTAGATATCTTTACCGCGTCTTGCTGTACCAAGCCAAGAATGTTTTTTTTTCTCGAATACAGAAAGGTACACATCTTTGTATTAAGAATTCAAATAAATTTAGGCCTGATTTCCTGAAGTTACCAATTGCTCGGTACGTGCTCACGGATTATCAGCCTAGTTTGTACTCTGTACTCAACCATCCTCGACGGTAACAGTAAACCGTAAGGTAGTGCATGTTATGTTGTCAGCCAAACTGCACAGCAGTTACTCAAGTTTGGCACGAGAGGCCCGCCCCACCAGAGGCCACCGCGGCACCACCAGCCCCGCCTCTGCAGCCAGCCGGCGCGCGCGAGCGAGGCATCTTGGCGCCATCATGATCTCCGGATTGCGCACGATTTTATTTAGCCCGCCGTTCCACGCATCCCGAGACCACCCGCTAATCTAGGCAGCAATAACTACTCCCGCCTTCTCTAGCGCAGCGGTAATAAAGTCCCACCGCGATAGCGACGTGCCGAGATGCCGCCCCCGAACAACGGCTGCGCAGTGGTGGAGCCCAGGCGTCATCCGCCATGACGCCCCGCCGCTCCGTACCGGTGCTTCCGTTAACCATCCCATCGTCTTCATCGTCCTCCCCTGCGCCGCTCCGGCAAGACGCAAGAGAGCAGCTCACCGCTCAGGTCGCCGTTCACCAATGACCACTCGCCAGTTACGCGAGGCCGCCGCGCCCGGGTGGTGGGCCACGGGCCGAGCGGCTTCACTGTACTAGCTCACTGCTCGTGCCCAGTTAAAAGCTGTAAAAGACGGGAGGGCAAAAGGCTCCAAACCACAAGGGCAGCGAGCGAGCCAGCGACTGTCCACGCGCGACGAGAGGGGGAAGCACACAACACCAGCGCGAGCACCAGACAAGAACACACCACCCGCCGCTCCGTCCCTCTCGCCGCTGTCCATTTCCTACTTGCGGCGGACCGAGCAGCGCTCCCGCGCACGAGCCAAGCGCAAGACCCCAAGAAAAAAGAACCCCAGAAAAGAGAGCAAAAGAGCATGCCTCCCAACGGCGGCTGCACTGCTCTGCCGCTGCCGCTCCTCCTCCTCCTGTCGCCGCTCCTGCCGCTGCATTCCCTCGCCAATGCCGGCTCGCTGGAGGCCGACGTCGCGGCGCTCGCCGACTTCCGCCTCGCCGCGGACCCGTCGGGCGCCGCTCTCGCGAGCTGGAACCTGTCCGCAAACTCGGCGCCCTGCGGCGGGTCCTGGCGCGGGGTCACCTGCGCCGGCGGCCGCGTCACGCGGCTGGTGCTCGAGGGCCTCGGCCTCTCGGGCGCCGCCGCGCTCCCGGCGCTCGCGCGCCTCGACGGCCTCCGCGTGCTCAGCCTCAAGGGCAACGCCCTCTCGGGCGGGATCCCCGACCTCTCCCCGCTCGCGGGGCTCAAGCTGCTGTTCCTCGCGCGGAACGCGCTGTCCGGCCCCGTCCCGCCGTCGCTGGGGACGCTCTACCGGCTCTACCGCCTCGACCTGTCGTTCAACAACCTGTCCGGCGCCGTGCCGCCCGAGCTGGGCCGGCTCGACAGGCTGCTCACGCTGAGGCTCGACTCGAACCGGCTCAGCGGCGGGATCGACGCCGTCGCGCTGCCGAGGCTGCAGGAGTTCAATGTCTCCAACAATTTGTTGGCGGGGAGGATTCCGGCCGCCGTGGCGGCGTTCCCGGCCGCGGCGTTCGGCGGGAACGCCGGTCTCTGCGGCACGCCGCTCCCACCGTGCAAGGACGAGGCGCAGCAGCCGAACGCGTCGGGGGCGGTGAACGCGTCCGCGGCGCGGGACTGCCCTCCGGCTGCCGCCATGGTGGCGTCCTCGCCGTCGGGGAGGCCTGCGGGCGCGGAGGCGCCAGGCAGTGGCAAGGGGAAGATGAGCCGCGCCGCCGTGGTGGCAATTGTGGCGGGGGATTTCGCCGTGGTGGGGCTCGTGGCCGGGCTGCTCTTCTGCTACTTCTGGCCGCGGCTCTCCGGGCGGCGAGGCGGCAGGCGGCTCCAGCAGGGGGAGAAGATAGTCTACTCCTCGAGCCCTTACGGCGCCGCCGGGGTGGTCGCGGCGGCCGGTGCCGGTGGCGCGACGTTCGAGCGGGGCAAGATGGTGTTTCTGGAGGACCTGAGCTGCAGCAACGGCGGCACGAGGCGGTTCGAGCTGGACGAGCTGCTGCGCGCGTCCGCGGAGATGCTGGGCAAGGGCGGGTGCGGAACGGCGTACAAGGCCGTGCTGGACGACGGCACCGTCGTGGCCGTGAAGCGGCTGCGCGACGCCACGGCGGCGGCGGGCGCGTCCAAGAAGGAGTTCGAGCACCACATGGCCGTGCTGGGCCGCCTCCGCCACCCCAACATCGTGCCGCTCACCGCCTACTACTACGCCCGCGACGAGAAGCTGCTGGTGTACGAGTACATGCCCAACGGCAGCCTCTTCTCGCTCCTCCACGGCAAGTCCTCGGCCCCTGCTCCTCTCTCACATCACACTCCTAGTCCTAGGTCCTAGCTCGTGAACAGTTGATTCGCCCCGCATCAATTGGTTGGTTTGAATGCTGAATTGAAGCGTGCACTGTGGGTGGCGCAGGTAACCGGGGCCCCGGGCGCACGCCGCTGGAGTGGGCGGCGCGCCTGCGCATCGCGTCCGGCGCGGCGCGCGGGCTGGCCTACATCCACCAGTCCGGCCGCCGGGGCAGCGGGACGCCCAAGCTGGCGCACGGCAACATCAAGAGCACCAACATCCTCATCGACAAGTTCGGCTTGGCGCGGCTGGCGGACTGCGGGCTGGCGCAGCTGGGCTCGTCCCCTGCTGCCGCCGCCGCGGCGCGCTCCGCGGGGTACCGCGCGCCCGAGGCGCCCCCGCCGCCGCGCCCCTGGGCGTCCCACAAGGGCGACGTGTACGCGTTCGGCGTGGTGCTCCTGGAGCTCCTGACGGGTCGGTGCCCCGGCAGCGAGCTCCCCAACGGCGGCGTGGTGGTGGAGCTGCCCCGGTGGGTGCAGTCCGTGGTGCGGGAGGAGTGGACCTCGGAGGTGTTCGACCTGGAGCTGATGAAGGACAAGGGCATCGAGGAGGAGATGGTGGCCATGCTGCAGCTGGCGCTGAGCTGCGCGGCGGCGGCGCCCGAGCAGCGGCCCAAGATCGGGTACGTGGTGAGGATGATCGACGAGGTGCGCGCGTGCGGGGAGGCGTCGCCGTCGCCGTCGCACGACGAGTCCGTGGACGAGTCCTCGGGCGTCTCCGACTCGCCCGCCGTGTCGGAGGGCGGCGCGCTCAGCCAGTGAGCGAGGACGGCGCGGTCCCCTCCTCCTTGGGATGTGCCTTGTGATGCGTGACCTTGGTTTACTAGTAGTACCTGCATTTTTTTTCTTCTGTTGATTTTAGGGGGTGAGGTGGATTAGCACGGGGCGTTGGATCCGGTGATGGATGGGCTTGTAAATGGTGGCCGGCTCTGATTCTGATCGTCTTGCTCGTGTGTTTAACTGGCGGTAGATCCCTAGAGTAGCTGCAGCAGCGCCGGCTTGTGTTGGGGGGAAACAAAAGGTTGTGATTGTGTGTGTGTCTTTTGGTGCATCTTTTGCTGCTGTGACTTTTGGCACTAGTTACCACGCCCTTGAAATGGCAACTGATTGATTCGTGGGCCATGGCAGCTGCTAATCTGTTTGCAAGGACCGTAAGAACCATGTGGTGGCTCTGAGAGATGGCTGGTTGGTTAAGTACTGTACTATGTGAGTGATTGGATAAGCATATGGTGGCCTCACCTGGTGATGAATCAGTCCCCAGGGCTGCAGGCCCAGCAAGGTGGAGGCGGGTAGGGGAGCCTGCTGGACCGTTGGGTCCGTCCGGGCAACGGGCATATGCCAGGGGAGGGGGAGGGGAAGGCTTCGCATTCCTGCCAACCCTGCAAGAGACGTTGGAAGCAACGGGAACCCTTGCCCTGGCGGCGATTGCCAAGCTCAGCAACAGCAATGGCAAGTGCGCCTCGCTCCACCACACCCGAATTCGCGACGCATGCTCATCACTCGCTCCATGACATGAGCACGGCGAGTCTGCACTTGCCATGATCCCCCACTAGCGCTCTCGGGCATTGACGGACTGAGGCTGTACCGTGTACGCATGTGCCTGTAGCACCAAGAAAGCAGCACTACCCGCCCCGGCCGCCAGAGGCAGGAAGGACAGGGATCCTCTGCGCTAGTTGCTCGGCGAGGCCCCTCTCGATCCACCTCGGCGCCATAAAAGATCTCCGGGTCCCAGCCCGGCAGTGATCACACACCACCAGCGGGATCATTGCGGACTTGGCGTTGCAGTGTGTCTCGGCACCGGCCAGCAGGGTACGGAGTCCTGAACCTAACCTGAAAGCGTACAGAGTAGTACCTCTGCGCTCTGCCCGCTCGCAGAATTTTCTGCTACATACAAAGGAACACCGACGGTGAATTTTCCCTCACCGAACTTTTCTTTCTCGGTGAAAACTTTAAACTTGACTGCCAGTAGGTTTTCTGGGTTGGTCCACATGGACGTACTGCTGTTGGGGCGCCTGCATACAACAGCAGGTAGGAGTAGCAGGCGACAAGAATGGCCGAATGCTCGCCTGCATACAACGCTGCACGCACGCACCAGCCGGCAGCCACGCAGCGCTCGAGATCCGCCGGCCGGGCAATGAGCGGCGTCCCCGGCGCCCATGCATGTACACTCCTGTAGACTGTAGTGCTGTGGTACACGCGGCACATGCGGTCGGTACAGTGAAGTGGTTAGCCAAGCCAGCCAGCAGCCCAGCGCTAAGCCGAGGCTGCAGAGTGCAGTGGAGCCTCTTCTGACCCGAAGTCTGCTGAAAAAGGCTTGTCGAGTCAACTGTTCTACTTACTGAAGTTTTCATGGGAGTAGTCTCGCAGACGTAGCAGCGGCACGCCGGCACCCTCGCCTGGCAACGCAAGAGTTTTAGCACGCTGCCAAGCTTACCCAACCCATCAGTCAGCCATATGCAGCTGTCGTGCTGTTCATCAGGCGAACTTCTGGACCGCGATATATAGTGCTGTTAAGGATGGACCTGCATCCGCGTCCCTTGTGATCGATCACTTAGCGAGGCGGCCCGGCTAGCTGATGACCTCCAACTACAAGACTGTTGCGTACTGACCCTGATCCACGACGCACGCCAGCGGAGGCCGAGGCCGGGCACTGACGCGCGCGCCCTGTTGCTCCACATGAGCGCGGAGCAGGCCGCTCATGGAGTGGTCTCTGCCCGATCGCTTTCCGATCCCGCCGGCCTGATCCAGCTGTTCGGTCCCCCTTCCGCTGTAGCGCGGGCTGCGCGCCCCTGGCTGGGGCAGCCGCGGCCGTCTGGGCTTCAGGCCTCTCTCCTTGGCGGGCATGGGCGCGCGCGCGCCAAGGAGAGAGGGGCGGGGGCGATCTGGCGCGCGCGGGAACAGGAGGTGCGGTGGCCGGCCGTGGTGGGGGCCGAAAGCCGCCCGAGCAAACCTTGATGGCCGTCGGCCATATCCTCGCCGAGAGCTACGGGATCAGAAGCCTCCAGTCCAGTACCGACGATGACCCCAGAGAACCCGACGACGAAACAACCCAAAAAGAAACAAACCAACCCGATTTCTCGAGCAGGGAATTAACATACCTCACAGATCTATCTCCGGATAACGAGCCTTCGTCGCCACAATCGCCGGAAACATCCTGGAGGGACAAAAGAACCGGTTGGCCACAAAGAACCAACGGGAACCACACCCAACAAAGTACCTACAATATTTAGTAGATATATACGGATCCGCTGCCGACCGTCCTAGCCCCCTCGCTCTCCGACGCCGGCAAGGGCCCCGGAGGCGAAGCGCCGGCCGAATCGGCGGCGGAGAAAGAAATCGCTCTTTCTGCCGCTGCTCTCTCCAGTCGCAAAAGGGAAAGAAGACTGATTGGTGAGCATGCAATGGGAAAGGCCCAGAGATGCAGGCGAGCCCAGGAGATTGTTTTCTTGGCAGGACACATACAGATCCAAGAAAAGGCCCAGATTTGTCAGCCAATTTGGAGCAAACCAGCGACGCAGGCCCGGGAGACTAAAGCAACATCGAATTCTCTACTGCATGGGGCCTTTTCTTGGAGCTCAACAGCCCACGTCTCCAAGTGTTTTTTTTTGGCGAATAGTGGTCCGGCCCAAGTTGTTGGGCCATTTCAACCGGAAATCCATTTCGCTCGGTTTTGTTTCCTTTTCCTCTTTTGTTTTTCTTTTCCTTTTCGTTTGGAAGTGACTGCCTAACAATCGAGTAAAAAACATAATGACATCACTCAATTTTTGAGAAAATAGAATTAGTCCATGGAAGTTGCCAGAATTTGAGTGACGATAAGTAAAAAATCACTCGATTTTGCAACCTGACTTGCCTGGTGGGAATTGGCTGAAAATTTATCTACAAATCACTCAAAAAAAAGTCCTACCCATACACATATAATAGACCCATCATGTACAAAAGACCGTGACATGAGCAAGATACAAATTTTAAGAATATACAAAAGCTGAAATTGACAATATTAAAACAGACCTTGATTTTGCGAACTGGGCATAACGATCGCACATATAATTAAAGAACAAAATAAAACAAACATACATTGAAATATACAAAACATTACAACTTCTGCTAATTTGATCTGATCCGATGAGATTAGACCCTGCAAAAAATAATTAATAATTTTCTTGTCAAGAAAAATATGGCTATCGCCATGAGATAACATCTAGTAGCTTAGTATCCATCCAAATCATCCTCGACGTTTTAATCAGCCGTGTCCGCAGGAACAATTTTATGCACGCTGATGAATCGGATTAAAAAAAATTGACATAAGAAATGGAAACGAAATAAGGAGTTGGCTGCAGGCCGCTCATTCTCGGCCTTCTGGTCGGTCACACCAGGAGCACAAGAGGGCCGTGCGCGCTGGTAGCACTACGATGAGATTTGGGGATTTTTTTTTATTTTCATATTTTTTTATCGAATTTTCAAAAATATAACTCACATTTTTTTTAATTTGTCACCCAGCTGCCGGTAGGCTCTTACCGCCAAATGAAATGGCAGTAGGCAGCCTGGACCACGGCCCACGTAACACACCGCCACAAACCGCCAGTTGGTGGTAAGGCCCTACCGCCAGTTCAATTGGCGGTACGTGCTATCACCGGCTGTAGCTGTGCTACAGCCAGCTACAATATGCAAATGAGCGTATCGCCGGTCGAATCGGCAAAAAGTACTGAATCTGCATATTTTTTACATATTTTAGTAAATAATCAGTAATTGTTACTATATTTGACTGAAAAATATATTACCTGTCTGTTATTCGTTTATAGTAAGTTCAATAATTAGGATTAAAAATATAAAATATAGGTAGTATAGTTTAAATTACGCATATAAAAAAAGTAGCGTATGAGCCGAGTTGAACCTAGGCATTAACGAGATTGTGACGTTTTGAAATATCAATTTTGAAGAGGCAAATAACGACTCACGTACTGAAATTGAAGAGTAACAAAGCACTGCAATACATAACTGAACACGCATAACATATGAAGTGGCATTTGAGGACGATGCACTATTTTATTACAAAGGAGAACAACCTCCAGATCCGCTAGGAGTACACATACAAAGTAGACATAAAATAGCATTACATAGAGAGCCAGAAGATGCATCCGAAATAAAAACGCAACATACTGGTCCGAAGGGAACATGAATTATTCTGAGAACATGACTGAGCCAAAACGAAACAGACAACTACAACATGCAGCATCAATGGCCACTACCGGCTCGAAGTGCTTTCTAACGCTTGGACTTGCGTACATTATCATCCACCTTCTTCAACCAAGCCAAATGCTGCTTATCACGGTGACTGATGGAGGTATCAATCCACTAATGGAAATGAAAAAATTGAGTCCCACCCTTTCGTAAACAAGAAACAAACAAAACTATTACCAAAAAAATTCTATATGCACTATGCAAACATATTAGCCAAAAAGTGTATATACCTGTGATATTGCACCTGCTTTTTGGACTTCCTCAATATTCTTGCAAGACCAATACCTCTGGCCAAAAGTCTCGTATTCATGAGATATGTTGGCAACACAACGCATGTGGCAATACCAATCTGGTGGCTCTACACCTTTCCTGACGCAGAGCCGCCCTTGATGATGAGCTCATTACTCCTTCTGCGAGCTAACTATGAAAATGTTCCTAGGTAAATGGCCTATACCCTCCCGAATGACGGCATCCTCGCCTCTTATAGACGTTGGACTGGCTCGACAAAATGATCACGAAAGAACGAATAGCACCCAATGAACGAGTCGGTAGGGCCGAATCCCATTAAATGCAGTAGGCAGTACGAGGGGAAAAGATGACCAGTCACTTATTGCTCGCATGCAAAGCACGGACATGACCATTCACTGTCCTCCGCACTACTGCGCTCGCACGCGAGGCATGGACGTGACCACTCACTGCTCCGCACTTATGCGCTCACAGAACGTTGGGACGGACATGACCACTCACTGCATCGAATAGTGTTGTCCAATTGGCCAGAAGGCCTGATGATATGATCAGGTGCAAACAATATTTTAGATAGTGTTTTTCCTGTACTGGCGGCCAGTTGTGTTGTCACATTGTCACAGAACGTTGGGACGGACATGACCACTCACTGCTTCTTACTTTTGACCGTGCACGAAGGGTGAAAAGAGCTTTGCACTGCTGCGCTCTCACGCCATGCACGGACATGGCCACAGAGTGCTCCGCTGTTCTGCACATGCACGGTACCCATTGATATGACCACTCACCCACTCGTTCCCAGTGCTCCGTTCGCACGCTAGGGACGGACATGACCACTCGCAGGTACTCGCTGCTGCAATTGCACGCCAGGAAACCTACATGACCCGTCACAGGTCCGCACTGCTGTGCTAGCACGTCAGCGACCGACATGAGCACTCATTACTCCGCACAGCAGCGCTCGCGCACAGTAGGCACGGACAAGACCACTCAGTACGTCAAATAGTGTGGTGCAGATGGTAATCTCCAACCGTCGATGAACTTTGCCTATACACCGTCCCAAAGGCTCTATAACTATGACCACCACAAGGCCTTCACATCACACACGACACACCTCACCAATACTTCAGAAGCACCACATCGGAGCAAGATGTCATCCTCTGGATCGACCTACATCCCATGGAACAAGGTCAGGGCACAAGTGCCTCAAGGAATCCAGGTGTCGATGTGCTTCTGCGGTTCCTTGTGCAAGCTCATGGAGTCCAAGGTTTTAGGCGACGATTTCGGCATGAGGTTTTTCATGTGCGAGAACTACGAATATGACCCGCCAAAACGTCGTGGCAAGGATAGACCTAAGGTACCCCACGAAACATTATGATTTATACTTATAGATTTCACACCGACTTCTAACTAGCGCTGGACATAGTCTCCACCACCTCTATGTGATTTCATGCAGTGATTGGACACGGAGCAGTCACAGCAAGATAAAGACTGGGTTGAACGAGAAGTAAGGTGGGCTAGAGAAAGGTGGCAACGAATGTTGCACGAGGAACAGAAAGAGGAGAAGCGGAAGAAAGACCAAGAAGACATTCGGAGAAGGTTTGAGGAGGTTGAGCGTCAGGAAGCGCAGGAACGGGAAGCGGATATGGAGAGGAAGCGAGAGAGGGCATGCCGTGCGAAGGAAGTAGAGCCCGAAGCTATTGCGAAGGGAAAATATCCTCGATGCACTCAGTAAAGCACCACCATGTAATCCCGGCATTTTAGATTCCCTAAGGCATGTTAGGTTTAGTTGCAACACGAGGATATCATGTTGCAAATGCCACCGCACTTCGATGTTTACCTTTACCGTTTAGGGCAAAGGACTGTTGTGTCATGTACCCTAGTCGTAGAGACGCAATGGGTCGATGCTACCTTAGCTACCTCACTGCCATTTGTATTTTCCAATGGAAGCCGGGAATTTATGGATGCAATGTGCATTTGCATCGGGAATAAACATGTACGATAACTAAACACATCATAGTCCACTCCGAGGTACATAACAAAGTGAAATGAAATATCATAAAACAGAGTGCATGCATCATAGCATATGGGTACGATGCACTCGCCTACTACATAACAAGTGACATCCTATATACTAGATACATGCGCGCTTGCCCCGTCTCCTGCCACGCCGGGCTGCAGCCTGGGCCGCCCTGGTTTGGTGCTGGGAGTACGTCAGTGGCTCGGGTGGAATGGTGTCACGAGTGGACCGACGCCCCTGCACAAGAACTGGTGTCTGCTCCCCCTGAGTCGAGTCCTGAGTCGCCGGTGGGGCTTCTGCCTTCTGTGAAGGGCCGACCTCGTCCTGCGGCTGTCCCTCGGCGAAGAAACTATTCACCCACTCCGTCTGCGCCAACTCCGAGTCGTCGTCCTCGCTGTCGTCGTCTATCCCTCCGACCTGGCGATACTCTGATTCACGTACTAAAAATGTTAGGGTCGAATTAAGTATGTACTTGAAATAGTTATTTGAACGCATGGCCTCAGGCGTACCGTAGTTGCGTATGGGCCGTCCACGTGAGGATGATCCGGCGCCGTAAGGATCCATCAGAGAAAACAACGACGGGCCGGCCGCTGCACAAACAAGAGGTACAAGTTGCCGATAAATTGTTTGATACCGCGGTATTGTAATTCACGGAAAGGTTTAAGTATGTGTTACCTCACGAGAACAACTATGATGGTCGAGGCGTGTACGTTGGCAGAGCAGTGGGAGCCAACGGTGTCTGTTGTGGTGCACCCGACAACAATGGGGGTCTAGCCGGGCGTGAGGACGGACCTGCAGCTGGCACTGGACCTAGAGCGTGAGGCTGGAGGTGAGTGTTGTCGCCGCGACAAGTCACGGCTCGCTGAAAGCGACCGCAGAGGTCCACAATTCTCTACAGGGTGCTCTGGTGCTGCGCGGGCATCATGTCGTGGTAGTGGCCCATGCTCGTCGTAGCCTCTGACTCAATCGCGCATATGACATCGTACTAAATAGGAGAAAATAAGGAAATCAGATGAGGTCATTTATATACAATGTAAACTTAAATGAACATACGTACTGCAATTGCGAAGTTCTGGTCTCGCACGAAGGGGTACGTCTCGGACACCGGTGCCGCCACCATCCGTGGCTGCAGTGGAATGTGCACCACACGCGTGCGCGTCCTTGGCTGTGGGGCCAATCCTCGAAAACCACGTCGTCCAGGGCCTCGGCCCAGGACTCGACAAAGGGACGGACCTTGTCGGCCCACAGCGACCCTGGAGGCTGACCCTGACGAGTCCACCTGCAACACAAATATGGGAGGCAGTGTTTCATACAACAGTGCAAATACAATTAGAGTACAAAAAGATATTCGTATTACATACTTGTGAACGTGGGCCGCAACTGAGTGCACAATCGGTACTGGTGTCTGCTGGTAGAGGCCGAACTGCCTCATGACTCGGTTGACGTGGTACTCCTCGACGTGGATGTCGTAAATGATCGGCTTTCTCGTCATCCAGTATTGCTGGTCCCGCTAGCACAAAGAAGAAAGTCGGCTTGGTGCCTGAGCCTCTACGTCCGCTGCAGTGTACAACGTCCACTTGACGTCGGCGTCCACTAGAGCGTCAAACTGGCCCATGAAGTCAGGGTAAGACTTTCTGGTATGCACGCCGACCCAAGATGGCTGCATAAAGGAAAACATTAATTTGCATCATCCAATCTTTGAATTATTACGGAATGAAGCAATAAGTGACCAAAACGATATAACATACCCTACGGATGCACCACAACGAGCCCATCGTCGGTCTATCGACGTCGTCGTGGTCTGGGGACACCTCGGCGTACGGCTCGAAGCTCATCTCCGGCCGACCCACGGGAGAGCGCTTGTAGGTCCACAACTGTAAGAGCAGAGGGCACCCAACAAAGATGGGTTTCTCTGCTGAGACCTTCGTGACGCCCGTGCAAAGCCCTCTGTACATCGCAGCCAAGACGGCAGAGCCCTAGCTGAACTGTGGGATGCCGTCAAGTGGGGCATCCGCTATCGCCCTCGCCAAGGGAATAAGCTGCTTCGGACACGAGTCGCCCTAGGAGCTGCAGAACATGATCCAGCCGAACAGCCACAGTAGGTACGCCTCCAAGTGCCTGGCGACCGTAACGTCGTCCGCGTCTGCCCTCATGTAGTCCGCTTGCAAAACGGTACGAGTCGGTTAGTACAAGTAGTTACCAACATAAATACCATAGGGTTGAGTGTACAAGTACTCACACTGAACTGTAGGAGCCACCTCTTCGTCGGCCCATGGTTCGAAGAGAAGGGCCGATACGGGAACGCTCGATCGTTCCGCTGAACCCCCGCGAACCGAGCCAAAAGGTCGTCACACCACAAGAGTGGCACATCCTGTGCACCCATAGCTCAGCCAGTACAGGGCAACCCTAAAAGCATCGCCACGTCCTCAAGAGTAGGGGTCATCTCACCGACAATTAGGTGGAATGTGTGCGTCTCCGGACGCTAACGGTCGAGAAGTGCCGCGAGCAGGGACATGTTGAACTGAAAGCGTGCGGCCTTGTCCCTTGGTCGACGTGCAGGGTCAACCATATCTCCCTCAACAAGTCGGGCAATCGGGAGAAGACCCGACGCGCATAACCTGCAACGCAAAATAAATATCAGATAACATTCAGTGAGTAACCAAACAATGAAAATATGTGGCAAATGTATCCCGTACCTTGGAACCCAACGCCGGTCTATCGGCATCGTCGACATGGGCACACGTGCCCGAAACGTCCCCAAGTTCCTCCCACGGACCGCGGACGTGTACGACCGGTGGCGCTTGTCGATGAGAGCATCAAGCAACTCAGGGGTCGCGCCTTCCTCGTGCTCCATAGCTGCAAAATTACATTGATTAGAAACCAATCCATAACAGAATGAAGTTAAAAATGAAACGTAAGAGATTGAAATGAACAAATAAATAAAGCTTAAAAACATTACGTAATAATTGAAAATGTACCGAAATAAAATAAAATAGTAAATGAATAATATCGAAGTAAGCTAGTAAATGATACCAACAAATTACATACTGAATAAGTTCAATGTCAAACGATAGTAACAAATTTGAAGATAACATTAAGTCACTCATTACAACACACATTGGTACGACAACCCGAAATCAGTTCATCACTTAGTAGGTCCTAACATTTCATAATTTAAAATATCACACGATTCGGTACCGAATAACAAACGCGACAATCGTCATCCATTATAAAAAGCCATCATTGTTGACACGACGACCACGATGGGCTGCTGCCTGCATCGATGAATTCGGAACACCTCCTGATGGGCCCGCTTCCATTGTGCGTCTGCCATAAGTCAATGTTGTGCATTTCTTATAGCTATGACCCGTCTCATGGCACTTGGAGCAAATGCGCACGTCTGGACCAGGCTCCGCTCAATCCATGTTGTTTCTAATGCGTTTGTTCTTGCATCCTCCCACCCCTTGAAACATTTCTGGGTCTGGATCCGGAATGTAACTTGCATTGTCACCGGGGTTAGTTATAAAGTCTCCCAGCATACGGAACCCATAAATCTGGTGCCTCCAAATCATCCAAATTGTTTCCTTCAGAAAGTAATGTGAGACATACATATGAGGTTGTAGTGCCCCAGCCTCATAACATGCAGCAATGACATGTGTACATGGCAGGTGTAGCAGCTTCGGGTTATGACATGAGCAAACACAACCACCAGTACGAAGAACACACTCCTACATGTGCTTCTCACGATGCCCGCCTAATCGGCCTTTGTCCCTACACATCACCTCATACCGACATTCCACTGCACCCACTGGAGTAACTCGGTGCAAATGGGCCTTTTTAAATGCATCCCCCATGTACTTTGTAACTTTATATCCATAAACTTTTTGATTATCGGCCATATCCTTATCAGCCACAGCGTACCGGTCCCTGAAGTACGTGCAGGTGCGATATAAGAAGAACTCCACGATCCCAACAAGTGGCAGCGCTCTGACTCCACGCAGCACCCAGTTGTACACCTCTAGGGATGAAAGTGGACCGGATAATTTCCGCATCCGATCCGATCCGAATCCGAATTTTGTGGATATGGAGAAGGTTTTTTGATATCCACGCGGATATGGATAATCCGAATTCGATTGTATGCGGATGCGGAGTAGGATATGGTATTAGCAAAATCCGGAGAATATGGATTATCCGATAATTGAACGCGAATAATCCAAGGTTTATAATAGGATATCCGACTACTTTCGCGAGCCCAGCAGGCCATCACTTTGTACAAATTAAGCGTAGTCCAAATACACACATAATATTTTTATAGCCCATTAACCAACAAGTATTTATATTATGTGCATATGCATCGGTAAACCCTAATGGCTGATTGACAATATTTTTATTTTGTTTTACATGTTTGCTCTATACACCTAAGTCTAAACTGAGAACCTGTAATGATTTTTGTTGGACGTCAAGTTTGAAGTGTCACCATCAACTTTGTGTCGTGAACTATAAAGGTGAGTATTTTATTTTATGATGTTTTGCTGCTTTATAGCTTTGGTTTATGAATTATTAATCAACTTAAAAAACTACACGTAAACATATATTATCTGACCATATTAATCCGTATTCGATCCGACACCGATCCGACTCCGCACCGCATCCGATATCCTCATAGCTCCGTATCTGTAACCTTATCCATGTAATATCCACTCCGCTCCGCATCCGATAAAAAAAATATGGATGAGGATATAGAACAGGTATTGTCCACTCCGATCCAATCCGCTTTCATCCCTGTACACCTCGGCTAGGTTCGTAGTCATTAAACCGTACCGGGCGCCGCCTTCATCATATAGTAAAGCCCACCTCTCCTTGGGCTCATGCTCAATCCACTCCGAGAATGTCTTAATTGCCCTTCCTCGTTTCCGCCTGGCAGTCGGGTCGTCCAAGCCCACGTTTTCAAGGGAGACCGGGTCGTCATCCTCAGTATTGACAGGCCTCTTTGCTAGCTCCGATGTTTGCTTCTTTGTGAGCTCATCCAATTTTGTCCACAGAAACTTGAATTTCCTCTCTTGATTCTAGCTGCATAACCGCTTGAAGAGCTTCGTAAGGGTCTTATTTTTGAATTGGCTGTGAAAGTTTGCCCCCATATGCCTCATGCACCACCTGCTCTTTAAGTCTGGCAATTGTGGTGGCCTATGACGCTCTGTATTACCATTCTGCATGTCGTCGATTGCTTGTAAGATACCCTTGTGCCGGTCATGAATCAAACACACGTTCACAACATCTTTGACAATCATCTGCTTTACTCTCTCAAGAAACCAATACCAAGTATCCCCAGATTCTTTCTCGATGAAGGCAATCGCCAAAGGCAACAACTGCCTGTTACCATCAGCTGCAACGGCTGTGAGGATTGTGCCTTTGTACCTTCCGGTCAAAAATGTCCCATCTATGCAAATGACTGGTTGGCAGTGCGGAAACGCTGCAATGCAAGCGCCCAAGGCCAAGAACGACCGTTGGAGTACCTGCTTCCCAGGTTTCTGGGCACATGGATACATTTTCAAGTCGTAGTAGCTTCCAGGATTTCTATTGCATATGTTCTGCAACAGGGCCTGCATGTTATGATATGAAGCTTCATATGTTCCCCATCTCAACTCCAGCGCTTTCTGCTTCGCTCTATAAGCTTTGTTGTAGCTAATTTTATATTTGAACTCCTCCTCAACAACACAAATAATTGACTTTGGCTCATAACTAGGATTGTCCACGATCAAAGGGTACATGTAGTTAGCAACAAAACCAGCTGTGAGGTTACGGTGTTGTGGTTCTAATTGCTCAAGCAGGCATGTGTGTTCCACAACTTGTCTGACCTCCCAAAAATCCTTCCATTTTCCCTTAGAAGCGTACACCCTAAAAGGGCATTCGCTTCTCACACAACGCACATCATATGTTCTCGGACTGCTCTTCACCACCTTGAACTGTCTTTGCAGAGATAGAATAGACCAACATTAGCATCCTTCATATTGTCACTATTGGCATACATCGAACCGATGCAAACCTCATTCTCCCTGTACTCCCAAGGGACCGCTTCACCTTCATTAACACTTAGTTTTGAAAAGTCATACCCGGACCAGGTCTGTGGGATATGATAGTCATCGTCATCATCCAAGAACTCATCATCCATTGTATGGTTGTACTCTTCACCCTCCCTCTCAAACTCCTCGACTATCCTGGGAATGTCTTCCCCTTCATCAGCCTCGCCTGTTGCTTCACGAGGTTTGTGTGAAGCATCTGTATCATCTTCTAACATCTTGAGTTCACCACCTTCTTGACGAGGTTCATGCATCGTCTCTGGATCTTCAGATGCTATATCTTCTTGGCCTCCATCATCCTCATGCAGTTCATTACTACACATAATCTTCTCGAACGCTTGAACGAATAATACCAGTGGCAATCTTTGGCTTGTACTTATATTCACATAGTTCCTTCAGTTCTAGGTTCCTTGAAGCGGCAATAACTCCCAACACACTACATTCCTTCGATTCACAACTGCCATAACTGAAATCTCATGTTCATCTCGATTAAGCCCGAAAGCTTTAAATATCCAATTGGATATGGAACCCCAAGTTCTCTCTCTTGCTCTGGGTATTTTCTTTCTAATTGAGTTAAACTCGGACAAGTCTACCCCTTCAGAACCGTATCTCACATTTCCTGACCTATAGAACACTTGAAAATACAGATCATCTGACATGCCTGTCAACATGTACGACACTAATTAAAACTGACAATTATTTCTAAATTTTCTGCCTAATTAACTTCACTAATATTTTCAAGCATGAGTGAAGTTAATTTCTAATTAAAACCGACCCTAGAATTTAACATAATTCCTAATTTAGTATCCAAAATACTTCACTAATCTTAGTATCCAAAATACTTCAAGTATTTTTCAAGTATAACTTCACTATAATTAAATACTTCACTAATCTTAGTATCCAAAGTGAATTTTCTAATTTAATTAACTAACTAAAATTACCTAAAAATAACTAACTAAATCTACCTAAAAATAACTAAAATCTACCAAAATTAACTAATTAAAATCTACCAATAATAACTAACTAAAATCTACCATAAATAACTAAAATTTCTAACTAAATGTATCAAAACTAAAATTATTCTTGAAAATTTACCTGAAATAACGCGCGGATTCGGTCGCCGGAGCTCATCCCTCTCTCTCCTCCTCCTACCTCTCCCTTCCTTCTTCCCTGGCTCCCTCCTTTCCCCGGCCGGCCGGCGCATGAGCCCCGCCCGCCTGGCGCACGGCGCACGGCGGCCTCTCCTCTCCTGGGCGCGGCGGCGCGGGGCGTTAGAGGCGGCCCGACGCGGGCAACTGCGGCGGTGGCGAGTGCTTTGGCTGCCGGCCGCGAACCAACGAACGCTTAAAGGCCGGGCTCCTTCTGCCAGACTATCTGGCGGAAGGTCTGTTGGCCCGTGGCGCCGACAGCATTCCGCCAGATGAACCGGCGGTAGGTCTGCGGCCCACGGCGGCACGCTTGGCCCACCTGTTATGGCCGGCTGATCCGGCGGTAGGAGCCTTCCGCCGGATGAGCTACCGGCTGGGTGACAATTCTGCAAAAAAAAAATAGCGAGTTATATTTTTGAAATTAGAAAAACAAAATATAAAAATATAAAAATAAAAAAATTCAGATTTGGGAGCACCAGCAGGCCCCGCTGCTGGGCTACCTCGCCCGCTGGGCCGGCGAGGAAAAGCATGGGATGGCCACAACATGCTGCTGCGTACTCCGTCCACGAAAAATCGATTGACAAACTAAAACGAAAATTACTCGAGTGTTAGTTAGGAATTCCGTTTCGTTTACTTCTTCTTTCTTTCGTTCTTCTTTTGATCCTTCCACGTTTAGCCTACTAGTTCCCATTTTTTTGCTTCTACGCCGCCTGAGGTGGCTCCAACAAAACCTCAATTTTGTTGTCTCCTTGGACTCGGACCGCATACTGCATACATGATACTCCGTTTCTGTCACCTTCACAACAGTTACCCATCACTTTGTGTCATTGTGTGATCGTATCAAGTGGTGCCCCGACGTCCCGCCCTGCCCTCCACTCGCTTCGCTACCACGTACCGCCTCCACTCAAAGCCCTCCTCTCCGTGTCCGACGATTCGAGACCCCATCCCTGAAATTGGAGGGAGAGTGAGTGAACGGCATAGATTGCTACTGGTACACCACTCGTGCCTCCTTGGAGAGTTGGAGTACACGTACGGAATCTTCCTGCAATGGCTACCACAACGTATAGCGCTACAGATTTCTTTTGGTCCTGCGTGCTTGTCTCCTTGATTTCGATCCTCTCGTATCCTTGACTACCACAGTGATTTCTTTTGATCGACAGAGACGCCGTACCCCCATCCGACTGCGCCTCCAATGTCCAAACGAACCGCGGGTTGCTCGTTCCCGGCGAGCAGCGATCACGCGCTCTCCTCATTCTCGGGAGTCGGGGTCAGTGGACCGCGGCATCCAAGGGCGAGCAGCAGCGCGTGGAAAACGTGAAACACGTGTCATGCGTCATGCACAATTGCTGTGGACATACGACGACGGAGATACTCCATCTACCAAACTTTTAAAGTAGTAAATGGTAGCTACCGTACTTTTATGACGAAGAATGGCTTTTCAAGACAACTAGCATCTGAATCTCAGCAAGGCCTCGTTTAGATCAACTAGGACTAAAGTTTAGTTTCAACTAAACATTATGTGACTAAATTTTAGTTTTGGATCTATAGACTAAACTTTAGGTGGGAAATCATTTGAAACACATAAATGGATGTAAAACTAAACTTTAGTCCAAATTAAGTGGGTTTTATGGACTAATTAACTAAGCTTTAGTTCAAAGTTTGTTTGGATCATCTAATAGACTAAACTTTATTAGGACTAATGTTTAGTCTATAGATCCAAACATGGTTTAAGAGAGCGCTGGTACCTTTTATGACTAGAAACGGCTTCCCAAGAAAACTAGGAGGTCCCAGGTTCGAACCTCTTCAGAAGCTTTTAGAGGAATTTTCTATGAATTTTCCTGGACTGCTGCAGCCTAACACGTGCTGAAAACTGATGTTTGAGACCATCTCTTCAAGGCAGGCATGTGAGTTTGAGTGTAGGGGTAGAATTTAGCTTGCGCATAGGTGTGTGAGTGTGGGGATGTGTGTCTATGTGTAAATTCACATACTAGAACTTGTACTCTCAGCGAGGCTATCTAAAAAAACTAGTTTTGCTCTAGGTTAGTTGGCCAACAAGTCTGGGGCATCACCTCCTGCCATCAAGGTAAAGAGATGAACAACAATTAAAGGTTGGAAAAGTAATACTAGTGCATGATAAAAACTAAAAGATTGGTTCAGTTGCTTTGTCCTCGATCGATCAGCCTTGGTGCCCTAATCACTACTAATAATAGGGTGAGGAGCTCTTGCATTATAAGAATGGAACCTGTATTGAAAAACACATTAGAGAATTGGGTTATAGCTCGATCTAATAACTTCATCTAGGACCATGCATGTTTGGTGTATCCGGCCCTATCTTCAATCCGAAGATCTCTAGCCTTCCATGGAATACATGGTGCAAGTGCAGGAAATGCATTGTCATCTACCCAATGAAGACACATCCTTTCTTCCAAATAGAGTTATATATATGACTATCTTTTACCCAATGTTTGGAAAAGGAAATATTTGGTCTCTCGGATCATGATCATGATCCGATCTTGAGAGATCTCTAGTCCAATCGTGAGCATTTTTCGGTCACGGTAACTTGTAGTACGTCCGAAGGCGGTTCACACGGCCATTCCGACCTTCCCGAATCCCGACCAATGCTTCATCACTGACGGGCCCAACTATTACGATCCGACACCGTATCTTGATGGCGATCACGTGCTCCTGCACGTATCTGGTGAAACCAAGCTCGAAATGTCTGAGATAATCAATTCCGGTTGGTAGCACGTCGCCCCGGCCCCATCCGCCCAGCCGTGCGTGGTCGGGCAGGGCAGGTCGCCGGCCCCAGCCCCGTAGCATTATTGAGCTAGCTTTCGCTGTCGCACGCGGGCAACGTGCGCGCGGGTAGGTTGCTCTCCGGGACCGGGCGCCCCCCTGGCGGGACTTGACCGGGCGGGCGCCATGCGCGGCCATCCGGGTCACCCACCACGGCACCACGCCATCCGAATCTGTTCACGGGATGGCCACACGCACTGTTTCATCAGCTTCAGCGCTCAAGGTATGGGTACAGAATATAGATAAAAAAAAAGAAAAAGTTAGGGGCCTTTGCTACGGTACACCGGTTACCTCGTAGAAGGTAAGAGCTCGAATGAATCACAGCCATCATTTTTTTAAATAATTAATATAATCTGAAACATTTAAATAATTAGTATAATCCGAGAAAAGGAAAAATTGCCGAAAAGCTCGCCGTCCCGCACGTGCCGTCGTTCGAGTCTCCCATCGTTCCTTCTCTATTCGCTGGAGGCACGCGGATGCGTCCGTTAGCATGTTCCTTCTCTACTCGAGGAATACACAGAAATACACAGGGCAAAGACTGGAGAATGCATGGAGGCCGGCTGTCGTGCCTTCCGTCGGGCGGTGCAAAAAAAATTCTTGTATCAATTAATGACCGGCACATCATATGGCAAAGGAAACAGAAATATGATTAGCAAATGTCACGTCATGGAAAAAACGTTACACCCAATCAGCTATTGGTATGTGACGTGCATGGAGGAGAGGTAAAAAAAGTTTGTTGTCTCTTTAATGGCCGGCACATTATGTGAAAGAAAAGAAATTTGAGATCTCAACTACTCATGCATGCAAGTTAGATCCAATCCTCTATTTTCTAATTTAAAATACATAAAATAAATATTAAAACTATTACCTCTTAGGAGGTAATATGGTATTAAATCAACGGTCTATAGTCATTTTGGTGCACCGTAGCAAGGATACACCGGCACTGTCAGTACATGGAGTAAACATTTCCGATCCGGTGGTGGGCGCAGCGGGTTGGTCCGATTGATCGCTCTCTCCAGATTGTTTACAATTTAGTAGATCATCAGACGGGCAAGCACGAACTGAAAGGAATCCCAGCAACATGTCCGTGAGCTCCCTGCGATGCTCCCAAACGAGCCCCCTCGTCGTCCCATTGGAGTTGGAGCGCTGCTCCTGTTTGGAACGTTAGCCCAGAGCTAATTTTGAAGGCTAATGTTTAATTTTAAATTCTTAAGCTAAGGATTAGCCCAAGGTAGGTTGTTTGGATATATAGACTAATTTTAAGGGTCAATACTTAGAATGTGTGTGGAGACTCACTTTTTTATGGAGCCCACGTAAAATTAGCTCTATTACGCATACCATGTGCCGTCGAGCCGTGCTTGACTTTGGCTGCTCGCTGCATGCTGTGTGCGAGCCGTAAGTAGTGGTACCCTGGAAATAATCTCAGTCTCACCGCACCTCTTGACTCAAATGTGGTGTCAAATTGTGCTCCCTGGCTTTTATTTTAGTTTTCCTTTTTGAAAAGAGCTCCTCTAGTCCTCTGCCCTCGCTTTTCCTAGATGCATTCTTCTTCTTATTTTCCAATCCTTTACGCGACAGCTTGCTTGGATTGGCATCAGGATATCAACGGCTCGCTCAAGCATCGTGGAAATTGACCTCCCTGAGGTCATCTTTTGAGATGCCATGGGGTTATTATTTTCTACATTGATGTTGGCGCGCCCGGCGTGCAGTGGTCGACTCGCTAGCGCATGGCGGTTTCTTTAATTGAGGTGGTTGCCTTAGGGTCACTTTCGTCCGTGTGGGTGTGGTTATTGGCTTCTTGTGGTGGTGTAATTTATTCCATTAGATGGAAAGATCTTTTTTTTGCGCTTCGTTCTTATAAGAGGTGTACTTATACAGAATTGTCTTTTTATCTATATGATATCTATCAACATTTATATTCCCTTTTATCAATTTGCCTATCCTCAGCTCTCTATCGATTCCATTACCTTATCCTCACTCATGAGGTTCCTTCAATTGGTCCTCAATTTGCCTAGTCTTGTTCCCAGGAATATTCAAGATATATTTAAGTTGTGTTTAGAGCATGGTTGTTTAATGGACCAACATATCAACGTTTTAAATCGTGCTTTTCACATTATTTGGGCAAAGCAAAAATGCCACATCTTATCTACTGTTTTGAATTTTTATCATGAGGTGAAAGATTAAATGTAGCGTGTCAGGAGCCTGCAATTTTTAGCATAGTCGGATTCGAAGTCGGATTCGAAGTTGGAAATAAATGCTAAAAACTTCTAATTTAGACATTATACTTCTGAACAAAATAGTACAATTATGTGAGGATAGAATATGAATGTTTACTCCTCTCTTTCATAAAACTCTCTCTCTCTATATATATATATATCACACACACACATACGCATTCATATCTTGAAACCTCTTTCACTTTGGTCAACTAAAATCATAAAGAGAATTTAGTCGACGACATTTTTACATTGATAACGAGCTACAATTTGACATAAAGTGTTGATTAGGAGGTTCCTTCATTCATGGGTTAAAGGAGTGCTCGCGGTGCCAGTAGGCTCAATGGTGGAGGGGGAGGGGCATGAGGCGGGGGCGGTAGTGGTATAAAGATCATTAATTGACTATTGAGACTGAGTCTTATTGGAGCGGCGATGTCTGTTTGGTAGGATGTCTTCGAAATGATCCACAAAGATCCAGATAGATTGAAAGAAGAGAATGAAAATCAAATGATCCATGATTCAAAGACAAAACCAGCAATGTTTATCTGATTATGAAACCAGAAAAACTTGTTTATTAAGAGAACCATTATCATCTCTCACCAGAGACTGTTTTCAAAAATTGAATCTGTGTGAAACGAGTCCTTAATACGACTATGAATTGCAAATAGATAATGTCCATAGTTCACCTTCACATCCAACTAACCTTTTAACTTTTAGCTCATAAATATACGGCATTTTAGCCGGACTTTTTGAGTCCGATTCTTTATAGGCTAAATCTTTAGACTTCTTACGCGGAGTAAGCATAGCAGGTGCCCGCAAAGAGTGGAAGGTGAATGCTGGAGAGGAGAGGAAACCAAGTGAAGGTCGGTTGGCTCATGACATGTTGGATGACGATCCGACGGCTCTGGTAAATCTTGTATGTCCATTTTTCTCCTCTCGCGAACTCGCCCTGCCCTGGTTTATCCCTCGGAAAAGAACTCGCCGAATGCCATCATCCCCTTCCCCTCCACCACCACCTGGCGGCACGGCGGAACCTGCCCACCACAGATCCATTTCAATTTAAAACCCCAGAGCATCTCCACGCTTCCGCCGCTTTACAGCTCCCCCACCCCCAGAGAATCCACCGCACCCACCCAGTGCGGCGGCCGCCGGCAATGGCGGCGGTGGCGGCGCATGGCGGCGACTACCTGCGGCGCTTCGTCGCGGAGACGGAGTGGTACAACGAGGTCGTCCTCAGCGCGGTGGCGCCCGGCAACTGGTGGCGCGGCCTGCCGCACCCGGTGCAGTCGTGGATGCGCAACTGCGTCGGCGGCTACCTCCTCTACTACATCTCCGGCTTCCTCTGGTGCTTCGTCATCTACTACTGGAAGCGCAACGCCTACATCCCCAAAGGTCCCGCCCCCTCTCCCTCCCTCGCCGACGCTGCTGCGGCTGCTGCAGCCGCCGATTTGTTATTACTAGGATCTGGGTGTGCTTAGCGAGAGGATTTACGCTTTGATTCGAGAGTTTATTTTTGAGAGGTTGATTCGAGAGGGTTTTGCGGTAATGCCGGTAAGGGATTTGCTATTCGCGCGGAAAGGGAAAGCTGGAGACTTCCGATCCCGAATGTCCACTCCTTTCGGGAACCTTTTGGCTTGATCTGGAACCTCTTTGTGGTGCGTTTTATGGTCCTCGCCGTGCCGTTGCTCTCGATCTTCCATCTCCTAATAGGTACCAGAGGCAGTGAGATGTGGCCCTGGAAGGTTAGTTGGGGGAATTGCCATCTTGTCCAGCTTGATTTGGTTGTGAGTTATGATGGTTTGGAGATCTATTCTTCGTTGGTAGGCAATCTGAATGGATCTGAAGGACACAATTTCTTTCTTGGCTAAGTGCCTAGCCTAAGTTCATGAAATGCATAACTTTGTGCTTTTTAAATAGAAACTTGCATGATTCTTTACTCTGCTTTGCCAAGACTTTGGTTTGGCTTGCTATTACTGCTTATTGCTTAATTGCTTGAGCCTGTAAGCAGCTTATCGTTACAAGTTGCTGACAGAGACTGAGGTTGGCCGCAGCTAAGCAATTTTAGTTTAACAAAAAAGATTCTAAATTTCTGCTTCAGATCGGGTTGAATTAATTATTCTCTATTACCTGTTTTACCATGCCTTCTCGTTCTTGGCAAGGCCGCCAATCAAGGTAGATGCTACTCAAAGATAAAGGGAGCCGGCACTTGACTCATGTGTTTGGATCGCTAAACAAAATTCCACGAGGTCGTTCCAATGCTCTTGTCAGGGTTACTGTATAGTTAATTGATTGCTTTGGCTGGCTCCTATGCTCAACCACATGTTGTGCACTGGACGTTTCTATCAAGTGCTTAATATTAATCTTAGCTTGTGTTACCTACTGGCTACTGTTTCTGTGTGCCCTGTCTTGAGCATTTTTAGGTTCCCCATCCCTTTTCCACATTTGAGCCATCATACAGCGTTTATTCTGGTATATAGTTGGAGCATCTGTTGTGTTGATGCCCATTCAAAACTATACACTCAATTTTAATTTCAATAGTATTGAATATGGTTCAATAGTATTCTGTTGAATATGTGGTTGTGCTTGCGAAACTGCCTGATATTTTAATTTCATGTGTCCTTCCTGGACCACTCAATTGAACCCTCTCGATTGCACTCATATATTTGTAATAGGAGCAAGCTAGCCTGTCATGTTGGTAGCACCGTTTGACCTGCACGCCCATGTGGGATAAGGTTGCATTTGGTTTCTTTGGTGATTCAAACCAAGCGGAATACAGGAAGATAATTATTCTGATAATTAGATTTATATTAGCTGGGCATCGTGATGGTACTACTCTTAACACCAGTGCAAGGCCACCATGTTGTATAATTGCTAAGTCGTACGTATTAAATCATTAAATTAATATTTCCTTAAAAATTATTAGATTAATATTTTTCTCTATTGGTATCTCAGTGAACTATAACGAATATTGCATGGTTGCATGATATGAAAGAGAAATGAGTATTGTAAAATGGATATATCAATCTTTTGGAGGGGTTGAAAGATGCAATTCTTTGAGGAAAGGCGCTTTGAACATGTGATGTTATGGTAGTACTTAAACATATTTCCACGAAGCCTGTCAAACTCTTTTAGAAGTCCCACTTCACCCTCCTTTTCATTTTTCAGTTCCTCAGTGGATTTACTAAGATTTCTCTATGACATATGTTCACTTTTGCATGCTCTGACTGGAACTATCATTATTTTGGTTTATCCATTAGATTGCGCTTCACTGAGTGTAGAAATAATTATAAGGATACTTTTTTCCAGCAACAATCTTTATCCATAGAGAAATCTTAGCCGGTGTTTTTCTTAGATCTTAATAAACGGCAGCTGGCAGAAATTATTTGTACTGCATACTGTAATTATTTTGTTACCCAAAAATGGAAATATTCTTCATACGTACTTTTTTTTGCTTTATATGTACTGTAACAACAATATTCTTCATACATACCTTTTTTTTTTTGCTTTAACAAGCATGCTGCATGGGTGGTTGGAATGCACACAAAGGACTTGTCTCATATTGTTTCTAAGAAACTAGAAGCAACATTTCCTGGACATCTTCATATAAAAGTATGCTGAGGATCTGACAACTTGTCAGATCATCCCTAGGAATACCATGTGCATACCGGTAGAATTGTTAGTGCATTGGTTTTACCTTGTGTAAGGTATTCTAATATGATCTTATACTCTCAAAGTTTTATGTAATTATGTCTATGTCTATGCAATGTTTGATCTAACATTAGCATTTGATGCAGATGCCATCCCTACGAATGAAGCTATGAGGAAGCAAATAATTGTCGCATCGAAGGCTATGCCTTTCTATTGTGCTCTTCCAGCTTTATCTGAGTACATGATTGAGAGCGGATGGACACGGTGTTTCTTTAATATCAGCGAAGTTGGTGTGCCCATGTACTTCATTAATTTGGCTTTATATCTCATCTTTGTGGAGTTTGGAATTTACTGGATGCACAGAGAGTTGCATGACATAAAGCCATTATACAAATATCTACATGCAACCCACCATATTTACAACAAGGAAAATACTCTGTCCCCTTTTGCCGGTAAGATCTTACCGCCTTAATTCATTCTTGATTTTTTGGTATTTGGTTTTAGTATGTTCTTTCGTGGGCAAGATCTGAAGTCTGTAAATAGGTGACAGGAGTTACAGTAAACGAACACACACATCCCACCCCTTGTTACTTCAAAATGTTGGAAAGAAGAATTCAGTACTTCTACTTATTTCTTAACATGAAGGCAGCAATAAACCAATAATTGTACATGGTACATGAGTTCCATGTATGGCCTACTATTTCTCGGCAATAACATAGTTCTTTAATGTTTACTTCTAGTTTGCAATTTTTTTTCCAGTCCAATTTTACTCCGGAGTATCATTTTAGCACCCCTACCTAATTTATGAATTTGTTGCCTTCTAGGGCTGGCGTTTCATCCAGTGGATGGGATTTTGCAAGCAATACCACATGTGCTTGCCCTCTTCATTTTCCCAACGCACTTCAGGACACACATCGCTCTCATATTCTTGGAGGCTGTGTGGACGGCAAACATCCACGACTGCATTCACGGCAAGGTATGGCCGGTCATGGGTGCTGGCTACCATACCATTCACCACACAACTTACCGCCACAACTATGGCCACTACACCATCTGGATGGACTGGATGTTTGGCACGCTCCGTGAGCCGGTAGATATCCTCAAGAACGAGTGAGATGTGTGCTCTTCCATGTGCTGTGTGGGGTTTCTAATCTGCTTGGCCTGCTCGGGCACCGTTTGTCGCCTGAAGCGCATCGGTGTGTTTACTTCAGTATGCTAGGTGCACGTCATGTTGTGTTTCCCCACCTAAATTTAGCTCTGTTTCTCGTGATGCAATGGAGTCCAGGACGAATAAAAGTTTGCTAGACGCATTCTGGGTTCCAGTCGCCTGTACAATTTGGCACCTCCATGTCAATATAGAATGTACAATGCTTTCCTTGTACCTGATGAGTATGTCACAGTTGGGGACATGCATTGCTCTGTTTCTGAGTGTTGCTTGGGTTTGTGGTATAGCGGAACGAAGGCCGGATTTGAAACCCAGGGCCCTATCTGCCTATTTTGTATAAAACAGAGTACGGTCAAACACTTTGCTTAGATTGGTTGTATAGGCATGTTGTATTCGTGCCCTTTTTTCCTCTTTATTTTTTCTTGAAATTTTAATTCCTAGGATAGACATGGGGTCTATTTGTTTCAGCTTATGGCCAATTTTGAAGGTTTGATTTTAGAAAATAGATTTTTGGATTTCTCAAAATCGAACCTTTAAAATTGAATTGGCCAGAAGGTGAAACAAATAGAGCTATATTCATATAAGAGGCAGTGCATTAGAGAAAGATAAAAGAAAAAAAGGGACTACGGGACACACTACTTTGGATTGAAGAAAATAGGGCCATTTATTATTCACTGCCTGGAGTCTCAAACTGTTTGGGTGACTCGCAAGTTTTCGGATCACGACAGGCTGAAAGGAGAAGGCGTGTGGTTACTCTACACGTCTCTTTTGTTTGAGTAGGGCAGTGGACCGAAAAATCGCTGTGTGCTTTCGGCGCCGGACAGGTGGTGACCACATCTTCATGCCAGTTTGTCGTGGCCGCGCACGCTCCACGGTCCACACATCGTCTTGCTTGATTTCGAAAACGTTGAGCCTGCTTGTTTAGCTTCAAAATTTACCTTGCCAACATGAGGATAGGCCAAAACATTGGCATGCCAAAATTTTGGCCAAAACTTGGGCAAGAAATTTTAGATAGCACTTGGTTTGGTGTCAAGATATATCAGCCAATATTTTGGTCACTGATTGGTTTGCTGTCAATATACAATTGCCAATACCCATAATTTATGCTATCATATAATATTAAAACATACAGTTTGCATGACAACAGTTCACTGCTGATAATATATTTACATATAATACAAATAAGTTCATCAAATTCAGGTAATGGAAACATGAGAACTCGAGGAAAGGAGTATTGGCTGTAGCTGAGACTCAGAGAGGAGAGCGCTCAAGGGAGGGGTAGAAGAAAACGCACGAGGGGAACGGGAGTCTGGGAGGAAGAACCAAAATATGGGCATCGAAATACTGCAGATTTGACGAGATAGTTCGGCGCGCTAAGTCATTTTGGATTTGAACCAAGCGGGCGTCAATTTTTGGACCTGCCAAAATATTGGCGGGGCACATATTGGCCTCAAAACAAGCAGCCCCGTTATTATTATCTGATCGTTTGATCCGAGGTTGTGGTTGTTATCTTCACTGTCGCCGTGGAGCCAGCAGCTGTGTCAATTAGCTGCAAGTGGGTATCCAATGATATTTTCTGCATCAACTAAATAATTACGATGGTATACTATTCTAGTTCATTTCTCCTCCTAAATTAATTACACACAATACCATCCTATTTTATTTTATCAAATTTTTTGGATGGACCCAATAACCTCAAATAAATATAACTTGCATCCCTAGTGTTAATAATTAATAATAGTGTATTGCAAACGGGCCTGCTTAAGATTCCATTATGTTTCAGACGGGCCCATGATACGACACGGAGCCTGTTCGTTGGGCTGGACCGTCGTTAGTCATTTTTGTACTCCGAACCCACCAAAGCAAGCTCTTTAGTTGGGCTGGACTGTCCGGAATACGTCTTCGTCGATGTGGACTCCAAATTGGGCCCAACCCTAAGAAGGCACATTACGAGAAGCAATTTGCCGTTCACAACACATCTTACCGCCACAAGCCCATAACAATGCCTAGAATCGTTCGTTGTCGGGTGATCGAGATTCCAAACGAGGACGGTCCACGCTAAAGATTTATGTGGCATCATCACGCTCGAGGGGCCTCGCCTATCAACAACGGCTAGACGTCTTCTCCGGCAAGCCGCGTTGATGCAACTGCTACCGAAGGAGACGAATGGAAAATTGGAAATCCAAAAGTAGTGGACTGATGGCTTAATGCTACCTATCGCTTTTCTCATTCAAAAAAGAAAAAGAAAAGAAACCCTGTCAGAGTCTTAGGTATTCGCCCAAATCGCTGCTTGGTCGGTCCAGTTACGTTACGTGCGGATTGACTCCAGAGATGCCCTCCAGTAAAACCTGATTACGGGTTCAGGGTCATCAGGTCGCGGATACACGGTTCATCAACTTGTAAGATCACGCTAATGACAGTGTCATGCGTTTTCCAGGTCCGTAGATCACTCCAATTACCTGTCGCAAGAACTGCTCTGGATCGTTGAAACGAGAAACTGCGAGAGAGAAAGAGAGAGGGGGAGAGAGAGAGAGAGAGAGAGAGAGAGAGAACGTATCACTGTTTCAGTAGCGATCAGTGGGCAGATCAGGCGACGCATGTCTACGTGGAATAATTTGTTTTACGCGGCAAGATTCAACGCGGTTTTTGTGGCGTCCAATGATAGGGAGGTCTGCTCGTTGCGAATTGGGATGGAGCACCCGGTGCCTCGTCGTTCCCGTCTTCTCTCTCGCAAGTACTGAAACGAACAAAGTTGCCACTCATCATGTTGTATGGAAGTAGGATCTTCCTTTTGTTTTGTTTCCGTTCGACTCGGTTTGGTCTTTGGTACTGAAGGACACGGCCTCGAACGCATCAGGATTCAGAGATCCTCCCGTGGGGTCCCAAGTCTCCACGCGGAGGGATGATGATGGTTCTGACGAGTGAGCGAAGATTCGCACGCCGGCCGCCTCGTCCATCCTATCCACCTTCTCTCGTCGCCGTAACAGGGATATCGACAGTACTCCTCTTATTCGTTCATCGTTCGAATCTATCTATTATTTTAATACAATAGTGTTAAACCACCACATTTATCGAGAGGATCTAAAAATTTCCATATTAATCTAAAAGATAAAAAAATTACACCGTTAAATTTTATAAAGATCTAACGGTCTAGACTAACTCAAATAATCCTCCAATATATTAATTTGTTATATATATATATATATACAGCAATAGTATATCAGTAAAACTCTATTATACATATATATGGAATTGATGCTGCCTCAACACCGCCGAGCGCTGCCAGCCATGATCCATGGGCCTGCTAGACTAGGCCTACAAGCAATACGATAGGGAAAAAAATATAACAAATAAATCAGCCAATTGAAAAAATATAGCAATTATAAAAGATATTATAAAAATATAGCACGTTGAACTAATAAAAACATGCCACGTGATTACAAAGAGACAGAAATTGACCGAGACAGAAACAAAAATCAACCGATTCTAGACAAAACACCCAACATACAAAAATTGGTAGACAACAAGCGAGAAATTGATTGAAAACAAGAACTCCAATTAAAATCTGTGATTGGAGTCTGCCCAGTTAGCCTCCACTTTCCTGGTGCATACCGTAGTGCAAAGGTCGGGTGGTGGCGATGAACATTGACCCGTATGTGGAGGTAGTTGCGCGAAAGAACGGGCAGCTGTGGAGGGAGGGCGTGCAAGCCAAGGCCATGCGGATACTGGAGTACTGGACCAATGGCAAGAGGCGTTGGTAGCGGCGGACGATAGCGGCTTCCGCAAGAGGCCCACCGGTAAATAGCTCCTCCGCAAAGGAGGGCGAGGCACGCATGATTGTGTCTGGAGCGATCAGAGCTCCAATTTAAGGAACGAATTCTCACCTTGGCAGCATCCATGGCTACCTGAGAAGAGCTGAGCGTGGAGCCGGCTGTGGTACCAGCAAGGAGCAAGAAAGCTAGATGGAGGAAAACAAAAACATTAGAGCAAGTATATTGCACTCACAGAAACAAGAACAAACACAGGCCACATAAACCATCTATTGAAGAAAAAAATTGAATGAAGATAGAAAAGGAAAACACTCTAGTGGAATTCCAATTCCGAATACCATACCATAACATGTTTACTGGCCAAAACATATCCCACCCCTTAGCTCATAAAAATAAAAAGGAAAAGACCCTCGGTTTTGGTGATGCCGATGTGGCAACGTGGGCACAACTACGTGATAGTTCAACACAAAGAAGGATGTGTATTGATTCCTAGGAGCGGGATGTGCCTGAGAGGGGGAGCAAGAACGACGGGAGGAGCCCGTGCGCATAAGGTATTAATGTTAGGTACACGCTAAAAGGTGATAGAGGCTGAGCCAAATTTGAGCGTTGTACGAGCCAGCTCATCTGGTAGCACACGCAAAAGGGAGGCCCGTCAACAATAGACATAGATATTGATTGCAGTATGTCCTAAACTAATAGAAGGATTTTAGTTTCTAACATATTTTGTTTAAGAGAATTTTCTGGTCAAACTCCAAAGGATTAGATAAATTCTTACAATACTAGGAATTCCAGAAAAAATAATAAGTGGACAAAAACAATCAAGTAAATGCAACAAGTATTTTTTTATAGAAAGTCAACAAAATATTGGTGTTACAAGAGGACAGGCCGTTTGCATGTATAGTGTGCCATGTATAAATCTCATTGTTCATCGGCGTGGTATGAACAAATAATGGAGGAGGAGGTGAAGCACCTAGACGAAGGTAGAGGCTCAAGTGAATACAGAAGGTAACAGGCAACGGTGCACGCTGTCGTTGAGATGGAAAGAAAGACCAGAAGAAGCTGACCTACAATAGAGACTGTGGTGTGCCCTGAGGACGAATTCCCTATACTTTTATTTAAACATTTGTAGAATTTGAGAAACAATAAAGTAAGTAAAATTGAGTATCCACATTGACTTCGAGGAGATAATAAGATTAAGTAAAATTATCAGTTTACATTCAAATAGCTTCAAATATAAAATAATCAAATAAGAGTTTATGTAAAATAAATATAAATATGTATAAATAAATACATAAGCTTTTAGTAGAAAGAGTTAAATAAATTGATAGGTAGTTACAGATGTATTAAGAAGAAAACCACATAAAGAAAGGGCACATATAATCTAATTTGTAAAGATAATTTAAGATTGAAAATAGAATAAAAGAATCTATATCAAATTTATGTCCATGTTTCCTGGTTTCCTCTTCATTTCTAAAAACTAAAGGACACTAATAATGAATGACCACAAGAACCCTAAAATCATTGTATATTGATTGATTATAAATATAATATGAACAATATAGAGAATTATAAAATATAAATAATAAATTTAACTATATTATTTGCGCAAGCCATTATTTGAAACAAATAATGCACATTTGGATTATCTAATAATCTATATTAACCCAAGCAATCTATGATGAGTACAATTAGTAGTAGCGAAATTCAGAATTGAAAAATAAGAAAATTAATAGTTGACAAAAAGTCCATGCCCAAAATGATTAATATGCCATTCATTGAGATTGGGAAGCAAATTATTACTTATGTAATCATTGCTAAACTGAAAATAAATTAATAGAAAAATTAGTAGTATTCTTTATGAATTTAGGAAAATAGCCAAATAAGGAAACTATGTCAAATACAATAAATAAATAAATAACTAATTTAGAAATAAAAATACTGCGAAAATTTTCATTTCTATTGAGAAGCAAATTAATTAAATAAAGAGCCAACGTAGAATATAATTAGATAGTAGATAAATGTTACAATTCAAAACAAAGTTGGTACATATGTCAATCTATTTAGCGGTTAGATTCTAAAATAAAATCAATAAGCTACCATGTCGTGTAGAGTAAATAGAAAATACTACATTAATGATAATGAAATAACTAAACAAATTCAAATGTTGTTGTGGAAAAAACTAGCTACCCGCGTTATTTGCGCGGGCGAACTTGCTAGCTGTACTATGATATAGTTGCTAAGTCCCTGTTCGCCCGCATCTTTTTCTGCATGCGCTGAGCAGAGCGACCTGCCGCTCGATCCGTCCGTCTCAAGTCACGCCGGCCGGAACGGAAGCTGCCGTGTTCAACTCCCGCGGCAGACGGCGGCGGCGTGCAGGTAGCCAGGCGCGTGGCTTTCTCTGTCGCCATCTCAATCCGGGTAGCCAGGAGGACTTGCGCGGCGCCGGGCGGCCCATGGATAATATGCCGGTGGCACTTGCGACTTCCGAGGCATCGTCGTCGTCGTGGCGGAATTTGGCGGCAGCAGGAGCGATAGATTCTTGGCCTGATGGCGAGGCTCCTGGTCCTGGATTCGGCCGGCCTGGCCTGACGGTCTAAAATTTCCTCGATTGCTGCTGCTGATCATGCCCGACAATTCAAGTCCCCAAGTGGACGACCGACCAATGCAGACGGTAAGGTTTCTTGTAATTGGAGCTAGCGAGCCGCGGACTCGAATCCGTACGCGCATCTGATTCTTCGAGTCGTCTCTGAATAATAAGAATGCACTACCCCGGCTGCGCGGCCGTACGTACGGTTCGTCAGTGTTACCTACTTTCTCTCATCGCCGATTTGTTACCCTGACTTTGCCATTCTTTGAAACTCTCATTAGTCATTACCGTTGCTTTGATTGATCTTCTCCTTCAAACCGACCTGAGCATGAGAAACTTTTTGAGGGGGTCTACAGCCGGCAAGATGCCAGCCTAAACATTGTATTAATGTGTGAGGTTTTACATATTAGAATTTACAGCATGGGGAAGGGGAAAAGAGAAGACACACTGTCAACGGTTGACGTTACACCAAAATTAGCACACCACAAGTATAAGGTCGCCTTATTACCGTGCTCGAAGAGACCACAGCTGATCTGCGATGATGGCTTGGAGGGAGGATGCTGCAGACTGCAGTAAAGTAACAAAAGTTGAAGACAAAGGAGTTCCTTGCTTTCCAAATGTTCCAAAGCACCGCAGTGATGATGGTTGAACGTGCCCTCAGGGAGGCTTCCTCCGGTAGCTGCGGTAGATCCCAAAGGTCTCTGAAGGAGGCGATAAACTGAGAAACCCTCCATCCAAGGAGCTGCCAGAGTGGTGTGGCCATGGGACAACGTAGCAGTAGATGATCTTGGTCGTCATGAGCTCCACAAAACTGGCAAAGGGCTGAATCAATTATGTTCCGATGATGTAGCAGGGCGGCCGAGGGTAGTCTTTGGTGGTGAATAAGCCAGAGAAAGTGTTTGCATAGTGGAAGCACAACGTTGGTCCAAATGGAGGAGGAGAACTCATCCGGTGGTCGCTGGCTCATGTGCCAAAGGTAGAAGGCTCTGGAGGAGTAGGGAAGCAGCTGCCTGGAAGAATGCCCCGGAGTATGAGAAACTGAAGAATGCCTTGTACTAATCTATTTTTTAAAAAAAAATTCTCTTAGAGCATCTTCTAGAGATTCTTTATAGCTTTAGGAATAGAGATTTTGGTTAAATTTACCCTCCAATAGTCTCTTCAATTGGATAACTAAATATAGACCTTCTCTGTTCCGGATTTCTCGCTAGTCAAAGATGGAGAGCGAGAATTGCTCTCTAGACTACGCACAAGATGAAAAGCTGTTGGAGAATACAAAGATATAGAAAACAAGTTTTACTCAAATGACTCTTTAAATGATGATTTAGAGAGTAGATTTTAGAAAGGCTCCTGGATATGCTCTTAGTCTACAGTCTCAACTTTACATGCGGAGAGGGAGGGGCTGATGAGTGATGAAAATTCACTGCTGAAACTTTAGTTGATAGGGGGAGAAACAATTAGAATCAATTTAGGCGATCAAAAGTCGAGAAGCACCGAGTTTCTGCCTTTTTTCTTTTTTAACCAGCACCAGCAGCCATTTGTGCGGTCAATATGATTGGAGAAATGACTTCATCTTCAGAGGACTGCAGCCTCTCACTCAAAATTGCAAGCTGCATTCCAAGAGGGAATTTGTTCTGGTTATTCTGAGAGCAAAAGTCAAGCACAAAGAAGCAATGTCCTTATGGCTAGATTCAATATTGTAATCTTTCTTATTTTTTTCGTTTCCTTCTTTGTTTCTTGATACTTTTCTTGGGGACATGTTTTTCTTACTTTCATAAATTACATCACAAGAGGAGATAAGTACCTGAAAGATACCGCATCATCTTTTTTCCTTTTTCTAACAAAAAAATCCTGTCAAAATCTCACGGCGTGTTCGCCCAATTGCTGCGTGGTCGGTCCAGTTACGTGCTCACTGACTCCAGAACGCCCCCCACAGTCAAATTTAATTACCTGTTTAGGGTCATCAGGTTGCCCATACATGCATGGGCAATCAAGGTCTAGCCTGACTGCCTTGTAAGAGCACGCCTTGACAGTGTTGCTGAATTTGCCGAGTCAGGCGATGAACTGCTCAGAACTGTTGAAGAGACAGACTGACTGAAACAGGGAGATTTGCTTGCATGCACGCATCAGTGGACAAATCAGAGCGATGCATGCGTACGTGGTGGAGTTTGTTTTTAGCAATCGGCCACAAAATTCAACGCGGTTTTGTGCCGCGTAATGATAAGGACGTCCACTACTCGTTCCGATCGAACACCCAATGCTGGGTTAATTTGCGACCAAATAAAGCATACGATTTTGTCCCCACTCTGCTCGGATTCCCGCTGAAACAAACGAACCTTGGCACAAAGTGGCCACCAAAACTGAATCTTTAAAAGTTACAAATGTACAATCGACCGTGCTATTTGAAAGTAGTAGGATCCTCTTTTCGTTTTCCTTTTCTGTTTCTGTCTGCTCTTCGACACGGTTTGGTCTTGGTATCATACGCATCAGAGTTCAGGGAATGAACTCGGGGTCCCAAGTCTACACGCGGAGGGAGAGACGCAGAAGCTGACGAGTGACAGTGATATCAACAGTACTAGTGTGTTGTATTGGCCAGTCGAATAGTAGTACTACTAGTATGTTGTTTCGCACCGTCTTTTACGCTGAACATCTGAAGGACTCGCAGCCCGTCCTGCCGGAAGCTGCCGCAGTTTGATCGACGGTGAAAAGCACCGCCGGTCCCGTCGCGTCGACCGGCGGCACGCGGCTCCGCGTTGTTCGTGGCTTGTCGCAGCTTGTGGGTTTGGCCGGCCCTGGTGGTTCAGAATTTCCACCGTCGCTGCGTGCTCTACTCGTGCAGTCGTGCACGGCCCGACAAGTCCCAATTAAGCGGACGACCGACCAAGCTGGTCGTGGACTGAAACGATCCGTGCAGCTCTTTTTACCGGCTGCGTGACCAACCTAATCGACTTGAACTAGGAAAAGTCGGGCCCCGCGGTTGCCGGGCAACCGGCCCGGGTCAGTGACGGCCGTAGCTAGCTCGTAGCTCCTGCCTGCCTCAACGAGTCAGTCCTCAAATGGTTTTCCAGTGACTAGCTCCGTGTGTTCTTGGATGAAGGAAAATTCCTTTCGATTGTCTAGAGATCCTCTGATCATCGGTTCCTTTCCTTGTAACAATCGCCAGAAAGATCTTTTCTTTAATTTACCGTCTTTTACACCGGTAAAAAAGAGGCACAATTATATTGGTCCCAAACTCGAGGGATTGGTGCGAAGAAGGGAGACTGTCTCTCTGAACTCTGTTTGATTTCGTTGCTGAAAAGTAATGGAATTAGGGCGCTCTGCCCCTTTGGAAAAAAAAGAGAGGCACAATTAGCCATGCATCCAAAAGCCGATTTGCAGGCGAGGCATCTCGCCTCGCGGACTGTCAAACGCAAGGAGGAAAATCGCGTCCACGTAGACCGGGTGCAGCAGCAGCCGCGCCTTGCTTGCCCAGCACGCCCTGCTCAGCCGCCCACACCAGTCTGCGTCAATCCGACGCCTGCTCATGCCAATCTCTGATTCCTTTTGCGAGAGGTTGATTGGGACAATCTGAGATGGTTTGTTTCTTCCCTCACTTTTCCGGCCCCCAAACCAAACCCATCCATATTTTTATATCCAAGGTGTGATTCTAGTACTGCTGCGTTGAAATTTTGACGGTCTGTTTAAGGATGTGGTTAAACATATATACGTTGCTTGCATTGACAGCTTAGTTTGTGTGCCCGTGTTTGGAGTTCCGAGAGAGGGCAATTTTGGAAGGCAGAGTTAGAGTTACATACTAGTAGTAGAAATGACCATGGATGGTTCGTGCAAGTCAGCAAGTGGCAAGATGTTTGTCTGTTTATCTTTCAGAACTGGAAATGGCGACATGTCGATTTGATTGATTTTGTGTCGCGGTTACTGTTCATGCTAGAACCGGAAGCTAAGGCGAGAAGCTTCTCAGCAATATTCACAGCGGCATCAAGTGAAGTCATAGAGTAAATCATGCAGTGTTTGGTTCACTACAGAGTACAGACTACAGATTGAGTACTGATTACTGACCTTTTGACACTGTAAAAAAATTACTGAGCTCAGGCTTGATGCCAATGAAGACGTGCCTATTTGTTTGAAGCAACACGTGTGAAAGGATCGAGATCCAAGAAGGGGGAGTTAAATTGGAACTTTTTCGAATTCTACCGAATTCTTAACCTATACTAGTGTTGCTCAATCTACAAGTTTTGTTCCTATCAACTAGAGCACACTAAATTGAGCAGCCTTAGGTAGGATACGTACTAACATGCTCATGATTCCTAGTTGCAAGATCACACTAACCAGAATTGATCTAGTCAAGAGAGCATACTAGCATATGATCATTCTAGTTGAACAAGCAAGCAAGCATGCAAGGATAGTAATAAGAAGAGCAATGTAAATGCTTGAATGTAAAAGTAAGACACGGGATAACCTAATTTTTTCTCGTGGTATCGAGGAGTTGACGCTCCCACCTAATCCACTTTGGAGCACCCACAAAGGGTATGGCTCCCTTGCATCACCAAACGCAAGTGCTTCACTAAGAATACTCCTTCTCCATCTCCGGAATGGCGAGCTTCACACCGTGTACAACTTCTCTTCTTAGGGCTCCCACAAACTCCAAGAGCTCACCAAGAGCAACCGATCACCAAGACCGTCTAGGTGCCGTCAAACACCAAGAGTAACAAGCTCTCAAGACTTCACTTGACCTAACACTAAGTTGGCCCTAAGCTCAAGCACACTTGCTACTCCAAGGGAATGATTTCTTCTTGATTGGATTAACTCTCAAAGCTCAATCTCTTCTTCTCATGTCTTCAAGTGTTTCTCTACTGCTCAAGGGTGATCTCAAGTATTCAGAATGGCAAAGGCAGCTCAAGTGACACAAGGGGGGAATATAGGCTAGAGATCCAAACATAGCCGTTAATGTACTTTCCCCAAATATTCATACAGCATCGGTGCAACCGGACACTTGCGTCGGTGCAACCGGTCACTCTAAGCTGAAATAGTAGCCGTTGGGCTTCTGACACTGTACTTGTGCTGATGTCACAAAGTGTCGGTTAGACCGACAGGTTGTCGATGCAACCGGTCCTGAAGAAAATCCTGGCCCAAGGCACTTGCATTTCAAACACTGATTCTGGACAATGACGAAGCTGATGCACCAACACGCTTCTTTTTACTGCGTCGGTGTAACCAGTCTTGAAGCGATTCCAAACACATAACACTGCAATGTACCGACGGTCTGTTTTCCCTTGTGTCAGTGCAACCAGTCATGAAGACTTCACTGAGTTAGGATTGAACATTGGTTCTGAGCGATGAATTGGTCGATGTGCCAACGGTCATTTTCCTTTGCGTCGGTGCAACCGGTACAGATGTGTCTTTCTCTCATTGCATACACGATGCACCGACCCATGCAAATTCTTTGGCGTCGGTTCAACCGACCCAAAGCAAAACTTTATTTCTTTGGCTCTGAACTTTGGAGTTGAGTTTTTCTTCGACTTATTCTTCTTCCAAGTGTCTCTTTGATCTTTGAGCTGTCTGGAGCCTAGCTTGAGCAAGTGTGCAAGATTTTTAGGCCAACTCTCACTAGGTCAAGCTACTAACTTTAGAACCCCCTTAATAGTACGATCGACTACTAAAAAACTATAAAACCTGATCTAAATCAAGTGTCCTTCATCTCCTTGTGACACTTGACATTAGAAAGGTCCTTAATCTTCATGTCCAAGTCCTTGACACGTATTTCAATAAGAATTAATGGGCCTCCTTTCATATTTCATATGTGATATATCCGATAAATAATAATTCCTTCGAAATACACGTATTGTTATTAATCATTGAAACTTACTAAATGCATCTATCAGCCTAGATGCGCTTCAACGTGCAAAAAAAAGTGGACCAAGTAGGGGGTATAAGAATATATGGCAAAGCGCTTCTATTGGTGAAACTTTGCCTACCTGAATTTGCTTACCGGTAGCTCTAAAAATATGTTTACCAGTACGTTTAAACAAGAGATCTAGGACGCCAATGTCACGCAGTATGTTGGTCTTCGCCCCAACTATATTCAATGATGAGCATGCGTGTTTTTTTAGCCAAACACTAAAGGTCACTCAACACCAACACACCATCAGCTAGAGACCAAGGACTGCAACAAACTCTGCTCTAGGCTCAATTCTTTAATGCCACCGGCTTTATGATCTTGCAAATTGTTAGTTAATCTTAGGACAGCAAGGCCTTCGCATTCTCTGAACAGTTGGACAACGATTCATGATTTTCTTGTTTAAATTGACCCATATAGTATGAGAAACTGAACGTCTGCTACTTTACCTTTTTGCCATCTATTTTCTGTTGGAGAGTCGTGCGTGCTTTTTTTTAAGATTCTTGGAGAAACCATTTCATCTATTTAAAAAAACCATTTCGAAGCCATTTAGTGTGTCAACTTCAGAACAGTCGCGAATGTGCACTGCGATGAGTCGATGGAGGATGCTCTTCAGAGTGTACACGCGCCGGTAGGACTGACACTGAGTCATGCATGGAGACTCTGACTGCGATGGTGAGGCACAAGCACGACCTTCAGCTGTCCCAAACGGCGGCGACGATTTGTCCACAGGAAATTCAAATCACAGAAAGGTTTGATGCAACAGGTCGATCCGTCCGCTGTGTTTGCTAAGCATAAAAATATCGGCTCCCATGTGCTGTTTATATTTTTCGACGCTAGGTTGCTGCACCATTTGTACTACCCATCTTGACGGGACCCATGTATAGATTATAATACAGGTCTTGAACGCGTTTTCTGACGGAAGTAGAGTGTCAATACTTTCGACAAGGACCATGAGAAACCTCATGTAATGTTTTTGTCTATACAAAAGAAAATGAGGATCTTCATTCCGTTTCATTTTGTTTGTCTGTTTTTTCTCTCTCTCTTTGCTTTGGTCTTACGGTAATACTCTCTTCATCCTAAATTATCAGTAATTTTATTTTTTAATATATTAATTTTACTATACATCTAGATATGATATATATCTATATGCATACCCAAAACTATGCATCTAGAAAAGTTAAAATAACTAATAATTTAGGACGAAGGGAGTACTAAGGAATAAAGATCTAGTTAAGTGTTAACCATTAGAAAACTCGTCAGTCTCAAGTCCACACGCGGTGAGAGAGGGTGAGGAGTGAATGAAGATTGGCTGCCTTGTGATCTTGTCCATCCCATCGTCTCGTTGTCACAGGGTTATGGAGAATAATACAATATTTTTATTCATGTGCGAATTCAAATAGTACTCTTCTATTTTTAATTTATAAACTTTAAAATAAAACTTTATATATGCACTCATCACGAGTTCACGACTAACTCAACCTGTCTCAAGTCACGCCAGAAGGTGCCGCAGATTGGTTTCATGTACGGTGAAAACTACCTGTTATTTTCTGCCGGTTTGCTGTCGAGAGCATGTCACGGACTGTCGAAGGCACCACGTGCATGTAGATCAAACGCAGCAGCGCCGTATTTTTACGATGTTTGGTAGATAGATTTTAATAGATTTAATAATATTTTATGAGAGAGAATACGCTGGAAAAATCCGGAGCCGGCTGGGCGATGGTTACCAGCGCCACCACCCACATCTGTCTCGGTCAATGCCAGGCCTAGTGGTGATGGCGACGCTGATTGGGACAAGCGATCCGGGGGTTGATATTTCGCGCACTTTTCCGCGGCGGCAGCCCCAAAACCGCCTATTATTTCGACAAGAATTGTCTGATCTCTCGCTATCAGCTGCGTGGTGAGCGTACATACAGGAGCACCACGCAAAGTACTTGCTCGCATCAATATACTACTAGCTTGTCTGCTTACCTTTCATGAGAGCCTGCTTATGAAATTACACGTGGCGATTGACAGTTTGGTTGCCTACGGCGTTTTGTGCTGTTCGTGTTTGGAGATTGGGGAAAATGACGATTAGGAAGGCACTGTGTTAACTTTGGCATACCTGCGTCGTCTGTGTCGACACGTGTCAGATCTTCTAGTAATTCTAACATGATGCTTGCTTGTAAAGGCCATCCGCCCATCCCCGTATTGTGAAACGAATGGGGTTCAGAACTGAACTGCTTCAAAATTAGTTTTTTTTCGGAAAGAGAAGCTTCAAAATTAGTTGACGTCGGTTAGCAATGGAGGCATGCCGCCGATTGTCAAACACAAAGAATTATAATTTAATCGCGTACACGTAGACCATACTCATCATCAGGCCCACCCGTCCCCCCGGGCGTTGGTTGCTAGCAGGACCACACCTGTCTCAGTCAATCCGACTCCTCATTAGGACAAACACTTACACCACTGTATTGTTTTCTGAAAGTTTGATCGATTAGGACAGCCATTTTTGCTTCAAAAGGATATTAGGCCAAGTGGACAACCGATCTGAGAAGCTGATTTTTCACGGACTTTTCCATGGCGGCAGTAGTCCCCAAACACCTATTTTTATACCGTTCTTCTTCACTCCCTCTCGCTGTCAGCTACCTAGTGAGCGTGCAGGTGTGCCACGCAAAGTACCCGCGTACTTGGTCGCTCTTTTTTGGAACGACCCTGCCTGCCAAATGCTGCTTACTTTTCATGACAGTCTGCTTAAGAAACTAAAACATTGTGGTCGACACTTTGGTTGCCAATGGCACCCTCACCTTGGTTATGTTCATGCGCCGTTGGAGTTTTCCGAAAAGGACAGCTCGATCGGCGCCTGAAAACATATAGGTAAACTCTGCTCCAAACCGATGGAGCAAACGGCGTGTAAGGAACACCGGGGTGGCCTGACCTGTACTGTACGTGTCGGTTCCTGCGTGGGTCTGAGGTGGCGATGACGACCTTGTGAAATGGCAAATGGGTCTCTGTCATGAGCACTGTTCATGCTCGAACACCAGAAGCTTCCCAGTAATATTCACCAATCACCAGCACCGCCCGGGTGGAATTGCAGAGTAAATCATGCCGCGTTTGGTTTTTTTACTGCTGAACACTGGCAACTGTGAGCTCATGCATGATGTGAATGAAGCAGTGAAGCATCAGATGAATAGCGCATCGGATGGAGTTGCTTTTCCTTCTTCTTTAAATTAAAAAGTTCGTGACAAAACCCTCTGGATTGTTCTGATAATCCGCACAACACCTAACTCTTAATTAGGAGTCTCGTGTGAACAAAAAGGACCGAATATAAGAGCACACTAGGTAGCGCGTTTTCACATCTGGTTCTGTCCCTACACCATACGTATAGAACAGTATCAAAGTTCAGAATACTTTGACATGCAATCAAGACAGAAGACCTGAAGAAAAGACTGACTCCCTGTAACGTACTATAGTAGTACTGCTCTGTGCTTTTGCACTTCACATTTGTCAGTGAAAATTGAGCTGCCGGGATTTGGTTGTCAGTACATTTTAAAAAGAGAATGTCAATTGTCAGGGAGTTCGATTGTCCGAGCACTAACAATATTCAATGAGCATGCTGTATGGTTCTTGGCAAACTCTAAAGGTCACTCAACACCACTAGCTAGAGACCAAGGGCTGCAACGGACTCGATCGGCGCTAGGCTCAATTGTTTACCCTTACCAACTTTCTGTACTTGCCAATTGTTAATGATCACCCAACAAGACCTTTTTGGTCCTTTTGTACTTTTGGTTTTCGTGATGGATCTGAACAAGACCTTGCCATTCTCTCAAGACTGAAGTGCTCACACATACTGATCCTTTGCTTGATGATCTTCATCTCCAACTTTATTTACCCGTTGCATTTGCATGGTAAACTGAATGCCTTCTAGTATCCTTTTTCTTCTCTCTCACACACAGTTTTATTCCCTTTTCATTGGAGAAACAATGCGTGTCAGTCAGCCTGTGATTATAATTCCACGTTACGTTTGAGGAACAATCTGGCTGTTCTTCCGCTATTCTGGACCCGTGCGCCGAGATAGAACCGGCAGGCGCGAATTGACTGACGCGCGTCGAGGTCTCCACGCGTCGTGAGACTGACATGGCGATTCTGCCCAAGATGGCGACAGGCACGAGCATAAGCTCCAACTACCCTCCAACGGCGACGACGACTTGTCCGCAGGAAGGAGCTCTTCTACGGCACACATATTACCACTTGGTAGTATAGTATAGAGAAGATACAGCAGTGGTATAGTATAGAGAAGATACAGCCGTTGATTTAAAGGAGTAAAATTGTCACTAATAATTTAATATAAATTGAGAAGAATTTTTAGATTTTTTGCATTTCCACCCCTCCCCTGTGCTATTGTGCTATTGGAGCCCGCCGCCGGATCGTCAATCTCGCGACTCGCGAGAATAGGCCGCCGTCGTCCCCGTCCCCAGCCGTCGGCCGGGCGGCGGGCGAACCCTAGCGGCAGCGGCGAGCGGCGGCCGGCGGCACGGCGCGGCTGTGGTGCGGCTCGGCTCGGCTCGGTGGGCAGCCAGCCTGGCGGGCGCCGGGCGGACGGCGAGGTGGCGTCTCGGCGTCTCGCGGCGTGGGCGCGAGCGCAAAGCAGAGCGGAGCGGCGAGCGCGGCGCGCCGGCGCGGAGCCTGCGGTGCGGGGGGCGGGGGGCGGGGCCGCATCGGCCGGCGGTTGCGAGACGGATCAGGGGCCAGAACCTCCGTCACCTTCCTCTTCCGTAAGGTGAGCAATTTTACTTTACTTTTTTAATGGAAGCTACATGTAGTCTATCTGCATGAATAGGGCTGATTTGCGTTTAGGAGTACTACTGTATTGGCTTATTGGTGTGGATCTCGTATGAAATTGAGTACTGCTATCCTGATCAAATTAATTAAAACAAAATGGGTATATAATTTAAACAACGAATACTAGTGTAATCTCCAGATAAAAAATTGTTTGACAACCATTGTTGCACTATATCTCGGGGGATCCCGTAATGACCTTCTCCTCATTGTGGGGCGAGTTCACCAGTATGGCTGCCAGCTTCTTTCTAAACTCATTAATAAGATTTGCTAATTTTGTGTTGTTAAATTGCTGTGCTGTTGGTGATTTATACTAAAAGGGGCAAAAGATTAGAGTATTGCAGAAATGAAACTGACAAAATGGCTAATTTTTCCTCTGCGTTTTTAGGACTTAAGCTGGTTAATCATACAGAAGATTTTTCTTACCACTCTAAGAAAGAACACTGAAATGCTAACTTTTGACTTTTCGTATTTTGGGATCACTATTCTGGAAAATATCTTTTTAGATTTTAGTTGCTGTGCATCTTAGCATAGTATCCTGTGAGGTGGGGAGTTGGGACAACAACTCTGCATGTGAGCTAGCCTACTTCTTTGTGTATGGGGCACATATTTAATTTTATTTTCAGATGTAGAGATTTGATAAGTCAAACCAGATTTTTTCTGCTGTATTGTTACACTTCACCATGTTTGTAAGAGGTAGTCAGCTATTCTCACTTGATCGTACATTGGTACTCATATATGCAGCTGAAATCCTAGCACTTGAACATTTCAATCTTGACAAGTGAGCATAAATTTTTGATCGCTTGTGTGTGCCTACATGCTGTCATGATCATGCATGATCAAGAATAAATCCATAAAGGATTTAATCCATCAGCACTTGTAATTTTTTGTTACTGATTAAATCTTGAAATGGATGTAATCATTTTATTTTTTTATTCCTGCAGGTTACTGAATGGAGGCGAACGAGTACGTTAGCCTAGAATTACAAATCATGTGTGCAGTAGTATTCATAATGGCGGACGGTTTCAATGTGTAGCAGTGTGTGTGTGTGCGTGAGATTTTCTCACCCTCAATTTTCTGGAAGTTGTGTTCTTTGTTTTGCTTGTTTTGTTGCTGGTACCTTGTGAAAAGGGGTACTGAAATGGATGTGATCATTATTTTTTTTATTCCTTCAAGGCACTCAATGGAGGCGAACAGCTATGTTAGCCTGGAGGAAATTGAGGAATATAATTATGTGGCAAATCAGACCTTTAATACGGAGGAAGATTTCTTCAAATTTTACAATTCAGCAAGAGCTAGAGCGTTCCTTTTCTGAGTTTTCTCTCATCCTTGTGCAAACAAGCCAATATCTAGCTCGGTGTCCAGCGGAAGTAACAACAATAGATAGATTTTGCATCCGATTCAAGTACCGAACCCAGATCGGAGTCCATGTTCAATATGTAAAGCTGTGTTTTGTATCAGAGTTTGTGTGTCACGTACAACAAGGATACAGAATACAGACGTATCAGTCAAAGCCGAGCCAACAATAAAGAAGGATACAGAAACATAAGAGTTTGATGTTTTTTTTTCTCTTTGATATCGCAATAAAGAAGGATATACTTAATTAGCATATCACGGGCCTGGCTATTTTGTTCGATAACTACACCAGGATGGCAAGATTCATGAAAAAAAATTGTGAGTACTATTTAACCAAACAAAGTAGAACTAATCCAGCGCAGGGATTGACGCCGTTGCCGGTCCTGCGTGCGCACCGTCCATCGGGGATCAACGCCGCCACCGCTCCAAAAACTGCATCACAGTCGCCATGATGAACGGATCAGAGACATCTCCCATAACTTTAAATGTCAATAGCAGTATCAAGCAAACGCATTTTATACAAGAATGGTCTTTACATTATTCTTCCAGGGGGTATATATGGCATGTCGCAAAGAGAAGCACCTCGTGACACTGAGTTAATTAAGGATAATATCTAGGGAGGTACTTAAAGTTGAATCACAGTTCATCTAATCACAGGGGGTATATATGATGAAAAATGAGGCTTACCTTATTTCTTACAAGTCCAACAATCTTTATAATGTCACAGTTCATCTAATCATCGAGAATTTTGATCACCTGCAAAACCAGCAAGAGCAATGTCAGATAAGTTCCCTACAGCTATCCCAAACAAATGAAATTCTAAAATATTAGCCAATCAGCCTGCAGGAGTAGATCATGCAACATGTAAATGGCATACTAAACTAACACCTGCTCAGATCCTTGACGGGAATGTTATTGTGCTCAGGCTGGTGACCTGCACATTGTAGCTGCAAATCAGAGATAACTCAGTAAGCAATGATTGCAGGTTTTCTGCTCTCCTTTATTCTAACAAATTTCAGAGCTTATTATCCGTGTAAATGATATGCTGGCAGTTGAAATTACAAAATGTTCTTCCTGATCAAATAAATAAGAGAAAATTTGAGGAAATTTTGTACCAGTTCAAGCATTTACTGCTGATCTTCGAATATTGAAAAGCTACTAGATCAGTATGTTTCAGGATTGTGATAAGACGAGTAACCAAATTCTGTGAAATGTGGCACATGGTCAGAGTTTTCAGTTTTGAAGATGCACAACAACTATATGTTAAAATCATAGATGCCAACACAGCATGATATAATGTCTCGAAAGAATAACAGATAATCAGCCAACACCATTTATTCCAAAACACAGTATAAAAGCATATCTTATGATACTCTCCCACATCAGGATCGAACATCGAAGAATTATGCAGATGGATCAAATCAGCAGCATCACTATGCTTCGTCGCATCGACATAGCTAGGCTAAACTGAACGTCTGAACTATCCGCACTATAGCAACGTAACCCAATCTAAAGCGATGGGATGGGAAATGGAAGGGAAGATAGCAGCTTGCGGCCTTGCGGGCAAGGGTCCTGGTCCCCATCCGCCGCACGGATGACTAACTGCCGGCGAGCGTGGGCTGTGGGGCCGCGCTGCCTGCCATCCCTCCTCCAAGGGGACGAGCGTTGAGCGCGCCACGCGCCACCTCCCCGGCGGCGAACGAAGGGCGGGGGCCAGATCCGCCGCCACTGATGCCTCCCCGGCGGCGAGCGGCCGTGGGGGCGAGCCTCTACCTACACTCCTCCCATGGACCTTGTGTCGGGTGCGAGATGTGCCGCCTCCCCGGCGGCGAGCGTCGGCCGTGGGGGCGAGCCGCTCTCCGCCCTCCTCCCCTGGGCCTTGCGTCGGGTGCGAGATGCGCCGCCGGGGAGCAACGGACGGGGGGCCGATCCGCCGCCATGGATCCCTTCTCGGCGGTGAGCCACTGCCCGCCCACCTCCAAGGGGCCGAGCGTAGGGCGTGGCACGCGTCGCCTCCACGGCAGGGAGCGAAGGACTCGTCGCCGGTTGCCGTGCATGGAAACCCTAGGCGCCGGTCTGCTAGGAGCTCGCGTGAGATACTGAGATGGGGAAAGAGAAAAAAATAATATAAATGAATAAATATTAATAATCATCTTTCCCATATTACCCTTATACTACCTTTACTATCTAAGATATACTATCTTATACTACTAACCAATGTTTCAACGAACCAATGTTTCAACGGTAAAATCTCAACCGTCCGATATTTACTTACGAGTCCTTTTCAGAGTCCTTTTCAGATGGTAGTATATGATCGTATTGTGCGCCGTAAAAGAGCTCGCAGGGAATTCCGATTGCACTCGCAGGGAATTCCGATTGCACTCAGATAGTACTACTTTATATTTGTCCACCGCAATTGTTAAACATAAATCCAGGCACCCATCTGCTATCCATCCTTTTGCTTTCAATAAGAAAAAAAAAAGAGATGCTATCTATATGTTTTCTCTCTAGATTGCTGCTACAATTCATCTTGACGCGCGCGAGAGAGAGGTTATACAAGTCCACAACGCGCTTTCTGACCGAAGCTCCATGGAGCCCAGATCTTCTGTTCCTCAAGTGAAGGGACACCGGTTTAGTTCTGATGCCTTCTCAGAGCAGTCCATGATTCAGTTCTGGTCTCCAAAAAAACACTAATGGCTTCTCTGCAGAGGAGACGAGTGAGTGATGGTCACATGCCGCACGGTGGGCCTCTCAGGTTTCATGGCGCTGGGTGGTCCTTTGTAACCATCGCGAGACTTGGGACATTGGCAAGTCAAGGTCTTCTCTGTTCCCCGGCCTACGTGTAACGCGTTCTCCCAATACTATATCCTCCTTGGCGCCAATAGGCGCTGGATCCGTCGTGTCAAGGAACCCCGTTACCGCCAAGTTTTCAACTATTTTTATTTGAGGAGAGGAGAGGGAGGATGGCTTGTGTTTTGGCGCAAATCAACTGCTCCGGTCTAGTTTAGTTTATCTTGACAACTTTAGATTATGTGATGATATTGTTGGTCTTCCTGTATGGTCATGGCTCTAGGTCTAGTCATGGCTTCGAACTGTGTAGCTAGTAGACTGAAGTGTTAGTTCTTCTTTTTTTTAAAAAAACATTTTTGAAAGGGAGAGATGGTATTTGAAGGAGATAGTTGGGCTAGTTGCACTAAAAAAAGACATTTGAAGGGGAGATCTGGACCCGGGATCACGCGACATGGCGGTTAAAACGCGTCTTCTGTTGCCCCACTTGTATCTTAATTTTAGAGGAAGATGCTTGCAGGATAGTTTTAGATTCGGAGACACTTCAAATCAAAGCATTTTCAATCCATATATTGTTGCAAGGTTGTTGACCCCAACAATACATCAGAACCAAATTAGTAATGCAGGTAGGCTACATTAGTCGCAATTTCATTCCCTTTTTTAGAGAAAGGAATCAAAGCATTGATTTAGACAGTTTTTATTAGAACCGGTGGCAGGCGTGTCGTTAGAGTGGATCTATGTTAAGATGTGTGTCAGTGTGTTAGTTAGATCATCTTGGTCTCATGAAAGGGCCATCAGTTAGTTTAGTTGCTCGGTAGCAAGGACAGGATGCTCTGATAGTCTGATTGAAAACGGCTAGGTTCCTGAAAATGCCAGTCCTCCTTGGGCTGCATGTTACTAGTTGCTTTTGAATCAAATTTGGCCTCGCAATTATATGGATTTCACGCAAAGACGCCTTCTTGACAATTTTACTTTTCTTATATCCATGTACTTTGAGACCGACTTTAATTTTTAACTTTCTGTTTTTATAAAGATGGCTTGGGCTGCATGTTACCGGTTGTTTTTGTTTAAGCTTCAGCTCACATTTCCAGCTCAAGTTAGTGTTTTTATGGAGTTCAAAATTCTGAAGAGCCTGCTACTTGAGTGAGACTGAAAAAATTTAGCCATATCAGTTTTTTCAGACCACCATTAGAAAAAACAATCAGTTTAACATCAGTAGCAAAGGCAGAATATTACACTCTTCTGTGATTGGAAACAGTTATTAGTTTCCACGTAAGAGCCGTCCTCCTTTGTCCAGCATTTGATCTGTTGTGTTGGCTGAAATTTGGCGTCACAATTCAAAAGTTTTCAAGCAAGGACACCTTCTTGACAATTTCTCAATCTTATTATTGTTGTTCTTTAGTAGCTGAGCCAAAAGTCAGTCAGTCGGCGGGGCTGCCGCCGCCAAAACTTCAGCTCTTCAGCTCGCAGCCTCCTCACTAAACTACGTTATATATGGAAGTGCATCAGAATTTTCGAGCCTAATTAACTACTGGAGAATCTAGGGCTTAGGTTGGGCGAAATCTAACCATATCTCCCGAATCAGGCCTTGATGAAATAGACATTCTCCAAGCATTTACCCGGAAGATAGTCCAAATCGGTCTCTTGTGATGAAAAATTGTCAAAAGAAAGCAGAGCTGCTGCTCGTGTGGCGCCTGTTTTTCAAGGGACGGTCCTTGTTGCATCCAAGGTCTAGAAATTCAGTTTCAGAAAAGACTACGCATGGTCAGGGGGAGTGCCGGTGGGTGGTATTTTGCTCCTGGATACAGGTTACATACCTCAAAAGAAAGTGTTACAACTCTCTGTTGCATAAAAAAAATACTTGACATCTGTAGTGTTTCAAAACGGAATGACTTAAAAACTATTAATACTCAGGTCGAGTTTAGAAGGTTAACTGTATTTTGCCCCAAACATCAAGTGTTCAGAAGCCGATGTAGCACTTTGGTTTGTAGTTTGCACTATGTCTTCCTATCATGAGGGCTTACATTTAGATGCGCAAGCGGTGAACAAATTTCAGAAGGATAAAAAAAAGTACGCATTAACCTACCCAGGAAGGATCAGAAAACAAACAAGACTATAACACACGAAACATCAATCCCAGTAGCAATTTTTTTTTTTGAAAACTAATCCCAGTAGCAAAATAAAAAAAAACGTATACCACTTACCACTACCACCACGTCGACAAATAAAAAGGTTCAGTTTCGCTGTAGGCGTGGCGGCCGCTTTGTGATGAACCGGCGGACCGACCTCTGATCCGCAGATATTCCACGCCGGCGCCGGCGCCGGCGAGCAGATTGGCGACGGAGGAGGTCGAGTTGACGGACCTCCCTGCGTCTATGACATCGAGAGATGACGTCACAGCTACTCCGAGCTGAAGTATCTGCCCTTCCTCCCACCTTCCCTGCACCTTCCTCTCACCTTCCTTCCTTCGCGGGCACACTGTGCGAGCCCGGCCCGCATTGCGGCTGCCTATATAAGCAGTGGCCGGCGCTACCGTGCAACCTGCCCAAACCACCCCAAACCGGCGAACCCACACACATCCTCTCCTCCTCCTCCTCGAGCAGCCCAGTCAATCACTGCATCTCATCTCCCCTCTCGGGAAAATAGCTTCCGGACCCTCCAGCGCGCGAAGAGGTGAACAGCGATCCCTGGGAGCATAGCAACAATGGCAGCGAAGCGGCTCCACGACGGGTACGAGCACGACGGCGACCAGCCCGACGACAAGCGGATGCGCCGTCTGCCCTCCTTCTCCACGTAAGCGCGCGAGCTGTCCCGTGCTCCTGTGTTCCGCTAATGGCCGATTGGCCATTCGTTCCTAGAGCCTGACTGACACTGTCGCCGCTGAATTCCAGGGTGATCCGGGAGGCCATGATGCAGAAGCACATGACGAACCTGTTCAGGCTTCTCGAGCCCCTCCTCCGCCGTGTGGTGAGCAGCAGCTCGATTCCTCATTTGGCATTTCCTCGATGAGCCGGCCTTTCTTGTTCTGATTGCTCTGTTTTCTCGTGGACGTTCAGGTGCAGGAGGAGCTCCAGGCGGGGCTGATGCAGAGCCCGCGCTACATCGAGAGGTCGCCGGCGACGCCGCCCGCCGAGCGCCCGGCGTGGAAGCTGGCGTTCCGGACCCCGCCGCAGCTCCCGATCTTCACGGGCAGCAAGATCGAGGACGCCAGCGGCGCCCCGCTGGAGATCGTCCTCGTGGACGCGGACACCGGGTCCCCCGCCGCGCTCCCGCAGGCGCTGCGCGTCGAGCTGGTCCCGCTCTTCGGCGACTTCCCGCCCGACGGCCGCGAGGACTGGGCCCCCGAGGAGTTCCAGAAGGGGGTCGTGAAGGAGCGCGAGGGCAAGCGCCCGCTGCTCACCGGCGAGGTCGGCCTCACCGTGCGGGAGGGCCGCGCCACGGTGGGCGAGCTCCAGTTCACGGACAACTCGTCCTGGGTCCGCTGCCGCAGGTTCCGCATCGGCGTCCGCGTCGTGCCCGGCAGCTACGACGGCGCCAGGATCCAGGAGGCCATGACCGAGGCCTTCGTCGTCAGGGACCACCGTGGCGAGCTCTACCGCAAGCACTACCCTCCCGTCCTCGGCGACGACGTCTGGAGGCTCGAGAAGATCGGGAAGGAAGGCGCGTTCCACCGGAAGCTGAGGCACAACAACGTGGTGACCGTCCAGGAGTTCGTCCGGATGCTCATGGTGAAGCCCGACGAGCTGCGCGCGGTAAGCTTCCATTTTTCAGTTGACGCGCTGGTCCGCAGAGCTCCGTGGGCTCTCGCCGCCGTTCTGGTTTTGATGGGCTGCTCTGTTTTGTTCCGTGGCTTCAGATTCTGGGCGAGGGCATGACCGACCGCATGTGGGAGGCGACGACGAACCACGCCAGGACCTGCGAACCCGACGACAAGGTGTACGTCTACGCCGCGCCGCACGGCACCATCTACGTGAACTCCGTCTTCAAGCTCGTGAGGGTCGAGATCGGCGGCGTGGAGTGGCCGCTGCAGCAGCTGAGGGGCCATGCGGTGAGTCTCCGATCATCTCCCTGCTAGTGCTAGCCGTCCCCGTCGTCAGAGCAGAACGCCGGAGCTTCGTAGATTCCTTCTTCTCTGACACCTAGCCGTTCCGGTTCCAGCAGATGATTGTGCAGAAGCTGATGCTGGAGGCGTACGAGCAGCGCCACAGCCTCCAGGAGGCCCAGGCCTTCATGCTCCACGGCCACGCCGCCAACAACGTTCCACTGCTGCAGAGTAAGCGTCTGAACTGAATGAACTAACTGAACAGACACCACAACCAAACAAAGTTTTGCCCTGTGATTCCTCTGCTCTAACAACACCTTGTGCTCGGGCAACCTGCAGATGCAGCGCACGTCGCGGTGCCGGCGCCGGCGGAGACACCGCTCTGGTACCCGAACGCCCCGGAGATCGAGTTCCCGGCCCCGGTCGTCGACGACGTTGTCTCCATTCCCCAAGCCAACAGCTTCGGCTACCAGTGGCCTGGCCAAGTGTTCCACATGCCAGGTTAAGAATTGCACTGGGAAAAGGCCCCCAAAGATTGAGATCTTCAGCAAGTAACTCGACTGAAGATCACCTGCAAGTTTCCAAGCTTCCAGCTCTAGGATGTACATTAACCAACCAATACTACCACTACGCGATGTCTGTCTCTGTCTGTCCACGAAAGTGTGTGGTCGGCCTGCTGTGTGTTGTCGAGTAACGGCAAGGTTTAAGGGTAGGTGAACTTGAGCGGCCCTTCCGCTGCGTCGCTGAGCATGTGCCCGGGCATCCGCCGCGAGCAGCGAGAAGAGGCGACCAAGTGCAAAAATTCTTTGGTTTAATTCGTATCATTTGTTGTAAATTTTCTAAGTTTCTCGTTCTGCCTGCTGGTCGAGTAGCCCTCTGCTCTGCGGTGTTTTGCTCTCGAAGAGCTGCTTGTAAATGTAATGGGATGGCAGCGATTCTTGGGCAGGAGAACGAGTGTGGTATGCCTGCAAGGGCTGCTGTAGAACTTGTGTAAACAGACAGTTCTGCTCTTTTTTTTCTTTAACATTTTCACAAGTTTTTGTGTCCTGTAAACATCAAGGTCGTGATTAATAAAGAAGGGAAGCTGCCTTTTTGTACAGAAACACAAGTCTTTGAGATGTCCGGACTCCGGGTCTCTGATGCTTCAATATTTTGCATTGTGGTGGCAATGGATGATGCCTGAAGGTGAGACAAGCGCTTGACCTGCAGTGCTGCATGGGGTTTTCAGTTAAAAAAATCCAGAAAAAAACTTTAATCTATTATCCTCTTGTGGCGCCTCTTCCTATGCACAAACCCTTTGGAGAAACCAATGGAGAAGAGTATGCAGGTGGATAACGCGTGGGACAAGTCAAAATCTCTTAGATAAGTGAAAGTTTGCGCGTGAAAGATCAGAAAGGGAAACTTAATTTGGTTCTTCGTGGTGTACTTAGAAAAACTCTGGCTAGAAAAACATTCGGCCATCAGTCTTGGCTCCTAGGAGCATCCAACAACCACCCAAAGTTCTGAGCAGTAGACTTTAAAAAAATGCACGAAATCCAAATAATATTAAACAAATTAAATCATATTAGTTCGTCAACCCATGCTCTGGCAGGGGTAGTAATTTGAGAGACCTAAGTATTACGAATTCACTAAAAATAAGATCCAGTTAATAATCAAGATTGCTTACCTTGATCTCTCTCACTTGTGAAATATTCTAACATAATTTTTCTGGTCATAATAGAAACTATACGTGTTAGAAATTCTAAAGACAAGATAGCTAGTTAATAATCAAGATTGCTTACCTATGGTTACAATAGAACCATAATATCCTAATATAATTTTCTTTTGTTAAATATCCTAGTTAATAATCAAAATTGCTTACCTTGATCTCTTTGCTTACCGTAGAGATATGTAATTTAGAATCATACATTGGTGTACTTTAGGATATTTTTTTATAATGATATATGTTGGTAATTTAGATGTAGATTTTGGAGTCATTTTAGGTTATTTTTAAGAATGACGTGACGTAGGTACGTACATTGCCTCCAAATTTTAGGGTTACTTTAGATTATTTTTTTTATAATAGTAGAGGTGGGTAATTCATATATAAATTTAGAGGGTTACTTTACACTATTTTCACAATTGCCTAGGTGGGTAATTTTTTTATATAAAACATTATTGGTCCAATGGCTACGACCAAATAAATCAGATGGACGTGTCCCCATATATTTCAGTTCTGAAAAAGAAGCAATAGACAAACATGTCGCCATTTGTCTGAACCATCCGTGCCCCATTTGTTGCTACTCTACTCTGCCTTGCAAATTATTGTTGGAGTATATATGTCATTTGCCCAAACTCCAAACGCGAGCACACACAACACATGACGCCGTTGCCACTTGCCGGACAGAGTGTCATCAAGCGACATGCTTGCTATATATATATATATATCGCTTTCTTAACCAGACTGTCAAGGAACAAAGAAGCAGTACGACGGCACCAGTAGCATTTTGTCAGGCAGGGCCCCGTCCAAATGCGTCGCTGCGTGCAGCAGCCACGGCGCAGCGAGCAACCACGCCAGCGCACCTGTACGTCCATGAGGCAGCTGACAGCGAGAGGGGCGGTAAAAAAAAAGTTTAAGGAATGGAGACGGAAAAGAACAGGAACAAGGCATCGTGAGGCGTCGGATTGACCGAGACAGATGTGGGTGGCGCGTACTGATAGTAACCAACGCCCGGCGAGGTGGGCAGCAGGGCGTGCTGGGCAAGCAACTGAGGAAGCAAGGGGCGGCTGCTGCGTATGTATGGTCTACGTGGACAAGATTAATCTTTTCTTCTCGTGTTGTTTGATCAACAATCTGCGGCATGCCTCGATCGGTTAATTTACAGTAATTGCAAATGGAGATATCAATTACTCCATTCGTTCCAAATTGTAGATCGTTTTGGTAAATCTAGATGCATAATTTTTGTTATGCTTCTAAATAAATATAAATATTGTGTTTAAATATCTATCAAAATTTACGCATCTATATTTACTAAAACGATCTACAATTTGGAACGGGGAGGGTAATTCTGAAGCCGTTAAGGAAAACTCTCAAGTCACAAACTCTCAAGTCTCAATTGCCTTGGCAATTACCACGAACTGATCAGATGAAGACGAAATTCGATCTAAGGACTCGCTGGAAAGCTTGTTGCCCGGCAGCATCTAGCCATTTCGGCCGTCAGTTACATGACCGTCGGACTTTTCCTAGTTTCAAGTCACGGCTTGGAATTAGGTAGGTGCCTCGCGGTGAACCCGTACGTACGGTCACGCCCGCACGCAGCCGGGGCAATGCATTGTTCAGAGACGACTCGAATTATCAGGCGCACGGATTCGAGTCCACGGCTCGCTGCCTAGAAGAAACATTTGCTTTGGTCGGTCGTCCACTTGGGGCTTGTCGGGTACAAGTAGTAGTCTAGTCTACTAGAGCAGCAGCAATCGTGGAAACGCTGAACCATCCAGCCGCCCAAATCCACAGGCCGAGCCATCAGGCGAAGAATCCATCGCTCCTGCTGGCCGCAAAGTTCCGCGATGACGGCGATGTCGCGCAAGTAGCACCGGCAGATCGCCGACCAGCCGCAAGTCCATGGTCGAATTGAGGTGGCGAGAGAAGGCCACCCGCACGCCGCATAGGCATAGCCATGGAGCAGGCGGGCGCAGGAGCGGAATTTAGGTCTTGTTTAATTCTTCGTGTAAAGTTTTTGAAATAAATTTTTTTCACATTTAAAGTATTAAATATAGAATAATTAATTGCGAGACGAATCTAATGAGTCTAATTAGACTGTTATTAGCATATGCTTACTGTAGCAATACTGTAGCAATTTATTATCTAATCACGGCCTAATTAGATTTATTAGATTCGTCTCGAGATTTACAGTGCATTTATGTAATACGATTTTTTTCGACTACATTTAATACACCATGGATATATCCAAATATTGATATAATTGATGTGTAAAAATTTTGACGGGCAACTAAACAAACGTTAAACGCGAAGTCAAGTCGCGTGCCGCATACCCGTATGCAATGTTCTGCGAACAGCGTTGTAAACGAAAAGGGTGCGGATCGACGACCAGGGACGGCCGTACCAATCATAGTACTGTTCGACGGGCCGATAAAGAACATGGTGCTGTTCATGTCCCTGTCACGACTTGGCGGAATCTTCGCGCACTCGTCAGCCTCTCTCCGCGTGTGGACTGGAGACCTCGGGTTTCTCTGAATTCTGATGCTAACAAGGCTGCCAAACCGAGTAGAAGAGCCAAACATTACAAAAACCAAACGGAGATATCCTACTTTTGTATCCTAATAACACTGGGTCCTAACTTCTTAAGGTTCAGATTTGGTGGTCAAAGTAAAGTTTGTTCGTTTTCAGTTCGAGCAGGACAGACGGGGACCCAAAAAAATCAGGTGCTTTGGTCGTAAATTCACCCGCCTCGGCATATATTCGGGTACCATTCGATCACAACGAGTAGAGAGGTCGCTGTCGTTACGCGTCACAAAACCGCGTTGAATTCTGCCGCATGAAACAAATTCTCCCACGTAGACATGGCACGCAGCATCTCCCTTGATTTGTGCACTGATACATGCACGCAGGCAGGCAAATACCTTCCCTGTAAGACAGGTCTCTCTTTTGGCAGCAGTGAGCAGTTCATCACGCCTCAGCATACAAGTGGCGAGTCATTTGTGGGCATGGAACTGGCCAAGGCATTCGTTTCAGAGGAAGGAAAGCCGCTGTCAAGCGTGCTCAATTCCTCATGCAAGAAACAGGGGCTGTAGGACTTTCATTACCCCTTGTATGCAATGCAATGCCAGACCTGGTGACCATATAAGCCTGTATTTAACTTTGACAGTCGTGTATTATGCGCGTCCTGGACCAACCACACAGTAACTGGGCGAACACGTACGATGTTGACATTTTTTTTGAAAGAATAAAGTGATAGTGCAATCTATTTGAATTGTTATCTCATTCTACTTTGACGATGTGGTGCCAGTATTTACCTGTTAACACGACTTTAACACGACTTGCACGTCGTCCTTGCCCTCGCCTCCACCGCCGGGCCACCCCCGCCCCCGACCTCCCCTCTGTAGCCGCCGGCCATGGAGCCGCCCCCACCCCTGGAAACCCCAAACCCTAAAGCCACCATCTCGACCACCACCCCGGCCGGCGGCGACCTCCCCTCCCCCGGCTGCTGCTCCAACACCTCCCCCTCCCACCTCCCCTACCTCGGCGGCGCGAGGCGGTGGGTCGTAGTTGGGCCTTGTGCGACGGATCGCATCGCACCCACGCGTGTGACCCTAACATTAGTGGACAGGGGAGGTGGTTCGGCAAGGGAGACGAGACGGAGACGGGACGGGAGGGCGAGGCGGGCTAGACTTGGTTTACGTGATGGGCCACCTGAGTTTGGGTTCGATTTTGTACTTACTCGAAGCTTCGAAACACGGCGCGAGGCTTCACGTTTCCCTTCCCTTCCTGCCTGCTGGATTCTTAGATGAATTTGGCATTCTGCCTTGTATTGTAGCAACGACCTCATTTGAGAATTTCAATTTTCAACATAGCCAACGGGATACTGGCTGTTTTTCTAAATTTATTATGATAACTGATTAGAATATAGGATCACTAAAACTTTCTAGGGAGGTTGGCTGCTCACTTGTTCAAGAAAAAAAAAGCAAATATTAGCTGTTGACTTGTGTGGTAATACAGGCGATGGAGCTGGCTTTGCGTGTGCAAATACAGCAAGGCATCCCAGACTTGCATCTGCATTATCGCCACCAATTTATATATAGCTAATGTTTGGTGAAGGAACCGCACAATCCGAAGAGAGTTCGGTTGAGCAGATGCCAAGTTGCCACTCGCGGTCGTACAAACTTGTCCATATTTTTGGGTACATAATGCAACCTGTGGCGGATCAAATATATATGATGTCAATCGTAGGATGAAAATCTCCCTTGCCAACGATCCAAATGGCACCGGCTGCCAGGCACGATCTTTACATTCTTTTCCCTTCAGACGTACCGTGTGCCGTGAGTCTTGTGACAAGCCAAACATTGTGCCGATTTCGACGACCCGATGCCATCAAATCTGCTAAATTTTGTCCAAAGTAGCGCTGGAAGAGGAATAATGGCACTGGATTGAATGAAACTGAAAATGCTAAAGTAACAGCCTTAATTTATCTTACATTAATGTTTGCAGCAATCACATACTGCCACCACAATATTCCACGGCGATGAATCAAAAACTTAACTAATAGAATACTCTAAGCTAGTTCATGGCTGAACTCACCAACTAATAGAGCTGATGACGTTTCTTGCTTCACGAAACCTTCAGAGTTCCAAGGGTATCCATTAGCTTAGAGGTCGCAAGCGCGGCTGCGATGCCGAGGTCGTCGATCTCATCGACGACGAAGAGGACGCGCCCTGCCCCGGAGGCCGTCGAGGCCGAGTCCCAGAGCGGCACGATGGGACGGTGAGCAATGCGATTTGACGGAGCGTTCGCTGGTGCAGCGGCCGCGCGCGGACGGATGGTGCCACTACGGAGGCGAGTGCATGGGGTGGGCCAAGGAGGAGCTTGGAACCGTCGGGCGGACACGCAGAAATGCCTCCCGCAATTTGTTATCCCCGCCTCTTTTCCATCTCTACTACTAAAAAGTCGGTAAGAGTCACTTTTTTTCCTTCGTCTACACCCCGTGCGATCCGTCGCCCTCCTGTTTCGTTCCGCCTCCGACGGTTCATGATGATCTCTTAGCGATCATTTTTTCTGAAAGCACCCAGGAGCACTGGGGAATCATTTAAGAACTCAGTTGGGCACCCACGTTGACCGCGCGCTCAACGCAGATGGGCTGCCGGAAAATCCAAGAACATGCCTGCCGGAGCTTACACACGCACACACACCACACCACCTGTACACGCAACACACACTGTCGGCATCGTGAGAACGGGGCTCCCCACCTCGTCCGACAAAAACAGAGGATAAGCAGGCCATCAGGCCCATCATGGGTGTCAAGGCACGGCCCAACTCGGCGACCTTCAGAAATGCCGAGCCGGGCAGGGATGCGGACGGCCCCGCCAGTCTGGGCAGTTCCTTAGCCTATACGCCAGTCTGGGCAGTTCCTTAGCCTATAAGGAACTACCTCCGGCTGGAAATTTTTTACCGCACCGACACTATGCGGAGCGGGATCCACCACAGCGCGACTTTCTCGTAAAATAGCATGATTACAGAGAGGCGTGCGATCAGACGGCGCCCTGACCAGAGCAGGGGGAGCCCCTCCCCCCGGTCACGTCCCGTCGTCCCAGCAGAGGATGGTGCAGGCGGGGCCCACCGCCTGGGCCCCTGTCACACTCTGGGACGACTCAGGGACGCGCCCCGAGGACCTCGCGGGCCCCACGAACACCCCGGGTGTCGGTCTGACCACCCCGGGTACCCCGGGAACGGCGCCGCGTTCACACCCAAAGACGGTAAATCTAAGGCAGTAAAACTCCTCACTAGCCCAGGGAAGGGGTTATAAATAGGATATCAGGGCAACATGTAAAGAGAGAGGGAAAAGTCCCACAACACATCTACTACAAGCTCACTCAAGCAACAAATAAGAATATACACACAGGACGTAGGGTCTTACGCTCCCGAGCGGCTCGAACCTGTCTAAACTCTTTGTCCCTCTTTGTCCCACGGTTGAAACTTCACTGCGTGTTACAATTATAATTTGCGATATGATGCTTTGAATGAGATACGAGCAGGAATAAAATGAAAACTCTTTGTCCCTCTTTGTCCCACGGTTGAAACTTCACTGCGTGTTACAATTATAATTTGCGATATGATGCTTTGAATGAGATACGAGCAGGAATAAAATGAAAATGAAGCATGAAAGATGAAAGGATGGTCCCCAATTCTTCTATGTATGATGAAAGAGTTGATGAAGTATTTAAATTTATTTTTTGTTTGAATTTGAGTATAGGAATCACCGTGCTATAAAGGGGGACGTGTTTAATTGATCAAGTTTGTCAAAGTGCTGCTCATGAGATAAATACTTAGATGTCATTCCTCGCAACGTGATGGAAAAGACGTTGTCAAAGTGCTTGGAGACCCCATCTATCTTTTCATCATTTATCATTCATGTTTTAGTTAATGAAAATGTAAGAACTTTGCTTGGTGTTATGCGTGTGTGGTGAACTATGTGTTTTAGTTCTTATGGTAGCTAGGGCTTGCTACATGTTTGTAAGACTTGATTTATCTATGTTTGGTTGGTGTATTATTCTTTTCACTTTTGTTTTGTGATATATCATGTCATATGCATCACGGTTATTTTATCACACATATGCACTTTTGTACTCTTGTATGCAATGATATAGGGGGAGTTCTTACATAAATATGTGCAATGGCATTTGAGGCCACTTAAGTTGAAAGATGCACATATTTAGGGGAAGCTTTCCTAAATATGATTAAGTACAAAAACATGTTTTTATTCCTCTCCTGTGAACCCAAACTGTGTTGTCATCAATCACCAAAAAGGGAAGATTGAAAGTGCATCTAGGTCTCTAAAAGAGTTTTGGTAAAAGAGTTTTGGTGATAATGACAATTATAATTTGCGATATGATGCTTTGAATAAGATATGTGCAGGAATAAAATGAAAATAAAGCATGAAAGATGAAAAAGGATGGTCCCCAATTTTTCTATGTATGGTGAAAGAGTTGATGAAGTATTTAAATTTATTTTTGGTTTGAATTTGAGTATAGGAATCACCGTACTATAAAGGGGGACGTGTTTGATTGATCAAGTTTGTCAAAGTGCTGCTCATGAGATGAATACTTAGATGGCAAACACAAAAAGTCACGTACACAAACTCTAGGCTTTTCCTTTTGTCACAGCCTCTGTCGGAAGTTCCGACACCACCGTCGAAAGTTCCTACACCAGTCGGAAGTTCCGACCGGAAGTTCCCACTGGCTCGGGACAAGTTCCGACAGATTTATATGTTCCGACATCTCCGTCGGAAGTTCCGACCCATGTTTTCCGTGACCTAATCTGAGTGATCCAAATCTAGGGATGTGATCGGAAGATCCGACCGTGCGTCGGAAGATCCAAGCCTGGACACCGCCGGAAGATCCGACCCCACGTCGGAAGATCCGACAGCTGCCACCAGAAACAGCCGACGGCTCTATTTTGGAGGTGGGGTATATATATATCCCCTCACCCCCTCTATTCATGGCTGCCGACCTAACTCGACCAGCACACCTCCAAGGACATTCATTTCACTCTCCCAAATCTCTCTAGGCTCATCCTTGCATTGATTGACTTGGGGCTTGGGTGTGAGAAGCATTTGAGGTGTGTGACTTGAGGCTTTGAGTTGGTTTTCTCCCTTGTTCATCTCGAGAAGCACTTGAAGCAAGTTTAATTGATTGATTCGCGTTTGTTACTCTTGGAGCTTGGCTCCTAGACGGTTAGGCGTCACCGGGGAGCTCTCAATCTTTGTGATTGTCCCTGAAAGTTTGTATTACCCTTCTCTTTGTGAGAACAATAGTAAGTGACTCAATCCTCCTTTGTGGTTGATTGAGGGAGCCAAGGGGTTAGTGAAAACCCAATTCTTTGTGAGCTCCTCAACGGAGATGTAGCTCCTTAGTGGAGTGAACTCCGGTAACAAATCTCGTGTCTCATTTACTTGTTGTTGTTCATATTATTCTTGTTCTAGATTTGACCCGATCTATGTGTTTGTAAATTTCCGCTGCTAAAGATCACTTCTAGAAGTCTCAAGATACTTGTTGTAAGCTTTCTATTAAGTAGATTCTTCCTAAATCTGTCTTAGTTTGAATTTCGTATTTAGTTCTTGTGAGGGTCAGAAGTTACTACCCTCCGTCGGAAGTTCCTACCCAGTACGATACTGTGTCGGAAGTTCCGACACATCTGACAGTTTTTCGTGAAGAATTTGCAGATTTTTTAACAGGGCATATTCACCCCCTCTCTAGATCTAGTGTCGGTCCTTTCAATACTTTGGAAGCCGTACCATATTATTAATTTGTTATATGCTACCTAATTTAATGTAGAGCAGGGTCAACTTGGAACAGCTTTAACCTATAGATAAATCTTCTTTTCTTAAAAAAAATGCTGGCAGCAGCCAAAACAATGCTATGTAGACAACAACAGCCAGCATTTTCAGTAAACTGTAAGTGAGTTTGTTTTCTTATTGTCACTTTTTATTTTCGCTTGGTATGTGCATCTCAAGTTGCAACGTAACTTTTCATATACGACAACACTGACTGTCAGCTTCGTCAAGCGGACATCCCGTCCATTCAGGTGCCTCTTTTTATTCTTGCTTTGCTTCTCCTTACCTATGATCCTGTCATTCTCGGATGCTCCTGTTCCTCTTCGTTCACATATGTTAACAATTTTCTGCACATTAATGTGGAAGGTAGTGCAAGGAAATTAGTATTTCAAGTAAGAAGATTAACCTGTAGATGAATACACATGAAAGTATATGTTTCAAATTCAACCCTGAACATTTGTATCCCTTAAACTACATTGTGATGTGATGATAATAAGCTGCTCTGAATTAAATTACGGCGACTCTTGATTATGTAGGCTAAGCAACTCTAGGTTAAATTATTGCGCCGCCGATGTGTTCAATCCTAGCATCTGCAATTTATTCCCAGTAAGATTGTGTTATGCTGCAACACTGAGATTTGTTCCTAATAAATAGGATTCTGCATCAGTTTATCTGGGTTTAATCCTAATGCAGTTCTCTATCTCTGTCAATACTCACCAGTTTGTGATTATTGTCGCTAAAAAATAAGCCTGACATTCATTGTTTGACACTTGTTTTTGGAGTTCTACTTCTAAATTTCTTTAATTTGTAGAGTGAATGGCTGAGGCAATCGATATTGGAGAAAGTTCAGGCAAAAAAAATCTATGGCACTGACCTCTGTTGAGGACATACTCGGAAAAATATGGGACAATAGGCTGAAGTGCAGACCATTAACAAAAGCAACTCCAAAATCATTGTTGTCCAGATATTCACAAGTATCTTGATGAGATATTGTTATGTTAATACATCAATATATTGCTAAACTGTAGAACCTATGTTGAATTATAAGTATGTAATGATTTATAACCCATTCTCTTCTAATTTCTACCTTGCTACTTCTGAATCTCTGAGAATTGAACCATGCTTGACATGAACTTAAGTCACGTGTATAGAGCACTGAAAAAGCGGAAAATATAATAGAGTGTTGACCGATGTAGTTATTATTCAGAATTAGTGAATGTAAATTTCTCATGAGCTATCAACATTTCAATGATCCTCTCGTTTTTTGATGGGATCTGATGTATAGAGAAATAATATTGGAGGAGTAACCCTTTCTTTCCTCAATGCAAACGTACATACTATTAAAGGAGTATCTTTTTTTCTCAATGCAAATATGCATGATTTTAGATTTCTCATCGATCCTATGAGCTATCAACATTTCAATGATTCTCTCTTTTTTTTCCTTGGATATGATGTGTGGAGAAGATAATATTGGAGGAGCAGTAATTTTTTATTTCATCAATACAAATTTACATGATTTTAGATTACTCATTGATTGACGGGTTAGCTTCTTTTTGCACTGAATTTTTGTTTTTCGCCCGTAGCAATGCACGGGCATGAACCTAGTCTATCTTGATTCCAAGTACGCTCGTACATCTATTCCTTGGGTCCCATGACATTCTGTTCCTACTCTGCTATTATCTTCCACGTCATAACTACCCGCCCACAGCTGCGTTCAAGCGGGAAGCTCTTCCATCTTCTATTCATTTTGATATGGCAAAGGTAAGAGAATTAATCTGGGCGATTTTGTAGGTCCCAATTTTCTTCTATGTCCCCATCTTTCTCAAAGATTAGTAGGACAGGGAGTAGGAAAGGGCAGTACCCTCAGAAGGAAAACATCACATTCTGATGCATGGATTTGCACGGTTTTGTACTCTGGTTCAAAACAGCATGATGGGAGTATGCATTTCGATGGGATACAGGAGCTTCTACGAACTAACTTATATATCAGGAAAAGATATGGTGGATTAAATATTTGAAAAATGGAAAACAAATATGAGCTAGGCAAACAACATGATACATACGTGAGCTGCCTGGAACCCATGTATCTAGAAGGGGTACTATGTTTTCAAAAAAAAGGAAGGCTACTGTGAATAAAATATCCATAAGAAATTCTGAGTTGTCACAAATTGGATGGATGGTCTTTCAAGATTTTGGGAGCATATTGTAATTAGTGTAGGTATATATATAGACAAGTTCTTCTCATGCTCAATGACACCATACAAATTTGAAATTTGGTAAGATATGTATGCCTATGGTAGACAAGATATGGACCTTTATTAATGAAGCATCCTCATTCAAGTACAACATATATATGTTTCTTTGTAACACTTTAGTAGTAACATTAGTTTCTATTTGTTACAATAAAGTACCACCTTTGTAACATTTTAGGAGTAACACTAATTTTGTGTTACAACAATCATTATCTGTAACACAATTTCAATAAACAAGCGCTTTGTGTTACCTTCATCTATAACATATAGTTTTGTGATGCTATGATACTTCTTTTATTTAATATATTGATGAATGTGTTACACGAGTGTGTTACAAATATTTATGTTTTGTAGTAGTGTGTATTGGATAAGATTGATGAGGCACTCCAAGCTTGTGATGTCAAGAAGGGAGAATTCTCGTTCAAAATGCCATCTCGTGGGAATGATTCAGCATACATATATGATGAGAATCTACAACAGATATGTCTTCAGAAAGACAAAACGTACACCTGCTCAACCAAGTTTAAGAAGCACTTCCACAAAACTCGAAGAATTGGAAATCTAATGTTACTGATCAGAAAGCTGATATTAGGGAGTGAATCCATTCGACAATGTTGGGTATATTACTTAGATCCTCAGGTGTACACCAACCAAGATGCATCACATGATGTAGTTGCTGCAGTGTCTCTTCTATGTGAGACCACCGGGGGCTTCATTTATATTAACATTAGACCTTCACCACGAGGGTCTATTATTGGGCCAGTAATGCTTTGTGTTGGGGACATCATACTAGTTAATTGCACCCTCGGGGCTGTCTCGGGTAGTAAAATACCTAGCAAAATACAAAGCTTTGATAGGATCATTCAAGTTTCAAGAGTGGACATCATACTTGTGGTTGAGAAGGACACAGCGTTTTATAAGTTCTGAAGAAGCTTATAACTTGGTTGGATGTGCCGATTTGTGCACTTGTCGATGGTAATTCAGCTAGGTTTGAAATCTTGTGCACCTACAAGTTTGGATTGGAGAACCGAGCTTATGACAACCTAGCACTGACATTGCCCGACTTAGTCTGGATTGGGGTTTTCGAATATGATATTGGAAAGGAAGAGTAGGTAGAATTAAAGCCTAAAGAGCTTCAATGGATGATGAAGTTGGCAGGCATGGCTCACATCAAGTCAGTTTCAACGTGGAGGGCTAGACTTCTGTGCATAATTCAATATTTAAAGAAGGCTGATATCGAGCCGGAACTGAAAAATCGCAGCCTAGAAGATTACATCACGGAGAGTAAGACCAGTCATAGGCAAGTAATATGCTGCTTATGGGAGGAAAAACTGCAATGCCATTTGCGAACTGGTTGTCTTGTAACCTGACATCCAGAAGGAACTCAAAATTAAACGGCCAACTTTCCTTCTTTCGCTTTTATACTTTCTTATCTTATATAAAAAATAAATAAAAGGGCAGCCTTTCTGGAATAAGAAAAACTGGCCTACATGGCGGGCCGAGTAACATTTCCATGGAAGCTGGGTTGGAGGCAGCACACACAACATTGACCCTGCATTTCCATCCTCTGAGAGATCGGTGCCACATTCATGCATGGTGCTGGGGTTGTGGCATGTGTATGGTGACCCCAAGCAACTCATTTTCATGTCTGCTCTTGATGGATGGCATGATCAAGAGGGACTGTTATTTTTTAAAAATGAAAAAAATGAAACTAGAGCTCCAGATTTGATCAGCTTATCATTCTTCAGCAACAGGAGTGTCTCCACCAAACCTTCAGTTAAGCTTCTTATAATAATCTGTGATGCGCTCCCTCTGCATGCATGCTGCTGCCTGAAGCGCAATCCTATCCGTGAGAAACTTCGATTTGATTTCTCATACTGTGTGCAAACTTTCCCTTGGTGCATCTGTGACTCAAAAGCAATTCAATCATGTCAAAAATTGCAGCACCATCTACTGTGTGCAATCATTTCTTCGTATAAATGGTATGAATTCAAACAGCACCACATCATCAGTATTCTGGTTCCACACAAGGAGCCCGACTACCTGATGGAGTTGATTGTTAAGGTCCGCTGGGTTTAGTGTATCACGCAAGGGATCAAGGCGAGTTATGCAAGGATAGAAATACATACCGGTAGATCAACATAATTTGAAACTAAGGTCAATAACAGGACCAATGGGTGCAAAGAGAGTCAAAATTGTTCATGAAGAAATAACATCAGCAAACTATCGTGTGGCAAAATTTAAAACTTTCAGATGGTTTAAAGAATATGTGAGCTTATACCGCTACGTGTATCTCGTCTGCTTTTTTTTAGAAAAGGGAAATTTTATTGATTTCAAGAAATTACATCAAGATGATCCAAAAACTACTCCCTCTGTATCAAAATATTTGTCACGGTTAACTTTTTATCACAAACCTTTAACCATTCATCTTATTCAAAATGTTATTGCAAATATAAAAAAATGAGTCATACTTAAAATATCTCAAATAATAATATTACATAATTTTTTGAATAAGACGAATGGTCAAATGTCGAGACCAAAAGTCAACAGTGACAAATATTTCGATAGGGAGGGAGTATATTCCTCACCGTATATGCATAAGGTGACTCTCTTATCTACCGGTCTAGTAGGCGTCCACATTGTGTTTGATAAACATGTTTTCAGTCCGCATTTATTATGTCAATCTGGTCGGTACTCCATCTCTTTCCTGACGTCTTTCCTTTTATGTTCTCTTATCTCGATTTGGCTTCCGACATTCCTCTCAATGAGCTTGTAGTTTGCATCACAAATGATGAGCCATTGCAGAGCGATTTGGCTGGTGACGAGCCCAAATGGTCACGCGACGCCGCGATGGCAACAGCAAGGCCGCCGAACATGTCAGGCCATCGATTCTGTGCAGCCGCCGCCGGCGAGTCTCATGGGACAGCGAGCGCATTGGAATGTCGATCCATGTCGCCGCCGGTGGTGAGCACGTCCAGCAGCGAGCCAGCGTTGACAATTGCGGTAGTCATACGTCCTCATCCTCCGGCGACCTTCTTCTCTGTTTTGTTATCCTTTTTTCCCCTCTTGCAGTTCAATTGTTGTCCCTAAAGTCCCAAACACACAGTCAGATTCAATAGGTAGCAGCAGACCATGATATGCGAATCTCCGGCAGCAGCAGCAACGGAGAATCACACGATCCTTGCATTCCTGATGATTTTGCTCTGTACTCTGATCTATTTGGTTATCATGATTTTGCTTGTGCTGTCCATTTTAATTCGAAGGGAATTTTGTCCAGGGTTTTGTGTGGAACACACATCCTGAATGCATACCTTGGTCTGCAACACACCTCATCAAGTAAAATAATATTTTTCAGCTTAGATATCGTGTAAAAATTTTATTTTACCCTCGGGCCCACATATCATCTTTCCCTTTCTCTCTCATCATCCTTTCTTCCCCTCCGCTGGACAGTCTCCTTTCTCTCCCCGAACGTGAGCCCTCCCATGTATGCGTGCTGTTGCTTTGCTCTGATCCTGTTGGTGCTCCTCCACGCGATCACAGTGTTCGCCAGTGAGAATTCAAATGCTGCATGGATTCTTGCTTAGCAGCTGGACATCTTTCAGTTGGTGATGGATGCAGCGACGCCGGCTCCGACGTCGGATGCTGGACAGCGTGGTGCGTGTCATCGCGAAGGAGCTGGCCGCATGCGGATCTCGTCGAGCTGAAGCCAAAGCCCAGGTCTGCGCAGCACTTGAGCTCCTTGAGGTCGTCGTCCCGTGAGGCTCCTACACCGCTCCACGCTGTGACGACGCAGCGACGCCGGCGCTGACGTCGGGTGCAGGTCGGCATGTAAATCTCGTCGAGATGAAGCCGAAGCGCAGGTCTGGGCAGCCCTTGAGCTCCTCGACGTCGTCGTCTGCTATGCTCCTATATCGCTACACGTCGTCATCCGCCCCTAGGCTGCCGCGAACAGGACGGGCCTCGGCCGCCTCAGGTCGCGCTACCCAACAGAGAGAGAAGGGCCGACGGGAGGAGAGGAAGGAAGAAGATGACAGATGGGCTGGAGGGCAAAATAGTGTTTTTACACCTCTGGTCATTAGAGTCTGTGCTGTGTGTTGCGGACCAAATGGAGCTTTCACAGTGTCCTCGCCCTCCCTCTAAGCCTAGCCTGCACACCTACACCCAAGCCGCGCTCGCTCGCTCGCTCTCTCTCTCTCTCTCTCTCTCTCTCTCTCTCTCGCTCTCGCTCTCTCGCTCGCTCGCTCGCTCGCTCTCTGCCTGAAAACAGAGACAGAAAGCAGAGTACCGTGGACTCGTCTCAACTCTGGGCTTGCTAAGCAGAGGGCACCGGGACTCTGTTTCAACTCTAGACTTGCCTTGTTCTGTTGATCTGATATAGGCCAGACCCAACAACCCTTTAATTGCAGATTGTGTAGTGGGCCATTCTTAGCCTATCATACAGTTCGCTTGAGGCCCATGAAGCAGAGAGAAATTTCCGACAAATTCGACTAAAAACCCATGACGCGTTACGTGGACCCAGCCCAAGTATACTTCACTACGCATAATAACGTGTCAAAAAAGATACAAATTGTTCATTTATTTACTGCAGTCTGTCTTCATCAATAAATACCGAGTACAATACCAATCTTCTACACACTCCATTACTAAAGATACATACTTTTTTTTCATCACTGTAATATCTATGATCATTACCAATCCCAATATACGAATAAGTAGATGGTACTAGTAATCCTGGTCGTAAATCGCAATCACCGCTACCAATGTGTGTACGGTGCGAGACGAAGGCTAGAAATTCATGTCGAGCACGAGCGGCGCGTCCCCCTTTTTGACGTCGAACGTCTGCTTCTTCACCTCCCCGGCGGCCGTGGTGAGGAATACCTGGTACGTGCCGTGGAACCCCCTGAACTTGAACTTCCCGTTGGCGTCCACCTTTCCCCTCGCGTGCGACGTCCACTCCTGCCGTAGCCCCGCGAAGCGGCTCCCGGCCTCGGTGAGCTTGCCGTCGGCGTTGACGAGCTGCCCGTGGGAGCGCCACATGTGCCCCTGCATGAACCCCCACAGCATGACGCCCTCCACGGCCGGGTGCGCGAACGCCTCCCTGAGCACGATCTCCAGGTCGTCGGCGCGCACGGCCTCGTCGGCGGCCGACACGTCCAGCTCCGTCACCCAGACGGGGAGCCCCGTGACGGCGAGCTTGTCCAGCGCGTCGCAGATGATGTCCCCCACCGGGTGCGTCACGTGGCCCTGGATCCCGATCCCGCCCACCGGCGCGCCGCGCCGCTGCAGGTCCGTGACCAGCGCCACGTACTTCTCCGGCGTCGCGTTGGGGTCGTTGGCGCTCTCCACGTTGTAGTCGTTCACGAACAGCGCCGGCGCCGGGTCGATCCGCGCCGTCTCCCGGAACATGTGCGCGTTGACGTCGTCGCCCAGGCGCTGCTGGAAGAAGGCGCCGTGCAGCATCTCGTTGTTCACCTCGTAGTGCGGGAATCGCCCGGCGTAGCGCGACACCAGGCCGCGCAGCCGGGCCTCCACGGCGGCGCGGAGCCGGTCGCCGTTCAGCGCGCGGACCCACGGCTGCACCGCGTTCTCCACCGCCCAGAAGATGCAGTGCCCGCGCACCGGCTTGCCGTGCCGGTCGCAGAAGTCGATGAGCTCGTCGGCGTCGGCGTAGCTCACCTGCCCCTGGACCGCCTCCGTGTAGTACCACTTGAGCTCGTTCTCCAGCACGGCCCAGTCGAAGTGCTTGGTGAAGAAGTCCACGTACTCGGGGTTCTGGATGCCCGCCTTGGTGATGCACGACCCGATGGGGAAGCTGTTCTGGACCTGGATCACCTGGATGTTCGCTCCGGCGACGCCCGACACGCCGTCCTCCGCCTGGCTGTTGAGCTTCAGGATCACATCGCGCTTGCGCACCTGCAATGGTCATTCACTCATCAGGAGACTACAGTTCGAAATCACAGCCGTTCGAGCGTTCATCAGCACGTACCCTGTCAGCCTTCTTCCTGAGGTGCCGGAGCCTTGGGATCTTGTTCACGGCGCACACCTGCAGGTCCATGACCTTGAGATCCACCCCGGCCGGCGGCCCGTGCACGTACACCTTGGCGGAGCGCGGCGGCTCGTCCTCGTCGACCCGGAACGAGCCCTTGATGTCGCCCCACTTCCCCGGCTCCACGACGACCACGCCGCCGCCGACCCGGCGGTGGTCGTCCACGCGGACCTCGACGTGCACGGCGTGGGAGCCCTCCGCGCCGCCGTCGCCCACGCCGACCCACCCGGCCACCCGGTACGTGACCTTGGGCCTCGGCGCGCGCGAGAGCGCCCGGCACAGCCCGTCCTTCTCGTCCCTGCGGTGCGCCGCGAGGACGTACCGGCCGCTGGGCTTGCGCGCGCGCCGGGCCGCCTCCTCCTCATCGTCGTCGCCGTCGTCGTCCGCCGTGGCTGCCAGCGGCGGAGGAAGCTCGTCGGGCGCCGGGTCCTCGGCGTGCTCGGAGAGCGTGCACGAGCCCGACGGTGCCCAGCCGGCGAGGCCGTCCTCCGAGTCGCAGTGGCCCTCGACGAGGTTCATGCCAAAGTGAGCCGTCTCCTCCTGCGCGCCACACACATAACCAAGGCGATGAGGCAGAGACACATGTCGTGTGCGCAGTGTGTGTCGGAGGAGATCGCAGGCTCGCGAACGACGACGGATGTGATGTCGAGGACACCATCAGAGCAGTTGGATGGGCGGCGGACAGCTCAGGGAATGCACCTAAGACATCTGTTACTCTGGGTTTGCTTGGATGCTTGGCTTTAAAGGAAGGAATGGGGAGCCAGCAACAGGTGCCTTGGACATGAGTGCATCGAGCACATCTTTGGCCACAAAACCCACATCAAGTTGTTGTAGTTTGCAAAGAAACATGATTTCACGTGGTTGGTGAGCAAGCTACCATGTATTATATACGTGACAGAACCAAGATTGGGCACCAACTTATGTCATGTTTTAAGTTCAGGTTGTCTGCCCACATATAGGTGAGGAAAAAAAAACAAACGTAATGGCGGTACTAAAACAAATGAAGTGCATTTCATTCACTGTGGCTGCATGCATTCTGTCGGCTGAATATATAAAGATAATAAGTTGATCGATGTTACATGTAGTAGAACAGTAGAGGTCCATTACTGTTAGCTCCCATGCATGTAGCACACATACCTCAGCGAACGCCATGTCAAGCTATCAACCGAGATCGAAGGGGCGAGGAGGCTGGAGTATGTAGACGATGCAGAACGAAGCTGGAGCGCCAATGGATCGAAGAGCTCGGGTGCTGTTTATGGCTGATTGGCTCTGTGTTTCAAGACTGCAAGTGGTGATGTGTTTCAGTGGCATGCAGAGGGGGTCGCAATTTATAAGGCGCCGAGCCGGCCGGCCAGAGCAGGCAAGTTCGTTCGGCGATCGCGTTCGTTCGTTCACCGCGGCACAACCGAAAAGGTCTCGTCGCGTGCCGAAACCCAGGCCGGCGATCGAGAGGTTCAATTGAAACCCTGCTGGAAGCTCCGACCCATGGCCAGGCTTAGCTACCTAACCCGTATCTTTCGCCTATCTTTTGTATAACAGTCAAGTTTGGGCAACGCGTGCGCGGGCACGCCGGATGACCACCTCGCGGCCCACGTCTCAGAGAGGCACCGAGTACTGTACTGTCATCGTGCTGGTCATTACCTTTGTTAAATGTTAATTGATCTGTTGAGGTAGTAATGATCGCCGGCGACGACGACGGGCAACGAGAGCATGTCCGTGTCCCGATCCTTTTCTTGGCTTTGGGAGGAGTAAAAGTTGCTCCTGCTCGACCCCTTCGGCCGCCGGCGGGCCAGTTGCATGGGAACGCCAATAGGATCGCGACCTGGGCTTGCGACAAGATACGCACGATGGGCCCGTTTACATGACCTTTAACGGATGTCTACTACTAGACCTTTTAGATCGAGATATCTTCTAGCTCGTCTACGCAGGTCGTTCCAGCCGCCCCATTACTTGCACGGTCAAGGAAGAAGAAGATTTCAGGCGCGAGCCGGCCTGTCGCGTGGACGAGCGGAGCAGGCAGCTGTAGCACGGGCTGGCTGACCGGTCATGGCGTCGCGTCAAGCTACATAAAGATTTGCTGAGGCGAATGAGCTCGCGTCACTTGCGTGGCAGCGTGTCCGAAAGCGGCGTGGCTGCAAACCCCTCTCCCCATCGTGTTCACTCCAGCCTCGATCGAGCGGGCTCTCGATCGATCCACCGATCGAGCCCTCGACCGTCATCTCGATCAATCACGACGTACGCAGCATCCGTGATCCATGTATCGGAGCGAGGCGCCGCTGGCCGGTGGAATTTTCGTTCTGGACGGCACAGCCACGCTGCCGACCCAAGCAACGCCGTAATGCATGGGAGTTCTTGCCCCGGAAGCATTCAACACCACCCACATGTCGTGCTCCGAAAAGCCATTGCAGCGGATCGATCGGTCGTTAATGCTTAACGAACTCGCATATGCAGATCGCCATGACTTGATATCTAGCACGCTGGAAACATCAATAAGTTCGGCATTATCGTCGTTTCCTTGCGCCGTCGGACATACATCTTCATATCCTCGAAAGGCGCTTCAGTAGACCCTAGAGGACGTGTATATGTTGACGATCATCTAGAAGGCCAGGGAGGTGAATTTGTCACACAAAAAATATTTCGCTTCATTGAATGCATTTTGTGTGTTTCCTGAGCTCGATCGTCTGAGCTCTATAACGGGCATCAGTAGAGTTGGGAACAAGAAGGTGTTAAGCTTCTTAAGGTTGATCTTATACACTACACGGGTCGACCTCAAACGAACCTTAAGCAAAAAAGATAGGGAAAAATCCTATTTTCAACCATAAACTATTACGATCATCCGATTTTCAAACCGAAACTATAAAATCAGACATCCTACATCAGCGAACTATTGAAACCGTGCAGACTACCCTCAAGCTAAAATCAGCCCGATTTTGGTTCACATCACCCATCTGACATGGCTGACATGGCGTCACTTTCCACGTCAGCTTTTCTCCTTCTGCCCCCTCCTCTCTCTTTCTTTCACAGACAGGTGGGTCATCCACCTCTTCTCTCTGTTCCAGGCCATGGCCACGGCACAGTGATGGGCACGGCGGCCAGCTCGCCTCCGGCGTCGGGGCGCCGACCCCACAGTTTCTCCTCGTCCCACCGCACCCTCCTAACCCCCTTCCCCACACGTGCATCTGTACATGAGTGTTCATCTTCAACCTCTCATCATCCTTCCCCTTCATGGCCGAGTTCCACTGTCTGGCTAAATTCACCGTTGTTGATCCACCTCCACCCAATTCCTCACGCCTCACTATCGGAAACAGCAAATTCGCCGAGTGTAAAACTTTTGCCGAGTGCTTTATTTCGGGCACTCGGCAAACAACCTATTTGCCGAGTGTATTCAACGTGGCACTCGGCAAAAATATTACACTCGGCAATAAGGACGTTTGCCGAGTGCCATAAATACGACACTCGGCAAACCGCTCAAAAACACTCGACAAAGGTCCGACACTCCGTAAATAAATGGCGCGTGCATCGCACGTGCACCGTCCGTCACCGGACTGGGCCGGCCGTTAGTCCTTTGCCGAGTGTTTTCTGGCACTCGGCAAAGGATTTGCCGAGTGCCCGATGATCGACACTCGGCAAACCCACTATTTGCCGAGGGGAAGTTTGCCGAGTATGGTTCGCCGAGTGTTACACTCGGCAAACCCTTTACCGAGTGTATTTGGGCCTTCGCCGAGTGCCTGGGGCACTCGGCGAACTTACTGATTCCGGTAGTGCCTCCACTGTCTGGCTAAATTCACCGCTGTTGATCCACCTCCATCCAATTCCTCACGCCTGCAGCATCACAGCCATCCACCAACATATTTGAGCCGTTTCCAAGTTGATTCCGCCACCGGAGCTATGAATCCCATGGTCATCTTCCTCCTCGGGCTGCTGCCCGGCCGTGCATAAAAGAGGGGCGTCAGTGAGCTAAACTGTTCCGGTGTCTTGGGTCCGTTTTAGTCGATCAAGGAAGGTCACCATGGTGCGTTAATGGGGTAGCAAGGGTTGGTTGGCCGGTTCCGTGTCTGGCGCGGCCATAGGGTGCCGCCGTGGGAACTGTTCCCCGGTTGCCCTGGGGCCCAGGTGAGGGTAGCGCTGGGGCCCAGGTGAGGGTAGCGCTGGGTTCAGTAAGGGGTCGTGGTGCTCCCTGGCCTGTTCCCCGGTGGTGCAGGAAGGGGTGCCGGTGCTAGTACGAAGAGGACGCGCGGCAGCGGGCGAAGTGCGAGTGCGAGTGCCCGGAGCGGCACCGCCAAGGCGAGCGGGAGGAGGAGGATGAGGATGCGCTCGGCTCCAGGAGGGGCGAGTGCCAACGCAAGTGTGCGAGCCGCAACGAGGACCAGCCGTGGCGGGTGTCGGAGTGCGTGGCCCGGTGCCGCCGCCGCGCCATGAAGGAGGATGAGGAGGAGAACTAGGGCGGGCGCGGGCGCAAGTGCCGGGAGCGGTGCGAGCGCCGCCACGCTGGGACTGGCGGGAGAAGCAGCGCTGCCTGATGGAGTGCCAGCGCCGGGTCTCAAGCTAAATTCCCGGCTCTAAGCAGTAAAATATTCTTTTCTACACCTCTGCTCCACCAAACAGCAAGCTGACACCCACACTCTGCTTGCAACTTGCCACCAGCGTTGCCCACCAGGACTGGATTTTATTTTATAATTAATTAAAATGTGGGTCACATCTTAAAACTCACATAAGATCTTATACACAAGGGGAAGAGACCTTATTATTAATGGGTCCCACCTTAAAGTCTACCTCGCCCTTATACACACCGGATGCCCTAATAGTTTTTGAGCTCTATAACCACCTTTTTTTTTTGAGAAAAGCTCTATAACCACCTTAATAGCCTTCTGCCTATTAACTATTGTTAGAAAAATAATTTTGTAATTATGTGCACCATGTATTTTACATGATTATGCACATATTGGAGCACATATGCATCATTCCCTTTCAAAGTTTCAGTCAGTACAGGGGGAATCGACAAAGGTTTTAGCCTTTAGGCAATGATTAAACCCGTGCAGATAAAACTGAAGTCAGAATCAATCTTGCCATGTAAGAGAGCAGCATTTATTGTTTTTATGTGCATCCAAAATGAAGTAAGATAATTTGCATCCATATAATGGAAAATCTAGCTTTGAGATTGAAAAGGAACGATGTTAGTGGTAGGAAATCTTGTTTTTTAAGTATAATTTATTCTACACAGTTCTGAATTTTTATGATTTTCATAACTATTTTTTATTTTAGAATTATATTTTCTTTGTTGCAAAAGATTTTTCTAAATTTCAAAAATATTTAAAACCATATAAACTATTTTGCATGTGCGAGCTTGTGTGTGATATCAACTTGAAGTAAGTTCAAATATTAATAAAAATCTATTTTCAAAACTAGTTGCAAATGATAAGGAGCCTAGTTTGGACATAATCTTGGTTAGCAGTGTGACCCAACAAAATTTTAACCCTCTTATTTGAATGTCAAAAAGAACTGACATGAGCTAATTGTTGTGCTAGTTACACAGATAATAACTAATTAGTAGTTAGAAGCCATTAGCTCTAATTAGCTCATGTTTAGGCTATTAGCACACCTAGGGTTAAACTTTAGCCCTCCTATTTTAGCCCATCCAAATACGACCTTAGCTGGCACGGATGATGGTTGGAAGTCAGAATAGAAGAATGAACCCCCCGGAGAAAGAAATCTTCACCTGGTCGGCAATCTATTGCAGTATTGCTGGATCATCCCCTGCATGAACGATTGTAAATTAGCTGGCGCTAGTGCGCGGAGGCGTTACCTGGGTTAACCTCTCGGGCTTAAAGGGGCCGCAGGGAGCAGGGCCGACAAAGAAATGCCACTTAATCTTACAATTCTTATTGGGTTGATTGAGTCCTTAGTAATACTAGATTATCCTATAGCTCCCATTGGATTGGCACCCGTAAATTTCCCATCATTTGCTTCCATAATATTTTTGTTTATTAATTGTTTATTTGTACATATAGTTAAAAGGTTAACCGAATTAATATGACTACTATTAAATTAAAGAGCTGATTAATCCTGTTAGAAAAACAATCACTCTACGTAGGAGTAGTGATAGGGACACCCAGTAGGGTTTACTATAAAACGAGGAAACGCTCGTTCGCTTTATTCATCAATCATCATCACCAATAATTCTTAAGGGAGTACAATACCTTAAGTTTCTCTTACAATACCCAATCTTAAATCTATTCCTATTTCTCAAGTACGGTGCAAATCCTTCGTGAGTTCTGCCTTTGCTTCGTCCGTCGTCACATGACACTGTCGATCACTCTGTTGTGCAGAGCATAGGAAAATAGGAAATTCTGACCGTGTCTGTATCAGTTTACGCCTAAGTCTCCTCTACTCCAGCTATAAATCCTATTGACATGACCACCCAATCCTCATGCACCACGGTGATACAGCAGCATCCGCGGCAAGGTCAGCGCTTTCACCCATGCATGATGTTTCTTCCTCTCTGTCTCTTTTCTCACGCACACGGACGTCACCAGCCTAGGCGGTAAACAAAGAGGTGCTTGTACACATTCTCCTTGCAAGTAAGCATGCAACATTTTTTTCTTTTATTTAGAATAATTCTACAATCGAATATCCAATTCAGGAATGGTTGATGCGGCTAGATTGCTCACATTCTTTTGCACATTTGAGATCCATTACAAATATATATTTTTAGAAATATTTTAAGTTCATAAATTTACACTTTACAGATAAATATTATTTTCAAGTAAAAAATAATATACATGCGAGTCGTTCTCACACGCGGAAGAGGTGGAAGAAGAGAGGAGATGATGCTAAGGTTTCAAAGGAGTTAACATCATCGTGGTTTTCAATTGGGATTATATATGATATTGCCTGGTGGTATCAAATGGGATATTGCAGGAACTATGACTGAAAACTTAGCCATAAGTCTTTTACTATCAAGTTAGGGACTGCACAATAGCTGGTCGAAACTTCTATAGTGAGCTTATTCATTAAAAAATGATATGTCTAAGGTATAATATCTGCAGTAATAATAAAATAAATGATCATGTACTTATATAATGTTGGTCATAGCAACGTACAGATATATTTGTCTAGTAATAATAATAACTAATGAAAGGACATGGTGGGCACCCGTAAAAAAAAAAAGGACGTGGTGGGCATCTTCATCCGAGACGCCGATCACATGCGCAATCACCGCACCGGCCGGAGCAACGGAAACCCGCGGCTCGCGATCTGATGGATCTCTGTTTTTTTACTGGGAAAACGGATCAAGTGGAACGGGAAAAATCTAGTAGCTAACGGATCAAAAGGAAATAATTTTGGAGGTGAATGGAATGGAATCGCATCTCATTGCACAGGGAAAACGATATATGGCAGGCGAGGTTTGGGAAGGGAAAGAAATAAACCGTGGTCACGATATTTGGGGCCAGGCAGGGAGGGAAATATGTAAAGCAATAAGCAAGCAGGATCCCGGCAGCGCAACTTCCGTTCAGCAATTGGAGAACACATACATACTATATTATATATATATATAGGGTTTATATATATATATAGGGTTTAGGGTTCAGGATTTATGGTTTAGGATATATATATATAGACACACACGGCTATATACTATGCAACAAGTCACCGCACCACACGGCAGCAAACGTACCACCGCCGCCATGCCACCATCTTCGCCTTCCCCAACCCACCGCCGGCACCATGTCGTCCTTGTTGTTTGACGAGATTTTGTGCAAATCTTCAAACATGGTTATATATGAACTATATATATATTAATATGGGTTATGTCATATGTGCTATCTCTATCTATAAACCAATGAGAGAAGAGAAGTCCGAAGAGAAAGAAAACAAGTTAATCGAGTTGTATGGGCTTGGTACGTGATAACCAGCATAGCAACTAGTACATGCACGCACGTTTCTCTGAAGTTGCCAATGTATACATATCCAGGAGCAATACGTGACGTATCAATATATGGCCGGCCCACGAGACAGGCGGTATGTCCGAGAAGGTTCTAGAAGAACGGGAAGTTCTAGAGGCCTTGTCATGGGCAGTCGGCCAGAACGCAACCACCCCAGGCGAACAGAACGGGAGATATTGTTTCAAGGAGCCCCTGAGCTAAACGGACTAAGGCTTTCTACGTATATCTACCTCAAGCTTAGGCCCATATCTCAGAGAGCATCGTGTATGTTTATCTGGTCACCGATGCTTGACTAGGATGGCTATCGAGTTCTAGAAGATAGAGATCGATCATCTTGACTTGCAAGGAAACAGGGATATTCTGTTCAAACTAACTACGGCGGCGCCCGGGAGACTCGGCGCAGCCCTCTGCTGCCCTGGCAGGTGCATATATATAAGCCCTGCCTCCCTCACGTCAGGGGCTCTTTTCTTTTTTGGATCAGGGCCGGCGCATGGAGGAGCAGGAGAGACGTGCTCCTCTTCGCGTCCATCGTTGCCCAGGCGCCGGTGGCCCTTCGGGCCTTCGGCCGGGGTTCTTCAAAGGAGCCGGCGTGCGGCTGGCATCCGTCGTCACCTTCGCGGCACCCTTCTGCTCGTCGTCGACGTTCACCTTGGCTCGGCCGCCGATCGGAACAGCGGCACATCCTGCTCGTCATCCACGTCCACCTCGGCTCGGCTGCCGAGCGGAGCAGCGGGGCATCTGCTCCTAGAACGAAAAGGAGGGAGAAAGAAGACCTGCACTACGTCCATGGGTGAGCACTGCTAATGATCCTCTCTTTGTTTCTATCATCATCATGCATGGGCGGATGGATGCTGGGAACCTGCCTCTCGAGATGTGTCTTCCGGCCTCGATGCCGGACATCTAGACCGTCATGTTCAAGACCCATGACACGGCCAGCGCGGCAGCTGTTCACCGTGGCGCCACCGGACCACAATTAAGCTTCACTAGTGCCCCTCGCCGTTGCCAGCCTGTATCAAGGAGCCGATGCCCAAGTAGGATGGCGTCTCCAACACCAACACTAAGGCCAGTACGAAAACATGAAGACTTGCCACGCAGCACCAAGATCGATATCACCTCTGTATGCATCGAGCCATCGAGAGATGACCATGATCGCCTGTGAGCCGATGAGGAGGATGCAGGACTACCGGAGCGAGGCGCAGGAGACGACGATGCCGCCGCCGCCTACAGTGATGCTAACGACAACTCCGACAGCAATCATAGATGATCGTCAACGACTTTCTTCGTGGCGGCGCCTTAACGGCGAGCAACGCCGCCTCCGACGGCGGGCAAGCATCTACCGCATGCCGCAGCACTGCATTCAGGGGCGGGCCCACGTTGAAGCAAAGGAATTCAGTTGAATACCTATTATTTTTGGTAATGTTTTTGTATACATAGTATTTCTCAAGTATATGAAGAAAAAAAACAAAAAAGAAGAGTATAACAGCGTAACGGGCTCGAAAAAACGAAGCAACCAGGCGTCCCCTCTACCCTCCGACGGCCCACAATCCTCCCCGCCGGCCCACACGAGTCGCCCCTGCCTGCCCTCGCCCCGGCCCACCCCACTCGCCCTCCCCTCCCAGGCGCAGTTGCCCCTCCCGGCTCCTGCTCCCAGGCTGGTGGCGAGGGCCGGCGACCAGGCGCAGGGGAGCTGCCGCGAAGGGGCCGCTGGGCGCGAGCAACGGCTGCTCGGCACCTCGGCCTGGTTGCGGGCGGCGGCCAAGCGCAAGCTGCAGGCAGGCGGCGGCGGCGGGCGGCGACCAGGCAGCGGCGCAGCGCCGCATCTAGCAGGCAGGACGTAGACGGCAGCGTGGCAGCAGCAGGCGCAATGCACAAGCAAGATTTCAAGCAAGGGCAAGCCGTCAAACATCATGGTTGGTGAAGCCACATATACAGTTCAGTGAAGAGGATCATGAGATGAGAAATAGCATATATGAGATAAAATTCGGAAACCTTCATGGTAATTAACAAGCATAGGTTCTGTAAGTTATAGTAACATTGCAAGGGTGAAGGCCAAAGACTCTTCACAATACATAGTGCTAGGAAGTCCAGTTACAAGATAAGAAAATTGGTTAGTTAAACAACAAAGAAACAACTCAGTCTGAAACATCACTAAAACTAAATTTTTTTTACTAAAACAAAGAAACAACTATGTACTTTGGGCTGTTAAAAAAATTTATTCTATTTGAAATTTTGAATACCCACCTCCCAAATCCTGAGCATGCGCTGGACGTGGCCGCATGTGTTTATGCTCATGCACGCACATGCACGTACGGGCCCTGGCAATCAAGCGAAGACCACTGCCACTGCATGGAGACGTTCACGAGTGGAGCATTGTCCATGTGCCTACATAGCTTGTGCCCTCACAGTTCTACACAATCAGTGGAACCATCCATCTCGAGGATCATCTCTACCACGACCAACCTGCGTGACATCGACTCGATCCAGCTTATACAACCATGCATCTTCAATTTGCTACTACCACGACAACTACGTCGTTCGAGATCGACGAGGCCGGATGACATGGGCGGACGCCGCTGATGTTCCAGCTACGCTACACCGGCTCATGAACACCGGTGAGGCCATGGATGACGTCAACGTCCACATCTACACCACCACCACCATCATGCATGGAGAATATTTAGTGAAGACCGAAGATGATGACCACAACAGTAGAATCGGAGGTACTCCGGCAAGTTGATCTTGTTGAGGTAATTAACCGGGAGCTTTCTGAGGTCCCGGGAACCAGAAAACCACATCACAAAAGTCAGATCTGCCCAACAGCACGCTATGGAACGCACATACAATAAGAAAACCAAATTTATGTTTTTCAAAATACGAACAAAGTTTGTGTTCTCTTAATCTTCTTTGTCTATTTATTTTGTGTACTTGGTATACTGGCACGTCCGCACTCTTTATTTCCCCCCAGAAACTGTCGGCGTGCTGACAACAGCAGTCAGGCACACGAGGAGGTGGACGAGGGAGAGGAAGACGGTGACACTGAGGTAACCGAGGAGGATGCAAAGCAGGAAGATGGCCACCATAGCTCCGATGAAGACTATGAGAATGAGGAGACGGAGGACTCCAAACCTGACGAGTTGCCGCCACCGCAGCCACGGCAGACTAAGTCCTATGGGAAGGCGCCGCCTTCTCCTGACCTCACCAAGCCGCCCATTGCGAAGCAGACGGCAGCGGCGGCCGGGCTCGCGGAATATCGTCCTCATCCAAGAGGAGGGCGCTGCCGACTGCCCGCACCAAGTCATTGCGACTCAAGTCGGTGGAGAAGAAGCTGCCCCTGCTGGAGGAGGAGGTGCCAAGGAGGAGGTCGCAAAGACGACCGCGCCGAAAGCTACGGTTAGGAGGAAGAGGAGGAACAAGTCATCGAGGAAGACACGATGGCCAAGGATGGCACCAAGTCGCCCCCGTCCAAGAACAACAAGGTTGTCGTAGCCGGACTTGCGGCTGTGGATTGCGGCAATTCGGCAGCTGCAATACCCAAGTAGGTCGCCAAGTCACCCAAGCCTAAGAACAAATCATCGAACAAAGCACCCCTACTGGAGTAGCAGAGCATGGCCAGGTGGAGAAGAGAGTGAGGTACTGGTACCTCAGGAAGGAGGTGAGGCTCCTGGAAGAAGCCAACAACAGGCTAGGCTTGCTCGAGGCCCGCTTCCTCGAGATGGATGACGACAAGGCTGCCATGTTGAACAACAAGATCATTAAACAGAAGGTGGTCGAGTGCAAGGTGAAAAGCGAGTGGTGGCTCATCAAGAAGGTCACCAAGGCGTTGCTCGACATGATGAACATGTGATGTTGCAGGTCCATTCTATTCACTGTCCTCTGTCCGCGTCATAACCCATCACTGCTATTTTGATATTTAATTTGGTAATTGTTTGGAACACTAGCCCACCGCCAGCACCTTATCATTGTCCTCTTCCTGTCCTCCTCGTCCGAGGATGCCTCCACCAACGCAAGAGAGGTGGAGTTCGTGCACCTCCCGGCCATGAACTATCCAGTCAGCGGTGCCAGTGTCGGCGCGCCAAGATAGTGACGGCGACGAGAGGGATGAGGAGGATGCCAAAGAAAATGGTAGTCATGCATGCGAGGAGGAGGAGAAGGAGGAGGAGGAGGAGGAGGAGGAGGAGGAGGTAGAGGAAGACAATGACAATGAGGCAACCGAGGAGGATGCAACGGAGAAAGATGACCATAGCTTCAACGAAGACTACGAGAACGAGGAGGCAGAAGACTCCAAACCTGATGAGCTGCTGCCACCGCAGCCACGGCGGACTAAGTCCTATGGGAAGGCGCGACCTTCTCTCGACCTCACCAAGCCGCCCATTGCGAAGCGGACGGTGGCGGCGGCCGGGCTCACGGAAAATCATCCTCATCCAAGAAGAGGGCGTTGCCGGCTGCCCACACCGCTGCCGTTTGCCCACACCAAGTCGTTGTCGCTCAAGCTGGTGGAGAAGAAGCTGCCCCCGCCAGAGAAGGTGGCGGCCAAGGAGGAGGTCGCCAAGTTGACCGCGCCGAATGCTACGGCGAGGAGGAACAAGTCATCGAGGTAGACGCAGCGGCCAAGGATGGCACCAAGTCACCCCCATCACGGAACAACAAGGCAGCCACAGCCGCACTTGCTGTGGTGGAGCGCGGCAATTCGGCAGCTGCAATACCCAAGTAGGTTGCCAAGTCACCCAAGCCCAAGAACAAGTCATCAAACAAGGCACCTCCTGCTCCTGCTGCTGCCGACGCCCCTTCTGGAGCAGCAGAGCATGGCCAGGTGGAGAAGAGCGTGAGGTATTGTACCTCAGGAGGAGGAGGGGCTCCTGGAAGATGCCAACAACAAGCCAGGCCTGCTCGAGGCTGCCTTCCTCAAGATGGACGACGATAAGGCTGCCATGCTGAACAACAAGATCATTAAACAGAAGGTGGCCGAGTACAAGGTGAGAAACGAGTGGTGTCTCATCAAGAAGGAGGTCACCAAGGCGTTGCTCGACACGATGAACATGTGATGTTGCAGGTCCATTCTATTCACTATCTTCTGTCCGCGTCACAAACAATCACTGCTATTTTGATATTTAATTTGGTAATTGTTTGGAACACTAGCCCACCGCCGGCACCATATCGTCCTCCTCCTCATGTCCTCCTCCTACGAGGATGCCTCCACCGACGCACGAAAGATGGACTCTGTGCAGCTCCCGGCCATGAACTCTCCGGTCCCGGTGGCGTCAGTGCCGGCATGCCAAGAAAGTGACGGCGACGAGGGGGATGAGGACAATGCCGAAGACAACGGCAGTCAGGCACACGAGGAGGAGGAGGAGGAGGAGGAGGGAGAGGAAGACGGTGACACTGAGGCAATCGAGGAGTATGCAAAGGAGGAAGATGGCCATAGCTCCAACAAAGACTACGAGATTGAAGAGGTGGAAGACTCCAAACCTGACGAGCTGCCGCCACCTCAGCCACGACAGACTAAGTCCTATGGGAAGGCGCCACCTTATCCTTACCTAACCAAGTTGCAAAGCGGACGGCGACATCGGCCGGGCTCGTGGAAAATCGTCCTCATCGAAGAAGAGGGCGCTGTCGGCTACCCGCACAAAGTCGTTGCCGCTCAAGCTGGCGGAGAAGAAGCTGCCCCCGCCGGAGGAGGAGGCGGACAAGGAGGAGGTCATCAAGTCCACCGCGCCAAAAGCTACTGCGAGGAGGAAAAGGAGGAACAGGTCACTGAGGAAGACGTGTCGACCAAGGATGGCACCAAGTCGCCCCCGTCCAAGAAAAACAAGGCTGCCACAGCCGCACTTGCTGTGGTGGAGCGCGACAATTCGGCAGCTGCAATACCTAAGTAGGTCGCCAAGTCACCCTAGCCCAAGAACAAGTAGCTGAAAAAGGCATCTCCTGCTCCTGCTGTTGCCGACGCCACTTCCGGAGCAGCAGAACGTGGCCAAGTGGAGAAGAGCGTGAGGTATTGTACCTCAGGAGGAGGAGGGGCTCCTGGAAGATGCCAACACAAAGCCAGCCCTGCTCGAGGCTGCCTTCCTCAAGATGGACGACGATAAGGCTGCCATGCTGAACAACAAGATCATTAAACAGAAGGTGGTCGAGTACAAGGTGAAAAGCGAGTGGTGGCTCATCAAGAAGGAGGTCACCAAGGCGTTGCTCGACACGATGAACATGTGATGTTGCAGGTCCATTCTATTCACCGTCTTCTGTCCGCGTCATAGTCCATCACTGCTATTTTGATATTTAATTTGGTAATTGTTTGGAACACTAGCCCACCGCCGGCACCATATCGTCCTCCTCCTCATGTCCTCCTCCTACGAGGATGCCTCCACTGACGCACGAAAGATGGAGTCTGTGCAACTCCTGGCCATGAACTCTCCGGTCCCGGTGGCGTCGGTGCTGGCACGCCAAGAAAGTGATGGCGACGAGGGGGATGAGGACAACGCTGAAGACAACGGCAGTCAGGCACACGAGGAGGAGGAGGAGGAGGAGGAGGAGGGAGAGGAAGACGGTGACACTGAGGCAATCGAGGAGTATGCAAAGGAGGAAGATGTCCATAGCTCCGACAAAGACTACGAGACTGAAGGGGTGGAAGACTCCAAACCTGACGAGCTGCCGCCACGGCAGCCACGGCAGACTAAGTCCTATGGGAAGGCGCCACCTTATCCTTACCTAACCAAGTTGCGAAGCAGATGGCAACAGTGGCCGGGCTCGCGGAAAATCGTCCTCATCGAAGAAGAGGGCGCTGCCGGCTACCCGCACAAAGTTGCTGCCGCTCAAGCTGGTGGAGAAGAAGCTGCCCCCGCCGGAGGAGGAGGCGGACAAGGAGGTCATCAAGTCGACCGCGCCAAAAGCTACTGCGAGGAGGAAAAGGAGGAATAGGTCGCCGAGGAAGACGCGTCGACCAAGGATGGCACCAAGTCGCCCCCGTCCAAGAAAAACAAGGCTGCCACAGCCGCACTTGCTGTGATGGAGCGCAGCAATTCGGCAGCTGCAATACCTAAGTAGGTCGCCAAGTCACCCAAGCCCAAGAACAAGTCACTGAACAAGGCATCTCCTGCTCCTGCTGCTGCCGACGCCCCTTCCGGAGCAGCAGAACGTGGCCATTTGGATAAGAGCGTGAGGTACTGGTACCTTAGGGCGGAGGTGTGGCTCCTGGAAGAAGCCAACAACAAGCCAGGTCTGCTCGAGGCTGCCTTCCTTAAGATGGATGACAACAAGGCTGCCATGCTGAACAACAAGATCATTAAACAGAAGGTGGCCAAGTGCAAGGTGAAAAGACAGTGGTGGCTCAACAAGAAGGAGGTCGCCAAGGCGTTGCTCGACACGATGAACATGGGATGTTGCAGGTCCACTCTATCCACTGTCTTATGTTCGCGTCATAAGCCATCACTGCTATTTTGATATTTAATTTGGTAATTATTTGGAACACTAGCCCACTGCCGGCACCATATCGTCGTCCTCCTCCTCCAAGGATGCCTCCACCGACGCACGAGAGGTGGAGTTCGTGGAGCTCCCGACCATGAACGCTCCGATCACGGCGGTGCCGGTGCCGGTACGCTGATAGAGTCACGACGACAAGGGGGGTGAGGAGGATGCCGAAGACAATGGCAGTCAGGCACGCGAGGAGGAGGAGGAGGAGGATGGAGAGGAAGATGGTGACACTGAGGCAACTGAGGAGGATGCAAAGGAGGAAGATGGACATAGCTCCGACGAAGACTACGAGAACGAGGAGGCGAAAGACTCCAAACCTGATGAGCTGCCGCCACCGCAGCCACGGCGGAGTAAGTCCTATGGGAAGGCACTGCCTTCTCCCGACCTCACCAAGTTGCAAAGCGGACGGCAGCGGCGGTCGTGCTCGTGGACAATTGTACTCATCGAAGAAGAGGGCGCCGTCGGCTGCCCGCACGGCCACACCAAGTCGTTGCCGCTCAAGCTGGCAAAGAAGAAGCTACCCCTGCGGGAGGATGAGGCGGCCAAGGAGGAGGTTGCCAAGTCAACCGCGCCGAAAGCTACAGCGAGGAGGAAGAGGAGGAACATGTTGCCGAGGAAGACGCGGCAGCCGAGGATGGCACCAAGTCGCCCCCATCCAAGAACAACAAGGCTTCCGCAGCCGCACTTGCTGTGGTGCAGTGCGGCAATTCGGCAGCTGCAATACCCAAGTAGGTCGCCAAGTCATCCAAGCCCAAGAACAAGTCGCCGAACAAGGCACCTGCTGCTCCTACTGCTGTTGATGCCCCCTTCCGGAGCAGCAAAACGTGGCCAGGTGGATAAGAGCGTGAGGTACTAGTACCTCAGGAAGGAGGTGTGGCTCCTAGAAGAAGCCAACAACAAGCCAGGCCTGCTCGAGGCCGCCTTCCTCAAGGTGGAAGACGACAAGGCTGCCATGCTGAACAACAAGATCATTAAATAGAAGGTGGTGGAGTGCAAGGTGAAAAGCGAGTGGTGGCTCATCAAGAAGGAGGTCACCAAGACGTTGCTCGACACGATGAACACGTGATGTTGCAGGTCCATTCTATTCACTATCTTCTGTCCGCGTCACAAACTATCACTGCTATTTTGATATTTAATTTGGTAATTGTTTGGAACACTAGCCCACTATCAGCGCCATATCGTCATCCTCCTCCTGTCCTCCGATGACGACGACGCCTCCACCAACGCATGAGAGGTGGAGTTCGTGGAGCTCTCGGCCATGAACTCTCCGGTCACGGTGATGAGGGGGATGAGGAGGATGCTGAAGACAACGGCAGTCAGGCACACGAGGAAGAGGAGGAGGGAGAGGAAGATGGTGACACTAAGTCAACTGAGGAGGATGCAAAGAAGGAAGATGGACATAGCTCCGACGAAGACTACGAGAACGAGGAGGTGGAAGACTCCAAACCTGACAAGCTGCCACCACCACAGCCACAACGGACGAAGTCCTATGGGAAGGTGCCGCCTTCTCCCCACCTCACCAAGTTGTGAAGCGGATGGTGGCGGCGGGCGGGCTCGCGAAAAATCGTCCTCATCGAAGAAGAGGGCGCTATCGGCTCCCCGCACCAAGTCACTGCCGCTCAAGCTGGCGGAGAAGAAGCTGCCCCCGCCGGAGGAGGAGGCGGCCAAGGAGGAGGTCGCCAAGTCGACCGCGCCGAAAGCTACGACGAGGAGGAAGAGGAGGAACAAGTCGCCGAGGAAGACGCGGTGACCAAGGATGGCACCAAGTTGCACCCGTTGAAGAACAACAATGCTGCCGCAGCCGCACTTGTTGTGGTGGAGCGCGGCAATTCGGCAGCTGCAATACCCAAGTAGGTCGCAAAGTCACCCAAGCCCAAGAACAAGTCGACGAACAAGGAATCTCATGCTCCTTCTGCTGCTATCACCTCTTCCGGAGCAGCAGAACGTGGCCAGGTGGATAAGATCGTGAGGTACTGGTACCTCAGGAAAATGGTGTGGCTCCTGAAAGAAGCCAACAACAAGCCAGGCTTGCTCGAGGCCGCCTTCCCCAAGATGGACGATGACAAGGCTGCCATGCTGAACAACAAGATCATTAAATAGAAGGTGGCCGAGTGCAAGGTGAAAAGCGAGTGGTGGCTCATCAAGAAGGAGGTCACCAATGCATTGCTTGACACGATGAACATGTGATGTCGCAGGTCCATTCTATTCACTGTCTTCAGTCCGCGTCATAAACCATCACTGCTATTTTGATATTTAATTTGGTAATTGTTTGGAACACTAGCCCGCTGCCGGCACCATATCATCCTCTTCCTCCTATCCTTCTCCTCCAAGGATGCCTCCACCAATGCACGAGAGTTGGAGTTCGTGGAGCTCCCGGCCATGAACTCTTCGATCCCAGCGACGCCGGTGCCGGTGCGCCAAGAGAGTCACGACGACGAGGGGGGTGAGGAGGATGCCGAAGACAACGGCAATCAGGCATGCGAGGAGGAGGAGGAGGAGGAGAGGAAGATGGTGACACTGAGGCAACTGAGGAGGATGCACAGGAGGAAGATGGACATAGCTCCAACGAATACTACGAGAACGAGGAGGCGGAAGACTCCAAACCTGACGAGCTGCCACCACCACAGCCACAGCGGACTAAGTCCTATAGGAAGGTGCCGCCTTCTCCCCACCTCACCAAGTTGCGAAGCGGACGGTGGCGGCAGGCGGGCTCACGTAAAATCGTCCTCGTCGAAGAAGAGGGCGCTACCCGGCTCCCCGCACCAAGTCGCTGCCGCTCAAGCTGGCGGAGAAGAAGTTGCCCCGCCGGAGGAGGAGGCGACCAAGGAGAAGGTCGCCAAGTCGACCGCGCCGAAAGCTATGGCGAGGAGGAAGAGGAGAAACAAGTCGCCGAGGAAGACGCGGCGATCAGCACCAAGTCGCACCCATCCAAGAACAACAAGGCTGTTGTAGCTGCACTTGCTGTGGTGGAGCATGGCGATTCAGCTGTTGCAATACCCAAGTAGGTCGCCAAGTCACCCAAGCCCAAGAACAAGTCATTGAACAAGGCACCTCCTTCTCCTACTGCTACCGACGCCCCTTCCGGAGCAACAGAGCGTGGCCAGGTGGAGAAGAGCGTGAGATACTGTACCTCAGGAAGGAGGTGTGGCTCCTGGAAGAAGCCAACAACAAGCCAGGCCTGCTCGAGGCCGCCTTCCTCAAGATGGATGACGACAAGGCTGCCATGCTGAACAACAAGATCATTAAACAGAAGGTGGCCGAGTGCAAGGTGAAAAGCGAGTGGTGGCTCATCAAGAAGGAGGTCACCAAGGCGTTGTTTGACACGATGAACATGTGATCTTGCAGGTCCATTCTATTCATTGTCTTCTGTCCACATCATAAACCATGACTGTTATTTTGATATTTAATATGGTAATTGTTTGGAACACTAGCCCATTGCCAACACCATATTGTCGTCCTCCTGCTGTCCTCCTCCGATGACGATGCCTCCACTGACGCACGGGAGGTGGAGTTCGTGGAGCTAGCTCCCGGCCATGAACTCTCCGGTCCTGGCAGCGCCGATGCCAGTGCGCTAAGAAAGTAATGGTGACAAGGGGGTGAGGAGGATGCTGAAGACAACGGCAGTCAGACACGCAAGGAGGATGAGAGAGAGGAAGATGGTGACAGTGAGGCAACTGAGGAGGATGCAATGGAGGAAGATGGGCATAGTTCCAATGAAGACTACGAGAACGAGGAGGCGGAAGACTCCTTACCTGACGAGCTGCCACCACCACAGCCACAGCGGACTAAGTCCTATAGGAAGGTGCCGCCTTCTCCCCACCTCACCAAGTTGCGAAGCGAACGGTGGCGGCAGGCGGGCTCACTGAAAATTGTCCTCATCGAAGAAGAGGGTGCTGCCGACTCCCCGCACCAAGTCGCTGCTGCTCAAGCTGGCGAAGAAGAAGATGCCCCGCCGGAGGAGGAGGCGGCCAAGGATGAGGTCGCCAAGTCGACCGCGCTGAAAGCTATGGCAAGGAGAAAGAAGAGGAACAAGTTGTCAAGGAAGACGCGGCGACCAAGGATGGCACCAAGTCGCACCCGTCCAAGAACAACAAGGCTGTCGTTGCCGCACTTGTTGTGGTCGAGCGCGGCAATTCGGCGGCTGCAATACCCAAGTAGGTCGCCAAGTCACCCAAGCCCAAGAACAAGTCGCCAAACAAGGCACCTCCTGCTCCTGCTGCTGCCGACGCCCCTTCCTAAGTAGCCGAACGTGGCCAGGTGGATAAGGGCGTGAGGTACTGGTACCTCAGGAAGGAGGTATGGCTCTTGGAAGAAGCCAACAACAAGCCAGGCTTACTCGAGGCCGCCTTCCTCAAGATGGACGACGACAAGGCTGCCATGCTGAACAACAAGATCATTAAACAGAAGGTGGCCGAGTGCAAGGTGAAAATCGAGTGGTGGCTCATCAAGAAGGAGGTCACCAAGGTGTTCCTCGACACGATGAACATGTGATGTTGCAGGTCCATTCTATTCACTGTCCTTCGTCCGCGTCATAAACCATCACTGCTATTTTGATATTTAATTTGGAATTTTTTTTGGGACACTAGCCCACCATCGGCACCATATCGTCATCCTCCTCCGAGGATGCCTCCGACGACGCATGAGAGGTGGAGTCCGTGCAGCTCGCGGCCATGAACTCCCCAGTCCCAGCGGCACCGGTGCCGGCGCGCCAAGAAAGTGACGGTGACAAAGGGATGAGGAGGATGCTGAAGACAACGGTAGTCAGGCAGGCGAGGAGGAGGAGGGGGAGGAAGACGTTGACACTGAGGCAACAGAGGAGGATGCAAAGGAGGAAGATCACCATAGCTCCAACGAAGACTACGAGAACGAGGAGGTGGAAGACTCCAAACCTGACGAGCTGCCGCCACCGCAACCACGGCGGACTAAGTCCTATGGGAAGGCGCCGCCTTCTCCTGACCTCACCAAGCTGCCCATTGCGAAGTGGACGACGGCAGCGGTGGCCGGGCTCACGGAAAATCGTCCTCAGCCAAGAAGAGGGCACTGCCGGCTGCCCGCACCAAGTCGTTGCCGCTCAAGCTGGCGGAGAAGAAGCTGCCCCCGCCGGAGGAGGTGACCAAGGAGGAGTCACCAAGTTGACCGCGCCGAAAGCAGCGGCAAGGAGGAAGAGGAGGAACAGGTCGCCGAGGAATGCGGCGGCCAAGGATGGCACCAAGTCAGCCCCATCCAAGAACAACAAGGCCGCCGCACCTGGTTCGGTGGAGCACCGCAATACCCAAGGAGGTCGCCAAGTCGCCCCAGCCAAGAACAAGTCACCGAACAAGGCACCTACTGCTCCTGCTGTTGCCGACGCCCCTTCCGGAGTTAATAAGTATTTAGAAGCCATTAGGTCTAATTAGCTCATGTTTAGGCTTTTAGCACACCTAGGGTTAAACTTTAGTCCTCCTATTTTAGCCCATCCAAACGGTACCTAGCTGTAACTGGCATATTTAGTGGTGATAGTTGAAAGTCAGAATAGATGAACGAGGCCCTGAAGAAAGAAATTTTCACCGGTCGGGAATCTATTGCAGTATTGCTGGATCATCCCTGCATGAACGATTGTAAATTAGCTGGCCCTAAGGCGCAGAAGCGTTACCTGGGTTAACCTCTCGGGCTTAAAGGGGCCTCGGGGAGCAGGGCCAATAGGGACATGTCACTTAATCTTACAATTCTTATTGGATTGATTGAGTCCTAAGTAATAGTAAGTTGTCCTAGCTCACATTGGGATGGCACCCGCGTATTTCCCATCAGTTACTTTCGAAATATTTTTGTTTATCAATTGTTTATTTGTACATATAATTAAAAGGTTAACCAAATTAATATGACTAATATATTAAATTAAAGAGCTGATTAATCCTATTAGAAAAGCAATCACTATACGTAGGACGGTAGGAGCAGTAACAGGGGACACCCAGTAGGGTTTACTATAAAACGAGGAATAGCTCGTTCACTTTATTCATCATCACCAATAATTCTTAAGGGAGTACAATACCTTAAGTTTCTCTTACAATACCCAATCTTAAATAATTTGTAAAATTACGGAGTGCCTTTTGTTTGCGGTACATTTCCAAGGCTGTATGTAACTAGGGAGTGGTGGTAGCAGCGATCGTCAAAGGTTCATGTCCAGCACGAGAGGGGTGTCCCCTTTCTCCACGGAGAAGGTCTTGTGCACCTTCCCCGTCGCCGTGACGAGCTGCACAACGTACGTGCCGTGGTACCCCCTGAACTTGAAGTGCCCGGCGCTGTCGATGTGCCCGCGCGCGTGCGACGTCCACTCCCTCCGGAGATCCACGAACCTGCAGGTGCAGAGGAACACAAGTCAGTCACCGACCGATCAGGCTACGATTTGGCCGGCGTTCGAGATCGAATCGATGGAGGATCGGTTAGTTTAATCAGTGACTGGCCTTTCGCCGGCATCGTTGACGGTGCCGTCGGAGTTGACGAGGCACGCGTCCTGGCGCCACATGTGCCCCTGCATGAACCCCCAGAACACGACGCCCTCGACGGCCGGGTGCGCGTACGCCTCCCGGAGCACCACCTCGAGGTCGTCGGCGCGGAGGTCCACGTCGGACTCGCACACGTCCAGCTCCGTGAGCCAGACGGGGAGGTCGGTGGCGGCGGAGAGCTTGTCGAGCGCGTCGCAGATGACCTCCCCGACCGGGTTGGTGACGTGCCCCTGCAGGCCGATGCCGCCCACGGGCGCGCCCTTCTGCTGCAGCGCGGCGATCTGCTCGATGTACTTCTCCGGCGTCGCGTTGGGGTCGTTGCCGCCCTCCACGTTGTAGTCGTTCACGAACAGCGTGGCGCCCGGGTCCAGCCGCGCCGCCTCCCGGAACATGAAGGCGTCGATGTCGTCGCCGAGCCGGCCGCGGTAGTAGCTGCCGTGCAGCATCTCGTTGTTCACGTCGTAGTGCGGGAACCGGCCGGCGTAGCGCGTGAGCAGGCTCTGAAGGCGGCCCTGCACCGCCGACGTGAGCTGGTCGTTGTCGAGGTTCTTCACCCACTGCTGGACGGTGTTCTCGACGGCCCAGAAGATGCAGTGCCCGCGCACCGGCTTGCCGTAGCGGTCGCAGAAGTCGAGCAGCGCGTCGGAGTCGGCGTAGTTGAGCTGCCCCTGCTGCGCCTCCGTGTGGTACCACTTGAGCTCGTTCTCGAACACGGCCCAGTCGAAGTGCTTGGTGAAGAAGTCCACGAAGGCCGGGTTCTGGATGACGCTGGGGTTGATGCACGCGCCGAACGGGAAGCTGCTGTCCATCTGCATCACCCGGACGGACGCGCCGGAGATGCCCGACGCCGCGCTGCCGAAGTTGAGGACGACGTCGCGCTTGCGCACCTGCAGCAGCAGGAGGTCATCAGTGAATTGAACGCGTAGACTTTTGAAATCTTGTTTGGTGTGCCGGCAGAGACTCAGCGAGCGAGAATGTCCTTCGCGTGGCGAGTAAGCAACGAGTGGCTATCGAGGCTACCAACCAGACGCGAAGTACTCCTACTACGAGCAGCGCTCACTCACCTTGTCAGTCTTCCTCCTGAGCTTCCTGAACCGCGCCTTGCGGTCGGTGGCGAAGACCTGGAGGTCCATCACCTTCACGTCGACGCCCGCGGGCGCGCCCTGCACGTACACCGCGGCGGCGCACGGGCTCCTCTTGAGCCGGAACGCGCCCTTGATCTCCGTCCACTTCCCAACCTCGGCGCACACCGCGCCGCCCTCGACGACGCACTCGTCGTCCACCCGGAGGTTGACGCGCACCGCGTGGCCGGGCCCCTCGGCGGCGGCGCCGCCGCCGAGGCTGATCCACCCGGAGACGCGGTACGTGACCCGGGGCTTGAGCGCGCCCTTGATCGCCTGGCGCAGGCCGTCCGCCTCGTCGGCGCGGCCCGACGCGAGGATGTACCGGCCGCTGGGCCGGAAGTCCTCCCCGACGTCGTTGATCGTCTCGGTCGGCACCTTGGCCGGCTCCTCCTCTTGCACGGACAGCGCCGTGCACGAGCCCACCGGCGCCCAGCCGGCCAGGCCGTCCTCCAGCGCGCTGTTCTCGATCAGGTTCAGGTCGAACACCACCTCCTGACGACCATCGACAAAGTTAGCGGCCGATTACAAATGTGGGTGAGGCAATTGCTGCATTGGCACACAGCAGAGAACAGTATGACTTGTGCTGCTGCTGCTGAACAATGTACGTACCTGAGTGCAGGCCATGGCACTCGATCAGATGAAGGAGGTAGCAGAGCAGGTGATCGCTGAGTTTTGGTTGGAAAACTTGGCTGCTGTCGATTGGGTTGCGATGACCAAGGACCGCGGCGGCTCACCTTATATAAAGGGGCCGATTGGTCGCTCGTCAGGATCACCACGAAATGGTTGTAAAGCGCACCGAACGCCAAGACGTCGTGCGAACTCGAAGCAACCACCACAGACGGGGCATGTCTTTCTCTCTCCCTCTCCGTCTGCTCCTGCTTTTGAGTACCAGTAAAGAATTCGCAAGACCCGCCCCGCCTCGCCGGGCTCGGGGTGCGCCCGCCGCTGGCGAGTGGAGCCCGGCGGCGGCCTGGCCGGCATGTCAGCGGCGGGCGCCGACCGCGGCGGCGGGCAGCACCGGCCACCGGGTGTGGCCAGGCCGTTCCGACTAATTAGCTGCTCCTCTCTTTGTAGTAAGCATCTGTTTTTTTTCCCGAGTGGAGTAAGCACCATTACCAACACTCCAAGCGTCCGTGCTTTTCTTGGCTTTGGGAAGAGGGAAATAAGAGCGATCGGTTTGGCTTGTTTAGTCGCTGTTAGTGGTACGCCGGTATCTAGCACGAGCTCGGGCGTCGTCAGCGAGCACACTCAATGCCGGAGATTATGATGGTCTCGACGGTTCCGTCTTCAGATTTGTCAGCACTCGTCGTCCGAACTGTAGCTAGAGCACTGGTCCTGACTGACGCTAACCGATCAATGAATCACCCATTGCAGCTGCTGCAAACATGCTGCCATCGTGTCATGATCTACAGTTCACCAGGAAATGTACTAGCAGCAGCAACGGCATCCAGCAGCAGACCAGCACCAACGTTGGACGACCGGCCTGTAACCTGTTCGTGGCACGAGACCTGTACGAGCGCGACGTGGCCAACTTGCAGCCGCCCCACGACGACGGAAATGGAGGACGTCGACGTGGTGCTCTAGGCGTAGGAGTTCGAAATACAAAGCTTCAAGGCACGAGCATCGGCTAAAACAAAGAGCAGGAGTGAGGTCGGTCGACGACGTAACGTGCTCTTTAAAATAAAATACATGCAAAATCTAGGAGAACCACACAGAGGGTAGAGAGCCAGCACTCCCTCCATCTCAGGATATAAGGCGTGATCAAATTTGGCACGGTCTTCAATAATAATATTTGACTCTTAATATCTCCTAAAATATAATATTTGCAGCAATAAAATTATAATCATATGACACTATTTTTAAATATGATATCATTGTTGTAAGACAACTTTTACTATACAAGATTAATTGTAGGTTAAAGTTTTTAAAATTTGAATCTTGAACTGCGTACGCGTCTTATATCCTGAGACGGAGGAAGTAGCAGCTAAGCTACCGTACCCTCTGGTGCGTGGACATGGATGTTCCCGAATCTCTCAGCTTATTGATCGATCCATCCATCGACCTCGCCGGCGGCCGGCACGCAGTGGCGGCCTGCGCATGCATGCAATTCTCAGTTCATGCTTGGCGGCCGGAGCAAGGGAAGGTAGGGAAGAAACAAGGACCAGAGAAGAAGACGGGTTCAGCGTGCATGCAGAGCGCGTGCTCCTCCATCGTCAGAATGTTCTCGGAGCAGGGATGGAGGTCGGTCACGTTTGTTATTCAGTGAGGAACGTGGTGCGCTCGCGAAGGGGAAAGCCAGCGAAACGGCCCTCTAAAGCTACGCATGTGAATTGCCGCGTATGGCCCGTGACAAACTGAACATCACGTCAAATTCATCAAAAGTATAAATAATGAATGAATTAATTGCATGGATTTGAAGAAGATTCAGAGAGAGGGAGAGAGAGGGAGAGAGAGATGGGCTCACCTTTCGGCACGATGGTGCGACTTGGGCCTTCCTCCCCTCGTGGGCTGTTATCGGGCTGGTAAGTTCTAAATTGGGCCATTGACATAAAACTCACAAATTCCTCTGCGCTGACCCAATAGCGACCCAGGTTAAAACGGGCCTAAGGCTATTCTGACGTGATGCTGCTGAAAGCCCCTACATTATCCTCCGTCTAGCGTATAGGCTGGTTCAATTCCCATCCTTCACAATAGAGTAAAAAAAGCATGACTAGCTATTATACTTGTTAGTCTATTTCAGTTTAACCATCGTATTTAAAATATAAATTATAGCCACTAAAATCATTTGACTCTATCAATACGGTCATTACCTTTGTAGCTATACGTATTTGAATGACATGACGTCCAACATGGAGCTTTTTTTTGCGAATTGCTCCTTCTCATTTGAGTTATTTGAGACGTTATATAGTTAACCCTCGTTCTCTATTAATGATTGCAAAAGGAGATAAAGCAGCTGCCAAAAGGGGAGCTGATGCTCATGCGAGGGAGGAAACACAAGCTGCCAAGAAAGCAAAGAAAAACTAATTTGTTTGTCTTTCTGAACTTTTTCAAAATAATATCGATATTCACAACTGAATTTTGATTGATCTAAAAATGCTACTTATTGACACTAGCTTTTAGTCCCATTGGATCTCTATTTGTTAAGTAGAGGTTAAAAACCAACTAATTTTGACTGCCAAGGGATGCAGAGTAAAGCGCTTCATCTTCGAGCTACAGTTCAAATCAAGATTTGTGAAAGCAAGAATGTTCCGAGCTTCCGAGTTTTAGGAAATAATAAGCTTGTACCTGCACAAATTATTAAAGTGCTCTCGAATCGAGCTCAGCACCCCATGGACTTGGATCATTGTAGTGGCGACGGCGGCTGCGCAGGTCAAACCAGTACTTCATTTAGATAGTGAGGTCTCGTCTCAACTCTCAAGTTAACATTTAGATACTTTCGAGTTCAGCTTATGTGCCTCAAATAACTCAAATGAGATGGAGCAATTCGAAAAAAAAAATTATGTTGGACGTCACATCATCCAAATATGTATGGTTACTGAGATAATGACTAATGACTGTACGTCAAACGATTTAATGGTCATGATTTGCACTTTTCAAAATACCACGGCCAAACTGAAACAGGCTAACAAGTATAATGGTCATTCATGCATTGCATTTTACTCTTCAGAATATGATGCGCTCGAATCCAAATGATGCTTGTTTCAGTTGAGTCATGGGCTCATAGCACTAGGCCGGGCTGCTGCAATGCAAAGTTTCGCTACGTTGGCCATTGTATGTATCTCAGATAGACTGCACGGCCAACGCGGTATACAGATGACACAGAAAGCAGATACGACGTCAGTGTCCTGAAGATTTTCCAGATCGCAGGACCAATCCCAATTCCCAAGCGCGAAAGCGACGGTGCATTGAGGATGGAATGGAAGTGGAACGGATCCGTCGGGTCGCAGGCAACTGAGGGAATCGCGTTCCCGGAGTGGCATCGCATACTCATCCCCGCTTCGTAGCTCCCACTGAAATTTGGGAAAAAAATTGAAGGGGGAAAACCACTAGAAACATAAGGTTCAGACTTCAGAGGGACTTTCGGTACCTGTTCGATATTTGCTTCCGTGCTGATCCTGGCATGGAGCGTCAGATTGCAGCGAAATCAAACGGCCGGGATCAGCAAATCATGATGGAATCATTCCATTACGTTAAGCAACGGGAGTGCTCACTGCATGAGGGATCAGCAGGAGTATTTGCAGTTGCACCTCTCTTGTCTAGCTGAACAAAATTCTGAAAGCTAACAATTTATTTGATTATTATGCTTAGTATCAGCATACAGCTTTGAGCTTTAGAAGACGCCGTCGCAGAATCCAAATCCACTGCCTCTGGCCGACAGAAGAGGCGAGTGAGCCCGGTATGGGCGACGCATGCGCAGTTGACTTCTGGCTCCGAGGCCCATTGGATTTGACTTTGATCATTATCCAGAATCGGATTTGACTGCGTATCTTTCTTTGATTGACCATGGGTTAGCAGGTCTTTGAAATTGAGATAGCCGGCTGATGGTGGATCCAAGAGCTGATACAGGTTACCCAACCGCTACTGGTGGTAGCTCACAGAACGTCTGAACTGTCTGAGCAACTGAAATCATTCAAACGAAAACATGAGGTCTGAAACCTGAGCGTAGCTGGTTGGGCAAGTGTCACACCCGATTTTAGAAAAAAATCAGATGTATCTCATATGTGCGTCAGGATCATGTTCACATACATATGGTAGACGGAAAGTGTAATATATCAAAGACAATGCTCATAATGTAACTAAATAAAGTATTTAACAATATTACACTCCGTATAAAAGAGACACAAATGTCTTTTAACGATTAACCGTTATACCCTATACGAAGTCTCCAACAACTCCGTCTTCCACAGACGATGACTGGTGAACGCAGGACCTAGAACTCCTCGAAGTTGTCGAAGATCTCCTCTTCAAAGTTCTCTTCTGAACAGCAGGGGGCAAGGGTGAGTACTCTTATGGTTGGTACTCAGCAAGTGGGGTGAAAATGCAAGGCCATCAAGGATAGGCTAAGGTTTGCAGCAGCGGTCACTTTTAATTGGTCAAATATTTATTAACAATCACCTATTAACTAGGTTTAAGTTTATACCAACCCACTTTAGTGAAATCGTAAGGATTCCATCAACAATACCATAACCCTCGAACCACAAGTTAATTAATCTTCAAGTTTCATTATCATGTGAGGGTCCAAGCCACTCTTAACCGTGAGTACGGCTGTTATAATAGTTTTACACTCTGCAGAGGTTGTACACTTTACCCACAAATCGTGTTCCCCTGAGTCGCCCGGGTTTGCAAGGCCCTTAAACACTTCCAAGGTGAGTGGCGAGGGTACACTACGAAGCCTTTACAAAGACATGTCGAGAGCAAGGCAGCCCGCTAGAGTTTCAGTAGCGGCGTGGTCCATAAACCTCCCTAATGGTCAGCTCCTTAGCAAAGGCAGCTACCCCAAGAGGACCGGGCTATGATCCCTATCACCGACCCCCTCCTTGCCCTTTCGGTAAGGCCACCAGCAAACTTCACATCTAATTAATTGGCTAAGGTCAGAGCCATATGACTTTGTGGTTGCACTGTTTTCTTGGGTGGTTCTCCATGTTCCCATTAAACAAAGTTAATCTTGAAATTACACAATAAACCACAATATGAAACGTGATCAACATCAACAAAAGAGTAAACCAATACCAATCCAAAGTTTGCAACTAAGCGTAACTACCCAACATGAATAGTAAACCCAGGTGTTTCAAGGTTTGGGGTAAAAGACTAGGTAAGTCCTTAGCATAGGTAACCCATCAAGTTTATGCAAGCAACATCAAAGTAAAGTGTATTATCATGCTGTTGTTGGGATCAAATAGAATATGCAGGGGGGAAATCCACTTGCCTTCCTGAAACAGCTGCTGATTCTCTTCCTCGTAAGCTTGCTCTTGATTTTGCTCGAACGTCACGTTGTCTACACGATCACACAAACAAGCATACACAAACAAATAAGAAACAATACAACAAATAATACAAACAGAAAGTAAAAAGATACTAAAGTTGTAGTTCATGATGCAAGGATCGCGTGAATGTAAGAATCGCTGAGATCGGAGTTGAAACGATGAAGATATGGCTAAAACAGTAGTCTAGGGGCCTAACTGCGAGAGTTTTGAACTTCCAGGGGCTAAATCTAAAGAAATTAGGGGCTAAAACATAATTAAACCTTATACAGAGGGTCGGGGTGCAAAACTAGAGGTTTTGGACGGTGGGTACTAATTCTAGAAAAGTCAGGGGTCGGAACAGAAAAAGGGCTCAACTCTAATTATTTTCTACTGATCTGGACTGCGGGTTGATTCCTGGAAAACCTAGGAGTCTTTCTGCGAATGTTACGGGGATGGCTAGGGTCGGGTGAATCTAATCCGTTAGATCAGCATCGAGCGGCGGGTCGGGCGAATCGGCGGAGTAAGGGTCGGGCGAATCGGCGGTGTGAAGAGAGGGTCGGGTAAATCGGCAGTGTAAAGTGAAGATCGGGCAAATCGGCGGAGTAAGAAAAAGGTCGGGCGAATCAGAGCTTTGCTGGGCGTCAGCGGCGAGCGAGTACGGCGGCGGACGGAAACATGGGTCCGGCGAGAAATCGGATTTGCAGCGGAGCAAGGGAGAGAGGAAACTGGTGCAGCTTGATGCTGACCACCACACGGATCTCCGACGAGAGTTGAAGACGGCGGAGAAGCAGCGGAACGGCGAGTCGACTGAGAGGCGACGACACGGGGCGGCGGCGTTCCTCCGGTGTGCGAATTTCAGCGACGTGCGACGGTGTTGAGTAGAGAAAAGGGTTTGAGGATGGCTCTGGTTACAAAGCGGGGCTCCGGCGGGATTTTATAGGGCGGGTTGGCCGGAAGTAAGGAAGGCGGCGGCTCTTGCGAAGGAAAGGGCAGAACTGCAGCTAGTAAGGCAAGCCTGCATCGCGAGGAAGGAAAGAGAGACGCGGGCGACAGCGCGAAGTCGATCCGGACTCGGGGTAAGAAAGAAAGAAGGAAGGAGAAGGGACGCGGACGATGGCGCGGCGTGCCTGCTGTCGCGGCGGAAAAAGGAAACAGAGAAGTGGGAGTGATGCGGAGCAGAGGAAGAAGAAAGGAAAGAAGAAATAAGACACCGACAGAGAAAGGAAAGAAGAAAGAAGACACCGACAGAGGGGTCCCAGCTGTCAGTGAAAGAAAGGGTCGGGTGGGGTCCCAGTTGTCAGTGAAAGAAAGGGTCAGGTGAGCGGATTGGCTACTGAGTTGGGCCGCGGGAAAGCGAGAGAAAGGTGAAGAGAAGAATTGGGGCCGGACTGAAAGAAAAAATAGAAGAAGAAAAGAAATAAAGATGCATGCACAATTTTATGTCGTGAGTTTTATAAAAATACTTCCTAAATTTTTGGAACCGCATCACAGTCTCAGCAAAAAGGAGATGTCTCGGAGCTCAGGGAAGAGAGAAGTTTTCGCTGGCAGCCAGAATTACAGACCCACATACAGCATCAGTGAAGTCGATGCTTCAGTTCAGCTGTATGGCTCACCGACAGTACGCCTAGCGCCTGGTTAGAAAGCTCAAATGAGTGCTGTCACATCAGAATTTAGCGACCGCTCAATCAACTGAAGCGCTACAATGGAAGTACTAGTAGCCACGTATTCACAACGACGGTCAAAATCAAACGGCCGCTCGCTGAAATCTGAAAAAGGGGAACCACTAGTAAACAAGTAAGAAGTTCAGAAAAAAAAGGTTAAGTGTCCGCAAAGAAGAGCTTCAGTATCTAGGATAGATATCAGATCAGCTTGACTGTTTCCGTGCTAATCCTGGCCTGAATCCTCAAATGACAGCGAAATCACACACATGGTGGCCGGGAATGCCGTAGGGGGGAAAAATCAAACCAAACAGGTCTGGTTCAGCAAATCAATCGATGCACACATGTACGCCACAATACATAATGGGGTATTATTATAAATGATAGTCATGGCGGATTATTATTCCCATTAACAATAACATTACGCAGGAGGGTTTACTCTAGGTGAAAATAATGCTAGAGGCCCCTTTCCCCCTGATTAATTACATCTGCCACTCACTCCTTCTTGGCCTTGTCAGGGACGTCGCCGCCGGGCGCGGCGGCGCTGCCCTGGGGCGCCATCATCTTCTTGAACTCCTCGAACCCGACGCACCCGTCGCCGTCCACGTCGACGCTGGCGATCATCCGCTCGCACTCCTCGGCGCTGCAGCCCTCCCCGATCTGCGCGAGCACCTTGCCCAGCTCGGCCGCCGTGATGCGGCCGTCCCCGTTGACGTCGTAGACGTCGAAGGCGGCGCGGAGCTCGGCCTCGAGCTCGCCGTCGTCCCCGCGGCCGGCGCGCGAGTGGAACGCCGCGAACTCGCCGAGGTCCACGTAGCCGTCGCGGTCGGTGTCGAGCTCGTCCATCATGGCGGCCACCTCGCGGCCGCCGTGCGAGGAGCTCGGCGGCGGGGAGATGGCGCGCGAGACGGCCGCGAGCTCCGAGGGGGAGATCCGGCCGTCGCCGTCCGCGTCGAAGCGGGAGAACACCTTCTGCATCTCCGCGGACACCGCCGGGGGCCTCTGCCGCAGGGCCGCCGCCGCCGCCGCCTGGGCTTGCTTCTCGGTGCCGTTCGACATGGCGACGGACGCGACGCGAAGAAGGTTTGATCGATCGAGTGGTTAGAAGTGGTTGGTGGCAAGAGCAATTGGCTGCGTGGTTCTGCAGCGCGCAGGTGAAAAGAACAAGAGGCGATGCGACTTGTGAGCTCGTGAAGTGGAGGATATGGAGCTTGGAATGGTCTCGCCGGAGATATTAATAGGCCGCCGCGGGAGCCACACGCGCTATCGACACGCAGCGGTAGGGCACCGACTTTTCTCGCTCGCCGGATAAAGAAAGTAGAAACCCGCGGGCCGTGCGGAGTCGTACGAGAGAGAAAGAAACGGCGAGACGGTCTGCGTGGCTGCTGCCTCGGTCGGCGCATCTGCCAGGCATCGCTCCGGGCCGAGGCACGTGGCCGGCCGGCGGGGAGGCAGGTGGCGGTGCGGCGGTGTCACGAGGCAAGTCCGGCAGGCACAAGCTTCCTGGAAGGCTCGAAGCTCGGAAGCGCCACCGCTAGTAAAGCGTGTTGAGCAGGCAGCGTGAATCACCGGCCACGTCTGTCCTCGGGGGAATTTTTAGGACCAACTAATCTGGACCCAGTGACGTCATCAGCTATAAACACAGCCCATCAAGGCTAAGCCGCCCCAGTTGTTCGACCGAAGTTCAGAGAATCTCCGAGCCCACCCAATCCACCTTTTCAGCCCATCACGCACGATGCGCCCGCTCAGCACGTCCGGCCCGGCCGGTGTCGGTGAGCCCACGCGTCTTTCATGATTGCCGTCCATCCATGGGCCATGGCCCACGCCGCACCAACAACTCCTCCCTCCCATAGTCCCATTCCCATCGAGTCTGGAAAACTCTCGTGCTAATCCGCGCGCTCGATTTCGCGGTCGCGGTGAAGCCTTCGCGACTCGTCGTCTCGTCCTCTTTCTCCAACTGGCCATCCAGAACAAGCAGGAGACACCAGCCCTGGACCCTTCACGACGCCTCCGATCCAACCGATCATCGATTTCCTCCTATAAAATGCAACGGCCGTCGAGCCAGGATCCATCATCAAGGTCGACGCGAGGAATCGAAGCGGCAGCAACAGGAACAAGCATCAGCATCAGTTTCAGGATCGGTCTCAGCTAGTAAGCGATAGGCGATGTCGCTGGTTCGGGGCGGCCACGTGTTCGACCCGCTGTCGCTGGACTTCTGGGCGTCCGCGGACCCGCTCGGCGTCGTCCGCCCGCTGGCGGAGCAGTGCCCCGTGCTCACCAACGTGCGCGTGGACTGGAAGGAGACCCCCGCCGCGCACGTGCTCAGGGCCGACCTGCCGGGCGTCCGGAAGGACGCCGCCAGGGTCGAGGTGGAGGACGGCGGCGTGCTCGTCATCAGCGGCGAGCGCGCCAGGGAGGAGCCCGGCGAGGGCGAGGCGTGGCGCCTCGTCGAGCGCAGCAGCGGCAGGTTCCAGCGCCGCTTCCGCCTCCCGCGCGGCGCCAGGCTGGACCAGGTGCGCGCGTCCATGGAGGACGGCGTGCTCACCGTCACCGTGCCCAAGGAGGAGGCCAAGAAGCCGCAGGTCAAGACCATCGAGATCTCGGGCTGAACCGTCCATCGGTTCGTTGGACGGCCGTGAACGATAGCTTGAGTGAGGGCCTCTGGTGATGTTCTGCAACTGCAAGTATGTCCTGTGTTGTGTCGTTGTGCATGTGTGATGTGTAGTGCACTTGTGTCTTTGTAATTGCTTTTGCGTCCTATGTATGATACGTGGATACGAATAAACTTTGTACGCCGTCGAGTCTTCTCTGAACTCGATTCCTGGACCCAAACCGGGCCATCTCATTGGGCCACGTCACCAGCGAAATCTCGACCGCTGGTTCAACTGCTCGTTGAATCGGACCGTCGGCCAGGGCGTCCAACTCCCGACCCTTCTTCCCAAACAACTGCCGGCTATCCCGCCGATAGCCACGCCGGTCGAATCCGCCGCGCCGTCGCCAGGGCTGCAGTCGCCGATCTGATCCGATTGAAGCTTGCGTCGCCGCTGCGTCAACTCACGCGGAAAGTGCAACGCCTCCGAGCGAGCCACGCTAGAGTGCCGTCGTTGCCCCAGCTCCGCGCGGGACATTCCGCTCCCTGCCTTTGCCTCAGCTCTTCGTCTGCGACAATGATGAGGAGTAGCCGCTTTGATGCACGCCTCCAAGACCAAGAGGACGACCGCCGTGCGCTGGGAGCTGGCGCGGGGCGGGCAGGGCTATCGTGGATGGTGCGCAGATCGCAGCACCCGTCTGAGGCCAGGACCGCACTTAGCACACGAAAGGAGGGAGGAACTAGGCATCAATAATGCCATAGCGCCTGCTAATCTTGTGCCAGCAGGTGCCACTAGCCCACTAGCTTGATTGATGATGAGCTCGGCCAATTGTTTTGCTAACAGAACATTCAAATGAAACGTCCTACATGTGTTCGATGAAATGTGCGTAAAGAGCCTCCACCATTGCTGTCACGGCTATAGCTATCAACATATGTCAAAGGTCATATTCAGGTTATTGCAGCTCTGTTAATTCTATTACATCACTCAGGCTCCAGAACAGCAGCAGCAAGATTTGCCATGGATGGCAAAGGAAGACACGGCCAAGTGCCTGCACATAAGCAGGGGAGCGGCTGGCGGCCAAGCGCATGAGAATTATCTATATAATATTATGTGTTCTTCTGTTAAGAACTAAATCAATGAGCTCCTTTTAAACTACTGTTAGCTGATGAATTATGCATCTCGAAAAATGATGAACTCTCAGTTTTTCACCCTTTCTTAAAAGTATAGTTTTGAACAGCACTAGACTCTAATTAGAAAAATAGTCTTATAATTAAGAAAAGATCAACAGCTATATGCAACATAGATTAAACAGGAAATGTTATCTAAACATAGTTCATTGACAGTACCAATCAAACAGTTTCAAATGTTATCCAATAAATTACTACATGTTTAACAAATAACAGTTTACACCTAAAGATTATCTCAAATTCATCCTGCTGAAATTCATTAGGGAGAACACCTTTTCAGTTGCCATAAAGTACTGTGTAGCATGTTTGACAGTTTAGACATAATATTAGTTGTGTGCTGAAATCTTTGGATTCAGTCCATCAAACTAAATTTTCTGATTACATCGAAAATGATACTCTTGCTTCCAACTTTAACAATGCCACAACATTTGGATTGGTGATACAAGGCATGGCTTGTCCTGATTAATGCATTCAGACAGATCTGAATAATTTTTAGATAGCCCAGTATTTTACAATGTAAAATAGGACATGCAGTAAATATTTGTGGACCTACTCTCATCACAGCATGCATCTGATGGAACTCTCTTAAACTTTGGTTAAAGATTTTTTGAAAATACGAACTTTGGTTAAAGATTTAAGGGCCCTTTGGCACCGCTCCGTCGTGGGCAGCTTCAGCTTCGTGCTACAGTACCATGGTATTGTGCTGCACTGTAGCGTGAAGCTGAAACGGACCCGAGGTGCTACAACTAACTAGGGAACATGTGAAGCTGGTGAAGCCAGTTTTCACTAGCTTCACTGGCTTCGTGCTACAGTGTACTATAGTGCGTGAACAGTAATGAAGCTGAAGCACCGTGAAGTTATGCCAAACGAGCTCTTAAAGGACTGCTCTATTGAAGAACTGCACAAAATTCAGAGATTAAACTTGAGAGTTAAAAGGAGGCTCCACGTCATCATAGAAAAGGAAGAATGACCTAAACCCTAATCTAAAAATTTATGCATTATTCTTCTTTAGAAAACACATGAGAACAGTACTGCATCGATATTAAGGTACTGTCTGCCCCCAAAGTTCTTTTTCTTTCTAGGATTACCGTTTGCCCAAGTTGATGTGCAATACTTTGCTTTGACAGGCCCAACTACTGCAGCAGCAGATAGGCAAACTATAGGTCATGTTTGGTCTGATTTCAATGGGTGTAGCTCATAAATACAATACTAACAAGATGATTAGTGATAACTGTCTGTTAAGCAAAAGAGGAGTAAAGAATGTAACAGTTTTACAAAAAACAACAATTTTCTCAAAAGAAATAGAAAGAGAAAGTGTAGTTTCTTTATGTGTAAAAAAATTTCGAAAACTGTGTATGAAGATAAATAATCAAGATCTAGGAAAATGCAAAATCTTCTCAATATATCTATGACAATGATAATATCTCTAAGCAGAGCAAACTCCCTAAGAAAAATTTGGTTGATAAAATATCACATGATTTGTGAAACTAACACTACCGTTAGAGGAACAAATATTTTGATATGCCTCAAGAAATTAGATCATTGCTACTTAAAGTTTTTATATCTACTGAAGTCAAATTAAAATTCTCCTTCTATCCTTAATATAAGCATTTCTAGGAATCTTGGGACAATTTAAGCAGTGAGCAAAAGAGTAAACTTCCATAATAGTGACATTAAAGAACCTTGAAATCTTGTATAGAAACATATAATTATGGCCGCAGCAAGTAGGACACCACAACTGCTCCTCTCTACGAGTCAAAGCTCCGTGCAAACTTCATGTACACATAAAACAAATTCAAACTCCACGTCCAAGCCAGGTAACTCCCCTGGTCATCAGGCGCGGCAACGCCGCCCAATCTTTCTAGTTCATCTGGAGTTCTTGCAGACTTGTACGAGTATTCACCGGTAACAGTAGATTTGGCACGACACGATAAGCTGTTGAGCTTGTGAGGTGGAGCTTTGCAGTTACTCATAGTCACTGGTAAGTCAAGTTACAACTTTGTACTGACTAAGCTGCTTAAGCCTTGTTTAGATCTAAAAATTTTTAGCTAAAACGTCACATCGAATGTTTGGATACATGCATGGAGTATTAAATATGGGTAAAAAGAAAAACCAATTGCACAGATAGGTTATAAATCGCGAGACGAATCTAATAAGCCTACTTAATCTATAATTTGCAACGGTGATGCTACAGTAACCATCCGCTAATTATGGATTAATTAGGCTCATCAGATTCATCTCGCGATTTACAATCTATCCGTGCAAAAAGTTTTGTAAATAGATTTTATTTAATACTCCTAAATAGCAAGATTTCGTTTAAAAAAAACTTGGCAAAGTGATCTAAACACACCCTTACTAAATACTGACAAGTGAGACTATGATTTGTTAGTCGTTCTTTTGTTTACTTAGGCCAGTTTCAACGAGATTTCATAAAAGTTTCATGGACATTAAATTTTGCTGATGTGGCAGGATGCCAGGATTATTGTAAGGAGAGAGTTTCATAGGATGTGAGAGGAGTTTCATCCCCATGACACTCCCTTAGCTCGGTTACCTAGCATTGAGACTGGGTTTAGTAACTATAAACTCGGCCGTCGTCGTCGACGGTAACGACTTTGAATTTGGAGGAAACGGGGGCATATTCGTCCTAACCATGCCGTGCGAGGACCGGAGGACGTGCAGTTATCTGTAGTGACACTCTTCAAGTCTACCGCGGGTCTTCGCCCCTGCAGCTGTAGCATTGCCTAAAGGCCACTGGCATCTGCCCTGCAGAATACTTGCAGTGGCTCTGGCTGATGCGGTTGCAAGCCAGTTGTTAGTCTGTTGCTCAGCAATGACCACCTCGCCAGTCTGGTCCCTATCTCTGGCCATCATCTTCCTCTTCATCCTGCTCCCAGCCTTCTCCTCCAGTTCATGCCCGTCCGAGCTTCAATGCAACAGTACCGAACCCATCGAGATCAGACCTCCTTTCTTCGTTGGTACTCCGGGTCTCGACCCAGCCTGTAGGAAATCGGTTAACGTCAGCTGCGGCCAGTTGGGTCCGGAGCTGGATCTCGCTACTGACAGCAAGCTACTGCTGAAAGAAATTCAGTACGATTCCCATACCGTGGTAGTCCAGGATGTGCAGCTCAGCGTCAGCAACAACTTGTCCTGCAGTTTCAGCTTCAACTTCATGCCGCCTGTGGACAACTTCGAGAGAAGTTACCCAGACTTGGTGAGGTGGTTCTCGTCGATCAGCTGCGCCCACAGCAACGTCACAGTATTTCACAGCATCTTTGGGGATGACAAGTACTCAAGGAGGTCCACCAAAGCACAGAGCGGGATGAGCGCGGTCTTGCTTCATGCCATGCCTCTCCGCGGTTCGAATGGATCCTAAGCTTCAGTGAGGTTGGCAGTGCTGGGCAAATCCCCCTGGTAAATTTCTCAGCGCAATCAGGAAGCATAAGGAAGTACCTTTTGTCACCTTCAGATTGCGTTTCACCTTCCCCTGGAGGTAACATAACTACCTTTCTATGTGCCGAGATCACTTCTGTTCCTGTATTATATTAGAATCGCGATAGCTTTGTTACACATAACATGAAAAGGTAAAATGTGGAAATTGCAGTTTTCATCTTAAAAAATGAAAACTCATGTTATGTTTTAGTTTTAGTTTAGTCTTGTGCAAAAATGAAAATTTTCAATTCATGCAAAATGTTGGATGAGTATGATTGTTGTCACTGCTTACCTCGCACCTGGTCCACTATTACCTATCATTACTGGGACATTTCTCCATCATCATGTCGCTTTGTGCTGCAACTTAAGTAGTGAAGCTTGTCAAATTCTCTTAGAGTATATGAAACCATAACCTCAAGCGATACCAACAGTAGATTTCCACAAAATTGCTTATTTATTCAATCAACCTATGTGTTATCTGCAGATGGAGATCACAGCAAGAAGCATGGCACTAGTTTGCTCATGGCAGGTAAGAACTTCACTCGTAGCAGCAGAAGATCCAAGTAATGTAGTGTTCAAGAAAAAAATCAAAAAAATTTACTAGCCGATAAGAAGGAAGCATCACACCATGCTGTGCTATTTAATTAGCACACTGATTGATGTGAACCATGTTGCTTCTTGATGTATTACTACTTTTAAATCTATTTAAATGTTTCTTCCTTTCCGTTTACTTGCAGTGTTCATATCTACAAGTTCTGGGATGCTTTTAGGATGCTTTTTTGCTGTGCTGAAGCCACTTTGGACAAAATCATCCCTTTTCCAGAGAAAGAATTGTGAAACCAAAGCAAATATTGAATTGATACTATCCAGATATGGGATAAGACCCAAAAGATACAGGTATACCACCGACCTGAAAAGGATAACAAGGTCTTTCAGTGAAAAACTAGGGGAAGGAGGATATGGCATGGTTTGCAAAGGTGAGCTTAGGGATGGACGCCCGGTTGCTGTCAAACTACTTCATAACTCGAGAGGTGATGGAGAAGAATTTGCTAACGAGGTTGTAAGCATTGTCAACACCTCTCACGTTAACATAGTTTGCCTACTTGGATTTTGTATAGAAGGATCAAGGCGAGGTCTCATATATGAGTACATGCCTAATGGATCATTGGAGCGGTATATCTATTCTGAAAATCCAAAATCAACTTTAGGGTGGGAAAAATTATATGATATAGCAATTGGCATTGCACGCGGGCTAGAGTATTTGCACATAGGGTGCAATAGGCGCATCATCCATTTTGATGTTAAGCCTCACAATATCCTTTTAGATGAGAATTATTGTCCAAAAATTGCAGATTTTGGCCTGGCCAAACTTTGTAACATCAAGGAGAGCATCATTTCATCTATGGCTGGCGCACGAGGAACCATTGGCTTCATTGCTCCAGAAGTGTTCTCTAGAAGTTTTGGTGTTGTATCAACCAAGTCAGACATCTATAGCTTTGGAATGGTGCTTTTGGAGATGGTTGGGGGGAGAAGAAATGTGCAAACAAATCCTGACAATTATAGCCAAATTTATTTCCCGGAATGGCTTCATGGTCACTTATCTAATGGGGGTACACTCGAAACCTTTGAAGTGGCAACCGAGGAGATTGCAACAAAGATGGCTTTGATTGGTTTGTGGTGCATACAAATGATGCCAGAAGCTCGGCCTCCTATCACCAAGGTCATAGATATGCTAGAGAGGAGTGTTACTGAATTAGAATTTCCACCAATGCAATTCTTATCATGCCCCCCAGAACCATCAATCCATTCGATTAATACAACTGCTGGAGAAGATACTCAGAATTTAAGTTTCCTTACTCATTTCAACGCATGAAAGAAAAGGGTCTCCTTTTTAGTACTACTACTGTACCACGATGCCTGAAGATAACAAATGAGAAAAATTTAAGCTTGGACCATGTGGCTCAGGTTGTGTTGCTAATCCTCTCTACACATATCCGTTTATGGGCTTCCTTTTCAATATCAGCTTACTGACCTTTTTGCAAGATGTAGACTAATTTCAAGAAACAAAAACAGAGTCCTACTTGGTTTATCCATGCATGGAAGCTAACACTAAGTTCAGGTCTACCAAAATATCTTCAAAATCATGGGTAAATGGCGCAAGTAAATTTTGCAATAAGGATTACCTTGACACAGATCTTAGGATGATATAAGATTGAGACTCCATTGATGTATATCACACTATCCTCCATGTTATGATCCCAGATCCCATTGTACCTTTAAGAGAATTACATGACTGATGTGATGAACCATTTCACTGAGGAATAAGTGCTTTTTGTAATTGCGTCTACATGTCTATTTTCTGGATATTTTTTTTGTCTTTTAGACTGTCAGTGTTCGGATAAAATGGAAATGAGAAATAATTATGATCAATATGTCATGCAATATGATCAAAAATAATTTATAACAAATGAGATTGCATCATCCACCAGCAAAGAGGCTACACAAATGCAAGAGACAGTATACCTTTGAATTGAAAGTAGTTGCTGCCTGAGACTGATTAGCATGTTAAATAGCTCAGGGATTTAGATCAATGTGTTCATTACAAAACTGTTGAAACTTATAATGAAAAGAAAATCTATTTTCACAGTGTAGTTGCTTGTTAGCTTCAATTTCAAACAACTTATGGGGAATTAGGCTCTAAGTATAAGGAGATACACTGAGCTTAAATTCATATTAAGGAAAAGAAACACCAAAGGTTTCATGCGTTCAAGGAGATGTTTACCTACATTATCATGCATGTCAAACCTATCTTTATTGAAAGCAAAGCCCTGAAAGCATGGCCATAATTTAGTGTGGATATGTACACGTGCAATGTTACCAGATAAGTCGATACCTGTATTAGCTCCAGATAATAAGTCAACATCTTGCAACACAGTCTCAGTCACATGTGACAGCAACGCAGTGCAGGTGCAGCTGCATGTAACACTTAGATATTTTGTAGCATGGACTGTCATCTGACAATGATAAAACATGAAGAGTGGCTTAAATATCAAAGAGGACATCTATAATTGGTTTGTTTGATAAAAATCAAGCAAAAGTACCTTTCAAGTCTCTATAAGAAAGAGGAGGCACCTCTAAATGGTAAATGCTGAAAATAAAATAAAAGTGCATATGATAAACCCATTATTCTTCTATCCATTCAATATGTACCTAGCTATAGAGAAAAGTAAAGAGAACTGTATTGCATTCTATATTCTCTTTCTGAGAAATTCGAACAGTTGCCTATTTAATGTTTTACTAGAAAGGAATATGCATGGCCTAGCTTATGATTATGTTTGTATTGCAAGGTCCCAAATATCCTATAGGACTTTATGGAAGATAATTACTAATTATCAATAGCAGTCAACTAATAAGCTCAAATATCTTTTTGACTATCGATGCACTCCTGGATGTGTAACGCAGCTTTCCAAGAAGGCAGGTGGCTTTGATAAATGGGCACACTACAGATGAACTTTGGGCTACCTCACCATGACGATGGACAAACCGGTTATGTCTTGGCAAGTGGTGGGCAACAAACACCTGCCTAATCTGCAGAAAGCATGGAGAAAACGAAGCCAGAAGTTAGACCCAGGTTCACAGATGACAGACAGCAATAAAAATTAGCAGTTGCAAAATCAATCGGGCTGCATCCATTTCAACAGCGCGTCGGCGCACCCGCTTCAGCGCCATGAGGTCGAACACCTCGCGGGTGGCAGGTAAGATGGCAGTGCAGAAGTCTGGCCCTCATTCGATCCCGCAGGCTCTGAACCGCAGAAATGCGTGGCAGGTAAGCCGGGGCAGCACGGGGCGGAGGCACTCAGGCACGGGCGCACGGCGGGGTCCTAGGCCGGAGCCGCCACGGTCCCCGCGCCAAGAGGAACAGGAGGCTGAGAGAGCGCCAGGCTTTGAAGTTGGAACGGAGGATTTCCAAAATGAGGCGCGGGCGCGCGGGGAAGGCGACCGGCCCCACCACCATCAACCCATCATCGCCTGGGGACGGTCACCGTGGCTCCAACACAGCAGCAACGCGGCCCACGCTGCTACTTCGGGAAGATGGCCGTAACCACAAATAACCAGCATCTGTGCCATGTGAGGGCGTGAGGCTGCTGTCATATGTGCCATGTGGGATGTAGCTGCGGCGGCCCAACGCCAATAACAAGACTCAAGACAAGGGCAAAGAGTCGTTTTCATAACAATCACAGTGTCAAATTACCACCGAAAGAGGAGAAAATTGCAAGACCACATCCTTAGATTTGTGGTTCCATCAATTGGGCTCAGCTGATTCTAACGTTTTCACCACTTTCACCACTTTGTAAATGAAACGAACCGGGTTTTCGAAACGAGAATCCGACTCTCTGTATCATCGTGATAGTCCCTGGATCAGTGGCTATCACATACAGAACTCATTTCAATTACATATCACAGTCATACAGCACAATAAATCATTACATGGGTTTAATTATTACATAATCCAAAGGACTGTAATACGAGTTTTCCGATACAACCCCTTTGGGCTAAAGGAAACAAACAGAAAACGGAAGCGGTAGCTAATCTTCTGGGACATCCTTCATCTCGGAGAACACTCCTCCACAGGCAAACTTGAGCATAGCACGACCGTCATTAGTTCATCCTTCATCGTCTGGGTTACTCTTCGAGTCGAATCCTGCATCTACCAACTATTCCCAAGGAGTGGGATAGGTTCACGTCACCATCCGTATGCAAGCTTTAAATGAAATGCAACTGATATAAAAGTATCCAAGGGATAAGGCTAGGGTTTTCCTATGCATGCAGCAAGCATGTTCATATCATCATCCAAACACCTCGGCCCGGGCCGTCCAGGCATCCCGGGTTCCCCGTCCACACACACCTACCAAAACCACCAAGTCGGTGCGAGAACTCCCTCTCCTTGCACCTCAACTGCCCCAGGCAGTAAAGTCATCACTAGAGGGAGGTAGAAGGTAAGTAAAACTAACTATGAAAGTGAAGCCGGATCAACAGTTGTACATGACCGAGTACGCGGCTATACGTATAGTTTTCACCCTGCAGGGGTTGTACACCTGGACCCACTCGACTCGAAGCCAGCCAGGAGCGACCCAACTGGACGACGAGACACCGGTCAACGAAACTAACTGCAACGGCCCCATCTTGCCTTCCCGGGTTTGGGATGCTTCCTCCCGCAAGAGGTCGCCCTGGAACTGTGATGCCTTCTACATCGAGTCCTGCAAGACCCTGCAATTCGGGGGATGTGAGATCAGCACCTCCTCCCCTTACACTGATGCTCTATCCTCCTACAGGCATGGTGTCGCACGTCACTAGCTCAGATCGGATCTGCCCTCATAACAGAGAAGTGGTGTGCACGTTTGACATAGTTCCTTCTCCAGGTCCACTAACTCAGGCCTTAATTGCCGAGGCGAGTATCTTCCACAAAGATGTATCCACCGCAATGGTCCGTCAATGGCACCCATTACAGGTATAGCCCTCCAACTCCTCCAAAATGTCCCGAAGGACCAAACTGTCCCGAAGGACCAAACCATCTCAAAGGACATGTACCAGCCACAGGTACTCCGTAGGATGTACCCAACGCACACCCCAAGCCCTTGATCAGAAGATCAAGTTATGTTTAACGCGCCCCAAGCTAGATTCCTAATCACCAACTCCTCAGAAGTGTGTCTCCACTCACGCCAAGACTATATCACCATATCCCACACATACACATGCAAAGCATAGCATCTCTCATATATATAACACAGTGTAATAGGAATGCAAGGAGTTCAGGTAAACAAAATAGGCTATGCAGGTTCATCTCATCACGACGTGAATTAAAGCGATAGCATATCTAGCAAGCAATGCCTAATAGGTATTCAGATCATAGATGGACGTGAACCCGGCGCAATGTCCGTATCTTCATCTTTGGCTTCCAAGTCGAGGTCGATGAAGTCGTCCGAGTCTTCCGTAATCCTATATACGGATGCGAATAAATAACGATATTCTACTTGCAAATAAACTCGAAATAAGAACAATAAAGATCCAAATTAGGAACACAAGGTATTCGACAGGTTAGGGCTACGTGTCAGCTCTGGTTTGGTCAACGTACGATTGATGATGTCATCAGTGTTCATGCTGATGTCATCATTGACCAAGTCAACTATCAGAGTTGACTGGTCAACGGGGTCAACTCGGTTAGTTGGGATCTATATGTCAGCATGTGGACCCCACGGGTCAGGTGGAACAGATTATCAGGCAGACGTGGCGTCCACGTTGACTAAGTCAACAGTCAACGGTCTGGGTCAGTCAGCGGTCAAACAGACACAAGAAGGGTCCTACTGGTCAACGCAGTCAACAGCCAAACTAGGTCCACTCGCTAGTAGTGGGCCCCACATGTTAGTCGGGTCATAGGTCTGTCAGTAGGGTCCGCATGTTAGTCGGTGGGCCCGCGGTCAAGCTAGGTCCACGGTTAGCGGTCAATGCGATCGACGGTCAACTGGTCAAAGCTGTTAGGTGGGCCCACTATCAGCCAGTGGGTCCCAAGGTCCTACGTGTCAGTCCACGTGGCGTCCTGTGTAGACACGCCAAGTGGCAGCGTTAGTTAGCCCGAATCGATTATGGCCGACCGATCCGGTGCGGTAGGTCTGTGTGTGAAAGCGCGTGTGTTAGACGGGCTGCTTGAAGGGCGTTCGGTAAAAGATGTGTACGGCTCGGCAGCTTGGCGGGCTGAAAGGTCGGCGCGGGGTTTGGCTCGGCTTGTGGCACAGGCCGACTCGGTTCATGGGTTGGCTCACGCTAGCAGGGTGGTTTCGTTCACGGGCCGGCTCGGCGAGGTGGGTTGTTCCTTCTTCTGGCCTGGTAACTCGTGGGCTGTCTTGGGCTGTCGCGGCCTCCTCCTTCCCTTCTGCTGCTGACAAGGTGGGTCCACATGTCGGCGTCAGGTGGATGGCATCACGGCCTTGCTCAGGCACTTGCGGCTTCACGTAAAGGTCGTAGCTCGCTCGTCGTTGTGGATGCAACTCCCAGTCGTCACTTTGGTTGTGCTCCCGCCGGGAACTCGAGCATGGTGGCAACTCCAAGACACGTGCTTTCCATGGCGGAGGTGGAACTTGAGCAGTTCTGCTCAGCTAGGTTGAGTGGTGCTGGCAGCTACTAGTTGTTAGCTTGGTGAGAGGAACAAGGGAGGAAAAAGCTAGGGCTGCTGCAGCTAGCTCCGGTGGAGAGAAAATAGGGAGGTGGCGTGCATGATTGAAGAGGGGTTGCAGTGGTAAAGCAATTTGTAGGGAGGAGCAGATGGATTTTGGCGTTGGTGCTAGATGTCGTGGTTCTGGACCTTGAATTGAACTGCATCGTAGAGAGGAAAATGGGAAGGAGAGGTGCTGCTTGTTGGTTGCACGTGGAGAGCAAGGGAGCTTGCTTCTTGCGGTGGAAAAATTCAGGGAAGGGAGAGAAATCCAGAGGGAGGCAGCGCTCCGTGGTCTGCCTGCTGGCTTGATCGAGAGGGAGAGGAACAGAGGCAGCGGCAAGGAAAAGAAATGGAGAGCAGAGAGCTGCTGCTTGTTGAGTGGTCGAGAAGAAATTTAGGGCAGAGAGAGATGCTGCTGGTTCGGCCCGACTGCTCTGGATCGCTGGCGCACGATGTGGCCTCGGTGACCACGGCCAAAAGGCAGCGGCTACACGCAGCATGGCTGCGGGGCAAGGTAGCACTTTTAGCATGCGCACGGCTCGGTTCGAGGCTAAAGGCGGGGACTTGGCACGGTGGCGCGTGCGCGGTGACCGGCAGCTCCGGTTCGCATCGGGGTCGCTGGGCGGCATGGTTCAGCCCGTGCCTGCAAGGGCATGTGCGAGCGTGTGCGCGGGCTCGTGGTCTAGCCACGGCCGCGACACGGCCGCTTGACACGCGGGCATCCGGTGTTATGGAGCCGCGACTAGCAACGACGAGGCATGGCAGTGACAACGGGTGTGGCAGCGGCGCTAGGTGCGGCAAGCGCGTGCGCGGACACTCGGCATGGCCAAGGCCGCGTCACGGCCGCGACGCTCGCGGTGCTCCGGCGCAGCCGGGCCGCGGCGGCGTCGGGCTGCAACGGGAAACGAGGCGACGGCGATGGCTCCTGCAGAAGATAGGGACGGGAGTCCTAGGGTGCTACAGTGGTTTCATCGGCGGCGCGTGGCTCTCGCCGGCAGCAAAAAGGGGTTGGACGAGCGGGTCGGCACAAGCTCACCTAGGGGCGAAGGAGTAGAACGTGGCCGGCGTGACATAGACTTGCGGTTCGATGATACTTGGCTTCGCGGCGGCGTCGACATGGCTGGGGCATTTCGTCGAACAGCTTGCGGGCGAGGGTGGCAGCATCACTGCAGCGAGGTCTTCGGTGTTCTGGCTGCTGCGGCTTGTTGAAGAGGTTGCAGCTGGCTTGTTGTCGTGGATGCAGCTCCTTGTCTTCACGGTGGTGGTGCTTGCCGCCGGGAGCTCGAGCACTGCGATGTCCCAGGCATAGCTGCAGAGAAAGAGAAGAGCAGAGGAGAGAGCGGCGGCGGCCAGCGGCTCCCAGAAGCTAGCATGCTCGGTGGAGAAGGAAGACAGCAGGAGAGAGTGGCGTGTGGTGGTGCTGCTTGCAAGAATCAGAGAGGAGGATCGGTGGGAGCAAGGAGATGCTGTGGTGGTTCTGCTCGTCAATTAGTTGCCGATTGGAGCAAAAGAGAGGATGCTTGCTCGGATTTGGAAGAAGAGGAGCAGGCTGTTTGTTTGGATTTGCTGCTTGCCGATGGAGAAGCAATGGAGCGAAGGGAGATCGGCAGAGAGGAGCAAGGGCCTTGACTTGCGGTGGAAATAGAAGAGCAGAGTGAGAGATCGAGTGGAGAGAGGAGAGCTGAGTGCTGCAGCAGTGTTGCTTCAGTGGAAGAAGAAAAGGGAGAGATCGAGTGGAGAAAGGAGGCCATGGCTTGCTTGTTCTTGCGGTGGAAAAAGCACAAGGGAGAGAAGAGAGGCTGCTGGCGGTGGAGAAGATCAGGAAGGAGGTGGCGTGCAGGTGAAGGAGATGGTGGCTGCGGCTATTGGTACTTGGAGGAAATAAATGGAGATTTTGAGAGAAGTGGGGGTATTTATAGGAGATATTTAGGGGTAGGGTTAGATAGATAGATGAGTTTAGATGGGTTTTGAGATTTGTGCAAAAAAATATTACCCCGCGAAATAAATTGATTAGAATTTATTTCGCAAACTAGGTACAAATGAATTAGACTATTTTTCCAGAATCAAACTAAATAGAGAAATTTAATTCGAAGAGCCGAGAAAAATAATATCTCAAATGAGTTGAATTTGTAGAAAATTGATAAATTAGACTATTTTTCGAGATCGGATTAATTAGCAGAGGATTAATCCGAAGAGACGAAAAATAAGATCATAACTTATGTATGATTTTAAAGAGCGCTCGAGATTGAGAAGGCGCTGGTAGTTAGCGGATCGGCTATGTTAGAAGACTATCGGGTCGAGAGCTCAAGCACAGTTAGCGGTCCGGGTTAAGATTAAAGGCTAAGGTAGACGTTAGTTGTAGCTTTAGGTTTTATATTTGAATTGTAATTCAAATATACACACAAAGAATCAATTAAAATCCAAATAAAATCCAAATCACACTAACATTTAATTCATTCTAACAATTCAAATTTAATCTTTAGGAATTAAATCTAGGAATTCATGGAGATCATAGAAGATAATCTTATAGTTATCTAGCTAATTACACATATTGCACGAAAAATTTTTGAAACCCACATTTTTTACAAAACTTAACATTCCAGAAAATCTGGGATGTTACAATAAACATGTTAAATAAGCATAATCCAAACATGGAAACAGCTTGACTCCTAATTTAGCTGCCTCATATCAATGAAGGCTGCCCGGAATCAGCTGAGTATCTACATGTGTGGTGGTGGGGTGGTTTCTAAGATAGCTAAATAAGGAATGACCATTTGCAACAAAACACTCTTCATATGGCTGAATATCAAAGTCGTGACTTATATGGAGCGTTCTTTTACAACTTTATACCAAATAAAAATCTGTTGCGGCAAAATAGCACCTAGAAATTGTCCCAGCGCGATTCTTATCTTGTCCCTCAATCACCGATCCATTTCAAAGTTTTGTCTAACGATATTGCTTCACCACAAAGAAACATTTATTAGTACCACGGAAACTGACTGATATCTGACGCGTGATAATTCACGTATCGCTTCACATGGCTTCTAAAAGAGATAGACTTGCAGTTCAGGCAAACAAAAAGGGAAAAGCTCAACTTCACACAGTTCACATGGAAGGAGAACTCTCCAGTACTGTCAAAAAATGAATTCAGAATGGCACCTTCGATCTCCCCGGCTGACGGCCACCAAGCAATCCTTAGAGCCAGCCACAGCCAAGCGATTAAAGTCCAAACAAACAACACAGATCCCCATCAACAGTACACTGACGCATTCATTAAGGGAAGAAACTCGGGATCGAGCTAGCAGCTACTAAGCGTTGGGTGCTGATGACCGGCACCTCTCATGGACGATGGCACTGGCACGGTCCATGACCCGTCGAGTTTTGCGTGGCGGAGAACGTTCGTTCCTTCTCCCGGCTCGGAGAATCTGCAGCCCTTTGTTCTGACCCCGGCGGTGTCACATTGATCGGAGGACGCATCGGCTGACGCCCGGCGAAAACAACCGCACGGCGTGCCTGCCGTCGGATCGAGAATCGGACAGCCACGCCGGGCCGGCACGGTGGGAAGAAATGGGGAGCTCTGATGAGACCTGCCCTTACCTGAATTATTCGTCCCGTTGCGTCCCCTCTCGCTTTCATGGACCCTTCGCTTCGTCAGGGGGTTGTGCGTGCAGTCCTACCCAGAGACACTTCAGCAGGGTTAGAACTGTTTGTGCTTAGACACTCGAGCAGGTTGGAAAGGTACGTTGATATTAGCTTGCGTCGAGAATCGTCTCCGATCCAACGAACGCCACGTCGCCAAGTGATTCACGAAGTTTTTTATAGTATAATAACATGGTCATGTGCAAATGATCTTCTGTAAGCCAAGTGAACAGTAGAGGTTTGAAAAAGTAGACGGTTCGTGTGGCGCAGAAGATTTTACAGAGCGTCAAGCCCTCGCTTCTCTGCCTAACAAAAACATTGATGACTCACCTACCCCTCAGCCTAATGAATCAGCCTGAGATTTGCGTCCATAATAATCTCTTAGAATCTTAGAACAGCTCGAGAATCTACAATAAATAATCAATCGGAGAAACAGAAAAGAATACACCGTGTGATTCATCGGTGTTACTTCACCTAGAGACTTGAGCAGAGGCGCACGTGGCCGTGGAAAAAACGAGTTGTACACATTTGCTATGGATCAACTCCTTCTCTCCTATAGCCACGCATAGAAAATAAAGGGATAAATTCAGTTTACACTTTTAAACTATCGTAAAAGTGCGATTTTCAACTTTGAACTACAAAATCGGATAACATAGGCCATCTAACTATCGAAACCGAGCAAATTTGACTCTTTGGGTGGTTTCAAAGATGATTTTATTTTTTTAAAAAAATAAAAAATTCTAATTGATCTAAAAAATCAAAACTAATTTAAATTAGAAAAATATAAACCAATACCAAAATTTTTCTAAAAATATAACCTATCTATTATTGCTCTATTTAAAATCTTATTTATTAAAAAATAATAGGCATAACTACAAGCAACCAAATACTATGAATATAAAATAAAAAAATTAGATCCGAATAACTAACAAGTAGAGTGCCAATAGATTGGTTACATTTTTAGACAATTTTGATACCCGTTTCATTTTTTTTTAATTTAAAATGAGTTAATTATGAATTCTTAGTTTAATTTTGAATATTTTTAACTTTATCAAAATGAAAAATCACCTTTGAAACCACCCAAAGGGCCAAAATTGCCCAGTTTCGACAGTTGGACGGCCTATGTTATCCGATTTTGTAGTTGAAGGTTGAAAATCAGATTTTTGCGATAGTTCAAGGGTGTAAACTGGACTTTTACAGATTTTCCTGATCATTTACTCTTTGCATCTTTTACCACCCGATGAACTCTAGACAAATTATGTCTCTTAATATGTCTTTGGCACAATCATTCGAATTTAGAGGAACTTTATTTCAATTTTTCTTGCATCTTGCTTGTAGAATGATCTGTTTCCAAGTTCAACTTGTATATCGATTTATCCATACTTTCAATAAGTTTGTTTAACACTGAATACTTCAACGCACTGGATCTCGTCTTTGAAGAGATACATGTAGCATATGTTCTTGAAGTATTCTTCTCACTTCCTTGCTTCTCAATTAAATCCTTTTTCACATATTTTGTCCATCTCCTTACCATATATTTAGAGGCCAAAACCTCATTTTACATTAAAGGCTTGGGGGCATGCTTGCACAATATACAAGATGGTTGCCATTTTCCAGCAATTTGTAATTTTTGAAATATGTATGCATACCAATGGATTAATATTTTTTTTGAAAGAATATGTAATAGTCTATCTACATTATTGAATACGATTGTTGCTTTATGATCAGATTGCATAGGGGGTAACCATGAATGTCAAGATTGGCTCCTCACCATATAACAATTTATAAGATAGTGAAATTTATCTCTTAAATTCTTCCTCAAACTCTGAATACATCCTTCTTGCATATAATTCAGCTGCCATAGGTAAATTTGGAATGTAAGTAACCGGGTTCTTTTACATGACTTATAATCTTCACCAAACCCATTCTCATGAAGACTAGTGAAAATCTTCTCACATTCAACTTGCTAGGAGTCCCGGAAGATCGAGTTTTTTTCCCCACAACGGGGGTACCCGGAAGATCGAGTTTACTATTAAATCTTTTCTTGAAAACGTTTACTATTAAATCTTTTCTTGAAAACGTTATTCATATCTTTCGCTCATTTGAGTCAAGGTCTTATCATCTAGAAAAGAGTCATGGTAGATAGCAGCCCCACTTTTCCCTCAAATCAAGTATAGGTATACCATCCATGCGTTCTCCTCAAGGTTGTACTAATCAAGATTTTGTCACTTCTTTGTTGAAGCAATAATCTGATTTGTCTTCGTAGATACATCTCTTGTTTTATCTCTTAGAATTTAGAATTCAAAGCACCTAGCACCTCAATAATTTATGATAAATTATCAAATCAGAAAAAAAAAGATCGCCACTGGTGATTAGGGATGCAAGTTATATTTTTTCGGATCATTGGGTAGATCCAAAAACTTAATAAAATGAAATAGGATGGCATTCTGCGTAATTAATTTATAAAAGAAAATGAACTAGAATGGATACTATGTAATTATTTAGTTGATCTAAAAAATATCATTAGGTATCCACTTGCATAGCTATGGTAAGTCATTCTGCTACTTTACCTCGAGCCTTGACATAGAGGCGCACGTGGCCGTGAGCATAAGATAAGACCCGGGGAGAGTGTGAACGGGTCGTCCGCGAGCCCTAACTGCCCGACAAGGACCCCGCATCCACGCTCGCATCGTCAGGACTTTTCCGGCGCGCCGGTACGGCGGCGGGGACGCCAACACCAACAAGGCAACAAAGGCACCCGCAGGCCGCAGATGCGTACGGCCAGGCCACCTCGACGCCGAGGTGTGGACAAATCGGGCGCGGTCGCCGTCGGGGACGTGGTCATAAAGGGTGGAGGCAACCGTACAGCGAGTGCACGTAAGGAGCCACGTAGCCGTCGTTCACACGCTGACGCCAACGCGCCATTAAGCGGCGGACGGCGAGCCGCCGGCGGATCGCAACCGTCCGCGGCGGATCGGATGGGACGCCGGCGAGGCGGGCAGGTAACCGGCCGCCGGCAGCATCTTTTTTCTCCCCCTTCCATGGAGCTCTCCCGATCACGAGCCAGGCAATCGCCTGCAAATTTACCAAATTGACCCTTTCACACCACTATGGTACAGCAGCACACTCGACGGAGACGATGCCGGACGCCTACCTTGAAGCGCCCATAAATAGCCGTGCCGGGCCTTTAGCCGAGCAGCAGCTCCCCGAGCATACACTACACTTGAAGCTAGAGCCCACAGCATCTGCTCGAGACTGCCAGCCAAGAGAGTCGTCTCGAGGAGCTAGCTAGCTAGGCTGCGAGGATGTCGCTGGTAAGGCTGTTCGACACGCTGGCCCCGGACTCGTGGAGGAACCCCTTCAGCATCTTCGGCACGGCGGTGGCCGCCGACGCGTGGCTGGCGAGCGACACCTCGGCGTTCGCCAACACCTACATCGAGATTCGGGACACGGCGGGCGCGTACGTGTTCAGCGCGACGCTGCCGCCCGGCGTGAAGAAGGAGGAGGTGAGGGTGGAGGTGGACGAGGGCAACGTGCTGGTCATCACCGGGGAGCGCAGCGTCCGCCGGGAGGAGCGCAGCGACAGGTCGCACCACATCGAGCGCAGCTGCGCCACGTTCCTCGGCAGGTTCCACCTGCCCGGGGACGCCGCCGTGGACGGCGTCAGGGCCGCCATGGACGCCGGCGTGCTCACCGTCACCGTGCCCAAGGTCGGGGCCATCGCCGCCGCCGCCGCGGACGAGAATCCGGCCGAGGAGGCGACGACGACGGTGCCCGTCGACGCCGGGCCCTGCTGATGCGACGCCGACGCGCTGGCTCACGGGCGCGGCTCTGTTCTTGGACGCTCCTGTGAATGAATAGTAGCGTACCACGTCGTGTGACAGTGAGGTCTCTCGTCCGTACCGTCTGAAGCTTCCTCCTCCTCTGGTTTGGTATCGCAAACTTTTCCATGTGATAGATCTGCCTGCACGCATGCAAGAAAAAAAAAAGAAAAAAACATGCCTGCACCATGGATCTGTGCTCGGTAAATGAAGAGCAACCTAAGCAGCTAAGCTGGAGTTCTGTCTCTACTAATTTCTTCGTCTTTCGTTCCTTGCGATTTCAGTCTCTACAAATTTTTCTTCATGTTGTAACTAAGTTGTGACAAGTTAATGACAGCAACCTGCCAGTGTGACCTGTTCAGTTTTTTTTTCGGGTGTGAGTTGTTCAGTTGAAAATCTTAGCATCTTTTCCCCAATGAAAAATTACAGCAGCTTGCAAGCGTGACAGCCATATTTCCTCAACTAAATCATCAACTGAAATTTCGATCGAATTCGACACCAACACACCTGCAAAAACCTTCAGAGCACGAAAGTGATCGAAGCAAATATCTGTAGCGTGGGAGCTCGCTGTCCCTGTACGGCCATCATGCCGGCTCGCGACTTGCGGCACCTCGCCGCTGAAGAACGGGCAAGAGATAATCGTATAGTGCGCGCGGCACCATCACCGCACCAATCGGCTCGTACGGCGGCACCAGCACGCGGACGGATGGGATATTTATGCGCGGCCTCGTCGGAGGCCAGTCGCAGCCGCGGCGAGCTTTACTCCGCTACACGCCAGGAACTATCGCCGGTTGCGGCCTTGCGGGACAGCGCGGCGCAGCACTGGGAGAAATGGGCGTGTGGCACCGATCTGCAACTGGGGTTGCAGAAGAAGAAAGAGGGTGGCGACAAAGGACGGAGCCGGTGAGGAGGAGCAGCAGCAGCAGCAGGTAGGCCATTCGAGCACTCAGCACTGGCTCTGACTCGGCCGATACAACTTTGTTCTTTCTATTTTTTATTTTTTTAGCTTTTTTCGGTTTATTTGTTCTCACAAAATACTATTAAATCAGCCTGCCGAACTGAGGTTCGCTTGTTGCGAGCAGTCATCACTCAGCAGTCGCCGGTCCGCACCGTCGCAACGGCATGGCGCTCAGCCACCGCCACACTAACGCAATCCAATGTTGTATGGGGAGGGCTGGAAGTTGGGCCTTCATGGGGATGGCCTTGTGTGGGCCTAAACGGGCTTTAATGTGGCATGGCTGCTTTGTGTGGGGCACTGGGCTGATGATGCGTTGTACTTGTTGAAGGCCTTTAATGTGGGCCTGGCTCTCGATTGGGCTAAGCTTCTTACTGGTACATTGGGCTGAAATTTCGTCTCAAAAAACATTCGGCTAAATTACCCCTCAATGAGGGTGGATTTTGCCAGCAGGACTGAGAGCTCACACGTCCAAATTTCAGCAAATACTAGAAATCATCAACAAACATACGACAAAGAACTCTTATGTTCATTTATTCATCATCATAATGACACCAAACACAACTTCACTGACAAGCACACCATACCGATAGTGCGCCCGGGTCGACGCGGCGAACAGAGGCATTTGACACGCAACATGACCGACACCTACGACATCACAGTACAGGATTCAGAAACACGACGACCAAACTTTGACCCGAGCACGACATAGCAGCTTGCGCGCGCGACCTTAAAGATCGAGCGCTTAGCCAGAGATCTCGATGGCCTTCACCTCGGGCTTCTTGACCTCTGCCTTGGGCACGGTGACGGTGAGCACGCCGTTCTCGAGCCCGGCCTTCACCTGGTCCGTCTTGGCGTCCTCCGGCAGGCGGAACCGGCGGAGGAACTTGCCGCTGCTGCGCTCGACGCGGTGCCACTTGTCGTTCTTGTCCTCCTTTTCCCTGCTGCGCTCGCCGCTGATGACCAGGACGTTGCCGTCCTCCACCTCGACCTTGACCTCCTCCTTCTTCACGCCGGGGAGGTCGGCCTTGAACACGTGCGCCTCGGGGGTCTCCTTCCAGTCGATGCGCGCGTTGGCGAAGGCCGCGGTGTCGCGGTCGGTCGATGCCGCGGGCACCACGGAGCGGAAGACGTCGAAGGGGTCCCAGAAGTCGGCGAAGGGGTCGAACACGTTGCTGCGCCTCACGAGCGACATCGTCGTCGGTTGGGCTTGTGAGCGCGGATCGGAGACTGCGGGTGGATTTGCTGAATTGCTTGGTTGGAGCTAGATCTTCTAGTGCTTGAAGCTTTGATCTGTGGTGTAAAGGTCCGGGGAGCGAGGCAGAGAATTTATAGGTTCGCCAAGAACGGCTCGAGAAGCCTCCGGAGTTTCCTTCTTATTTTTTTCTGGACTTTTCTGGTAGTTCAGATTAGTATTTCGCTTTACGTCATCAATAATTCATTTTTCTTTCTTCGTTTCAGTCCAGAAGGGAACACGCTGCTCTAGAGCAGTCTGGTGCTTCTTGTTCGCCGTCCTCTGCTTTATCTTTTCGTGTCCCACCTGCAACCTACTTTGTTCATATCAGGAAAAACCAATACTGCGGCGGCTCGTCATGTTAGAAGCTTGATGGATCTGGTTGGCAAGGAGAATCATTGCGAATGATTGCCAAAGCCGAGCGGTACCGGAATGGGCAATGCTTTATGCTTATCTAGGGCCACATTCTTTTCATGGTAGTACAGTACTACTAGAGCATCCCAGTGCCGCTCTCTTCAGATTTTATGGAAAACTACTGTAGGGCTACATTGAATTTAAAGGTTCCTCAGCAATCTGATCGTGAAAAATATAGCTCTCGAGACAACTTGCTACGGTTCCTAACTTGAAATCTTGGTTTGCCAGGCGAGGCGATCGCTCCCCACTCCCCAGAGAAGCAGCCTGCTTCGACCTGTTCAATAGCTGATACCTCCTCCGGTCACAAATGGTTCATTTATTAGCCAAACTTCAACTAAACTTTTGGGCGAAAAAATCTCTTAATTGCTATCAATATACTTAGTTTGAAAACGCAAAAAATTATACATGTGGATTTATCTTGAAAAGGTATTTTCATGATCTTTGTACACTTATTTCAGATACTAGAGCTATATTCTAGAAGAAAATGGTGGTCATAACTCATAACTAAGGGTCTATTTGGAGGAGCTAAAATTGAATGCTAAATTTTAGCACATATTAGCACTCATGCGCGTGCTAAATTTTTTAAGTTTTGGCTAAGTTTAGTCCATCCCATTAGCACTTCCATTTGGATGAACTAGTGCTAAAATTTAGCACTTTCACCTATTAGCACTTGGATTCAAACAGAACCTAAACAACGAAAACCATAAAATGTCAATGGCATCAAACAGAACCTAAACAACAGAAACGACAAAATGTCAATGGCATCAAGTAATTTTCCAAACAGAAGTGTTAATGCCTACAACGCGATTGTTTGAGAATGTTAGCCTCATCAAGACAAGGCTTGGCAGAAGCACCGGTGATGATCAAGACAAGGCTTGGCAGTTCGAAGCCAGTTTGTTTCTGGCTAAATTTGCAGAATTACGCTATCGTCTTCATTTCCGTAGAGCTTGTTGATCTGCCTAGCAGCTTCGAACTGCATTCCATTTGCTTTCCAAACGAGAGACCCATGATTCGTACTGCACTAGAAGCTGAGAACAGATTTTTTTTTTTGAGTTTTAGGCCACAGCCCCAGTCTTACTTAACAGCAGACCAAGAACGTTATTACAGCATATTACAGCATAGTCTCGCAGTTAGCACTAGGCCAACAGGATGAAAGAACAAAGTAAACTAAGCAGAACTTCCAGGGGAAGAACGCTGAGCCTATTACAGCAGGTACCACATTAACAGAGTCGCGAAAATTCAACAGGAAGGGACTTTTTCTCTCCTCCAACAGAAACCATCCTTCTCTGCCTGGAGGTTACGTCTGCAACGGGAGGTATTTCTTCAGATTGTAGCCGCAAGCAGGTGAGCAAGGTGACTCGGCACCTGGCTCATCTCGAAGTTGCCTCCAGTCTTCATTAGGAAATCGAAGAGCTCATCTTTCATCTCCCCGGCTAGCATCCCAATCTTCCAGGTTGTCTGGCTAAGCACTTCAGTTTTCCTGCATGGGGGCACATCATTTTCCAATCCCCCACCATTACACAGATCTTTTGAAGCAAACTCTGAACATCTTTCCATCGACCATTCTGAAAACATAAATAATTTCATAGTTTCCATAGCCCCCGCAGGGCTGCTGAGGTAAAGATATTCGGCACACAAAAACGTTTATCACTAAGAAGCACCACACTCGACAGAGTTGGCTTCAGAAATAGCAACCCACACTTGCTTAGCAACTACACACTCAAAGAACAAATGGTTGACTGATCCATTTTCAGCACAAAACAGACAAGTTTTGTCTTGCACACTAACTCTCTTCAAAACATTATCTCTAGTCAGCACCTTATTTTGAGAGAGAAGCCACAGGAAGAAGCTGAGAACAGATGTGAACCATACAGCTGTTTGTGAGGCTTATTTAGTAAAAGGGAAACAAAATTTACCACAAAAGGTGATGGATTCTACACTATATAACTCCTCTTAACCCCTTACAATATCTTGTAATAATAGTAGTATTTCCACAATGCGATCGAGGATGCCCACCACCTGTTCTTCTCCTTATCAGAAGTGCATATGCAGCTGCAGATTGTTGAGTTTGATTGTAATGTTACCAGGAATAAGCAGGGCTAGGAGAGGAAGATTTCAGGTTAGTTTATTTACATCTAATGCTTTGTACATGAGAATCAACCACATTGTGATATTGTTTCCCTAAAATGGTGGTATTGTATATTGTTATTTACATTGTACATTATACATGAAAATACTGTGCTAGTAGTAGTAGTTGTACATTATACATGAAAATACTGTGCGAGTAGCCAAGTAGGCATTTACATGACCTTTTCTTTCTACCTGTTCTAGCATGAAAATATGGGGTCTTTTTGAACATAAATACTTGACAAGTAAACCTAACTAAAGTGAAGCAGCCATTGAACATAAATACTTGACAAGTAAATCTACTGCAATAGTACAGATGCATTTTTAGATTTCCATGCTATTGCATCCAATTTCCCATTATCCTGGCACCCGCACACAGGGTTCAAAATTCACCAGAAGTTTGTGATAGCTTGTAAGTTGTAATGGAAGCTTTATCCTAGGAAACAAATGCCCTTTGACAGTAACAGAAAATCAACCAATCACCAAAAAAAATTCTGAGACTTGAACTGCAGTTAGATTCTTTTAACTAGTCCATGCCATTTCAGTGAAATTAGATGGGATGAGGAAGAATTAACGATGTAGTAGGTTACTTTAAATTAAGGCAGGAGTAGGCTTCAGATTGGAAATGAGAGCTCGGGGCCAACAAGTGAAAATTGGAAATTTCAGAGTATGGACTAGTACCTAGAGGTGAAGATTGACAGTGGAAGTCAACACCCAACAATGGCGAGCTATCCAATCGATCCTTGCCGGCGAGAAACCACCAAATCAAGCTCCTCCCACATTGCCAGATTGAGCTCCTCCGCCTTGGACGGAGCCAACCATGCCTGAATCGAGGTATCTCGCTCGTCCCGCCCCTTTGTGGCCGCCAGCCCGGGCTGAATTCTCCACTCCGAGCTCCGAGGTGATGCCTGAATCCGTTGGGTTTTTCGGCTACGCCCGCCGGTGATGCCTGCTCCATCTCCCCGATCCCCCGGTCTCTCGATCTCTGTCTCTCTGTGTCTCACTCTCAACGATAGAAAAGAACGGATCTTGCCTTCGTTTGCCCATCCATGCAGTGGTTATGCGAGTGGATTTTGTGGAGATGAGCCAGGGATGCTTGCAGTGGGGCTAGCGGATGGACGGATGGTGACTGCCCCGCCTCACCGGACGCCGGGTACTCCGTAGCCGCCGGGAACTTTGCGAAAAGACCCTCGCAATCCGAATATACGCGAATACCTCCAATTTGGATCGCGATTATTAATTTTTTTTTTCAAAAAAGATTTCATTCGAGTAGTAAGACTATTCGAATTAGAATAATATTTGAGAAAGAATCGCATTAAATACAAAGATGGAACATCTTGAATTCGGTTCAAGGAGTTGAACCACAATTTCTAATGCAAATACCTCTAATTTGGATCGTGATCTAAATATATGCATATAGCCCCCTGATTCGGATAGAAAATATGCAAAATGCCCCCTATTTTGTTCCCCATCTGCCCTCGTCGGCTCATCCCCGATCGCTTGCGCCGCGGCCGCCGTCCATCTCCACCTTGCATCCCAGCCGGAAGAGCAACGTCCCCACACCGGTTTTCCACTTCCTCGCTATCGAATCGTGAGATTCCTGGCCGGCACCAGACCAAGGCGAAAAAATCTCCGACCGGCGGGTGGTCATAAAAAAGCATGCAGCTTGGACCGCATTCCCGGGCCGGGCCCCACATCACCGGCGGCGAAGAAGAAGCCAACCGACCAACCAACAAGGCCCGGGTACCGCAGCTGAGACTAGCCTGCGATTGTGCCGTGCGCTGTCGTCCTGTAAACCTCCATAGCACTGGGGAACTCGATTTTGTTGTAATCTCTGCAGGAAGAGGCAACGATGAGTCTCTGCAATCTGCATCATCATACAACTGAACAACTTAATGAGTCACTGTGTATATCTTTCCTGACTTGTTGCAATGAGAAGAGGACAGACTGTCAGATGTTCTCCGACCTCCAGCCCAACAGGATGTGATCATCTCTGTGCTCAGGGCTCAGCTTGCCGGCACAAGCCAAGAATGAGAGGCGGCATTGTGCCCTACCCTTGTACCAAATCAGAGGAAGAAAACACATGTAAAAGAAAAAAACTGGACAGACTCTACTCGTTCTCTCTCAGAAAGGATGCAGATGGTGCTTTATTTATTTTTATTTATGCTCAACACGATTACACACAGAGAACACTGATTGCAGCTGCATGACACAAACATCAACCGATCACGACCAGAACCGGAGCATCATCTTCACAGCTTCTTCCCACGTCCAGGGTTGCTTAACCGGAGATCTCGATGGCCTTCACCTCAGGCTTCTTGACCTCTGGCTTGGGCACGGTGACCGTGAGCACGCCGTTCTCCAGGCCGGCCTTCACCTGGTCCGTCTTGGCGTTCTCCGGCAGGCGGAACCGGCGGAGGAACTTGCCGCTGCTGCGCTCGACGCGGTGCCACTTGTCGTTCTTGTCCTCCTCCTCCCTGCTGCGCTCGCCGCTGATGACCAGGACGTTGCCTTCCTCCACCTCGACCTTGACCTCCTCCTTCTTGATGCCGGGGAGGTCGGCCTTGAAGACGTGCGCCTCGGGCGTCTCCTTCCAGTCGATGCGTGCACTGGCGAAGGCGGCGGTGTCGCGGCCCGACGGCGCGACGGACGGGACCAGGGAGCGGAAGACGCCGTCGAAGGGGTCCCAGAAGTCGGCGAAGGGGTCGAACACGTTGCTGCGCCTCACGAGCGACATCGTCGTCGGTTGGGTTCCTGAGCGCCGAGAGATTCGAGTGCGAGTGGACTGATCAAGGGCTCAAGGCTGCTTGTACGCGTTGCTCTGTCTGTGTGCTCTTCTCGATGGCTGGTGGTTGGAGACGAGTCAGAGTTCTTATAAGTTGATGACGGACGTGTCGCGTGAACCATCTGGAGTTCTCTGGCTTCACCTTCCGCTTGCTTCGCAGCACTATTCTTCCTTTCTTTCTCTGCTTTTCTTTTCTTTTTCCTTCTAGATGACTCTCGTTTTATCTCCATTTCCCGCTGCATTCAGTTCAGTTCCTCCATGGATATACTGGCTTAAAAAAAGGTCTTTAATTCTTTCTAGCAAAACCCCCTAGTTTCTAGATCAGCCTAAATTGCGAGCAAGATTGGATTGACGAGAACTTTAAGAAGAAACATCTCGAGCCGTCGATTTACTGCTACTACTGAAGTACTGACTGCGGATTATTGTTGTGGCCCGCTGGCAGATAGGTAATGCCCATCTATCCTGCTCAGCAGTGTGCCATTGGAGGGGGTATTTGATGCAGAAACTCAGTATTTAGATTTAATAAATTCGTCTCGCAAATTAGTCTTCATTTATATAATTAGTTTTATAATTAATTTATATTTAATATTTTTAATTAGTATTTAAATATCCGATGTTTAGTTTGGATGAACCAAACACATCCTAAATGTAATATGGCCAGGTGGGCAGTTTACCGTGTAGCATGATTCCACGTGCCTCCGTTTCACAATATAACTGACGACTTTAACTTTCACTGCTTAGTCTTTGACTAAGAAATTTATTTGACTATTTAATTTGTTAAGTTAAAGAGGAAATGATCACAAGATGGGGTACCAAAAAAGTCTTTTTCTTAGGAAAAGATACGTTACCAAAATTGCCATATTATATTTTACTTGCTATTCTATAAATATTCATAGAAAATACGTGCAACTAAACTATAACAGTGAGGCCACAATTTTAAATCATTCCGATGTTAATATTGTTAAATTAGTTTTTTCATGTGCAAAGTGCGCAGTTCATGGGGCCTATTCCCAGTCGCAGCCTCGCAAGTGTGCGACTGGGATACCATGCATCGCAGAAGCGCGGGGGCTGGACCGGTGGCCCAACAATTATTTGAGTGGCCCGGAACAAAATATTGCTCCACTAGAAGAAATTGCTCCACTAGAAGAAATTGTTCAAATAAAATTATTTTGCCGGAACAAAATATTCCGTTGAAAAAAAACAAAACTTAAAGATTAAAAAAATGTTCCGCTAGAACAAATGTTCCATTAAACCAAAAAATGAAAAAATATTTTGTTGGAACTTCCAGAAGAAAAAAAAGAGAAAAATATATAAATTGGGCCGCAAAACCACCAGTGGGCCGCCCCTACCGGGAGAAAAAAAGAAAGAAAAAATAAATTGGGCCGCGAAACAACCAGTGGACCGCCCCCCCGGCCGGCCGTAGCGTCGTGGACCGCACGCGGGGGCCTTCTGCGATGCGCGCGCTGTAACATCCTGAATTTTTTTTGGAATGTTATAAGTGCAAAAATGTGAAAATTTTAAAACTTTTTGTGTGCTTCTGAAAATAGGCTAGAAAATCCTAAGAGTGGTTCTATTCCTCTCTTTATTCTTAGAAAATAAAAGAGCTAAAACATAAGTTATATATTGTTAGTGTGACCTCATTGGATTTTATTTGGAATTCGATGGAATCTCCTTGTTTATTTTTGTTGGAATTTATTTAGACTTTTGTTGATTGAATTGTGTGAAATTCAAATCTATTGGGCCAAATTGATTTGAATTTAAACTCTAACCTAATTACCTAAACTAACCTACCCTAACCAGGCCTAAACCCCCCTAACATCTAACCCAACCCGCTAATTAAGCCCAGGAACCGGCCCATCAAACCTACCCCGCCGGCCTGCTGCCTCACCCACCTGCGCAGCCTGCCAGCCGGCCCAAACCAGCCCAACCCAGGCGCCACCACGACCTCCCACTGTGCACACACGCCACCCCTACCCCCTCACCTTCTTGAGCCACTGACAGGCGGGTCCCGCCTGTCAGCCTTCCCTTCCACCTCCAACCACTCCCTCTCCTCTCTCTGGAACTCGCCTTACCCCGCGTTGCCGTCGCCCCCGCTACGCGACAGAGCAGGCCACGCCCGCCTTAACCCCGGCCAGCCCTAGCCCCACCTCGCCAAGCGCCAGATGCACGACACGTACACCCTGCGCCCGGACCAAGCACTGCCGTCGTCGATTCTCGACGTATGTGCCAAATCCCTAGCGGGCGCCCCCTTAAGAAGCCCTAAGCGCCGGCTCGAGCAAACCCTAGACCCCAATTAGGGTTTTCCCCACGCCACCTCCACGAAACTAAGAAAGGGAGGAGCCGCCAGGGGGAGCGCCGCCGCTGACTGGAGCTTCACCAAGCCACCGACCGCACGACTACACCGGCGAAGCAGCGCGGCACGGCACTGCGTCGCCCCTCCGCTGCTCCGACTCGACACGGCACCACCCCCTTCTACCCCGACCTGGACCGGTAGGACCTCGCCACCGCATCCACCCCACAGTGCTGCCGGCGTGAGCTTCGGCCGTCGATGAGCCCCCCGTAGCGAGCCCTAGGGACCACCCTACCCTTTTTGTTGTACGCCTACAAGAGCTCGACGCGCCGCCGCCGTTTGCCCTGCAGCCTGCCGTTGCCATGACCACCAACCCTCGACGTCGTTCCATTGCCGTAGGCCCGGGGCACCAGGACTCTGCGCGCACGGGCGGCCACGCCGCGGCCCTGGAGCGCCAGGACGCCGCCTCGCCGTGGTTGGCACACCGCCGCGGGCCTGATTCGCCGGGACTCCGCGCGTGGCCGTGCGCACCATGCCCTGCCCGACGAGCCTCGCCGTGCCATGCCTCGTCGACGGAGCGCCGCCGCGGGCCTGGAACACCGGAGCCCCGCGTGCCCGACCGGGCGTCCGAGCCGTCACCCTGGCCTGACCCGCGCCATCTCTTCACTGGGAACGCGCCGTGCGTGGTGACCGTGCACCGCCTCGCGACGTCGTGGCGTGGCGCACGCGAGCGCCACTACGGCATATTGCCTAGCAGCTCGCGTGCGTCCGCGCGCGTGCGCGCGCGCGCGCGCGCGCGCGCACACACACACACACCTCTGGACACACGCACGCACACACGCGTAGAGGCCACACCGGATCCGGGAGGGACTGACCACTAGGTCCCGAGGACGCCGACATGTGGGACCGGCTTGTCAGCTGGGAGGAGAAGGAGAAGAGGTGGACCAGGTCAAGCTGGGCCATGGTGGACCAAGACGGGCGGTGCCGAGCCCAAGAAGAAGAGGAGGGGGATGCCGCGCCGCCAAGTCGGCCCGTCAAGCGAAGACCCGATCTAGCCTGCGAACAGAGAGCCGAGCCAACGAGCCAGCCCGGTAGCCTAAGCTGAACCTGAGCTGGCCTGCTGCGTCCTGGACCGAGCCGACCCGAGCCAAACCAAGCCGAGCTTAGTGGGCCGCCGAGCCGCCCGTTCTGCTTTCAGCCCACGAACCCCTAATCGTTTTTCGTTTTCTTTTAAACTAGGCTAGCGGGTCCCGCCTGTCAGCCGCTGTCTTTGGATGACTGGTGGGGCCATTGACCCGTGGACCCCTTGTTGACCAGTTGACCGTGGACCGGTCAATGTTGATCGGTCAACGCTGACATCATCACAGGACATGTTGACTATCCATGACTGTTTTTGTCTCTAGCATGACCACTTGAGAAAATGTGGAGGAAAGTAGGGGAAATGGCCGATACTACTGGAAGAATTGCTGACCCCTTGCTGACGTCAGCATGACACGTGGCACGCCCGGAGGGTGCCACGTGGCTGACTGTGTGATTTTGATTTTCCGATAATCATTTATTAAATTTAGAAAATAATTTAATCTTAGAAAATTCATAATTAATTAACCGGACCTCCGAAAATTATGAAACCAGTTTCATAATTCTTCTAAAATCATGCTCTACCCGTTAGAATAGGTTTGGTTATGATTTGGATCTGATTTGGATATTTTTGTGCATTTTTGCACTTTAGTCCCTACGCTTATTAGTATTTATGACTAGGTCCCTATGAGTCGGAGTTGACCGACATCCTGGACGACCCGAAGACCCAGGAGGACTTCTCGGATGACACGAAGACCTAGGAAGACTTCCCAGACGACCAGAGTATCCAGAAGGTCTTCCCCGACAACAGAAGACTTAGAAGAGCTGCGAAGAACCATCACGTTCACGCCCATCTATGATTTGATTACCTATTAGGCATTGCTTGCTAGATACGCTATTGCTTCTTGATGTGTTAACTTGGAATAAGCCTGCATAGCCCATTTTTATATCCTAATTCCATGTACTCCTATAATACCTTGATTGAATGTACATGAGATGCATTGGCTATTATTGAGTGTGAATGTGTGGGATATGGTGTTATAGTTTTGACATGAGTGGAGATACTCTTTTGAGGAGACTGGTGAATAGGAATCTAGCTGGGGCGAGTTAAACTTAACTCGATCTTCTGATCGCGGGCTTGGGTTGTGCGTTGGGCACTTCCTACGGAGTAACTGTGGCGGGTACATGTCCTTCGGGACGATGGGTCCTTCGGGATGTTTGGAGGGCTATACCTGTAATGGGGGTCGTTGACAGACCGTTGCGATGGATACGTCTTTGTGGAAGATACTCGCCTCGGCAATTAGGGCCTGAGTTAGTGGACCTGAAGACGGAACTATGTCAAACGTGCACACCACTTGTCTGTTATGAGAGCAGATCCGATCCGAGCTAGCGACACTCGGCACCATACTTGTAGGAGGATAGGGCATCAGTGTAAGGGGAGGAGGTGCTGACGTCACGTCCCCCGAATTGCACGGTCTTGCGGGACCTAGTGTAGAAGGCATCACAGCCCAGGGGTGACCTCTTGCGGAAGGAAGCATCCCAAACCCGGGAAGGTAGGATGGGGGCCGTAGCAGCTAGTTTCGTTGACCGGTGTCTTGGAGTCAGTCGGTCGACGGACCGGCTGGCTTCAAGGCGTGGGTCCAGGTGTATAACCCCTGCAGGGTGAAAACTATACGTATAGCCGCGTACTCGGTCATGTACAACTCTTGATCCGGCTTCACTTTCATAGAGTAGTGTTACTTGATCTCTACCTCCCTCTAGTCTTGATATTCCTGCCTGGGGGCAGTTGAGGTGCGAGGAGAGGGAGTTCTCGCATCGACTTGGTGGGTTTGGAAGGTGTGAGTAAACCAGGGGCCTGGGATGCCAGGCGGGCCCGTGTTGAGGTGTTGTGGATGATGATAAGTACTTGTTTGTTGCTTGCATAGGAAAACCCCAGCCTTATCCTTTGGCTATTCTCTGTACCCTTTGCATTCCGCTTAAAGCATGCATACAGATGGTGACATGAACCTATCCCACTCCTTGGGGATAGTTGGTAGATGCAGGGTTCAACCCGAAGAACAACCCGACGCTGAAGGATGAATTAAGGACGGCCCATGCTACGCTCAAGTCATGCCTGTGGAGAGGTGATATTCCTCAAGATGAAGGATGGCCCAGATGATTAGCTACCGCTTCCGTTTTCTGTTTGTTCCTTTAGCCTAAGGGGCTTGTACTGTAAAACTCGTATTACAATCCTTTGGATTATGTAATAAATAAACTCATGTAATGATTTATCGAGTTGTATGACTATGATACATGATTGAAATGAGTTCTGTATGTGATAGCTACTGATCCAGGGACTACCATGAGGATACAGAGAGTCGGGTTCTCGTTTCGAAAATCCGGTTCGTTTCACGCGCAGCCTCTAACATTTGTGCATCACATAGAGCATCCACGAAGGAGGAAAGAAATTCAAGAAGCAATAGCGGACGGCCCAACCAAAATTCCAGCAACACTTGAGGCCCACAGGCCCAGCTTAAGCCACATGTGCCAAGCGAGCCGTTGAAACCATGTTAGCGCACAAAACTAGCATCCAAAACTAGGCCCAAGCTTTTCTCAGTTCTCCTTACTTCCTCTTCCCATCCCATGGCGCTCTCTGTTCCTAATTATCCATCGGTCTACTAGCTAATCCAATGTGTGACGCTCGACCACCGTCTGCCCCCGCTGCTCGTGTTGCAACTACGAGTGAGCACGTCACAGAAAACTCACCTGCGACCCGCGAGCAGCTCGCCTCCGTCGGCAGATCTGTCACTAACCAACCGTCTTTAGACGGCTTCTCACACTCCCCCACCCAGTTCCTGATCCACCAATTATCTTTCCAACCACTGATGGTCGGCGGTTCCCACCACCTCACCACACCGCCCTCTCAAACCAGCCACGCCGTCGCACGGGTCTCCCCGTACCCCTCTGACCTACTTCTATATCCGGCGGTGTCGGATTCCACACCCCCGCAGCCCCCTCTCCAAGCCCGGTAGTTGTCGTGAAGAGGACCTGCAGTAAAGGGACGGACGACCTTCTACGACGAGTTCGCTAGCACCCGCGCGCACTTCTATTATTAGTGTCTTCCTTATCGTCAAATCTACGCTATTGTCATTATGCTCCTACATACTCCTAGCCACTGTCCAACCAATGTCTCTGGCTCTACTTCAAGATGCCACTGGGTATCCATCACCCATACCCAAATCCGTAACCATATTATTTAGGGAGGGTATGGGTTATCCATTTGTTTATGGGTATGAGTAGGGTAATGGAGGGTACTATCCGTTTATCCTTTACTCATTATATACCGGATGAAATTAACAAATATGAGTTAGCTTTGGACGTGTATAGGCATACACGTGGGCCCCACGTCAAAAGTCGGACCCTGAAAATAAAACTCGCGTTCACACTATAAAATTTTATTGAAATTGACTGAAATTTCTGGAGATAACTCAATATGACTGGCAGTTACTATGTGCGCAGTACGGCTATACTCACATGTCCGCCCACTTCAAGAGGTGGACCCTGAAAATAAAACCTCGCGTTCACACTATAAAATTTTATCGCAATTGACTGAAATTTCTGGAGATGACTTAGTATGACTGACAACTACTATGTGCAAAGCAGTACAGCTATACTCACACGTGGACCCCACGTCAAGAGCCGGATCCTAAAAATAAAACCTCACGTTCACACCATAAAATTTTATCAAAATTGACTGAAATTTGTTGGAGATGACTCAGTATGACTGGCAGCTACTATGTGCAAAGCAGTACGGCTATACTCACACTTGGGCCACACGTCAAGAGCCGGACCTTAAAAATAAACCTCGCATTCACACCATAAATTTTTATCCAAATTGACTGAAATTTGCTGGAAATGACTCAGTATAATTGGCAGCTACTCTGTGCAAAGTAGTGTGACTAGACCTACACATTTAGTATCAACTTGAGCCATTAGCTTCTCCCTTTACCCATTGGACTATCCGTACCCGTTGGATATTATTCTCTTTATTTGGATATGGATAATTTAGGGATGGGTAGATTGTGGACATTGGGATGGATTACCCATAATCTACCCAACGGCAACGTGACCTCTACTATAACTTATACCCCAAATCTCATAAAAGAAAAATGATCTCTGCGAGGAATGTCTCACTCTGTCGCTCCAACCACGGCTTTCGCAAAGAAACTTTGTCATGAAGTCTTGCTACCTACATTGACCTCAACCACTTAAATCCTAATCCTATCACAGTTTTACTAGATCGTGAAAATTTTATGATAAAATTTACTGTAGCAATTTTCAACCGAAGATTAGAAGGACTAAATATGATGTAATTATAAAACTAATTACTCGGATGGACGGAAAATCGCGAGCCGAATCTATTAAACCTAATTAATCTATCATTAGAGGTAAGTTACTGTAGCATGATATTGTCTAATCATGATCCAATTAAGCTTAAAAGATTCGTCTCGCAATTTCACCTCGAGGTTATGGAATGAGTTATTTACATTTAATACTCCTAATTAGTGGTCAAATGTTCGAAGTTCCTGTAGCGCTGGAAAAATTTTGGAAACTAAACAAAACCTCATCTACATTTAATACTACTAATTTCAAACATGTTCGAAGTTACTATTGCGCTCGCAAAATTTTGGAAACTAAACAAAACCTTATCTGAGAGAAAACTATACTGCCAAACCTATCTGGAGTCATGGAATCCAAGGCTAAAAAGAAGGAAGAAATGGTCGAAATGAATATAAGGGCCTGTTTAATTTTCAAAAATTTTCCAACGCTACAGTAACTTCGACTACTAATTAGTAGTATTAGATGTGGATAATTAACAAAACTCATTTCATTACTCCGGGTGAAATTGCGAGATGAATATTTTAAACCTATTTTAACCATGATTAGACAATATGCTGCTACAGTATCTGAAACATGGTAATCAGTTTTATAATTAATCTATTATCTATATTCAATATTCATAATTAGTGTTGAAAATGTGCCAAAAATTCGGTCTATCCGTGTAATTAATTTTATAATTAATCTATATTTAATACTCGTAATTAGTGTTGAAAATGTATATTTAATACTCATAATTAGTGTTGAAAATATTGAAAAAAAATATTTACTAAAATTTTTGAAACTAAATGGGGCCTCTAAGGTGTGCTGAACTGTAAAAATATTGTAACTCCTAGATTAAGTTTGAATGTGAACTTACACGTATGCCTCCTGAGAAATCAAAATTCATAAGATAAGACACGTTTCTATGGCATATATACAGGGCTAAATATTATGTTAGTTCAGTAAAAGATCCCAAATGTACAGCAATTAAGAACACATGAAAGCTGTTTTTATTTATTTCTCAAGGAACCACAGGACCTTTACATGGAAGAACAGAGCAAAGGGAGTACAGCGGCAAAGAAAGTACACATCGTCCACACCACAGTACCACACGCTCATGAACAGTTGAACACGCACACTGACACACACCTAGAGCAAGCAAGCACGACTGTAGCATCACATCGCACCAATCTTCTTCAACAGCTCAACCCCAGTCCATGGCCGCTTAACCGGAGATCTGGATGCTCTTCACCTCGGGCTTCTTTTCCTCCGCCTTGGGCACGGTGACGGTGAGCACGCCGTTCTCCAGCCCGGCCTTCACCTGGTCCACCTTGGCGTTCTCCGGCAGGCGGAAGCGCCTCTTGAACTGGCCGCTGCTGCGCTCGACGCGGTGCCACCTGTCGTTCTTGTCCTCCTCCTCCCTGCTGCGCTGGCCGCTGATGACGAGCACGTTGCCATCCTCCACCTCGACCTTGACCTCCTCCTTCTTCACGCCGGGGAGGTCAGCCTTGAAGACGTGCGCCTCGGGCGTCTCCTTCCAGTCGATGCGCGCGCTGGCGAAGGCGGCCGTCTCGGAGTCCCCGGCCGACGGGACGACGGAGCGGAACATGCTGTCGAAGGGGTCCCAGAGGTCGAGGGAGAAGGGGTCGAACACGCTGCTGCGCCTCACCAGCGACATCGTCGGCGGGGGGTTGCTGCGAATGGGAACCTGAAACGTTTGCGTGTGATCGGGAGAGATGATGATGATTCGGTGCGTTGCTCAGTGCGATTGCGATGTTCGGTCTGGATTGAGCTGAGCGGTGGGAGGCGATGTTATTTATAGCTTCGTCGGGAGCGGTGGGTGAATCGTCTGGAGTTCTCTCCAGCCTCCGTCTTCCTGTTTTGGTTTCCAGATCAGCTTTCTTCCCGTCGTTTCTCCAGGAAGGGCCCACAATGTTCTAGAGCGGTCTCGTGTCCTGGCGTCCAGAGCCCCTCTTCATTCATTGTACTAGCGGTTTTTTTTAAAAAAATCTTATCATTTTAATTTGCTTGACCGACGATACTCTTGAGTTGCCACATGTACTCCATGCACGATTACGTGTAGTTTGGAGAGTCCATCACTATCGGTGGCATTACTATGCGGCGGCACACTCTGGCACTGAAGGTCTTTTTTTTTTTTGCTGGTAGCACTGAAAGGTCTTTCTAAATTAATAAAGAACCTGATATACATACACTCCTACTACTATCTCTGAAACATGCAAGTAGTGCTCGTATGCAAGGATCTGTGCATCTTATCTGTTGGGTATAAAATACGCAAGTCAAAAAATTTTACAACATGTTATGAGATAATCTTCAGGACTCAACTAGTAACATCAGTTTTGTACATCTTCATTCTATACGTTATCTGCAAATGAGGCACTAGTGCAAGCCTTAACAGCGATCGCATCTGAAGAAAGCTACTAGCAAATGCAAAGATTAGAGAAGAACGGCAGCAGGTAAATGAATGAGAAGGAAAAGGAAAGCAACCGTTCAGCGGCGGCCGAGAGAGGGAAGACTACTCTGGAATCTGAAACCGAGCCCTGTTCTAGAAGCAATCAGACACAAGTAGAGAGCTCAAGACGTCTCAGGAAGGGCTTGTACGAGCTCACACAATCCCTCGTATAAATACCCTGCCTCGCAACCAACTGCAACCCACCGAAGAGGAACACAGAGAGATAGCAAAGACTTCTTCCTACAGCACACTCGCAATCCACTGGACTCTCGCAATCCACAGAGTCCAGTTCATCCAAGGACAGAGCATCAGCCATGTCGCTCGTGAGGCGCAGCAACGTGTTCGACCTCTGGGCTGCGGTTTTTTAAAAAACTGTCGTGGGTTATGATTTTTAACAAAGCTACTGCAGGCTGTGATTTTTAAACAAACCCGTTTGGTTGAGCACGTTGTGACTTTTAAAAAAGTCCGTTTGGTTGAGCGATTGTGACTTTCTAAAAATGCTTACAAACGGACCCCACATATCATATATAGTCTACCCCACTCAACTCTCTCCCTCTCTCCCTGACCGTCTTCTTGACCGTCTTCTTACCCCACATATCATATATAGTCTATCCCACTCAACTCTCTCCCTCTCTCCATGACCGTCTTCTTACCGCTGCGTTAGGGTAGGGAGAACGGGAGCTGCGCACGCCTCCGGTGACCGTCGGCAAGGCCTTCCCGGCCACCGCCGTGCCCGCCCGCGGCGAAGCTTGCCCTCGGGGCGGAGCACCCGCCGGCGGTGCCCGCCCGCGGCCGCGACGGGTTGCGCATCTTCGAGGAGCTTCACTGGAGCAAGAAGATCGCCGGCAAAGACTCGGTGGCCAGCGGGAATCACCGGAAGGCGGATCCGTCGACGATGGTGGTGACAGCCGAAGTTGGGTGGCGGGGAAAAGAAGAACTGCTCCCACCTCGTCGGAGCAATCCAAGAAACGAGAGGGTCAGGGAAGTGCTACGGTGAGTTACACACACCTAGAAATAAGAATCACATGATGAGGCTCACCAGGGTGGAAGAATTTTGCGTCAGCCTTAATGGTGGTCGTTGATGATGTCACCGGAGTAGAACTTCGATTACTCCCGCCTCAAGGGAAAGGTCAGGATGGGGTTTCTTCTAGGGGCTTGAGTGGTTCAGGGTGCATCTGTTGGTGGCCTTAGCTCAAGCGGGTGTGAAGCAAATTGGCGGCGAAGTGAGCTCGAGTAGGTGGCGCCAATGGCGGCCGGTTTTTTGGAGATTGGGAGTGAGGGAGAAAGAGAGAGTAGGGGACGGCGAGCTCGAGGAGGGGTGTGGGAGCACCGAGGGGCGGCGGTGGCAGCGTGGGAGGGCAACGGCGGTGCAGGAGGGAGACGGGAGGCAGCGAGAGTGGGGAATGACGGCGGACGGAAAAAGAACGAAAAAAATGAATCGGTACGCTTATAATGAGTGGCAGTAGATAATTTTTTTCAACTTCTCACAGTCACAGCCAGTGAAAGTAGGATCCGAGCTGCTTTCAAAATACACTACAAGAAAACAGCTTTTGGTTGCGACTTTTGGTGGCAGCCAACTCCTTTGGTTGAGGTTTTGACTTTTGAAGGCAAAAGCTAAAGCTAAAAGCCCAACCAAAGACACCTTTAGCTTAGCTGTGAAGAATCCCAACCCAAGATTAGACCTGTTCGGACTGGACCCCGTCAGGCCCGTTTCAGATATACCCGATTCTACAAGGCTTACTCTAAAGATGGGCCAACATTTAGCCCAATTCAGCCAGGCTCCTGTGTTATCCCTTCCTATCCCAGCCCAGCATGAATGTCTGCTAAAAGAGACCCGGTCGCCGAAAGCAAGATAGCGAAACATCCAAACAGACACGCCCCCCGATTTCATTGAACGCTTGTCCACATGCGCTAAAGCAAAGCTGCTGCTGCTGTAGCCTTGATAGCTTGGGCGCGGCTATCCAGGGATACTGCCAAGGAGCCCAGTCAGATATTTGAAAATCCACAAATTCGAACCGAAATGTTGGCAGAAAAGCTTGAACTAATCATTGTTGGGTTTGCTTTACCGGACATCGAGGTAGCTGCAGATCATACTAGAGCCTAATAAATAAATTTCTCCGAGTCAAATATCTCGTGCGAGTTCATGTACAGGTTACATTATATTCGAAAGAAGAAAACCAGGCAGTTCTATTTTCAAAAAAATAAAAACAGGCAGTTCGCAGATCGCAGGTAGAACGAACAAGGATGAACCAAAGCATCACGCAAAGTCGTTACAGGCACAACTGTACAAGCGCATCTGAGAAGAGTGGAAGACGCGGATTCCGCCGCAGGTAGGTGGTTGATCCGGCAGACGCACTTGATCGAATCCCACGCAACTGACTGACATCAGGCTTCCGATTAACGGTTCAGCTTCAGCATCCACCGATCACTCCGGGATGGCGACGAGCACCGGCTGCCACGGCCGCCTCATGAGCAGCCGCCGCCGGAACCCGCCGAACGCGAACCGCCGGTGCGCGGCCGCGCCGTCACGGCCTCCAATTGCCGTTGCCGACGACACGAGCGGCTGTTCTGGCCGAGCCAGCCCCGCCACCGGCTGGCCGTGCCCGTGCTTCTTGGCGCTCCGGCAGACGTCGGTGTCCACGGGAGCGCCGGCGTCATCCGTGACCAGGAGCTGCTCCAGGGAGCTCCTGCTGAGGAGGCCGCTCTTCTCCTCCCTCCGGTCCTCCCCCGCGCCTCCCGCCGCCGCCGGCCTGCGACTCCTGCCGAGGAGCAGGCGGCGCACCAGGGTCCAGAAGCTCTTGGCCTTGGGGCGGTGGAGCCGCCCTGCCATCCCTCCTGCAATCCTGCTCGCTCTAGCTGGCCTCTCTGGCGCCTCTGCGATGTGGGCTTACGGTTATATACCTGTGTTCTTTCCTCACATTTCTTCAGCTGGGTCTGCTACTGTGCCTGGCTACTGTTGCCCACCACTTGAGCTGATCTGGGATTCCGGAGCTGATCCTGGATTGCTGCTTTAGACTACGGTACGTGAACCTCTCAGTTTTGTCATGAACTCCTACCGTGTTTGTTTAGGACAGTCCCAACCCAAGATACTACTACTAGTTTCTATACTTGCAATGTCATATAGACATCACACATAGAAACTATCTTAGTTTCTTCAAAATAAATTATTACCCAATCGTATCTCTTCTCTCTTTTTTTTCCTTCTATTCCCTCTTCTTTTGTCTTGGTTTTCGTGTAGACATGGTTTCTTACATGAGATCCGATTTCTTCACATTTTTTCTTCTCTTCTCATTAACTCCCCAGCCATCTCAGCTTTTTCTTATGTGGCAACATATTTAATGCTATGAAAATCAGCTGAGTTGGAGGGTTGGGAGTGCCCTTACTATTTGCGGGCGATTTATCTGCTTTCGACCTCAAAGTAAGCTCCATTCGAACAAGAAGACCTCACAAGCCTTTGCATGCACCTAACTGCTGCGGACAGATCAGTAGATAAATCATAGCCAAGGGTTAAGGTGTAGAATGCAAAAGCACATCCCCTGGTTTCTTTGTTTATGTGTAGCTCGCGAGGGCCGCAACCGAGCCACACACCGCCATTTGGAGGCGCCGCGGGGGATGTGTCTGCCCACTGGGCCAAAGAAAACCGCAAGGGCCAGCGTCCGCATCAGGATCACCGTCAGGCGCTAACCACCCGGGCGCTAGAGGACGCGCGATTCTTGGTAGAGATAAAGAGACCCGGTGCCCGTGCTCGAACCGGCGGACAAGTGGTCGGCGTCGCCGCCGCCGCCGCCATGGCTCGTCATCGGAGCGGTGGTGGTGTCGTGTGTATTATTGCACGTCGCCGTCGGCCGGATCCCAGTTACTCCGGTGGGTAGAAAACGATACGTGTGCTGCCAGTTTAATCGTGGCGGGATTTGACGCGCTCGGCTCCTAGGAGAGGACAGTGGAGTGGTGCTCTCATGCTCATGTGACTCGTTCCAGTTCGAGCTGACGTGAATCGGACCAATGATTTGGGTGACATGTGGGTGTTGTTAAGGGCCTGTTTGGATACGGGTATTTAAAATAAGTCCCTGTCATATTGGATGTTTGAACATCAATTAAAAATATTAAATATAGGCTAATTACAAAATTTATTGCATAAGTGGATGCTAATTCGTAAGACTAATCTATTAAGTCTAATTAGTTCATGATTTGATAATATTATGCTATAGTAAATATGTGCTAATGATGAATTAATTAGATTTAATAGATTCGTCTTATGAATTAGTCTCCATTTATGCAACTAATTTTATAGTTAGATCATATTTATTACCTATAATCGACATCCAAAGATCCGATGTGACATGAAGTGAAAATAAGTCTCTGGATCCAAACACCGCCTAAATTTTCTAGACGGAAGCGGTTTGAGGCGTTGCTGAGTGAACCAACCATTGTTGAATGTTGAATGGGAGAAAAGCAGCTGAATTCTTATTGGGGAGTAATTAATTAATAATAATAAAAGCTAGCTGAATGATTGTTTTTTTGAGAGGAGGCTGTATGACACCCGGCTGGACGGCCTAGATCCACAGGTCAAGCTGCTAATGATTCGGGGTGGAACCAGTTGGAGTGGTTTGGATTTTGCATTGGTTTTACTTTAAATTGGTGGAAATTTGTTGCTCTAGCAATCGGTTCAGTTTGGTTTGGTTTCGTAACAGAATCGGTTTGATTTGGTTTGAGATACCAATAGCGCCAAGTGACTAGATGTATTTGTGGGGCCCACATTAAAAGACAGATCCTGGAAATAAAATCCCGTGTTCACACCATGAAATTTTATTGAAATTGACTGTAATTTATTGGAGATGACTCAATATGACTGGCAGCTACTTTGTGTAAATCAGTGTGGCTACACTCATAAGTGGGCCCCACATCAAGAGCCGGACCCTGGAAATAAAATATCGCGTTCACACCATAATTTTTTATCGAAATTGATTGAAATTTGTTGGAGATCACTCAGTATGACTGGCAGCTACTCTGTGCAAAACAGTGTGGCTACACCTACAGGTGGGCCCCACATCAAGAGCTGGACACTGGAAATAAAACCTCGTGTTCATGTAGTATCAAGGACACCGACTAGAGGGGGTGAATAGGCGGTTCAACTAAAAACACAAACACTAGACAAATTTAATTAGAACAACAAGAGAGTCCTATAACTTCTAAGGCCTAGCACTAGTGAGGTTTGCAACATAGGGTGACAAGATACAAATCAATCTCTAATAAAGTAAGTTGCTCAAAGTAAAATGCGAGAATTAAATGAGCAAAGAAATAACCGAGCACGAGACAAGAATTTTTTCTGTGGTGTCGATGACTTGCCGGTCACCCCTAATCCACGTTGAGGTGGACTCCAAGCTTTCAACCCCTCCTCTATCAAGAACCACTCTTGATCTTGAGCCGGCTTGAAACAATGAGTCTCTCCAAACCTCGATTCCACTAAAGTTGCTCTTCACCACTCCGGCGAGGCGAGCACAAGAACCTCTCACAACCAATCCGGGGCACCTTCACAACCTTCTTGAAGGTCTCAACGGATTCACCTTCTCCAAGCCGTCTAGGAGGCGGCAACCTCCAAGAGTAACAAGTTGATGACGCCTGCTTGAAGACTCCCAAGTGCCACAAAGCTCAAACACTTGATGCAATTCACTAGGATGCTCTCACACTCTCAAGAATGCAACCTCTAAGCAAAGTGAGTGAGAGAGAGGAGGGAGCTGGCTCTAGAATGTCAAGAATGCTTTTCAAAGTGCCAAGAGAACCTCCCACGGCCGGGCAATGGGGTATATATAGACAGCCCCTCGAAATCTAGCCGTTACACTCAAATCCCGTGAAAACAGAGGTTTCGCGGATTGTCCGCCTCACAAAAACCGGATCGTCGGCGGTTCTGTGGCAGAACCATCTGAATTAATCCGGCTCAAGTGCGTTAACCATCACCACGAGGGCAATCAGGGCTAACTCGCACTTCAAACGGAGTAATCCATTGGTCTATCGGGTAACCTCCCGATACAACCACGGTTTTGCCGATCGAAACCACACATACAAAGTACTCACACGAAGGTGAGCCCAGAGGATACAACATTCCACAAATTTTTACATCATAGAGTTCATCATAAATTATTATTACAACTGAGTTCCAATTCGTAAAACAAGGTACTTACGAGTTCAAAGTAATTTAGTTCTTCAGAGTTCAATGCAGCGCAAAATCAATGATAAACTACTCGAAGATATATGATGTCTCGATGAAGCCCGTATGAGACATCACTCGGCATTATTATCATTGGCCGGGGACGCATCCCATTCCACCGACCAACCAGGAGGAAGAGTACACGGCCAAGTCAAACTATCGACCATGTTCTCAAAAGTATCACCTGAAAACAAGCCACAAGCAAGGCTGAGTATACTAATACTCAGCAAGGCTTACCCGACTGGTGGAATATACTTAGCCGACTCCTAGACATGCAAGGCTTTTGGTTTGAGGGGTTTGTTTTGCCGAAAAGCATATACAAGAAGGTCCTTACTTTCAAATTTTAGCTCCAGATTCTAGTTTTCTTTAACCATTCTAGGTAAGCAACTATCCAATATCATACATGGTGAAAGAATTAATTTGCATCCAACAAGATTAATCATCATCATTGTTCCCTTTCTTACTCTATGTGGTAAAAGGGTCAAGCAGTCTCAATAACCGCGAGAAACGGACGATTCGAATCGAATTTCTTAACCTTGCAAGGGAAACCTAAACACACGTCACGTGGTTACTCCCAGAGTCACACATGCAACCTTTCCCCTTTCTTCCCGGGTTGTGGATCAGGACCACCATCCGAGACTACAGAGCCCGGCTCTATACCCACCATGTGCGCGCATGGAACCGAAGTTGAGAGGGTGAGATGTTGTCCACTTGCCGGTCCGATTATGTACTTAAGCTTACCGATTACCATATTCTCGGCATGTGGTTAGTACGTTCAAAGACTTAACCACCACTACCATACACTGCGGCCTTAGCATTTTTCACTAAACAGACGGGACATCAATCATCAACTTGAACATCGCACCATAGCCCCGTCCGTCGACCTTATGATTGCAGCATGTAGTAAACATTCAACTCCTATATTCTCGCGAGTGACAGGAAATCACTCGACTTTTTCCGAGTCCTATTAGCATAGCATTCTATCGAACCTTACATCTAGTGTTTAGAGCATGGGTAACTAGGATCATGCAACTAAGTTTTCATCCAACTCATATAAACTTAATGCACAAGTGGAATAGAGTATTAAGTTGCATAATTTAGAAAAACAGGGTTCATGCTCCGGGGCTTGCCTTCTTGGGTAAAGTTAGCTTGGGGCTTGTCCGAACTCTGGTTTGGGTCTTCGGAAATTTCAGTTAGATTCACTTGAGCTTCACGCTGCTCACTCTCGGACTCGGGCACCAGCTCATACGTTCCGTCAGCGTGAGTAGTCGATTCTATATGAATGCACAAATGTAAGTTGTAGTGATGATACATAATATTTATTTTCTTCATGATAAAGTTGCAGTCCACAAAACATAGGTTTTGTTGTAAAGTTACTTAGCTACGATTTCTTGGGCAATCATTAACAGAAGGGGTTGTGTTGTATTGGAAAAAAAAATTAATTTTCGAAGAACAAGCATGGATTAATCACAACACTGATCTAGGTATATTCTAGTGATGAAACTTTTATTCAGAGTACCACATGAAGAGACAAAACCACTGCATAAATTTCAGGCATTTTTGTGTAGTAGATTAAACATGAAAAATGTAATACAAAGCCACTGCTAGATCCTAATTATTTTTATACAGAAAAAATTCATGAAATTATTGATGTTAAAAATTTTACAGAGTGTTAATCTATCCATATATGTGTTAGTGTAAAGTTTTCAGATTTTATTGTGCACGATACAAAGCATAAGAAATAGGACAATATACACCTATTTTAATAAAGATTAATTTCTACAAGATGTTTTGCAGGGTTTCTGTGTATGAAATATTTTATACAGTATAAACTAATCCAAAGTATCCCCTAGTAAAAAGATGAACATTTTCCAAGCAAAGAAACCAATTATTTTTATTTAGTGCAGTTTTCCAACCACAAAATTATGTAAATGGTTACAAACAGGTAAAAAGTCTCTAAATTTTTCTAGTGCATTTAGGTGTCAATACAATGGCATGGAAAACGTTTCACCACCTAAATCACACTATAACAGCAGAAACAATTAAATCTATCGCTTCATGGCATAAAACAAAGTCTAACAAAAAGTTTAGCTAGAGATAGGTTCTGGTCCTAAACTTTTTACACTAGCCTATCCATCAATAAACTAACCTACTGTCCAAAATTCAGATTCAGCCTTGGTCTACAACAGTGGGTACAAATAAAAGCTATTAAACATTCCATTTAATCTATAGTAAAATATATTGAGAAATTGAGGAAATGCATGTAATAAAAGTTGTTGATCTTCTTCTAAAGATTACAGAACAGTTGATTTTGTACTTTTACGATTTTTCGATGATTTTTAAACGATTTTCAAAATTCGCTGTTTTGAATCTAGAGGTGGAAAACGTGGTTTACAACCAGGTCCTTCAATTTTTCAGAAAACCCCCTAAAACTAATCCAATCCACGCAATTGGAACCTGTCGCCATGGCTAACCAATGGAGCTCGGTTTGGCCCAAAATCCGGCCATCTTGGACCACGACGGCGAGGGGGAAGGTGGGGAAAATGGAGAGGGGGCCATGGCACACCTGTAGATGGTTTCAGTGTGGTCTAGGGTGGACGGTCGCGGGCTCGCCACGGTGGAGCAGGGGCGGCGGCGCTTGGAGCTGGGCTGGGCTGGGAGGCTTCGTGGGGGGGTAGGAGGGCGATTTTGGGGTCTGGCTCGGGTCGAGGAGGGGCGGAGGAGGCGGCGGCAATGGAGGTGCGGCATGGTCTGGGCACGCGCGGGGCATGGGCTCGTCTTGGCTTTTAAAGGGGCACAGCGAGGGAGAGGAGGGAGTGGGGTGCCGGCAGGGCTGGGGCGCACCATTGGGCGCGGCCGGCGGTGGCCAGAGCAGCACTTGGCGCCATGTGCGTGGCGTGCGTGTGCTGGGCGAGCAGGGCGGTGGACCAGGGCGCGACGTATTGTGCGAACGACGCGGGCGGGCGATTGGGCGAGCTGGGGCGGCGTGCGCGGCAGGAATCGCCGGCCAGGTGGCCGGCGGCCACTGCTGGGCGGCGAGTGAAACAGGGGAGGGTGAGGCTAGGGGCTGATGTGCAAGAATACAGGAAAAGTGAGGGGCTGGAAAGAAAAACTATATTTTTCTTGCATTTTTGTGTTGAAGCTCAAATTTCTCTGAACATGAAAGTTGTTCCAAATGAAAAGTTCTACAAGTTTTGTTTCAGGCCAAAGTTCATTTGAGTTCTAGTTCAAAAGTTATTTTAAAAACTCATAAAGCTCGATTCGGATGGCACGTTATTTTATGGGCAAAACTTCATATTCTCCCCTAGGCCTCAACTAGACTTTTGTTCATTATGTCCTTAATGATGTGCTATTCAATTTTGTAGTCATATTTGCATCTATGTGAAAGTTATTTAATTTGTTCGATTAAAGTACATGTACTTAAGCACATATACACGTACATTCGAAATAAATGCAAAATCAAAATATAATACATTTCTTTTAAACTTTTCTTAGTTATTTAGGCATATTGTTATGCTAATGAGATTTATTTAGCAATTTAAACACCTGAGGTGTTACAGGTTCAAATCCAACGGCTAGAATAGCAGTCAACTTGTGTCAGAAGTGACCGTTGGAGCCCAGGCAGACCGTCCGCGGTAGGGGCGGACCGTCCGCAGTTCAAAACTCCCGAGCACACGGAACATCCCAAGTTCTGTCTGGTTTGAAAAATTAGCCGGCGGACCGTTCGCACTCCCATGGCGGACCGTCCGCCGTTCAACCTTTCAGCGCCACCAGTGATTCCAAAGGTTCTGGATAAAAACCTTGTTAGCTGGCGAACCGTCCGCCCACCTGGGCCGGACTGTCCGCCGTAGACTTTCAACGCACCACCAGAAACATCAAGTTTTCGGTGCCCCTTTTCCACTGTCTGGCAGACCGTCCGCCTCCAATAGGCCGGACTGTCCGCCCCTGCGTGTTAGCACACATACAAGTCACCAACTCTCAAACATGTTAACCCTCATGCCTGCATTGTGAATGTTTGAGCAAAATGGCACTATAGAACCCTCAAGCAAAGGTGCAACAACCCCTCTTGATAGTACGGCTGTCTACCCTATTAATCCGGTCATTTCTCATCCACTAATCTCCTTATGACCGGTAAAATAGAAAAGCCCAATCAAAATACCTTAGCCTTGAGCCCATTCTTTTCTCATCATCTTCAAGTACACCATGATGTTCCTTTTGCTAATTTCACATGGACCAACCTATACTCATTCTTTTCTCAAGAATTTTGTTAGTCCATAAACGTTGTCATTAATTATCAAAACTCAAATTAGGGGCCTAGATGCTTTCACTCTCCCCCTTTTTGGTAATTGGTGACAACACATTCAAAGAGTGATTTTAAAAGAAGTTCAAGCCAACTTTACACTCTAGGCATAATGTAGACTTGAGATTGAACTTCGGCTTTACTTACCCATTTTCTTGAAGAATGAGAAATATATGGATAAATTTCACCAAAGTTCGATAAGTAGAGAGAACTCCCCCTTGATATTTGCATATAAGATTTGAAGAAAACCATAGGGCACATATGGAGAATATAAAATTTTGACGGAGTTTCCCCTACAAAGTGGAAATCGAGGCATACAAAGTATAGAGTTTAAGCTCAACATGGTTAGCACAAACTCAAAAACCACAAGAACTAGAACAAGCACATAAGATTAACCAAACCACGAAGTTCACCACATATTACAAACCAAGGTTCTAGTTCAAACATAAGTTCATGCAAGCGGAATAAAACATGCAAGTTTCATGCAAGAAGTTCATCACACATAAAAGTTCAATTTGAAAGCAATAAACGACATGAGCTCCCCCTAAATCACTCCTCCATGATCTCCAGGACATCTTCTCCCCCTTTGGCATTAAGCACCAAAAATAGGATTTAATCATCCATAGGCGGCGGCGGCGGTGGGTAGAACGACTGATGCGGATAGAACGGCGGAGGAGGCACCGGAGCCGGAAACACTGAAAAGAAGTGATCACTGAACCCTGTGAATTCAGCGTTGAATGTATCAAAGTCATGCAGGAGTCGTTCCTGCCTCGCAACAAGCCCCTGGTGCTGCTCAGTAGTGGGCAAGTCCTCAAACCGAGTGTCTAGTGCAGCGATATCATCATGCAGACTCTACTGAACTCCCTGCAGACTGGTCATAAGAGGCTGATACATGTGGGTGTTAATGTGCTGCCCAAAAGCCTGGAAACCTGCATTCAAGTGACCCTGAAACTGCTGGTTCATGTTCTCAAACCCCAAATTCAGCTGTTGTTGCATCTGAGTGGCCAATCCATCAAACTGAGTATTCAAGCCCTGCTGCATATTAGAAAAATATGGATAAAAATATCCAGGAGGAGGCACCCACTGTGGCTGCATAGGAGGTGGTGGTGGAGGCATAGGCTGCTGATCAACATTTGCACCGTCATTTTCAGCTGCAGGTGCATCCTCTTCCTCATCTCCTCATTATTAGGGAATGGTGTCAAAGGCCTCTGAAGGAACTTAGTGTCATTCTTGAATGGACTGAAAGGGAGGTGCTTGCACTCACAAAACCTCTGAATCTGGTTTTAGCCTTGATCAAGGACATGATATAACGTGCAGAATACAAGTTCATCTCAAGATTTAGCCTTAGATCTGCTAACTAATCCATGATAACAGCAATGATATCCACTTTTTGACCATGCATAACATGAGAAACTAAATTCCAATAAAGACCTCTAACTTTGTCCTTGTTTCCACTCTTAGGCATGAAGGTGACTCTAGCAATTTTGTTGATGACAGCAGGATGATGCCTAAGACCTTGAGTGCCACCAAAAACACGAGGAATACCAAGACGAGCAGATTCATAAAAGGCAGGATATTCATCTTCATCAAGTGGATTTTCAGCCATCATGTTAACGCTATGCTCATCTTTGAGAAAATTATAGTTCAACTCATTTTCAGCAGCAAATTCAACAGAAGTGGCCTGAAACCTCCTTTTACCAGTCATCCAAGTTAAAGTTTCTTCTACTGTGTCTATCTCTAATGTTGCATAGAACTGACGTATGACCGTTTCATTCCAATCACATCTATGCTGAAAGAAACCCAAGAGACCCATTTGTCCAAATCTATCAAGCAATCCACTCATGACCGGTTGAGTTCTCATGTAGCCTAGGTCTATGGTTTGATGCTTGGAAACAATTTTCTTAACCATGTGACCAAAGAAGGTATCTTGTTGTACCTGAGTGTGGAAGTAGAGGATGTTGGTATCTCTAGCAAGCCCATATTGGTTCACAGCTCTTGCACTAGAATACCCATCAGTTGTCCATGCTTTTCCTGGAAAGTTGAGGGCAATGAGATCAACAATATCATCCTCATCACCTCCATCATCTTCCTCCATGTCAGAGTCATCACCAACACCACCAACAGACGATGCAACAGCGAGCTCACTGGGATCCGGCTGATAATCATCATCATTTGGATCATCGTCCCTTCTTTGCCTCTTTGAAGTGCCCATCTTCTTTATCTTTGAGGTGACAACCTTGAAAATCTTCCTGGGAGGCCGATCGGGCATGGTGGAGATGTTCGCGGAGTGTCCGCGGATGCTCTCGGACCGTCCGGGAACCACGCCAAACAGCCTCCTCTTTGGAGTCTCATTTTCACGTGCAAGGGAGAAAGATAGAGCTTTGGAGGTGTTTGAGGTCGGGTTGGTGGAGGAAAGGGATGGATAGAGAAGATAAGTCTCGGTCGGCCCCACTGAAATCCCGCAGGCGCGGACCGTCCGCGGTCCATTGGCGGACCGTCTGCCTGTCAATTTTTCGGCTTCAGCAGAATAGATACGTTTTTATTGCTTTCACATCAAACACACGCGGACCGTCTGCGGCCTCCGTATGATCTTTTGAACCTGTCCAAATGGAGCTGGTTCTGACTGTTTCCTCTGACTGCCTGCGGACCGTTCGCCTCTTACCCGCGGACAGTCCGCCATACACTGCTCAGACTGCCCAGAATTCCAGTGAAATATCCTCAATTTGGACTTGAACTAGGGATCATTGCTCATAAACAATTTCAATGCTTGTAACAACAATATGTAGATATAATGCAAAGCGATACAGACATGTTGGAGTGAGAAAATATGATAAAAATGAGTAAAATCAAGATCAATTAAAAAGTTTCGAAAAATACGGTAAAATGCTAGAAAAACATGCTCAAGAAAGCTCAAAAAAAGATGCATAGCACATGTACTAGATATGAAGCCACATTTGAGAAGTCAATGACATTAAGCTCATTTCTCAACTTGCAAAAACGATTTTCATCCAATGTCTTGGTGAAAATATCCGCCAATTGATCATCGGTACCAATTCCATCAATCTTGATGACTCCCTTGTTCACATGATCTCTAAGAAAATGATGCCAAATATCAATATGCTTGGTTCTTGAATGTTGAACCGGATTAGTTGTAATTTTCACAGCACTTTCATTATCACACAACAAGAGAATTTTCTCAAATTTCACACCAAAGTCAAGAAGAGTTTGCTTCATCCACAACAATTGAGCACAACAACTTCCGGCTGAAATATATTCCGCTTCAGCGGTTGAGAGAGCAACTGAATTTTGTTTCTTTGAAGACCAAGAAACAAGTGACCTTCCAAGAAATTGACAACCACCGGAAGTGCTTTTTCTATCAATCTTGCACCCGGCATAATCTGAATCCGAATACCCAACCAAATCAAATTGAGCACCTTTGGGATACCATAAGCCAATATTTGGAGTGAATTTTAAGTACCTCAAGATACGCTTAACAGTGGTCAAATGACATTCTCTAGGAGCAGTTTGAAATCATGCACACATGCAAACACTAAACATGATGTCGGGCCTAGATGCGGTAAGATAGAGCAAACTACCAAACATGGAACAATAGAGTTTTTGGTCTACCGGGTTACCTCCCTCATCAAGATCAAGATGTCCGTATGTAGCCATAGGAGTCTTGATAGGCTTGGTATCTTCCATGCCGAATTTCTTCAATAAATCCTTCACATATTTAGATTGACACACGAATGTGCCTTCCTTGAGTTGCTTGATTTGAAGTCCAAGAAAAAAACTCAATTCACCAATCATGCACATCTTAAATTCCCTAGACATCATCTCACCAAATTCCTCACAAAATCTTTGATTAGTAGAACCAAAGATAATATCATCAACATAAATTTGACAAATAAACAAATCTTTTCCAATAGATTTAGTGAACAATGTAGTGTCAACCTTCCCTATTTTGAAGCCCTTAGAAATGATAAAGTCTCTTAGTCTCTCATACCAAGCCCGAGGAGCTTGCTTAAGACCATAGAGAGCTTTCGACAACTTGTATACATGATTTGGCTTCTTCGGATCTTCAAAACCGGGGGGTTGTTCAACAAACATTAGTTCAGTAATTACCATTTAAGAAAGCACTTTTTACATCCATTTGATAAAGTCTTATGTTATGAGAGCAAGCATAGGCTAGCAAGATTCTAATTGCTTCAAGTCTAGCTACGGGAGCAAAAGTTTCACCAAAATCAAAACCTTTGACTTGAGTGAAGCCTTGAGCTACCAATCTTGCCTTATTCCTCACAACAATTCCATCTTCATTTTGCTTGTTTCTAAAGACCCATTTTGTACCAATAACATTATAGTTCTTGGGTCTTAGAACCAATTCCCATACTTCATTCCGGGTGATGTTATTCAATTCTTCATACATATCATTCACTCAATCCGGATCATTTAGTGCTTCATCTACACGGTTAGGCTCAAGAGAAGATACAAAGGAATAATGTTCACAAAATGAAGCAATGTGAGATCAAGTTTGAACACCCTTACTAATATCACCCATGATTTGATCCATTGGGTGATCTTTTGCAATAGCATGATGAACTCTTGGTGGAATACCGACATCTTGAGTAGATGTTGATTGTAAAGTAGAAGAGTCCGGTTGATCTTGAGCTTGAGAGTTATCATCATGTACTTCTTGATCAATCTGTTGAGCTTGTTCACTTGAGATGGAGGTAGAAGGATTCACTCTAATGGAGATGGATGGACCACTTTCTTCCTCATCTTCTTCTCTTGGTCTAACATCCCCAATTGACATATTTTTTATTGCATTTCTCAAGCCAACACTTCTCACATCATCTAGATTTTCTTGTTCTTCATGTGAACCATTGGTTTCATTAAACTCAACATCACAAGTTTCTACAACATCACCAATGGATTTGTTACAAACTGTATAAGCCTTGCTACATGGTGAATACCTAGGAAGAAATCCTTCATCACACTTGCTTTGGAATTTAGATAGCCGAGTTCCCTTCTTAAGAATATAGCACTTGCAACCGAAAACCCGAAAATATGATATATTTGGCTTTCTTCCAATTAACAACTCATATGGAGTCTTGTTGAAGAATCTATGACAATATAGCCTATTTGAGGCATGACAAGCGGTGTTAATTGCCTCGGACCAAAAACTATCCGAGACATTATATTCCGAGAGCATTGATCTTGCCATGTCAATCAAAGTTCTATTTTTCCTCTCAACAAGACCATTTTGTTCCGGTGTATATGTTGAAGAGAATTCATGTTTTATCCCCTTTTCATCACATAGTTCTTCAACTTTTGTATTTCTAAACTCACTTCCATTATCACTTCTCATTTTCTTCACCTTGAGATCAAACTCATTTTCAGCCCTTGTCAAGAATTTCTTCAAAATATCATAAGTGTCAGCCTTGTCATGAAGAAAGAAATCCCAAGTGTATCTTGAATAATCATCTACAACAACAAGACCATAACTGTTTCCTCCAATGCTTATATATGTAGTTGGTCCAAATAAATCCATATGCAATAATTCCAATGGTCTTGAGGTTGACATGACACTTTTGGAAGGATGAGAGCTAGCAACTTGTTTTCCGGCTTGACAAGCACTACATAATTTATCTTTTTCAAACTTCACATCTTTCAACCCAACAACTAGATCATGTTTCAATAACCGGTTGAGTTGTCTCATCCCCACAAGAGCAAGCCTTCTATGCCATAACCAACCCGTAGATGATTTTGAGAATAAGCATGTAGTCAAGTTGGCATTGCTAGAAGAGAAATCCACAAGATATAAACTTTCATATCTAAAACCTTTGAAAATGCACTCCTTTCCATCCATACTAGTAACTTCAACACTTTTACTTGTTAGAGTGCATTTGTAGCCGCGATCACAAAGTTGAGTAACCGATAAAAGATTGAATTTGAGAGAATCAACCAATAACACATTTGAGAGAGAGATCATTTGAGATAGGAATTGTACCAACTCCTTCCACTTTGCCCCTACTATTATCACCAAACATGATATCCTTGTAGTCACTAGTATTTTCATCAAGAGAGGAAAACATCCTTGATTCACCGGTCATGTGTTGAGTGCATCCACTATCAAGCACCCAATGTCTTCCTCCCGACTTGTAATCCACATACAAAAGAAAATTAGCTCTTTTAGGTACTCAAACCTTTTTGGGTCCTTGAATGTTAGTAACTAAAGCTTTAGGAACCCAAATGGCATTCTTCTTAGCACCATCTATAGGTAACCCAACAAATTTAGCACAAACATTGCCCTTAGAACCTTTAGTAAGAACATATCTAGGATCAAAGGATATAGCTTTCTTGTTTGTGCAGTTTTTCTCATCATGCCCAACATTTCTGCAGTTTTCACAAAAAGAAATACCAATATTCTTCACAAAAACGGTCTTGGTTTGAACAAATGCTGCCTTCCCTTTCTTAGGAATATAACCAAAACCTTGTTTGTTGATTGTGAATCTTTGATTTGCCCAACAATGATTGAATTGAGCACTTTTGTCGTAACACTTCATCAAATTATTGGTTAAGCAAGCAACTTCCTTCCTCAACAATTCATTTTCCAAAAGTAGTGACTTATCACAAGATTCATCGTTTAAGAAGGATAAATAACTAGAACTACAAGAAGAGTTAGTGAAGGTGGAAGCACAACATTTATCATTAATTAAGTCACAACCAACATCCACACTCAATTTTGCCTTATTTTCATGAGTAAGCAAGGTGTTGTGAGCTTCCTCAAGCTTCTCATGAGTTTCTTTTAGATTCTCATGAGAGGTCTTTAGCTCCTCATAGGATGCTTGAAAAGAATTAAACTTCAACTTCAAGTCCTTAAACTTTGCCTTTTCCTTATCACGAATTCATCAGCATCATTGAGCATGTCAACAAGATCATCATAAGTAAGTTCATCAAGTTCACCATCTTGTGATACCTTTGCACCACCTTTTGCTATAAGACAATGTGGCGTAGAGAAGAGTGAAGGAGTATCCTTGATGGCGATTACGGCAACTCCCTTGGATGGCTTGTTATCATCATCATCACCGTCATCATCGGAGTCGGAGCTTGCATCGGAATCCCACTCAACATAGTAAGCTTGGCCATTCCTCTTCTTCTCAAAAATTTCTTCTTTCTCTTGTCATCATCCCTCTTGTCATTCTTGTTCTTGCCCTCTTTCTTATTTGGACAATTTATGATGATATGTCCCACTTCACCACATTCAAAGCATCTCTTGTCACAAAAATGATTCTTCTTTGATGATTGTCCTCTCTTGCCATAATTTTTCTTCTTCATAAATTTATTGAATCCTCTTACAAAGAGGGCCATTTCTTCATCCGAATTCTCCTCATTGCAATCATCATCATCTTCTTCTTTTGTGCTTTGTGCCTTGAAAGCCACGCTCTTCTTCCTCTCATCATTTGAAGCACCATGAACTTCATCTTGTGACTTCTTAAATATGTCATGAGTGAGTACTTCTCCAAAAATTTCCGAGGGAGTTGTAGTCTTCAAGTTTGTCCTCACTAGCAAGGTTACAATGATTTCATATCTCTTCGGAAGGGACCTAAGAAATTTGTGAGAGAAATCCACATCCGGCACCTCATAACCAAGACTCTTGAGCTCATTAACAATATCATTCAACCGATTGAACATCTCGGGCACGCTTTCATCTTTCTTCATAGCAAATTCACTGAATTTTCCTTTAAGCACATACATTTTTGCTTCTTTCACATTTGTCGTGCCCTCATGAATTTCCATAAGTTTCTTCCATATTTCATTTGCGATTGTGAGATTCTTGACTCGGTTGAATTCACTCACATCTAGAGCACTAAACAAAACATTAATTGCTTGATCGTTGAGAAGATCATTTTCTTCATCAACAGGTGTCAAATTCTTCTCATCAAGAATTACAAATCCATCATTCACAATTCTCCATATTTTTCTACTCATAGACTTAAGATGAGCTGTCATTCTAGTCTTCCAATAATCATAATTATTCCCATAAAAGAATGGTGGCTTCCCAACATGAATGCCATTGTCACTAGTCATTATGCTTACTCCGGGATGATTAAATCCTTGCTAAAAGGAGTCCTCGGCTCTGATACCACTTGTAGAATTAAGGATACCGACTAGAGGGGGGTGAATAGGCGGTTTCAACTAAAAACACAAACACTAGATAAATTTAATTAGAACAACAAAAGAGTCCTATAACTTCTAAGGCCTAACACTAGTGAGGTTTGCAACCTAGGGTGACAAGATAAAAATCAATCTCTAATAAAGTAAGTTGCTCAAAGTAAAATGCGAGAATTAAATGAGCAAAGAAATAACCGAGCACGAGACAAGAATTTTTCCCGTGGTGTCGATGACTTGTCGGTCACCCCTAATCCACGTTGAGGTGGACTCAAAGCTTTCAACCGCTTCTCTATCAAGAACCACTCTTGATCTTGATCCGACTTGAAACAATGAGCCTATCCAAACCTTGATTCCACTAGAGTTGCTCTTCACCACTCCGGCGAGGCGAGCACAAGAACCTCTCACAACCAATCCGGGACTCCTTCACAACCTTCTTGAAGGGCTCAACGGATTCACCTTCTCCAAGCCGTCTAGAAGGCGGCAACCTCCAAGAGTAATAAGTTGATGACGCTTGCTTGAAGACTCCCTAGTGCCACAAAGCTCAAACACTTGATGCAATGCACTAGGATGCTCTCACACTCTTAAGAATGCAACCTCTAAGAAAAGTGAGTGAGAAAGAGGAGGGAGCTGGCTCTAAAATGTCAAGAATGCTTTTCAAAGTGCCAAGAGAACCTCCCACAGCCAGGTAATGGGGTATATATAAACAGCCCCTCAAAATCTAGCCGTTACACTCAAATCCCGTGAAAACAGAGGTTTCGCGGATTGTCCGCCTCACAGAAACCGGACCGTCCGTGGTTCAAATCCAACGGCTAGAACAACGGTCAATGTGTGTTAGAAGTGACTGTTGGAGCCTAGGCGGACCATCCGCGGTAGGGGCGGACCGTCCGCAGTTCAAAACTGCCGAGCACACAGAACATCCCAAGTTCTGTCTGGTTTGAAAAATTAGCCGGCGGACCGTCCGCACTCCCATGGCGGACCATCTGCCGTTCAACCTTTCAGCGCCACGAGAGATTCAAAAGGTTCTGGACAAAAACCTTGTTAGCTGGCGGACCGTCCGCCCACCTGGGCCGGACTGCCCGCCGTAGACTTTCAACGCACCACCAGAAACATCAAGTTTCTCGTGCCCCTTTTTCACTGTCTGGCGGACCGTCCGCCTCCAATAGGCCGGACTGTCCGCCCCTGCGTGTTAGCACAGATACAAGTCACCAACTCTCAAACATATTAACCCTCATTCATGTATTGTGAATGTTTGAGCAAAATGGCACTATAGAACCCTCAAGCAAAGGTGCAACAATCCCTCTTGATAGTACGATTGTCTACCCTATTAATCCGGTCATTTCTCATCCACTAATCTCCTTATGACCGGTAAAATAGAAAAATCCTATCAAAATAACTTAGTCTTGAGCCCATTCTTTTCTCATCATCTTCAAGTACACCATGATGTTCCTTTTGCTCATTTCATATGGACCAACCTATACTCATTCTTTTCTCAAGAATTTTGTTAGTCCATAAATGTTGTTATTAATTATCAAAACTCAAATTAGGGGCCTAGATGCTTTCAGTTCACACCTTAAATTTTTATCGAAATTGATTGAAATTTATCGGAGATAACTCGACTGGCAGCTACTCTGTGCAAAGCAGTGTGACTAGACCTATACGTGGGCCCCACGTCAAGAGTCGGACCTTAGAAATAAAACCATGTGCTCACACTATAAAATTTTATTAAAATTGATTGATATTTGCTGGAGATGATTCAGTATGACTGGCAGCTACTCTGTGCAAAGCAGTGTGGTTAGAAGTGCATGTGGGCCCCACGTCAAGAGTCGGACCTTGAAATAAAATCTCTCGTTCACACTATAAAATTTTATTAAAAATGACTGAAATTTGTTGGAGATGACTAAATATGTCAGATAACTACTCCGTGCAAATCAGTATGGCTAGACCTACACGTGGACCCCACGTCAAGAGCGGAGCAACTGAATTTTTGTATAGCCTCCTGCGCGTAGGAATTAAAAGTACCATCAGCAGGCTCATGCACTAGATGCAGGTCTTCATCTTCACTCTACATTTTATGGTGTGGTGTGGTTTGATTTTCATATGCTATGGTGTGATCTGGAGTGATTTATATCAGCATGTTTAATTAAAATAATTTGGTACGTGTTTAGTTTGGTTCTCGGACCATTGGCAGCTTGACCCACAGGCCCAACTATTGCTTTGGGCTTTATAGATTCGGGTACGATAGCGCGGCCCAGTAGGCCTGCTCAACTGGAATAGGGGCTACTTCGTCAAGTAGAAGCAAGCCGTCCGGCCGCGCGGCCCGTGCAATTATGCCGCTGCGCTTCGCCGCCGCCGCCGCAAGCCGGGTAGCACCGTAGCAGCAGACGGCTCAGGGCAGAGGCGACCGATCCCATTCGCAACACCAATGGAGGCCAGCGGCAACCTACGCAATGCTGGATAGCAGGGCGCCAGGGCGAGATGCAGCTGCGATCAGCGAGCGACCTGGCCCCGCTGGTAGCGTCCAGTTCAGGTACGCACACGCAGTTCTACCTCTGTACTGTATAGGCGCAGGTTATTACTTGCTCTGATAAGGCCAAATGGAAACATAAAGGCATAATAGAGTGTCGATTCAGGATTTGGGCCTTTGGGGCTCCATGTCTGGATGCCATGTGAGGTTACGAACCATATGTCGCTCAAATGGCATATCCTGAAATCTTCAAAATACAGAATGCAGGCTGTCAACATACTGCGATGCACCAACCAAGACAAATCTAAACATGCCCATCAGCCAATTAGAGTACATATTGTGCAAGTACAGCTTGAATTTTTTTGTTGCATGTTCCTCAGCTCATCATCTTACTCACCCTTGTATTATCAACATGAAAGCTATTATCCTATCAAAAAAAAAACATGAAAGCTATTATACATTACCCTTGTACTGCTTCTACTACCTGCCTACTGTTTGAGTTTGTCGCAAGCTCATAGTTTTTCGAGCCTTCCATACAACATGAGCTTATAGTTCATTGTCAGTCAACAAAAAAGAAGGTGAAAAAACTTACCCAGATGAACCAGCTCATTAGCCAATCTCTATACTATATACAACTCATCCGAAAGGGCATTATTTCTTCAGGATCAGTACATACAAGGAATCTCATCTCATCCGCTAGCATTGGATGCTACCGAGTGCGTAGTCGATTGACTATGGAATCTGTGGATTACCGAGTCAGGTGAATACTGTATGCTATTCTTCAGCAAGTGGGCATCTTCCTTGGGAGACGATTTCATATCCACCTTTTTTTCTGGGGAATCCCCATTCTTGATACAATTCAGGGCCTCCACTACCTCCTTGATCGACGGCCTCAAATCCCTTTCTAGCTGCAAGCACTGAAAAGCCAGCTCGGCAACAAGATCTATCATTCTCTTTGTTTCGCTATCAGTCTCGTAACCGAGCTCGGGGTCGACCAGTTGCTCAACTTCATGGCTCTGAATTCTGTTGAGAGCCATATTGGCCAAGTTAATCTCACTGTGGCTTCTGCTCATGTCAACAGCTGGTTTAGAGGATATGAGCTCTACCAACACAACGCCGAAGCTGTACACGTCGCTTTTATCAGTTAGCTTGTAGCACTGGTGGTACACCGGGTCGACATAGCCTGGTGTGCCCTGTGGCACTGTTGAGACATGGGTGACTTCAAGAGGGTACAAACGCGACAACCCAAAGTCGGCAACTTTGACGTGGAAGCTATTGTCCAGCAGTATGTTGTTCGTCTTAACATCACGGTGTATGATTTCAACTGCATGGAGGTATGCAAGTGCTTCAGCTGTTTCTATGGCAATGTTCATCCTTACGGGCCATGTGAGGCCCCGTTCTGATGCACGGGGTCCATGAAGATGGTCTGCAACAGTCCCATTAGGGATGTACTCGTACACGAGCATGAGGTCACGGCTGCTACGAGATGTGCAGCCATATAGGATGACCAGGTTCTGGTGGAGGAGGCGGGACAAGATGTCTACCTCATTTATGAATTGCTCAACCCGTTTGTAGTTGTTCTTGTAAAGGCGCTTAACTGCGACTACTCTTCCATCCCGGAGTTTTCCTGAAGGATAAAAAGGTCACCTTGTCATTGTAAAGTCAATAAGAACAAGATATTTATCAAAGAATATTGCTGTGCGTAGCTCCTATCATTTGCAGTTTCACATGTTAATGCAGAAAAAATAATGAGATGCAGACTGTAGAGTTAAGACTGACGAGGAATTTCTGCAAATTATTCCCACCTTTGTAAACAGTTCCAAAACCACCATCACCAAGTTCCCTTGAGTCACTAAATCCATCAGTAGCTTCTTCAAGTTCCTCATAAGTGAAAATATGGGTTGAGCCACCCAACTCAAGGTCTTTGCTGTATGATTGCATCGATGATTCACTACGCGTGAAGCCATTGGGAGCTCTAGCTTGTTTCCTCCTCTTGCGCTTGTGCCAGACAATAATGAGGCCTGCTACCAATAATACACCACCAGCTCCTATTCCACCTGCTGCTGCCCATGATAGTGTAACGACATTAGCAATATCTGGTACTGGTAACCAATTGTTCCTATAGATTCTGCAACATAAGATGCTAAAAAATTCAGGTAGTGCAGGAAACCAGACTATGCAGCTTGAGGGTTGATGCTCACCAATTCCAGCTTTTCTTGTGTTGCTGCTTCGTCCTGCATAAGAACGGTTAATGTGAATATCTTTCCGTTTAAATGTAATATTGTGCAGTTTAAATTAATCCTGCCATGAAAACTTTGCCAGCTTTAGTCTATAGCTGAACTCCTTTCATGGCTGGCAGATAAGATATGACAGTATATATATGAGCGGAATTGGGCCTGAAAGAAAAGGAAAAGGATATGACAACGAAGAAAGAGATGTATGACTAAACAGACATTTGATATCCAGTATCAGTGACCATTTTCTATCTCATGGTACGCATATTAGTGTGTGGTATGGTCCACCTGCCCAACAATCAGGACAGGACATAAATCCCTGCATTGAACATTCCACTGATCTTGAAGAACATTGCGGTAGATCTGAAACCTCGTTTACAACTTAAATTGTACTGACTGAAGTGCCTAGTTATAAACGATTATGTTAATAGGTTGAACAGGCTGAAATTACAGCACAAGAAAATCCAGCGACAACTGGATACAGATTCTCAATTGCAGGTGGAACCAGAACCATAACAAGGAGCACCACTAAGTCTCAGCTTGTTAGAAGTAAGAGATCTTGTTAGAAATAAGGATCTTGACTCCTAGACAATGGTGAAGACATCAAAGTTGTCTGTCCATAGATTATGTTTGGAGGAGTTCTAATGATTATAGTGTTGAATATGGTTACATTGACTATCACCAGTTCAAACTGAAAACAGGAACGATGTCTGTTAAGAAAACATTTCGATAAGACGAAGAACCATGACCTAAGCCCAACTCGGACAGGTTAGTTATCTAGTAGAAAGGTTGGAGTTGGACAACAGTAACTCAGTGCCTTGTTTGATGAAATAAATCTTCTTTTGCATTATTATTGGCTATTACCATCGACTTTGACTTTGTCCAAAAAGTGATAAAAACTCCTCATATTCGATGGCCCAAACTGTTTATATTTTCACCAAGAACTGGCAGAAATTTAGAATGAGTGATGACTAGAGGGTAAAATTTCTGACCTCAAAAGAGCCTAAAAGGGTAAAGCAGTATTCTAAACATACATACATTGGGAACCATTTTCAAGATGAACATAGGAGAGGATTTCAAAATCAATCTAGTTGTTCAGTGCAAGAACGTGATTGCCCGGTTTAAGTCAAGGCCTTGGTCTAACTTGCTATAGATTCCACGGTCCGGTACATAGAGCCAAAGATACAGTTAGGCGTGTGCATCTTTCAGGAGGTAAGAATTAAAAAAGGAAAGCCCCCAGAAGTTCATAGCTCGAAACTGAACAAATCCTTATGCAAACTGACTCTGCACAGAAGCCAGAAAAAGGAAAAAAAAATGAACACACATGTGATGCTCACAAAAGGCATACAGGAGCAGGTTGATGCAATGAAGAAACATCAAGCATGACGATCAAAATAATCAACAGCAGAAAATGTTGTGAATATCAAATCAATCATATAGTTGTGTCCAAGTTGTGTGGACTAACCCTTTTTCCCCCTTTGTTCAGAGAAAAGAGAAGTTTATCAGTCCACCAGTCACAATAATTGTTGGCCGGGTGACCCCACCACTCTTCGGCAGTTCAATTCTGACAACCACATCATTCGGGTATGATTGCCCTGGGTTTAAATTCACTACAGTTCAAACCAACTTAGAGACCTGGTTCCGTAACAGATAGATTCAATTATTTGCTTAGAGAATATAGTGCATTGGTTTGCAAATACTCGAACAATTTTCTGTGGTCAGCTATCGCTAGAAGATAAGGGCCATGGGTACGGCATCTTTATCGAATAGTGAAGTTGAACACTTCAACCAATGTGTTTGACTAGAATACAAGTTGCCCTCAACGTCCCCATCAATGGAATAACTTCACTAATAAGGTAAGATAATAATTTGCAGTTGAAGCAGATGGTGCACATTTAAAAGCTACGAAAGTGTATTAACAAAACTTTGGGTGTCAACACTCAATTTTATGGAAAAACTCGATTACCGCTGATTTTTTGCTTGCAAGGATGTTTTGGATGTCTCTGGTACATGGTATCTACGCGCTTAAACGAATGTCTTCCTGTTGATTTCGTAGCAGCGGATTCCGTGGCAAAGGTAGAAATGCCTTTTCGGAGGATAAGCGTGAATATGCTCGTGCTAGGGAAAATATATAGTGGAATCTTGATCACTATCAAGCAAAGCACAAGTTCTAAGATTTTACAAAATTCCTACTTGCAAGTGGAAAGAAAATAGCAAAAGCTTCGAAATTTTGTATTTACGATTTTAGAATCTTAGATTGGAGGAAGCCTTACTAGGTTGGGGACATCAACCCTATCATTATTTTTGATAATTTCAATCAAAGCTTACTAAATCACTCCGAAAAGACACTTCACCTTGAATTATCCTAAATGAAAATGCAAGCATTCCCCAATAGAGTGCTTAATTTAAAGAAAGATATTGCACATTCCATAACCGCTCGCCTTGCCAAAAGTTTTATCAACATCCTCGGTTGGTTGTACACTGTGTGTTTTATGCGCATCTTGTTGGCAGTGGTGTCACCACTAGCCACCTAGTGTGGTTGTGCCCTAAATGTTATGTGAAAACTGAAAAGATTATCCTTTCTATATCAAGTATAATGTTTCTTTTAAAATTTTGTGTTTAATTCCCCTTTTCTCTTTATGATAGCATTGTTCATCAAAATTGTTGACTCAAACACTTTAAAAAGTTAGAATATAATAGTTTGTCTTAGGTCTAGAGACTTCGAGTCATACTTTTGCTAGTTTGAATAGATGAAAATGGAAAAGTCAAAAATCTGAGTTCTATGATTGAAACTTCCAATCAAGGATTCATTGAAAGCTGGCATACCAACTAAAAGTTGTCTTTGTCTAGATGGAAGTCATGAATCACCACAGCTGAAACATTTGAATTTTGTCCTTTTAAAGTCGAGGTCAAGGTTGAATTGGTATATGAAATTTCACTTTATGTTTTCGTGAGATAAGAGAATAGCTGCACTCATAATAGTAAAGTAGTGTATCTTTTTTGTAAATATAATCATAGTGGGGCCTTGCCCTAGATGTTCGGTGAAAACAATATAACTTTTTGTATGGAATGTTTTCTCTTTGATTCGAATCCACCCTTTTTGATAGTAGCATGCATCCTACATGGGAATTGTCGAATAAAACACTTCAAAGTAAGAATTTGATTCAATGTACGAATGTGGGAAGTCAAAATCAGAATTCTTTGATTGAACGTTCCAATCAAGATTCCATTGAAAGTTGGTATTTGCTTGTTGAAATCTATCTTATGGCTTCCTGGAAGCAAGACATGAATTTATTCCACTTTGGTATGTCTAAATTCAGTTTTATGATTTTGGTGAGAGGCGACAGTAGTTGCACTCACAACTGTGAAATAGTATATCATTTTTCTAAGCAGCATAATTATACTAGTACGTAAAAGGTGTCCAATGAGACATAATAGTTAAAACTGGACCATTAGAAGGTAACGAGCAAGCTAGTGTGAAGTTGCAACAACGAAACATAATGCTTCGTTGGATTTGGACCAAGGTAAAGTTTGATCATTGTTTTTTTTAGTACTTGACTAGGTTTGTCACAAGCATCTATCTAGCATGATGCACATCCACGTAGGAAAATGTAGGGGCCCCCATGGAAAAGGGTAATAGAATGAATTGAAAATGTTTTGAATTCTACATGAACTTTCTTATGAAAATGTTTGGCATCCTATATATCCTAGAAATCAGAGGCGGGCCCAAGATTATTAGATTGGGTATTCAAAAATTCAAAACCTACAAAAAATTAACTATTTCAACACTATTTTTTTCGCAAGAATATTATTGAATACCATTGATTAGTAAAAATTAATGGGTATTGCTGCTAGAAATTCTTATATTCCATTTGAATTTATAAGGGATACTACCATGAAGCTCAACACAATGATGGAAGTTTCATTTGTATCATTCTCTCTTGTTTTCTTATGATAACCATTTTTTCCTTAATCTAAAAAATGGTTATTGATGCAATTTTTCACTCCAAAGCTCCCAGCTCTATGCTTATGAACCAAACCTACGGCAACTTGGATTTTTTTCATAATTTATAAATCAGAGACACTCCAAGACATTTGCTTGTAATTTGGACTGGGATCCAACGACTATAAACTTAACCTACTTGAGACACTTGTCCAGAAAAGGTGCCTCCTACCTTGACCAGGAAATCAAACGTGCCGAATTGGTGGCCACTTGTGACCCAAGCCGTACGCCACTTCCTGCAACGCGCCCACTTGCCGCAAATGGACACTCTTCAGCAATCAGCAAGACACAGCAATGCTAACGGCAACCTACTAATAGCAATAACATATGGATCAAACCGAAGCTTGAGGCAAGTGATGTGTCAGCGCACTAACGAGTAGCGAGAACAATCATACACGACGAAGACACGGGAAAGCTAGATAATGGCAGGCGATGGCGACGCTCGGCAGGCCTCCTGTTGCTCCGCGGCGAGCACTCTGCCGCACACGCGTTCACCCGGGATCGCGGCGTGGCCAGTGCGCGCTCCACACAGTCTTGTCAACTCGCCACTGTCACCCCTCACCAATGGCCAATTGGGGCAAGAAGAACACGAGATAACCATCGCCCTAGATGCCGCGCGCCAAGCTACCGGTGGGTTGAGGGAACGAAAGCTATCCAAGGCTACTGATGAGAGCGAAAGCTACGTGCGAAAGGGGGGCAGTGGTCACGACCCGAATCTCTCAAGGATCCAATCCAATCGGCAGCACCAACGCGCCAGCGCGGCCGCGCCGCGACACGCCGCGGTCGGCATGATGCACTGTGCCAAGAAAGTCTCGCGGCTAAAAAGCATCACGTGCCGCCCGAGCCGCCCTGCCCGCCGGCGTCCACACGCGCTGACCGCTGCAGCGCGCGGGCACATACGTGTACGGAGGGAGGAGAGTGGGGGCCGGGACGATCGGACTACTCACCGGCGCATGTCGACCCCGCCGCGCGCCTGCCGTCGGGGCAGAGGCACCGGAACGCCGCGGCGGCGTTGTCGTACCGGCACTGCCCGCCGCTGGAGTTGCAGGCGGCGTAGTCGCCGAGGCCGGCCGCCTCCCACTCCAGGACGAACCCGTTCTTGAGCAGCCGGCTGTAGTTGGCCGCCGTCATGGCCGCCGCCTCCCGCCCCAGCACCGGGATGTACGAGTACGTGCAGCCGCCCGTCGCGATCGCCGGCGGCTTGCCCCAGGAGTAGGTCCCGCCGAGGTACGCGTAGATGGGGGTTGACGTACTCGGGGCCCCTCGGTTCCGTGCCCTTGCAGTTGTAGAGGAAGCACAGGGCACGGTTCCGGCGGCTAACACTGAAGGGGCTGAGCGCGATGGTGACCGACATGTTAAAGTAGTCCGTGCGGCACACGCCGTCGTCCCCGGCGGCGACCCGGGCGTGGGTGGCGACGAAGGAGTTGTTGGCGTAATCGATGGCGAGGACGCGGATGGCGGAGCCCTTCAAGGAGGCCTCGCCGCCGCCGTCGCTGCACCAGACCGCGAAGGCCGGGTGGCCGCAGGGCGACGAGGGCTCGTTGACGCTGCCGAGCCAGAACGGGTACCTGAGAGTGAGGTTCCCGCATGTCGCCGGCTCGCAGTCGGCGCTCGCGCGGTCGTGGAGGAGGAGCAAGGAGGCGACCAGCGGGAGGAGTAAGGCCGGATGCATCAAGCTTGCTACTCGATTAATGGAGGAGCTAGCAGGCTGCGAAATGGAGGGGATTTGGGGATGTAGAGGAGAGGCGAAGGTCCAAAGGGAAGTAGTAGCAACGGCATTATTTGCTTGTCTGACTAGTCTATCCGGTTTGTTAGACTTTTTAATCAGCAAGAGCACGAAAGTCAGTGTTGTCTTGTCAGTGACCTTTCTATAATTATTATTTTTGCGTTTTTTCGACTCCAGTTACTGACTTTTCTATGGAGATAAAAGGGCCAACACGCTTCCTCAAAATACCGAATTTGCAAGGAATTATACATGACATAATGGGTAAATGGGCAAGGGCGGACCTGGGCTGAAATCGAGTGGCGGCCTGCTAGTGATGGGCCTCTGCTGCAACAGGAAAAGAGGAAATGCTGGGTCCGCCTCTATAAATATGCTTCAAGTTCAAGCACGGGAGCCCTCTAGACTTGAGAGTTCGAATGGTGGTCAAACTAACGATGCGACGAGAAGATGGTGGTATTAGAGCCACAATCACAAAGACAGGGCAAACAAGTGAACTAGCACATGAACTTGCAATGACCAAGGCATGGGTTCCGTTTTGATTCCTCCAAGCTACAATAAAAGTAATCTTTGAAAGATTAATTCAAAACACAACAAACGTATTTATATCCAACATGTAGTTGTTTGTTAGGTATCCTAATGTGCCAATCACCAATCTGGGAGCGGGATTGGAAGAAATGCGTGATAGAAGAAACTAGAAAGAGTTGGAGCAGTACAGGAGAGAAATGCATGCGACTTTGTAGAGAGATCAGATTGTCAAACAGAAGAGATCGATCGGAGATGAAGATGAACAGATGTCTGAATCTTAGACCGGTCCATTTCTTTGATTTGACTTTTCCCTTTTCTACAGATGCCTTGTCATATTCCGATTGGACTGCGTCGTCATCACAAAAGTAAAAGACGGATAGCGTACCAAAGGAAAGTGGGTTATCCATCCCAAATGCAATATTTCTTCCCCACTTTAAAATTACTAACGAATTGATAAATGGATAGATATTTCGAGAACTGAGACATGACTTTCTTTGCATCGGCTTTCGCGCTCTGACTTGCTGGTCAAAATGATGCAAAGCATTTCTCATAATTTCTATCGGCTGCTACCAGCTAACGTGCACTCAATTATTCAGAATCAATAATCATCTAAAGTCATCTTCTAAAGTTTGTCCCATCAATGGCGGCTAACACTATCCCCTTCAAGATTCTAGTTAAACGCAGGATTTTTAAAAAAGGACTCGTACGGAATCGTGGGATCAGCAACTAACTCACCGCGCGGGCACGTCGCCGGCTGTTTGCTGCCGTCGGGGCAGAGGCACCTGAACGCATTCACTTCGGCGTCGTGCCGGCACTGACCTCCGCTCGCGTCGCACGCCGCGCAGTCCCCGGGCAGCGCCCACTCCAGCAGGAACCCGCGCCTGACGAGCCTCTCGTAGTCTCCCAGCGCCCCCAGCTCAGACCCGGGCATCACCGGCACGGCCGCGTACTGGCACCCCGTCGACGCGGCCTCCTGCACGGGGCCCCCGGTCTCGTAGCTCCGGCTCAGGTACACGGACCACCGGCCCGGGCCCGTGCAGTTCATCGGGAACGACCCCGCCGGGGGCGCCCGCGAGCAATTGGTGCAGAGGAACAGGCCCCAGTTGGCGCGGCTTATGGCGACGAGCGAGAGCGCGAGGTTGGCGGACACGTTGAACTTGGTGGCGCGGCAGCCGGTGGGGTCGTCGGCCAGGTTGGTGTGGAACGCCACGACGGAGCTGCTGCCGTACCGGATGTCGAGCACGCGGAGGTAGGAGCCGTTCAGGAGCGGCGGCGCGCCGGACGGGTCGCAGTCGACGCCGAAGGACGGGTAGCCGCAGGAGGGAGGCTGCCGGCCGCGCAGCCAGAACGGGTACCTGATGGACAGGTTCCCGCAGGACGCCGGCGCGCAGGTCGCGTCCAGCGCGGCGGCGAGCGGAGGTAGCAGGAGCACGAGCGATGCTAGCACGGCGGCAGCGTGCATTATGATATCGGAGGAAAAAAATGACGAAAGGAGTATGGACGCTCGAGGTTTTTATCGCGTTTTGTTTGTAGCTTGTGAGAATGGATGATTGTTGAGAGGTAGATGGCGGATGGAGAGAGGAGCCGATTTATCTGACATTGGGCACTTGATTAGGAGGGATTCATATGACAGAGTTCAGTCGGCTTGAATATGTCTTGCTACGGCACCGTTTAGTAGGAGTTGAATTTTCTTAGCTTGACTTCCATGCATTATAAACCGCGAGGAATGTGTTTTAAAGTACTCTCTTCAGTAAAAAAAATAGAAACGTGTGCAATCGAACTGTATTGACTAAAATCTAAAATGCGTGTTTATTGTCAATGTCTAGACCATACAGTTTGGGTATATAAAGGTTCCCATCAAGTTTTTATTACTATTAAATAATGCTAATAGTTACTGATTGAAGCGTGATCCAATAGTAGAAGTGAAAAAGAAGTCAGGTAGTATGCAACAGACAGAAAACAAAGGAAAGATCCTAAACTCTGTGGTAAAAATTGTCAAGATACTGAAACGGCCGTGGAATAATTCTAAGTTCAGAATAATGAGCATTTAAGGTATTCGGACAAAATTGTCCTTGTTTCTATGTTGTTGAGTATATGACCAATGGTATCTACTTACACAGCATGATCTCCGTGGAAGTAGACAGCTAGTCAGACTAAACACCCATTTGGCTTAAATTACCAACAATAATTTGTTAAGAAAAAATATTTTCCATAAATGTTTCATTAATCAAGACATGAAGAGGAGGAGCTACTATTAGTACTTATTTTGATGAGATACATTATATTACTTCTATAATGTTATATTAATAAGACCATGTTTCCGATTATAATCGGCTTATTGGTGGAAATAAGCGTTATTCCTACCAAACGCCCTGCTCATTTTCGCTTATTTTTTTCTTATATGGTAATCCACTTCAAAGATTTAAACTACGAGAAGCGAAAAGTGAGTAGCGAGAAAATCCTCTCAATGATATTTATTTTAGAATGTTAGCACTTTTGCTTGATTGGATTTTTACCATGTTTTCTTTTCCGAAACAGCCTGCAGGCATGTATATCTATTATCTATTAATACTATAAAGATAAAATAATTGAAAACATTTCTCATATAGGTCGGGTCCACCATATTCCTTATGCTGAACCCCCTGTCTGGAGAGATGTGGGAGAAAGGATAGAACTGTAGAAATTGCGAGTTGCGCGATGTTTCTGCCAAAAACGACTTTTTTTCCCACCATCCCCGCACAGTACCCCGCGCTCGCGTCGCACGCCGCGCTGCATCTGCATGTGCTCGCTGCCGACAGCGCCGTCGGAGGCGACGGGGTTCGCCAACAGCGTCTAGGTTGACGCGGCGCTACGGCTCAAGGACGCCTACGCCCGCGTCACCGCCGAACACTACCGCGCCGAGGCGCGCCCGGCGCCCTTCAAATCTACGGTAAGCTCTCAAGTCTCACCCGGCAATTGGCAACTGCCTCCTCGCAATCGTCTGGCTTATTAATTTGTCCCGCCGGAGGACGCGAGACTCCATCAACCAATGGATAGAGAGCGCGACAGCCGGCCGGATCAAGGACCTCCTCCCCTCCAGGCTCCATTCACAGTGCCATGCAGGCGGTCCTCGCCAACACGCTCTACTTCAAGGGCGCCTGGGAGCGCAAGTTCGACACCTCGCTCACGCGAGACGGCACCTTCGACCTGCCACCGGCGGCCATGTCCGCGTTCCGTTCATGTCAAGCACCGTGTCATGAACTAGGAAGCACACTCTGAAGAAACTGAAGGCAGCGATGATGATCGAGATACTACAGCAGGCGCTGAAGTTCTTAGGCGGACGACTCGGACTACACGGCCCAACAGCAGGTACTTCGGTCCAAGCTGGCGGTCCAATTCAGTCGGCCCATGTTTCGTCGGCGCTGGAGGCGTGTTTATCTTGAGCACGAGCGAGAGACAAGAAGAACGGGATATGAGTAGGAACAGGAATGCCGGCTGCGCCCGGAGGCATATGGCTGGACGAAAACCTCGTAGCTCGCTAGCTCCCTCGGCTTGGCTCGGCTCGTTAGAAAATATTAACGAGCCGAGCTAAAATTTTAGCTCGGTGTTTTATCAAGCCAGCTCGAGGTGGCTTGCGAGCTACTCGCGAGCCAAAACGAGTCAGGGCTAAAACCCAAAATAGTAATCGACCCAGCCCAAATGTTATACCTGCCTAATTCCTGACTCCTAGCCCCTTCTCCCTTTCCTCCCGACTCCCCCTCTCCTCGACTCCCCGTCACCCGTCGCACAAAACTTCCGCACCGCTCCTCCGCGCCTCGCCTCCGCCCTGGTCCTCAGCGCCTCGCACAACACAGCGCCGCCGCCCCGCTGCCCGGTCCTCCACGCCTCCACCCCTCGCACAGCACAGCGCCGCAGCCCACCGTCCCGGTCCTCCACGCCTCACGCAGCTCGCTGTCGCGGTCCTCCGCCGTCCACGCCTTCGGCCTCCACTTCCCGGCCAGCCAGGTAGGCAAGCGGGCCGGCGATAGCCTGCGCCGTGCCCCTTGCCGCGGCCCTCGCCCCTCCACGCCGCACCACTCGTTGTGGCCAGGCGGACCCGCGCGGCCGCCCTGCAGCTCTCGCCCCTGCACACCACACGGCCGTGTCGTCCCTCGTCAAGATCTAGTCGACGGTCGACGTCTACAGCTTCGTATCCCTATCCCCGCGGCCATGGAGGAAGACTCAGGCTGTTATTTTTTGGAGCCGGCTCACGAGCTAAACGAGCCAGCTCGAGCTGGCAAACGAGCCGAGCCTAGCCTGACTTCTAGCTCGCTCTGATATCTAGCCGAGCCAAACCAGTTCGTTATCATAAGTTCATAAATCGAGCTGGGTCGATATCCAGCCTCAAGGAGGCCGGCAACGATATGCGAATGCCATATATACCGAACCATTTTTCGGCGAGCTAGCATGTTCTTGTAACTAAGCTACGCATCTACTCCTGTTAATCGAATCCCAAAGACCACCCAATTGCTTGTTCGTGACAAATTGGATGAAAATGGATTTTATCATGTTTGATAGAATGATGGATGACATGGAAGCTAGTTTGCAAGCAATGAATTCCATTGACATTGCATAATGGCACCTGATATGGTTTGACCAACAATTTAGTTGGCGCTTTAGGTAAAGAATATTTTTCTTTCACGGATGCTAATAGCAGGGCCTTTCTATGTGTTCTGCAGTTCTGCTATTATTCTAGGCTTATGCATGTCGGTTCTAGTGGAATATATAGCGGAGGCAAAAACAAGACCAAGGAAACAGCAAGAAGCAGAACAAATTACTAAATGGTAAGCATAAACACAACTCACCGCAAATAAACCAGTCGCTGCCGTCGGTGCAGTAGCAGTTGAACCCATCGTCGGATACATCAACCCGGCACTGGCCGCCGCTCTTCGTGCAAGCCGCGCAGGCCCCACCATCCGTGTAGTCGAGCAGAAACCCACCCTTCAAGAGCCGCCGGTAGTCTGCCCCCGTCGCCCCTTGGAATCCCAGCACCGGAATCAACGCCACGTTGCAATTCATCGGCGGTGGCAGCCCATTACCACCTGGCGTGTACTTGTTCCCAAGCAGGGCGAAAAAGGAGTCGTCTGGCCACTCCGAACAGCGCACGAGCGTCCAAGAAGGCGCTGCGCGTCTTCTCCCCACATCGCAGTAGGTGAGGAAGAACAGCTCCTGGTTCTTGGAGCTGACTTTGAACGGCGAGAGGCCGAAGTCTAAGGAGGCGTTGAAGAAATTCTGGTCATCGCAAGGGGCGCCAGGCAGAGCGACTCTGATGGAGCTGTTCTCGTAGAAGATGTCCCGGAGCTGGTACATCCAGTAGGAGTTCGCCAGGGAAAGGTTGCCCTGCCTGTCGCATGTAACCTGGAAGGCCTTGTAGCCGCACTCCGGCGGGTGCGTGCCGGCGAGCCAGAACGGGAAGGTGATGTTGAGGCCGCCGCACCTCGCCGGCGCGCAGGGGTTCGACGACGCGTTCGTGGCGGCGGCGGTGCTGGCGAGCAGCGCGAGCAGCAGCACGGCTGGGCACATCAGGGCGGCGGCGGGAACTGGGCGCGCGTGCATCTTGGTGACACGAGGGGGGAACGCTTGGGGTTGCTGGGGAGGTCGGCAAAGGAGACGGTTTATTTGGGACCGGGAAGAACACGGAGGAGAAGGCCAGTGATTGATCCGTGGGGCGAACCTGACTACATTTAATCGGACCGGAAGGAAGGCGCGAAGGATGTTGCCGGATATGCTGACCGGTCGTCGTCTCCGAGTCTGACTCGCCCTGCACTGGTGACCGGGACGCTGGAGGCTCTGAGCAGTCAGCAGAGCCCGGATGTGGACTTCCACTGGTGGGGGCAGGCCCGGCATGTGGGGCCCCACCTGCCTGTGACCGGTCGGCCTGTTTGGTAAAGACTCTGGTTCCGAAAACATCCTTCTTTACTTATCCCCGTCCCCGGGATTACAATAACGTGCCTAGTCCAAGCTGATGACCGAGGACTGGGAGTGGCCTGATTGTGAGGTGGATCCCTCCGGAGATCGTACGCGACTGTTACCATTTCGTCAGCGGAAAACGAGTGAAAAAGGCCGCAGAAGATGTGTGCGTAGAATTTCGGGGCCGGAACATAAACAGCTAGCGCGCCGTGTCCCTTCCCTTGGACGATCGTGCAAGTTGGATGAGAATACTTGAGATCGGGTGGAGACGCTTGCATGCTAAGCCATCGCGCGTCGCGTCCCGTCTGAAGATCAGATGACGACGGAGCACGCGTTGTTCCTTTCCTTCCCGGCCCATATTCTCTTCGCGTCGCGTCGATGGGAAAAACTCGAGATTGGATTTGGGGTGTATGCTTACGTGTGTTGCGTCAGCGGTGCGTGTTACAGCCCAAAAATATTAAACATGGTTAACTTGTAAACACGAGCATCATGACCATCATTTGTGCATAATGGAGCATCATGTGCATGTGCATACTTGATTGAATTTAAAGTTGTGCCTTGTATGAATGTGTGTTTATGAAGAAAGTTTGATTGTTGCTGTGCAGCTGTGCTCCAAAATTTTCATTCAAAAACTAGATTTCAAATGGTGAGTTTAAAATATTTTTGTAGGAATTTATGACCCTCGACTCAAGCCACAAAATTCTTGGAAGGTTGAAAAACTGCTGTTTTGTTCTTTTTTCTGCGGCCAAATCTGAAAATCTTTTTGAGTGATTCTTGTTGCCTTGTGTTCCTTGAGTGTTTGTCTACCTCCAGTTAAAAGTTCGTAAATTTTGGAGCCCGGGAAGACCTTGCTTTTGATGTTTGAACTCAGACCGTCGTTTTTTCTTTTCCATTTCGCCCGGGCCCACTCGTCAGCGGCGTCTCCATGCCAGCGTCCGTCTGTTGGTTACCATGGCGAGATGGCACGGGAAATTCCTCTCCTACCCCACTCTGCTCCTCCATTTTAAAACCCTGAGCCGCCGGCCATCCCGAAACCCTAGCACCCTTCATCTTTCTCCACCATTGCAGCCACTAGGACCTTCTCCTCGCCGCTGGTCGCCGTCGACTCGCTGCCTCCGGTGAACGGCTCGTCGATTCCTTGTGCCCACACCTTCCCCTCCCTCTCCTCGACCGATTCCGGCACTCACCCGGCTGTTTCCCCCCTGCAGGTCCATCCTGGCGGAGCTCCGCCCGTTCGCCGCCGCCGGTGAGCCTCGCCCTCGTCTGGACCACGCCCTGCGCTCGTCCCTTCGCCACCTTGCTGCGCTGCTCCGCCGTTCGCCGCCCGCCGTCGCCGGCCGGGGCTGCCGCCCGTGCGTTGCGCACGCGCGTGGCACGCCGTGGGCGCACACGGCACGTTCCGCCCGCGCCTTGTGATACCCTGGGTGTCAGAATAACAAAAACCAGGTCATTAGTGTAACAATATAAATGAAGAGCTAAGAAATATTTAAATAAATTCCTCGTACCTTGCTTCTATAGCATATGTATACATGCATATGTATATGTGCATGAGTACATGTACTTTAATCAAATAAATTAAATAACTTTTACATTGATGCAAATATGACTACAAAATTGAATAGGCACATAATTAATGACATGATAAATAAAAGTCTAGCTGAAAGCCTCGGAGAGAATATGAGTTTTGCCCATGAAATGACGTGCCATCCGAATCAATCTTTTTGAGATTTTAAAATAACTTCTGAACTATAACTCGAATGAATTTTGGCCTGAAATGAAACTTGTGTAACTTTTTATTTTGAAAAACTTTCATGTTCAGAGAATTTTGAGTTGCAACATAAAAATGGGAGAAAAATAGTGTTTTTAAATTTAGCCCCTCGCCTTTCTTTTATTGTCATCTCAGCCCCCTCCCATCCCCTGCTTCATGGACGACAGCGAGCAGAGCTCGATGGCCACCTGGCCGGCGATGCCTGCCACCCGCGCCGCGCCAAGCCAATGGCCAGTCTTGCCCCGACCGACCAGCTGTGCTGCTCCCCACCGCGAGCTTGCCAAGCCCTCGCGTGCCACGCGGCTGGCGAACCTCTGCCACGCGCGTCCGGCCAAACTAGTGGCCGAGCCTACCGCCCGACAAGGCAGCCGCTGCAGCTGCTCGCCAATCGTGCCGTGCACAATCTCCCTTCACCCACGCCACGATATCGCTCGCCCTGTCACATAGCAGCCACGCGGCACCGGATTCCTGTCGCCCACGCCGCGACACCGCCTTCATCGCTCGCCGCTGCACGCCGGCCCCATTGACCGCCCCGCCGTGCTGACCCTCCCCCAGCTTCGCCCTAGCCCTCTCCTTCCCTCCTGTAGCCCTTTTGATGTTTGAACTCAGACCGTCGTTTTTTCTTTTCCCTTTCGCCCGGGCCCACTCGTCAGCGGCGTCTCCATGCCAGCGTCCGTCTGTTGGTTACCATGGCGAGATGGCACGGGAAATTCCTCTCCTACCCCACTCTGCTCCTCCATTTTAAAACCCTGAGCCGCCGGCCATCCCGAAACCCTAGCACCCTTCATCTTTCTCCACCATTGCAGCCACTAGGACCTTCTCCTCGCCGCTGGTCGCCGTCGATTCGCTGCCTCCGGTGAACGGCTCGTCGATTCCTTGTGCCCACACCTTCCCCTCCCTCTCCTCGACCGATTCCGGCACTCACCCGGCTGTTTCCCCCCTGCAGGTCCATCCTGGCGGAGCTCCGCCCGTTCGCCGCCGCCGGTGAGCCTCGCCCTCGTCTGGACCACGCCCTGCGCTCGTCCCTTCGCCACCTTGCTGCGCTGCTCCGCCGTTCGCCGCCCGCCGTCGCCGGCCGGGGCTGCCGCCCGTGCGTTGCGCACGCGCGTGGCACGCCGTGGGCGCACACGGCACGTTCCGCCCGCGCCTTGTGATACCCTGGGTGTCAGAATAACAAAAACCAGGTCATTAGTGTAACAATATAAATGAAGAGCTAAGAAATATTTAAATAAATTCCTCATACCTTGCTTCTATAGCATATGTATACATGCATATGTATATGTGCATGAGTACATGTACTTTAATCAAACAAATTAAATAACTTTTACATTGATGCAAATATGACTACAAAATTGAATAGGCACATAATTAATGACATGATAAACAAAAGTCTAGCTGAAAGCCTCGGAGAGAATATGAGTTTTGCCCATGAAATGACGTGCCATCCGAATCAATCTTTTTGAGATTTTAAAATAACTTCTGAACTATAACTCGAATGAATTTTGGCCTGAAATGAAACTTGTGTAACTTTTTATTTTGAAAAACTTTCATGTTCAGAGAATTTTGAGTTGCAACATAAAAATGGGAGAAAAATAGTGTTTTTAAATTTAGCCCCTCGCCTTTCTTTTATTGTCATCTCAGCCCCCTCCCATCCCCTGCTTCATGGACGACAGCGAGCAGAGCTCGATGGCCACCTGGCCGGCGATGCCTGCCACCCGCGCCGCGCCAAGCCAATGGCCAGTCTTGCCCCGACCGACCAGCTGTGCTGCTCCCCACCGCGAGCTTGCCAAGCCCTCGCGTGCCACGCGGCTGGCGAACCTCTGCCACGCGCGTCCGGCCAAACTAGTGGCCGAGCCTACCGCCCGACAAGGCAGCCGCTGCAGCTGCTCGCCAATCGCGCCGTGCACAATCTCCCTTCACCCACGCCATGATATCGCTCGCCCTGTCACATAGCAGCCACGCGGCACCGGATTCCTGTCGCCCACGCCGCGACACCGCCTTCATCGCTCGCCGCTGCACGCCGGCCCCATTGACCGCCCCGCAGTGCTGACCCTCCCCCAGCTTCGCCCTAGCCCTCTCCTTCCCTCCTGTAGCCCTTTTGATGTTTGAACTCAGACCGTCGTTTTTTCTTTTCCCTTTCGCCCGGGCCCACTCGTCAGCGGCGTCTCCATGCCAGCGTCCGTCTGTTGGTTACCATGGCGAGATGGCACGGGAAATTCCTCTCCTACCCCACTCTGCTCCTCCATTTTAAAACCCTGAGCCGCCGGCCATCCCGAAACCCTAGCACCCTTCATCTTTCTCCACCATTGCAGCCACTAGGACCTTCTCCTCGCCGCTGGTCGCCGTCGATTCGCTGCCTCCGGTGAATGGCTCGTCGATTCCTTGTGCCCACACCTTCCCCTCCCTCTCCTCGACCGATTCCGGCACTCACCCGGCTGTTTCCCCCCTGCAGGTCCATCCTGGCGGAGCTCCGCCCGTTCGCCGCCGCCGGTGAGCCTCGCCCTCGTCTGGACCACGCCCTGCGCTCGTCCCTTCGCCACCTTGCTGCGCTGCTCCGCCGTTCGCCGCCCGCCGTCGCCGGCCGGGGCTGCCGCCCGTGCGTTGCGCACGCGCGTGGCACGCCGTGGGCGCACACGGCACGTTCCGCCCGCGCCTTGTGATACCCTGGGTGTCAGAATAACAAAAACCAGGTCATTAGTGTAACAATATAAATGAAGAGCTAAGAAATATTTAAATAAATTCCTCATACCTTGCTTCTATAGCATATGTATACATGCATATGTATATGTGCATGAGTACATGTACTTTAATCAAACAAATTAAATAACTTTTACATTGATGCAAATATGACTACAAAATTGAATAGGCACATAATTAATGACATGATAAACAAAAGTCTAGCTGAAAGCCTCGGAGAGAATATGAGTTTTGCCCATGAAATGACGTGCCATCCGAATCAATCTTTTTGAGATTTTAAAATAACTTCTGAACTATAACTCGAATGAATTTTGGCCTGAAATGAAACTTGTGTAACTTTTTATTTTGAAAAACTTTCATGTTCAGAGAATTTTGAGTTGCAACATAAAAATGGGAGAAAAATAGTGTTTTTAAATTTAGCCCCTCGCCTTTCTTTTATTGTCATCTCAGCCCCCTCCCATCCCCTGCTTCATGGACGACAGCGAGCAGAGCTCGATGGCCACCTGGCCGGCGATGCCTGCCACCCGCGCCGCGCCAAGCCAATGGCCAGCCTTGCCCCGACCGACCAGCTGTGCTGCTCCCCACCGCGAGCTTGCCAAGCCCTCGCGTGCCACGCGGCTGGCGAACCTCTGCCACGCGCGTCCGGCCAAACTAGTGGCCGAGCCTACCGCCCGGCAAGGCAGCTGCTACAGCTGCTCGCCAATCGCGCCGTGCACGATCTCCCTTCACCCACGCCACGATCTCGCTCGCCCTGTCACATAGCAGCCACGCGGCACCGGATTCCCGTCGCCCACGCCGCGACACCGCCTTCATCGCTCGCCGCTGCACGCCGGCCCCATCGACCGCCCCGCCGTGCTGACCCTCCCCCAGCTTCGCCCCAGCCCTCTCCTTTCCTCCTGTAGCCTTTAAAAGGCGAGGCCGAAGCCCTCTCGCGCGCCCAGAACCTCGCCAGAGCTCCATTGCAGCCGCCGCCAGGACCTCCACGCCGCGCCCCCATCCCCGGCCTTCCTCCGCCCGAGCCAAGCCTCTGAATCGGTTCCCCACAATGCTTTGAAGCTCCCTGACCCATCCACGAAGCCTCTACCTCGCCAGACCACCGCCGCCAGCTCGTCCTCCCTCGCCGGAGCTCCTACTCACGCCGGCGAGCCCCCTCCGGCCATCCCCGACCCCAACCGAGCCACCTACAAGTAGGCCTCGTCGTCCTCTTGCTCCTCCCCCTCTTTCCCCTCGCCGCCGGCGAGCCTCCTCACCGGATTTTGGCCGACAGCCATGGCAGCCCCGCCAGGGACCCAATTGCAGCGATTGAATTCATTTTAGGGTCCCTGGTGCAAAAACCCGACGACCTGGTTGTAAACCACGTTTTTCAACCTAGATTAAAAAACAGTGAACTTGTAAAATTCATATAAAATCGTAGAGAAATCGGAAAAATGCAAACTCAACTGGAACTGAATAGAAGCTGTACACAAATTTTGGACTTGTATACTCCACTGGAACTTGTCAAATCTTTTATTCCCTGTTTAACATATTAAAATCACAACCAGTAGTTCTTATACTAGAAAAATAATGATCTTTTTTACTAGAAGGCCTAATTAACTGAGTGAAACTGTAGAAAAAGTTTTATGCACAGAAACCCTGTAGAACCTTCTGTAGAAATAGATCTTTATTAAAGTAGGTGTAAATTATCTTAATTCTTATGCTCTATATCATGCACAATAAAATATGAAAAATTTACAGTAATACATATATGGATGTATTAACACCCTGTAAAATTTGTAGAATCAATACTTGCATGGTTTGTTCTGTATAAAAATAACTAGGTTCTAGCGGTAGCTGTTTATTACATTTTTCATGTTTAATCTGCTGCATAAAAAAGTTTGAAATTTTTACAGTACTTTCGTCTTTGCATGTTGTACTCTGCATAAAAGTGTCATCACCAGAAGTTAATTAGATCAGTAGTTGTGTTTAATCCATGCTTGTGCTTAGAAAATAAATTTTCCAATATAAAACAACCCCTTCTTGTTGAATGAAGTTGAGTAGTTTAAGATGTGCCCTATTAACGATTGCCCAAGAAATCTTAAATAAGTAACTTTATAACAAAATCTATGTTTTGTGGACTACAACTTTATCGTGAAGAAAATAAATGTCATATACCATCACTACAACTCATACTTGTGAACTCATACTTGTGCATTCATATAGAATCGACTACTCTCGCTGACGGAACGTACGAGCTGGTGCCCGAGTCCGAGAGTGAGCAGCGCGAAGCACAAGTTAATCTAACTGAAGTTGTCGAAGACCCGAACCAAAGTTCGGAAGAGCCCAAGGCTAGCTTTGCTCAAGAAGGCAAGCCCCGGAGCATGAACCCCATTTTCTAAATTATGCAACTTATTACTCTATTATACTTGTGCATTAAGTTTATAGGAGTTGAATGAAAACCAAAGTTCGATAGAATGCTATGCTAATAGGACCCGGTAGAAGTCGAGTGATTTCCTGTCACTCGCGAGAATATAGGAGTTGAATATTTACTACATGCTGCAATCATAAGGTCGACGGACGGGGCTATGGTGCGATGTTCATATTGATGATTGAGGCCCCGTCTGTTTAGAAAAAATGCTAAGGTCGCAGTGTGTGGTAGTGGTGGTTAAGCGTTTAAACGTACTAACCACATGCTGAGAATATGGTAATCGGTAAGCTTATGTACTGGATTGAACCGAGGCCGGAACATACTCCCCACCGTCTTGAATTCGTTCACATCTAGCTAATGGCGGGTGCATGTGCCGCCATGGCCCGGCGTCGTACCGTGGTCCGTGGGGATGTGTAGTCGAGGGCGGTGGGCCTGTTCCGTGAAGCGGGAATTGAAGGAAAAGGTTGCTTGGGGTGACCCTTTGGTATTCCGGGCGTGTATGCTTGGTTTGCCTTGCAAGGTTAAAAAATTCGATTCGAATTGTCCGTTTCTTGCGGTATTGAAACTGCTTGACCCTTTTACCACATAGAGTAAGAAGAGGAATAATGATGATGATTAATCTTGTTGGATGCAAATAAGTCTTTCATCATGTATGATATTGGATAGTTGCTTGCCTAGAATGGTTAAGGAAACTAGAAATTGGAGCTTAAATTTGAAAGTAAGGACCTACTTGTAGATGCTTTTCGGCAAAACAAATCCTTCAAGCCAAAAGCCTTGCATGTCTAGAAGTCGGCTAAGTATATTCCACTAGTCGGGTAAGCCTTGCTGAGTATTAGTACACTCAGCCTTGCTTGTGGCTTTATTTTCAGGTGATACTTTTGAGGACATGATTGCTAGTTTGACTTGGTCGTTTACTCTTCCTCCTGGTTGGTCGGTGGAATAGGATGCGTCCCCGACCAATGGTGATAATACCGGGTGATATCTTGTTAGGGCTTCATCCAGACATCATGTATCGTTGAGTAGTTTATCGTTTGTTTTCCGCTGCAATGAACTCTGAAGAACTCATTTACTTTTAAACTCTGAAGTACGTTGTTTTACGAATTCAAACTTGGTGTGTAATAATAAATTTATGTTGAACCATGTGATGTAAAATTCGTGGAATATTGTATTTTCTGGGCTTGCATTCGTGTGAGTACTTTGTATGTGTTGTTTTGATCGACAAACCCATGGTTATATCGGGAGGTTACCCGACAGACCTATGGGTTACTCCGTTTGAAGTGCGAGTTAGCCTTGATTGCCCTCGTGGTGATGGTTAGCGCAATTGAGCCGGATTAATTCAGATGGTTCTGCCACACGTCCCTGCCTCGGGTCAAGGCCAGCGGCCGGCCTTGACTCGGCCCGGGTCCGCCTGGCCTCTTGGGCCCACTTGTCGGCGCCTGGGAACGCCGGATCCGGGTGCACCTAGCTTGTATCTTTCGTTTTCATGTGTTTCGTAAACCTGTCAAATTGTAAAATTCGTAGAAATTTCTGTAGACCTCAGAAAAATGTGAGACTTATTTTTTTGGATTCCTGTGTTGTAGATATACTCAGAAAAAATATTATTTCGCATGTTTATGTTGCAGAAAGTTAGTTATGATTTATTGTTGTGAAAGAGATTTAAATGTGTGATTATTTATCTGCTGCTCAAAAAATGTCAAATTTAATTTTGTTAGACCCCTTGTGAAATGTGCTATCTTTGGGTGTAGTCTGTTCTAGTGAATCTTTCAGTTTGATAAGTTTTGAGTGTGATTTATTGTTCTCTGCCTGAAAGATTATTTAATTAATATCTTTTATTTGAAAAGTGATAAAATGGCAAAACCTGTTTGGTTAGTTTTCTATGCATGTCTAGTTTCTCTGGTAATTTTTTTTAGATTTGTTTAAATTATTTTGCATGTCTTTTGTGATTTAACATATTTAGAGTAAGTAAAAATTGTAATTTTCATAAGTAATAGTAGAAAAATGATTTTTCTGCAAATCCAATTTTCAAGAGTTTTTTTGTGATGTCCTCTATGTGCTCAAATTAATTCATGATTTATTCTTACTGTTTATTTTTCTGGTAATTATTCTTGCCTAGGAATAGTTTGTTTGGATAAGTTTAGATGCTTGATTTGTGTACTTTACTTGGTTTAATCATCACATGCTGCATTATTCATGTTTCATTCGTAGCATATCATACTCATTTCATGGCATCATACTAATGCATGCATATCATTCATGCATTATAGTGACCGAGCCGTCGGAGAGCGTTCCCACCGAGCCCGTCGAGTTCGTTGAACCCGAGCCCGGTGTCGAGTGCGCGGTTGAGCCCAAAGAAAACCAAGGCAAGCAGCTAAGCATATTTCCTTGACCCGTCTAAAATTGTTCTATATTAGTTATCTCACTTGGCTACTTATGGTTGTATTATATGTTTATCTATTGCATTGTTGACCCTACTTTTATGCATTTCCCTTCCTTGTTTTGTTTACCCATGTCCTTGTCACATGCTAGTTAGTTAAATACTCAACTTGATTAGAGGATTAGCAATGCTTAGAGTACTTTATCACTTGTAGGAAAGAGTAGGATGGTTTTGAGTATCACACTTAACCGGTTATTCTTGATCGCACTTGTTCAGCTATAGTTTTGTTGGAAGGATAGTTGTCGTGGTTCGAGCGGAATGGTAGGGCCTAGAGAATGAAGTCACTTGGGAATAGTCCGCTTGAACCGTTTAAGGACCGTCCATGGATGCCCTCGGCTTTGAGCATTTTTTCGTGCTACCACGTATCCGAAATAATGGAAAGGATGGGCCCATTACCTCCTTTGTCTTGGTCCTTGAGGTTCGATCCTAGATGCGTGACTAAGGGGCTATGTAGAGAGCCCTAGGGATGTCCCCGGTGGACCTAGGTAACTCTCCGTGTAAGCTAGGCGTACCCTCAACGTTTGAGACTTGTTGGGAACGGTTGACGCGAGTTCATCCAATGTGATCGGTTGGGTGAGCCGCATGGTCCTTGCGTTGTGTGGGTAAAGTAGTACACCCTTGCAAGGTTTATAAACAATTTGAATTGCCGCGCTCTCGGATATGAGCAAGCTCTTTGTCCCATAAATTCCCGTAGAATTTGTGTACGTTGGTAAGGGTTTCATGTCACTAGTTGCTTTACTTGTTCCTTGTTTAATCAACTAAAATTGGTGTTGGGTTGGGCAATATAAATAATTTGACTAGAGAGCTAGTGTAGGTTTAGAGTGCTCATGCTCACGCAATAATAACTTAACCCTAAAGTCTCTTTTTGGAGCCTCATGCATACTCCTTGTTTACTTAAACGCGTAAGACTTGCGAGTACCTTCTGTACTCATGTTGCTATTTAAACTAAGTTGCAGGTGAGCCGGAGGTCATTTGTGGCCACTTCTATCCCGCCGATTTTGGCGCGGGAGAGGAGTAGGTCGGTGTGTTGCGATGGCGCCCTTGAGCAAGATGTCATAGGTTGTTACGATTTCTTTAAGTTATCCCCTGCGTAGTGTATCTTTTGCGAGATTATGAGGAACACTAAATTTTACTATTCATGTCTCTTTTAATATTATCCATGAGCCCAAGGCTTGTAAGACTTTGTCGTATGTTAAATTTCAGATTTGAACCTCTTATGTCATGAACTTGTAACTTTAATTGTTGTACCCTTTTGTGCTTAAAAATTGCGCTTTGTGGATCATCGGCGATGTATGGATTTGTGAACGATTTGTGTATGCTTGATCTTGGGTATGTTGTTGACACATACCGGGACTACCGGAGTTGGTATTATTTTATGCGAATGACGTGTCGGTTATTATAATTCTAGATGTGGATTAATACATAGCACGCTCTCGGACGAACGCGTGTTAGTTCTCATCTTAATAACAATAGCCGGCGGATCGCTTAAAATGCGTCAACTTGGCCGGTTCTCACAGTGCGTCACCCAGTCCCATCCCGTCGCGTCGCGTCAGTCTCATGCATGCAGGGTCCCAAATTCCCAATGCAACTGGCCAAGTGGCGAAGCAGGTGGATCGAAATTTCGGAGCGGGGACGGACGGAGCTTTATTAATTTCCCGGTCTGTTAAACGGGCTTGGAAAAAGGGAGGGTCGTTACAGTGATGGTAACTGAACCGCCGGGCGCGTGCGTTCACACCCGCTTTATTGTTACGTGTAGGAGCCGTTACTGTTCGTCTAGAGAAACATTACTGGAGTGGGCGCGCAGACGCCGGCGGATGTGGCAGTTTGGATCCGCCACCGATCGAACCTGTCCGTGCTGCGCTGCGTGGCTGACTGCCTGCTGCGTACAAGGCGCGCGAGACCACGGCCCGCGGAGCTAGTGTCGCTGGCTAGCTTTTGATGGCGCACGCGGCAGCGGGAAATCCGGCGTTATGAGCTCTGCTGGAAATCATTTGGGTGGAAACCGGGTTTAGTGGTTTGGATTTTGCTTTGGCAGGCTTGGGCTTGGTGGGAAGTGATTTGCTTGAGATTACAGTTTGGTTTAGTTCGGTTTTACAGATAAAACAGTTCATTGTGGTTTGGTAACACAGCTTATGCTCCTCTTCCGCAACGATGACAGCAGACTAACGTAGCTCCCTGGTCCATTCCCTAGGCCTCACCAAGCACCGACCAACTGATTGGAGACACCGGGTGTGGGGTTGGGTTGGCCTCGAATTACTAAATGTTTGGTTTGGTTTAAAAATGAGATGGGCTGGTCTGGAGTGGATTGATTTGCCGTGTTTATGGAAAATGGTTTCGTCTGGGTTTAGTGCAGATTCGAACCCATTACCAGCTTGAGCTGGAAATGGAGACGGGGGAGGGGAGGTCAAGGAACCATCGAAAAGCGCTTTGTCAGAGATAGGTGGAATACCGCGGTTTGAGGTGACAAAGAGGATGCATGGTCTTTGGCGGTGGCGAGCTAGATTGATGGATTGGTTGATACTCACCCTAAAAAATTCGGACCGTCAAATTTCCTAACTCTGATCTGGTTTCATCATCTTGTTGGTGTGGGGGATTTCTATATTGTGATCAACTACAAACTACTGATCATCTTCTTCGTTCCGATGATTTCCACCTCTCCACCACCATCCCTAGATCGGCCTCTACCTAGCCCCATGTGTTACCACCCACTACAACGCCAGCATCTAAGTAGGGTAGGGTCCACCGCTGCGCACCGTCGACGTCACCTCACTGCGCCTCCCGACGTCTGCCCACCGTAGGACCCCTCTCCTTCGCCGTGGACGAAGGTCTCTACCTGTTGCTGCAACGCTCCCACCCTCTACTGTATCTTGTTTAGATCGTCCGTGTAAACTTTTTTAAAATAGAATCTTTTCATATATAAACTAATTAAAAAAGTAATTACAGACTACGTCCGTAAATCGCGAGATAAATCTAATGAACCTAATTAGTCCGTCATTAGCAAATATTTACTGTAGCAATTTATTGTCTAATCATGATCTAATTAGGCTGATTAGATTCGTCTTGCGATTTACAGTCTATTTGTGTAATGCGATTTTTTTTTCGACTATATTTAGTATATTATATATGTATCCAAACATTGATGTGATTGATGTGTAAAAATTTTAACGGCACTAAGAGCTTAATTGCTTAGCTACGATGCGCCTGCTCTGACCTCGCAGAACATCCAGTAACCATCCGGTGGCCACGGCAGCGGCGCTCCACCGCCTCGCCACCCGCTTGCAGCTAGGTCGATCTTCCACCGAGGACGGGGCCCTCCTACCAAAAAAGGGAAAAGAAAATCTAACCACGCGACGAGGGATACAGGTTTGTTTTTAATTTTTTTTCTTTTTCATAAAAATGCCATGCAGTGGAGAATCAACCACTACTTTCAATATAACAAACCACGTCGCGGCTGTGGCCGCGCAGCCGGCACACGTCGCCCCGAAAACGACTGTCATTTTACATGGTGTGGCAGTTCTAATAATAGTACATTCTTTGATTATCTTGTGATGGCATGTATGCCTCATGCCTGAAATTAAACTGTGTCCGTAGTATGGCCTTCTTTTTCTTTTTCATCCCGTGTTGTTGTATAGTTCCCTGCGAGCGAGCTACCTGTTTATGGAAGTTTCATATTTTCTAAGTTCTCTACTGGTTATATCAATTACATTTGGCTTTTGCTGTACCATACTCATTGTCATTTCAAAATTTTACTACTGCTTTAGAAGGTATTATGATCTGACTTTGTTTATAGCGTACCCTCGGTGGATAATGAAATTCTTTAGTGCTTACTTTAGATATGAAATACCTTCTAATGATATATCAGTGCTATAGGTTTGCTGTTGGCAATACTATTTCCAAGTACCTTTTGACCCAACAACTACATTGTCACTAAAATATTCCGGTGTTGTTCCAAGGGTGCTGTGAGCGTTTCTTTACTCATATTCTAGCTTGTGTAGGGAATATAATTGCTTGTGATGTGTTTCTTATATGCAATTTTTCCTAATGCCGATTTGATGGTACAGGTTCTCTACTGCCAATATCAATTTCAGATGATCTTTAATTCTATGAACTATGATGTGACCAGAATATTCTCTGTTATCTGAAAAGGTACTGTATTAATCCCCCTACTCATAGTGAATCTTTCTTATATCATACAAATGTCCGATTTTTGTTTTAGTTATGTTCGTAGCTGTAACCTGATTTACATATCTGTCTTGTAACAGTTTCCCTTTTCTTTTTCCTAGGTTTATTTGACCAACATATTGGTTCATCGAAGGTCTATCGAAACTGCCATTCTCTAAAAGGGCAACTTCCAGCTGTTCGCTAAGCCACACTTTCATTTCTTATATGCCATGTGTAACTGTAGATCTAATGAAAATGTTGTAGATTTATGCATTTGTTACCTCTGTTGATTATTATAGTTAATTTTGGGAACAAATACAAAAGTATTGTGAGAAATCAGTGTATACTACCTTACCATATTCTTTTGCTCAGACCACTATATTTGCTTTGTTAGTTTAGGTAAGAGGTCATGTGAATCTATCTTGATCCGAGTGCCTCCTTTCCCTAACATTTAAATAATTTAAAGAGGATAAAATTGTATAATCTTCAGCAATGATTGTACATTTTTTGTCACATGCATATTCATTTGTGCTGATTTCAAGAGGTTGCTTACCTTTAGTTCACAATTATTATATTTCTAATTTCACATAGAGATGGATGTAGAATCAGGAAAGTCAAGAAAAGGCAACTATTGCAGTTGTGAACCTGGCAGATGTTAGTGGCAATATAATGAATGTTGTATTGAGATACACCGTTCTGATGTACATAAAGTAACAATAACCACCATGCTATTGAGCAGCCATTTCATATCAATGTATATGTATTATTTGCTCAACCGAAAAATTCGGTTCAGTAGACATTATCTAAGAGCTCTAGCACAAGCTCTACTATTTAGAAAAGGCGACGCGCGCATGGGCGCGCGCAAATCACTAGTATGTAGGAAATCTCTAGACCACGAGCTTGGGCCGTCATCACCCGTGCGTTTCTCTAGACCCATCATCACCTTTCACCTATGCCTTTGATATCGCTCGCTACTCAGACTCAGCTACATACTGTTAAGCCCACGAAAACCTTGGCGCACCAAAAAAAATTAAAAAAATCTGCGTATTCTCCAGAACAAGCTTAACGGAACGCAACAGCCAACAGAGCAAGAGGAGGGAGGGAGGACATGCATAGCGTACTTGGACGTTTTGAAGCAATCCACGCAGCGGTTGCCGCAGCCCGGAAGCACGCGAAGGTCCACGGCCCGTTCCCCGCCCCACGCCGGCGGCCGCAGAGGCCGCCGGCCCTCTCGCACCGGCCGCACTCCCCGTCCTGCGCCGGCCTCCAGCTGAGCTCGAACCCCATGTTGAGCGCGGGCACGACGGCGTCCAGCGGGCCGCCGCCGCCGGCCCCGAGCAGGGACCTCCGCAGCACGGGCATGCCGATGACGTCCTGGCAGAGCCCCGCGTACCCGCGCGGCGGCGTGAGCTCGTCGCAGTCGCGGAACACGTACGAGTGGTGGCGGCCGTCGCCCTCGAGGCACGCCACGAGGTGCGCCGGGATGCCGACGAAGGAGCAGTGGACGAAGAAGGTGAGGTTGGCGTCCCGGGCCGTGAGCGACAGCGGCGAGCCCGCCGGGAGGGAGAGGTTGCGGCTGACGAGCGGGCAGGTGTTGGAGCGCGAGAACACGCCGAGGTCGAAGAGGGAGACGGTGCGGTCGCCGTACAGGATGCGGGTCACCGCGTAGTCCCCCGACGGGAGCGGCAGCACCGGCGTGTCGCGGCGGCATTCCAGGCGCAGGCTCGGGTACCCGCAGTGGTGGGATGCTGATGACGAGTTGCCGGCGCTCGCGTTGGCGTCGTCGTCGATCCAGAACGGGTACCGGATGTCCACGGCGTGGCCGCACCGGTAGGATGGGCACGTTGACAGCGCGGTGGCGTTCGGGATCCGGTCTGTTGTCGCCGCGGAGGTGGCGGCGCCGAGGCTGGAGAAGACGAAGAGCAAGACGTGCAGAGGAGAGCGTTCTAGTGGCATCATTGCATTACGTGTGCGTGCGCGAGATACACTGCTGCCGATTTCTGAAACTATGGGTCCCCTAGCTGGTCAAGTCAGAGATCATGAGCAATTGCACCATGCGACATTGCGCGATTGATTTCCTGTACCACACACAGTCCACAGAACGCGGGCTCATCCAAGATGTGTGAAGGTAGTGTTACTGAAAAAGGTCTCAAACAGTCAAATATGTACTGAAATAGACATGTCTATTTTGTGAAACAGATTGGAGTCAGGTCTACAACCTGAAGTTGATGGGAAGTTCGTTGTGCTTTTGTGCAAGTGTGAACATGGAAACGCCCCACGAAGATTCCTCCAAAGCATGGGACGGCATTCCATCTTGCCTCCGTGCAGGTGCAGCAGCAGAATGCGAATTGTTTCAGATCGGTCGTGCTAACTATAGATGGTTAAATGGGCTCGATCTGATGGGCTGCCCCGGGACCCGACAGAAAAAACCCAGCACTAACTCGATCCGGCCCACCAAAAATCGGGTCAGTGCCGACTGCGGAGTGCCGACCCGACCCAATAGCCCGTACCGTGTCTGGGTCGGAACCTTGACTCGTAGTGCTGACCCGGACCCTACACGGCTAACTGGGCTGGCAGGATTCAGCCCACTTATGGCTGGGAAGGGCCGTGATCCTTGCCCCATCCTTGTCCAGTCCTATCTAATTAATCAGTTGGCCCAATCCTTATCCAACCCTTCAATTAATTAGTAATATTCTATCCAATCCGATCCTTTAGATAATATTATCCTAAACCAGCCTTTATCCTATCTATGCCCATGGACCAATCCATTTGCATTAGCATTAAAGGAGCACAGCCTGTGGGCTGTCATTATTAAGCTAGCTAGAAGAGCCCGTGAGCTACCATTCTGCCAACAGTACAAACCAGCCGGTGAAACATACGTACCACTGTACCAGACTGCCACCACCCACCAGCCACCACACGTGTCACACATAAATAACACACTAGTTGTTAACAGCGTGTAACCAAATAAATTAAAAAATTACATCCATTGGCTGCGCACAACATAGGATGTCACTCAGTACAAACTCATGGAGATATGATGAAGATTGAGGCTACTGATAGGAGAACTCCTGCATCTGGGCATCTAGGCAGCAGATAAATAGCAAACACAATAGCTGTTAACAATGCGTGAAGCTCTGCAGGCTAATTAATCAGTATACTCTTGCATGCTTGCATCTGGGCATCTTACAAAAATAAAGATTAGTTAAGATGTTACTCTGCCACCAAAACTTTAGCAAAAATATATAGACTGATTCCATAGTTTAGTTAACTAACCTAGAGTCCTAGTGGCAAAAATGCAGAAACAAAGAAGGATGAAACGATTCAAGTACTAGAAATGTTCAGGTAACATCTTGAAAGTAGTAAGAAAACTGAGCACTTTGAGTAAGAAGAAAGGCAATAATAGTGACTGATAAAACTCCAGGTCTAGCTGAAGAACTAACTAAAATTGAACAAATAGAACTGTGACCTTTGCAGTTCACTTCTACAATCAAATGGAACAAACTTTTTTGCAGCTATTGATTCCATGACATTTCTGGAGCAACAAATGAGATATACAGATGCTTTCTAAGTATTCCAAAACAGGTGAGCAACCAAACACATAAGATAAATTGATCATATAAGATATGTAGGTCTGTAAATTTCAGATGATAAAAATACAAAGGCATGGTAACTAAACGCTCACCTGCATCAAGTGTCATAATTCTCCTCAGCATCATCTGAAGCGAACATCCTCTGTCCAGTCATCGGCTCACCTTCATCTTCATCATTGAATCCGATCAACTAATCTTTAGCACAGACTAAAGCTTCAAGGGTGTTTGGGGCGAGTGATGTCCTATTTTTACCGAGGATCCGCCTGGCGGCACTAAAGGCTGATTCTGAGGACACTGTGCTCACAGGAATTGCAAGAAAATCTCTAGTCATCAAAGAGAGGATTGGGTACCATCTGAATTTTTTTTCCACCAGGCTATCACATTGAAATTCTCATCCGACCTCACAGGTACTCTGGGATCCTCTAAATAAGTGTCCAGCCCTGTCCTTTCCAAACGAGCATCTAAATTTTGGGATGCAAAAGCAAATGCATACTCTACTCGTCTTTTACCACATACCGGTCCTAAAGAACTTGTACAAGGCTCCCCAGACTCACTTGCACCACTGTACCAGACTCCCGATTGCATAAGGAATCACCTTTAGGCCAGCTTGAACCATTATATTTAGAACATGAGCAGCGCACCTCACGTGCATGTATTCACCTCTAAAGAACATTTGATCGCGAAGCCTCGGATTTTCATGAACCACTATAAAATTTTGGTCATATACCCTTCATATAAATACTCCTCATCTTTCCCTCCAAACTCTAATTTTCCTCCTTCCTCTCCCTCTAGCCAGCGGCCGGCCACCACCTCCTCCTCTCTCTCTTCTCCCTGGGCACCTCCTGCTCGCCGCGCCCTCACCTCCCCGGCCACCGATGGCTCCCTCTTGCCTCTACCACCGTTGCGTGCGGCCTCCCCTCAACGCCGCCACCGCCGGGCGCGGCGTCCCCTCGCCGCCGCTGTCGTGCGCAGCCTCCCCTCGATGTCATCGCCACCGCGCGGCCTTTCTCCTACTACATGGCGTGTCGCCGTCACCGAGCGCCATGCTCGTGCTGGCACGAGCACGCCGGGCCGCCGTGTCAATCGTGCCAGCACGGCACGACTCGGCGCGTCTCATGCCGTGCCTGGGCCGCTGCGACAGCACGACACGGTTGGCTAATCGTGCCTGTGCCATGCTCGATCATGCCGTGCCCGATCCGAGTTCGGGCCTTGTCGTGCTGGGTCGCCCATCTGGCCATCTATAATGCTAACTGCTTCGTTTGGTGCAGAGATGTGAACCTTTCAAGTTTCAATCATTCACCAAAGAAAATCTTGGATCACCGTTCAGCTACCCCGCTGTAACTTTGCGGGAGTGACCTCCCTGTACTGCAGATCGTTCATCCAAGATGTGTGAGGGCAGTTACAAAATCCCTAATTCTCAAATTCTACCGTTAAATGTCGGTTCCTCTGTAGAGAAGATGACACACTGACCGTTCAGCAAATCATACATAACGAAATTTGCCAGATTTCTACCTCCAAATCTATTGATATGAATCTTGCATTTTAAAGAAAAACATGGGACACTGGATTCGTACATGCAGGAAAAAGTCAAGTTTGGAAGACGGAGATACAAGTTTTCTGTATTCCGAAGCAGAATGGACTGGATATCAGCTCAAATTACGGTCAGCATCTTGTATGCGTACGAAGTTGGTTGTGCAATGTGAACATGGAAATGCTGCGGAAAGATTCGTCTGAAATACGCAGCCCGTCATTCCATCATGCGTAAAGGTACAGCAACAGAATGCGAACCACTTCGATCATCCTAACTGCCTCGTTTGGTGCTGGAATCTGAAATTCTGAACCAACTCTTCACCCCCACTCTTCCTTACAAAGAAAAATATCTCTTCACACGCACACGAATCATTCATTCTACATTTTGGCAACACGTATGGAAAAAAATTGGGTGGGGACGGTCCCCAAACCGCACTCTGTGAGGACCTACCCTCGATGAACGCCGCGTGGGCATCCTAGCGATCTGAGGGCACACGGCGCCTCGGCTCAAGTACATGAAAATAGACGCGGCCCGCTCAGCTCATGAGGATGGAACGGCTCGCTCGGCTGCAGATGAAGGCGAGATTTTCAGTGATTCGGCTCCCTACGTCTGTACTCCCAGCTCCCTAGATGAGGATCTCGTTCTCCTCGATGATGGGATCGGGCACTGCTGCCTCCTGCTCCGTCTCCCTCATCTGCCATCGCCGCTCTGGCGCGGCGGCATTCCCTCCACCCTACTGCTTCTTCGAATTCCTACGGAGGGTATGCGCTTGGCAACTGACATGTTGAATGGCAACTTCTTCATAACTTAATGGCAATTAGATAACTGAACATTCAGAAGACCCAACGAATGCTGCAGTATCCTGCCCTGATCATCTAACAAACTCCTGTATTCTCATCTCAAGTTGCATCTCTCTGTCTCCCTCGCTCGCCCTTTACAGAAACAGAATCCAAGAACCTCCAGTAGAGCGAGTCAATAAACAAGAGAAAAATTTAGACCAGACATCGGCAGGTTTAAGTGAACCTGTAATTTCCCGAGGTACTCATTAATTTAGCCATCGCTTCCTTTAACACTAGTCCCAGATCATGCAGAACCAACACCTTCCATCTTGATTCAAGAAGTGAACATGACATATCCGATTGATTGCAAGGGGAGCAAGCAACTGATAAGAGAGAAGTGGATTGATCATTGATGTCAGACTTGCATCTGAAGCAAAGAATCAAACCGATCCGGGCTGCTCCACACAAGATTGGGAGCGATTTGATCAATGAAGGCAATAAGATGCAGCAGCGGCAGACGATGGATGCCTGACTCCGCTCAGCAGTCCGCCTGGGAGCCAAACGCGAGCCGAGCGATGCGAGGGATGCCGATCCATGGGAGCCTTGCCTGCGCGGGAGCCGACCAAGCAGGCGTCGTCGGATTGGTGGAGTCTCCACGCGGCAGGTATCCGGGGACAGGTCCTCACGAACAGCGATTTGGGGACCGTCCCCACCCAATTTTTTTCCAACATTACGGGGGGCTGCACACAGGCCACTTGCAGGAATATTTTCTGAACCCTTAGCTGCTGTTATGGGCAGTCGTGGATGGGCTCGTCCACTTGAACATGACGGAGTCCGGCGAGCCATCCCTGCTCTTCTTCAGCAACTCGACGTCATCCTTGACCTTGACACAACAGCCAGCCTCCTGCCCCGTCTTGTGCGCCTCTCTCAGCGTCTCCAGGACCTCGCTGATGGGCGGCCTGACGTCCTGCTCCGGCTGCAGGCACCGGAACGCCACCTCGGCGACAATGTCGACGGTCCTCTTCGTCTCGGCGTCCGCCTGGTACCCGAGCCGCGGGTCCACCAGCCGGTCGATCTCGTAGCACTGGATCATGTGCACGGCGAGGTTGGCCAGGTTCACGTCGGCGCCGGCGCGGCTCATGTCCACCGCCGGCTTGGAGGAGATGAGCTCCACCAGCACGACGCCGAAGCTGTACACGTCGCTCTTGTCGGTGAGCTGGTAGCGCTGGTGGTACATGGGGTCGACGTACCCGGGCGTGCCCTGCGGCGCCGTGGACACGTGCGTGGCGTGCGCCGGGAACAGCCGGGACAGCCCGAAGTCGGCCACCTTCACGTGGAACGCCTCGTCGAGGAGGATGTTGTTGGTCTTGACGTCGCGGTGCACGACCTGGCGCGGCTCCACGGCGTGGAGGTAGTGGAGCGCGCTCGCCGTCTCGACGGCGATGCCGAGGCGGACGGGCCAGGGGAGCGGCGGCGCCGACCCCGACGCGCGCGCTCCGTGGAGGTGGTCGGCCAGCGTGCCGTTGGGGACGAACTCGTAGACGAGGAGCAGGTCCTGGCTGCTGCGCGGCGAGGTGCAGCCGTAGAGCGTGACCAGGTTGCGGTGGCGCAGCCGCGACAGGATCTCCACCTCGTTCTGGAACTGCTCCACGCTCTTGTAGCTGTTCTTGTACAGCCGCTTCACCGCCACCACGCTGCCGTCGCGCAGGGTCCCTGCAACGAACACGAACACCATGCCTTTCTTTTACCTCTGGACTGATCGATCAAACTGACTCTTGATTATATTCTTGAAGCATCGAACACTACTAGCTGAGAGTCTGAAACTGAAAGGCACGTGCCTTTGTACACTGTCCCGAAGCCGCCGACGCCGAGCTCGCGGGCGTCGCTGAAGCCGTCGGTGGCCTCGTCGAGCTCCTCGTAGGTGAAGATGTGGGTGCGCGGCGAGCCGGTCATGCTGAACTCTTTCCTCAGCGACGCCAATGGCGTGCCGTCACCGATAAGGCCGGCCAGCGACGAAGATCGCTTCCTCTTCCGCCGCTTGTGTAGCGTGATCAGAAGGGAGAGAACGCTGAGTATGATCAGAAGCAGAAAAGCTGCTGCAATTCCTGTTCTTGCCACAGAGATTGAACACCCCAAGGATAGTAACGTCATGTGTCAGTGTATTACAGTAGTATAGTGAATTCGTTCAAGTTAATAAGGATGGGCATGCAAGTGCAACTAGGGTAGCTCTATTTATTTAGAATAAAGTTGTAATTACCTGTCCCGATTCTGATTACTCCTCGAGTATCTGCATAGAACAAATTACCTTAGTACAAGAAATACAGTAGCATAAAGTATCGTCGAAACCAAACGGAGATGCAGTTTAATCAACCTAAAAATTATCAGGGAAAAAATGGGCACACACATCACACGTCTTTGCAAAACAATTTCAAAATGTTAATTATTTTCTATACTTATGTAAATTTAAAGTATACATATCTGGACTACCATTCTATGGTTGTACACTTGCACTGAATATTGAGAGTTGAGACGCATTTGTAGATTTGTACTACTCGTAGGCCGTGCTATCCTAACCACCAGAGAACTTTTTTCTAAAGGTGCTTTGTCCTTGAAGACTAGAAGTGCAGCTTTTGATAGTGATGGATAGATGGTAATTAAGATTATGTAGAAGTAGGGACATCAGAGAAAGGACACTAACAAAGACAAAGACTGAACATGTACAAATTGGACAGTGTCATATTGTAGCCCCCAAAACTGCGATACTCTGTAGTATTCACTTGCAACGGGCAAGAAGGAAGCAGTCAAGATGTTGGATTGGAAAAAAGGATAATGGCAGCATTGTGCTCGGAAGACTTCAGAGCTCAGAAGATGAGAATATTCCTCTGCCTGGCCTTCCACGGCAGGAAATATCTAATGAAAACGAACGCTAACTTTTCCATGGAAAACTTGGGGCGAAGACTTGCAGTTGCAGATCAGGTACTTTAGTGCTGTGCAGGTGGACCTGAGTCAACGCTCTAGCTGGATCTCATCTACTATTTAATGAAGTTTTAGATAAGTACAGGTGCACAGTGATCGGTCCCCTTCAGATTACTTACTTACCCCGTTCCCTAATCTGAAAGGCATCATCTACTAGTTTCCTACTGAACCTGCTACGGCCTGACAAAGAGGTTGAAGTTGAACAGTCGTTTCAGAAAACGATTTGTGCGTCACACAATTGGATGCGCAACCTGATGCCGCATCATGGTTATCCCCGTTGAAGATTGACCGAAAGGATTGGCTCCTACTGCTGGTGGCAGCCCATTGCAAAGGTTTATTAGTGGTAAGAAAGACAGAGGAGCCAAGCAATCTGCCACTAGTTTTGCAGAGGCAGTTCGAAGTTCCAAGTATAGGAACTGACCATTTCAAAACTCAAATGTCGCTGGCTAGATTAGTCAATGCTTGCGTCTGAATTTAAACAGCCCTTGTTTTCGAGCAAATAGTCAAATGCCGTATTGGTTATCAGAATTCAGAATTTTTTTTTCGAAAGACCAGAATTCAGAAGTAGACCAATTCAAGATAATAGATGCTGCTTTGCTTACCACGAGAATTCCGGCAGGGCCTCCCGTCGCTGCAGATGCACTGGAACGCAAGCTCAACGAACCTGCACTCGCCGCCGCGCCCCGTGCACGCGCCGCACTCCGCCGCGGTCGGCGGCCACTCCAAGACGAACCCTTCCTCGATCAACCTCCTGTACTCACGAGCTGGCTCGTCCGATACGTTGTTGTGGAAGGAGGACCGCCGCACCGGCACGCTCACCGAGCTGCAGTTCCTCGGGACCTCCGGCGGCGCGTTGCCCTCGCCGTCCGGGACGTACGCGCCGATCGTGGGCCTCGCGCACGGCGGTTGCAGCAACACGCTCGCGTTGCGGGGGAGCGCGGTGCAGTTGTAGACGAAGGTGAGGTTCGCATTGGCGGCGGCGCTGACGTTGACCGGCAGGAGGAAGAGGCCGGAGGACACGTTGAAGTCCGGGATGTGGCACCGCTCGTCGCCGGCGTAGGACGAGTCGACGTCGACGGCCATCACGAAGGAGTTGCTTCCGTAGGAGATGCTGAGGACGCGGTACAGGCGCTCCCGGAACGTCCTGGCGAGGTAGGCGCGGCGGCCGGCGTCGGCGCACGTGAGCTCGAAGGCCGGGAAGCCGCAGTAGAGCGGCTGCACGCCGCTGAGCGAGAACGGGTACGTGATGCTCAGGTTCCCGCATGTCGCCGGCGCGCAGCTCGCGGTTCCGTTGGCGGCGGCGGCGGCGGCTGTAGCGAAGCGCAGCAAGCTGGCGAGGGGAAGCAGCAGCAGAAGAGGAAGAGCACCAGGCGGCATCGGGACGAGGAGAGAAGAGTAGGCGTTCTTGGTCGCGTCTGGGCAGGGGTTGGACCTGTTGAGGTTGTGAAAAGGAGGGGCATCTAACGTACTCTGCTGTTGCGGCCACGGTCAGATACTTGGACTGGAATATGGACCCAGCACCCTCAAGGGCCGGGCAGACTTCAACGGCCCCGATGGACCCAGCACCCTCCAGGGCTTGTGGACCGTTTGATCGATCTTGGCAAAGGTCTCAAGCACGGAGCATCGAATTCTAATGTCCCAGTTCCGGTTCTTCCTACCACTCAAAAAAAAAAAAAGTTCCGTCTTCCTAGCTATCGCCTGCTTCTCGATCTTGAGGAGGTTTCCACGAACGCAGCTGTTTTCCCATCCGCATGTCGTCGGCAGGTGCTCGCCGGCTCCGGCTCCGCGCGGCGAAAAATCTCTCGAGACCGCTGCGGCCACAAAGACTCATCTGGGCGTTTCTGTGTCCTCGTTTTCTTCTGAAGAATGGCTGTCCTTCTAGACGAAGACGATGCAATGATAGCAGCGAACTTTGTGCGTGGAAAAACCGCGTCCGGGGAAGAACCGGCATCTGCTTGGCTTGGATGTTTGAATTGCGTTTCGGATATCGACGCATCATTATTTCTGAATCCTTTTTTCAACTTTTTTCAACAAGCTAATCGTAAGGTGGACCAAAATTTCAAAACTTTTTCAACTGAATCCAAGAAAGTCACCTTACCTGATCCAAACGCTGGTGGTTTCGATGGAAACATAAGTGTTTTTTTTTCCATCAGCCCATGCATATAGGAGTACTATTCAAACTGATCTACGCAAATCACAGGAGCGAGTAGTAAATCTTAGGCACAATCAAGCGCACGCAGCTACTTGTCCGGTCCCAGTTCCAATTTCCAAAGACAGCGAGGTCAGGCCGGCGACGAGCAGCCCAAGGGTCCTGCTTTCTGCTCTTTTGTTCCTTTTCTTTTCACCTGCTAGCCCAGACGTGCTTGTTGGCCCGTGTACTAAGTTAGTCAAGCCCACTTACTTTGTTGGCCCATGGGTACAGTTCTTTTTCATTTTTCTTGTTTTGTCTCTAGAAAGAATACCTTGCTTTGGTTTTTCTCTCCCTCTGCTGCCTGCTGGCCTGTGAGTGATGACACTTTTATTTCTCTTTTATATTTTTTTCTGTCTAATTCAAGATACTTAGTCTCTCCATCCTGAAATATAAGATACTTTTATTTATTCTAAGTTAAACTATTCTAATTTATAGAAAGGACTAATGATATTTTAAAAATAGAATGAGTATAATAAATTTATTATGAAATATATTTTCATAATTTACTTATTTGATATATTAGATATTAATATTATTCTCTATAAATTTGTTTAAACTTAGATTACTTTGACATGTTAATATTTTTCTCTATACGGGGAGGGTGAGAAGTGCACCCGCGGCGTGCAGACAGTGCAGATTAGTTATGCTTGCAATCCAGTGCTTCTGAACGCATTGCCTGGCATTTGTGTGCTATATATATCACTTGTTATGTCAATCTTTTGTGCTGTTGTTCTTGTCTGACTTGAGGAAACTTAAGGAACACTTATCAAGAATAGAAATTTTTTCAAGTAGACTATAGCACTCACAACTCACAAGGCCGACTCTTCAGAAAATGCCTTTTGCAATTTGGATACCAGTCCAGTTCTCAATTATGTTTTGGGGCTCCTCTTTGTAAAAAAACAGTATATATGATTAAAAAAGGAAAAAAACTTATACCATTAATTGAGGAAATCAATTGTGGAAAGATAATTGTAGTTTAGTTTTAGGTATTACAGTTACTAACAGATGAGATATAAGGCAGCAAAGTAGTAAGCGAATCTATAAAACTGAGAAGGAAAAGAGGAAAAGGAAGTATTATCTCTAGTAGCAGTCTACCTTGAAAAATAAATATATTTGTATTGATATTATCACTATTGCAACTCTTTTTTGAGATTAGAGGAAGAGTTTAAAATCACAAGTCGTACGAGAGCGCAACCTTGCTGCTGCTGTGCTGCAGCTGCCAGTCAGTAAGTCGTATCTTTCTCCCTGAAAGATGCAAATCTGCGTTCTGCAACCGGCCGGCGACATACGAACGTGAGTACCTAGCATATTTACGAGAAAATTTTTTATATGCCATTTGAAATTTAACTCATCCTTTATATACCATCAAAATTTAGAGCATCCTTCTGTGCCACTAAAAATTTAACTACATCCTTATAAGCTATTACCGTCATAGCACAGTTACATAGATATTAAGTAAAGGTTAAAAGGACAATATTCCCCTAGAAAAAGGAGATAAATTATTTTTCTTACTAACCCCTTCTAGTATATGAGGCATGAAAATTATTTTGAGGGATCTGGTAGTCACTACCGGACTATCACAAAAAACTACTTTTCTTCTCTTTCTTCTGCATCGATTTGGGACCTCACTGCATCGACGAGCTGATTCTTGCGGCGGGGACGATGATGCATGCCCAAACGAGGGGGCGCTTGCTGCACACGCGGAGAGCCGCGGCGCGCAGCGCTCGTGCGAAGGGCGAGCGCAGGAGCCACAGGTGCGCTCGCCCCTAGGGTCGCGATCGCAGCGGGGAGGGAGGGCCATGGTGCGCTCCCTGATGCGGCGCGCTCGCCGCTCGGCGGACTGCATCGCCCATGGTTCCAATCAATACTCTTTGTGATGTACAAATGATTTTGATTTGTAGTGTACTGAGAAATTGCACCTTGCGCTGGCACAGAGGGCCGCGGCGCGCTCGCGCTCAGTGCCGCAGCGCGGTCGTCCGCCGTCAGGCTCTCGCACGCAGGCCGCGCACGCTGGCCACGCCACGCTGACCCAGCCGCGGCGCGCCAGGAACCAACACGCAGGCTGCGGTGCGCTCGCCCGACGCGAGGCGCTTGCGCACAGGCCCGAGGGCGCCGCTGGTGGGCTAGCACGCGCTCGCCCGACGCAGTGCCAGGCACCCGCGCGCAAGGGCCGCAGGGCGCTCACTTGTTGAGGGGCCGCAGGCCTGGGGTCACGGTCGCCGGGGACCGAGGCTTCTCGCTAGCTCACCCATGGCTGCTAGGGATGACAGTTGATTTTGGGTAGAGCCGTAGAGGATGAGATGTGGCTGAAGGTTGTGAATAAAGGGATGATTAAATTCGTCATAATGGAAGGAGATATATCTATTTTAACGTTGTCATGATTTGTCTATACTATTAATAATACTATAAAAGTTGAAATAATTGGAACCCTTTCTCGCCAAGATTAGTGTTAGGGAGAGTAGAACGGACATTCTTAGACGCCAGGATTGAGAATCCCACCCGATAGAAAATATTAAGAGCGGCCCGTGAACGACCCACGGATGACCGACGAACCATCGACGAACAGCCCAGTAGTACAAAAATAGAGGCCGGCCCGCGAGCGCGTCATGCCAAGCGAAGACCGCCTCGCCCGACCTTCCGCGGAGGGGGTCGGAGCGCTCCGTCTCGCCCGACCCTCCGCCAAGGGGGCCGGGACCTCGCCCGCGCCTCGCATTATCCCTACTCCGACAAGACCGCGGACTACCCTGAGGTAGCCGTCTCCCAGTCAAAGGGGATAGTACAAGAGGTCGCATCAGGGAAAAGTGCAAGGCGACGCGACTGTTCAGGACGTGCCCCGAATGGCGCCACTCCGGTAGCCACGACACAAAGAGCCCTCCCCCCCCCCAACCACTCCTCTAGTGGGCGGCGTCAGAAAGTACAACAACCACAGCAGCCGAAGGACCGAGGACAGACATGCGCCAGGACCGGCGTACGCCCCCTCCAAATAATGACGTCACCCCACGCAGGACGGCATGGGGGGCACACCACGCCCCGCACAGGATAAAGAACATGGAATGGACATCCCCCGTCAGCATCGGGGGTCCCACGCCACGACAACGAGGAGTCGGGGACGTTTAGCCTCCCGACTCCCTCCCTCTCTCTCGCGCTCTCTCTCTTTCTCTCTTGTAACCAATCCCGTCTTCTCCTTGAAGAATAAAAGGAGAGGGCGGGGACCCGAGCAAGGGGGGCCTAGACATTCCAGCACACGCACACGCATTCTCCCACGTACGAACACAGAGACCTAGGAGCCTGTTCCCTCTCTCGCCTGTTTGTAACCCCTGCTACGAACTTGAGTGCAAGAACACGAATCGCTCGAACTGGACGTAGGGACATTCTGCCCGAACCAGTATAAATCTCGTGTCTTCCCTTGCATTACCATCCGGGCCGTGACACGCATATAAATTTACTAGCCGGTGATTCGATACATCAACAGTTGGCGTGCCAGGTAGGGGGCCTTACGCATCACCATCAGGCTGCGGATGGCCAGCATTCCAGGAGCGTGGGCTTCCGGGACGCGCGTGCGTTTCGGGACCCTGGGCTTCATCGTCACCGTCGACGGGCAGCTGGAGCCTATCGGCTTTCCAGTTGCTCCCCAATGCGCTCGCGCCATGGAGGAAGCCGCGGAGGCTCTCCTCAGCCTGCGCCTGGAGTCCTCGAGAGCGCACACCGAGGCGTCCGGCGTCGCCGGATCTGGCGCCGCCGGACGTGGCACCGTCAGAGGCTCCTCACCGCCCAGCTTTGACGCCGCGAGGCTGGGCCGCCAACTCAGCTCCTTGGGGGTGAACCCCTTGTTCCACCTCCGACGAAGGGAGTTGCGGCTTCACCATCAGCGGACCTCTTTCCCATCGACCTCTTGAACGCGGCAGGCCACTTCGACCGGCTTCTGAAGTCGCGCCTTGCCGCCCTCCACACGAGCAACGAGCGCAACAGGATGGCTGACGGTCTCTCCAACTCGGGGGGTGATCTCTACGCGCGAGGGTCAACCCTCAGCTGCAGCGTGGGCTCCCACGAAGGGAGACACCATCCCTCCCGGGAGTGCAATATGGCCGACACCCCAGAAGGACATGTTGAGGACGACGACGATGATGCCAACACCGTCCCACCTGCTCCCCAGTGGGACATGCCTCCGGGGGGACAGGGGGAGGTCGAGCGTCGGCGACAGCGCCTTGACCAACTTTGCGCGCACCAGAAGGAGCTCGAGGAGGCCCAACTTCAACTCGAGCAGGAGCGCGAGGAGCTGGCGTGTGAGATTGCTCGTCGTGCCGACAGCGGGCCAGCACGAGCTCACGCCGCCGAGGTGAACCGCCGGGTAGTGCAGGACGCAGCCGGACCCGCACCATACGTACGGGCCAGCCAGAATGTGGCGGCGGCTGCGACCATGCTCGAGGCATTGCCCGCTCCTGCCACGCCCGAGGAGCAGCGCGCTCGCAAAAGGATGCGCCGACACCTGGAGCTCTCGGCGATACAACAAGCCGAAATCTCCGACCTTCGATGGCAAGCGCCACAAGGAGGGCGCCAAGCCCCCGCGGCGCCCGGGGTATGAGAGGTTTTGGTACACTCCGCTGCTCCTCGCGCGTCGGCGCGCGCCGCCCGTCCTTTCGCCGTCGCGATGAGGGGCGAGCGGTCACCCCCGTACGACAGCGGGTGGGGGAGGAGCGCGATGCTCGCCACACCATCAACGCCCGGTGACGAGGGCAGAACGATGATGACGCTGACTGGGCCAACCGGGCCTACCGACCGCGCCGCGGCGGGTGCTACGACAACAGAGAGGACCAGAGTGTGAGTCCCGACCCTCCCAGGCCGCGGGTTCTCAGCGCGGCAATCCGCAAGGCTCAAGTCCCCGAGAGTTTTCGCCCCCGATGAACATCATCAAGTATGCCGGGGAGACAAACCCAGGGCTCTGACTCGACGACTATCGTTTCACTTGCCAATCCAGGGCGCGCGCGATGACGACTTCATCATCCGCAACCTCCCGTTGTACCTCGCTGATTCTGCTCGAACGTGGTTCGAGAACCTTCCGCCCGACTTGATCCACAGTTAGGCCGACTTGAGAGAGATCTTCGTGGGCAACTCCCAGCGCACGTATGAGCGCCCAGGAAACCCTTGGGACCTCAAGAACTACCGGTAGAAACCGGACGAGTCCCTCCGTGAGTACATCCGGCGCTTCTCCAAGGAGTGCAACGCCGTTCCCAACGTCGCCGGCGCCGACATCATCGGGACATTCCTGATCGGGACCACTTGCGAGTCCCTCGTCCATAAACTGGGCCGCAAATGCCCGCGCACCACCAAGGAACTTCTCGACATCGCCACTCATCGCGCTTCCGGCGAGGAGGCCGTTGGTGCAATTTTCAACCGCAACCAGGGCAAGGCCAAGCGAGACGAGGCAGCAGGCGAGGGCACCTTGAACCGACCTGGCAAGAAGTGCAAAAAGAACAAGAAGGGTGGCGGGGGTAATCTCGTGGCCGCTGCTGACCGCAGGGCGGGCAAGAAAGCAGCGGGTGATGCCCCCGACCACTTCAACAAGATGCTCGAGAAGCCCTGCCCAAACAATCCCTACCCCGTCAAGCACCTCTACAAGGGCTGCGGCCTGATGAAGAAGTGGCTGGCGAACACCGCCCAGAAGGGGGAGCAGAAGAAGAAGGAGGCCGAGCTGGCGGACGGCGACGCCGAGAAGCAAGATGGTTTTCCCGACGAGGATGGGTGTCTCCTTATCTTTGGGGGCTCGACTGCTTGCGATTCGAAACGCAAGCAGAAGGTTTCACGACGAGAGGTATTCGCGGCCGAGCCCGCGGTACCCACCTATCTGCGGTGGTCGGAGTCCGCGGTCACCTTTGACCGCGCTGATCATCCTGATCACATTCCGCAGCCGGGAAGGTACCCGTTGGTTGTCGACCCAATCATTGGCACCAAGCGGCTTACCAAGGTGCTCATGGACGGGGGTAGCGGCCTAAACATCCTATACATGGATACTCTGGATGCCATGGGCATCGACCGCTCTCGCCTCTGACCCTCGGGGGCTCCTTTACATGGCATCGTACCATGGAAACAAGCGATCCCTCTATGGAGCATCGACCTACTGGTCACGTTCGGGGATCCGATTAACTACCGGAAGGAGATCCTCCCATTCGAGGTGGTAGGATTCAAAGGAACCTACCACGCCATTCTGGGTCGGCGCTGCTATGCGAAGTTCATGGCCGTCCCCAACTACACCTACCTGAAGCTGAAAATGCCAAGCTCGAACGGGATCATCACCGTTGGGTCGACTTTCCAGCGCGCCTACCAGTGTGAGGTGGACAGTTGCGAGCTCGCCTCGGCCGTCATCGCCTCTGAGGAACTCGCCCTCATCAGGGCGGAGACCCTTGAGGGAACCCTCGACTCGAAGCGCACCACCGGATCTTTTGAGCCCGCGGAAGGCATCAAGTAGGTCCTCATCGACTCCAGGGGTCGGGGGAAAAGAAGGTGAGAGTCGGCGCGGCGCTGACCCCCAAATAGGAAAGCGCGCTCGTTGATTTCCTACGCGCCAACAAGGACATCTTCGCGTGGAAGCCATCGGACATGCCGGGCATTCCGAGGGAGGTCGCCGAGCACGCCCTCAACATCAAGCCAGGGTCACGCCCGGTAAAACAATGCCTGCGCCGCTTTGACAAGGAGAAGCGCAGGGCCATAGGGGAGGAGATCGTGAGGCTCTTAGACGCGGGCTTCATTAAGGAGGTGTTCCACCCTGATTGGCTCACCAATCCCGTTCTTGTACGAAAAAAGAGTGGGAAATGGAGAATGTGCGTTGATTAAACGAGTCTCAACAAAGCGTGCCCAAAGGATCCTTTTCCTTTGCCACGCATAGACCAAGTAGTCGACTCCACATCTAGGTGCGAAACCCTATGCTTTCTCAATGCTTACTCCAGGTATCATCAGGTCGCGATGAAAGAGTCCGACCAGCCTACGACCTCCTTCATCACCCCGTTCGGGTCGTACTGCTACCTAACCATGCCGTTCGGTCTGAAAAACGCCGGCGCGACCTACCAGCGCCGCATGATCAAATGTTTCGGAGAGCTCATTGGGTGGACCGTCGAGGCTTACATCGATGACATCGTAGTCAAGACTAAGCAGGCCGACAAACTTGTCGCCGACCTCGAGCAAACATTCGCCCGACTCCGAGCCAACGGTGTCAAGCTCAACCCTAAGAAATGTGTTTTCTGGGTTCTGTGGGGTATGCTTCTGGGGTTCATCGTCTCCCAGCGAGAGATTGAGGCAAACCCCGAGAAGGTCGAAGCCATCGCAAAGATGGGGCCGATCCAAAACGTCAAAGGGGTCCAGCGGGTAATGGGATGCCTCGCAGCACTCAGCCGCTTCATCTCCCGACTCGGGGAACGGGGCCTGCCGCTGTACAGACTCCTGCGAAAGAGCGAGCGTTTCACCTGGACTCCCGAGGCTTAGGAGGCTCTCGACGGACTGAAGGCACTCCTGACCCGGGCGCCAATCCTGGTCCCCCCGACCGATGGCGAACATCTCCTACTCTACATCATGGCGACCACCCAGGTAGTCAGCGCCGCCCTGGTCATAGAGAGGGAGGAAGAGGGCCGCGCCCTCAGGGTCCAGCGCCCCATTTACTTCATCAGCATAATTTTGGTCGACGCTAAGACGCGCTACCCGCAGATACAGAAGCTCTTGTACGCGGTGCTCATTGCCAAGAGGAAGCTACGTCACTACTTTGAATCCCATCCTGTGACGGTAGTCACATCCTTTCCTCTCGGTGAGGTGGTTCGAAACCCCGACGCGACAGGGAGAATAGAGAAGTGGGCCCTCGAGCTCATGGGCCAGGGGATCACTTACGCGCCGCGCACCTCCATCAAGTCGCAGGCACTGGCGGACTTCATCGCCGAGTGGACGGAGACACAGCTCCCCCCAGCCCCCGTCGATGGGGAGTACTGGACGATGTTCTTCGACGGCTCATTGGTAAAGGAAGGCGTAGGTCTTGACATCGTGTTCGTGTCTCCCCTCGGCATGCGTATGCGGTACATCATCCGCGTGCATTTCCCTGCGTCTAACAACGTGGCGGAGTACGAAGCTCTCATCAACAGACTGCGCATCGCCATCGAGTTGGGCATCCGTCGCCTAGAAGTCAAGGGCGACTCTCGCCTCGTCGTCGACCAGGTGATGAAGGAGTCAAGTTGCACCAGTCCCAAGATGGCCACGTACTGCTAAGCGGTGTGCGAACTGGAGGACAAGTTTGACGGACTCGAGCTCACTCGCATCCGCCGGAGGCTGAACAAGGTCGCGAACACGCAGGCCAAAATGGCATCACAGCAGCGACCCGTACCCCACGGGATCTTTGCCAGCGACCAACGCAAACCTTCGATCCGCGACGTTGAAGCAGAACGGGCCGACCCTGCGGCGCCGATGGCTGATTCGGGGGCTCAACCACAGACTGATGCATCCGGCCCAGGTGGGATTGGCCGAGGCCCAATAAATTAAGGTTGCCCGGACCCTAACAATTCTTAGGCACACCCACTCAGGGAAAGGCCCAATCTCCCTAAAAGACTAGTCCAATATGGGAAGAGTGGCTCTCCCTTTTAAAGGTGGCTTCCTCCTCCCAAGCTAAGCAAGGTGGAATTATTCAGAGGCTCACACGGTCGCCGCCCGACTACAACTGGGCCACTCGGCCCCCTTTGTTGCGTCTTTGCCAGTGAGTAATAGTGGAGGATGTCCTCATCACAGACTCCTGCAGTAGTCAATCCACACGCAACCGCGATGGACTCGGGGGCTCGATCGTCGGCTCCTCCGCACTCTGACCTTGAGGTCATGGAGATCGATGAGGGGGTGGGCGATGCCTACGACCCCGCTGAGGACTGGCGGAAGCCTTTCGTCGACTGGTTAGCCAATGGGGTACTCCCCGCCGACAAGACGGAGGCCCGCTGGCTCGCTCGCCGTGCCAAGACCTTCGTTCTCGTTGACGGAGAACTTTACAAGAGGAGCCACACGAGAATCTTACAGCGCTGCATCCCGATCGAGCAAGGGAGGCAATTGTTGATCGGCATTCATGGCAGCGTGTGCGGACACCACGCCTTTCCTAGGACCCTGGTTGGAAACGCCTTCCGACAGGGGTTCTATTGGCCCATGGCGATAGCCGACGCTGAGCAGATCATACGAACTTGCGAAGGGTGCCAGTACTATGCTCGGCACACCCATTTGCCAGCTCAAGCGCTACAGACTATCCCCATCACCTGGCCTTTCACGGTCTGGGGACTCGAACTGGTAGGCCCTTTCAAGAAAGCGCCCGGGGCTTCACGCACCTCCTTGTCGCCGTAGACAAGTTCACCAAGTGGAGTGAGGCTCGGCCGATCGCAACCATCAAATCGACCCAAGCCGTGGCATTCTTCCAGGATATCGTTCATCGGTTCGGAGTCCCCAACTCCATCATAACCGATAACGGCACGCGGTTCACCGGGAAGGAGTTCCTGGAGTTTTGTGATGACCACCACATACGGGTGCATTGGGCCGCCGTGGCGCACCCCCGCACGAACAGGCAGGTCTAGCGCGCCAACGACATGATCCTCCAAGGATTAAAGCCTCGAATCTACAGCCGCCTCAAGAAGTTTGCAGGACGTTGGGTCTCGGAGCTCCCAGCCACCATGTGGAGCTTGAGGACGACTCCGAGCCGTGCCATAGGGTTTACCCCGTTCTTCTTGGTCTACGGCTCGGAGACAATCCTCCCAACCAACTTGGACTACGGCTCGCCAAGGGTCAGAGCCTACAACGAGCAAGGGGCAGAGGCCACCCTTGAGGACGCCATGGACCAGCTCGACGAGATGCACGACGTCACCCTCCCGCGGTCGACCAAGTACCAGCAAGCTCTCCGAAGGTACCACCACCGCTGAGTGCGGGGTTGTGCATTCCAAATTGGAGACTTGGTACTCCGGCGCGTACAGAGCAACAAGGATCGGCACAAGCTCCCACCCCCCTGGGAAGGACCTTACATCATCGCGGAAGTGCTTCGACCCGGAACATACAAGCTCCAAACCAAGGACGGCGAAGTTTTCCCCAACGCATGGAACATCGAATAGCTACGTCGCTTCTACCCTTAGTTCGAGCAACTATGCAAATTGCTAGATTCAATAAAGAGAACTCGCTTTACCCAGAAGAGTTTCTTTTTCAACTGTTTACAATTCAAAAGTAACCCGCGACCCCCACCACAGCATGGGGCCAGGGCTCACTCAGGGGCTACAAGGGCTATACCCTCGTTATCTTTTCCTTTTCCTATAGCAAACAAGTTGGACAGACCAGGTTGCGGGTCAGAGAATACTTGGCGTTTGTGAGTCGGACTGCGAGCCGCCCAAGCTCCGTGAGCAGGGGCACTCCCTCACTCGCACATCCAAGAACTTTTTCAAACCCTACCGCTTCTATTTACTCTTGGCAATAGAAAAAAGATGCATCAAACCACCGGCCCGACTCACGATGGGTCGGAATCGTTTAACAAACAAAAAGCAATTAAGTTATTACAACTTTTCGACAAGTTCATGCTTGACCAAAACAGAACACTGAACAAGAGTTTACTTTTGAGGACAACCTCATCCTCCATCTTTTCAGCTAAGGCGCGCGTGAGGGGAGAGTCTTCAATTCGCTCCAGCTCTTCCTCCTCGTACCTACTCGCGAACCCTTGGCTCAGCTCGGGTAGGTCGATGTCTTCGTAGTGGGAGCTGGCAACCGCGAACGCACGACGGACACCGAGGTGCAGCGCTTGGGTCACCGCACGTTGATCTCCCTCCGCGAAGTGAACCAGCTGGGAGATAAGCCTTTCATCTTTTGTGGTTGCCAACCCGCCAAGGTCTTCCAACGCCATCCTCGCGGCCATCTGCAGGTTAGTCAGCTCAACCTTCTTCTGCTCAAGAAGTCCCTTCACCAGGATCAGTTCAGCCGACAGCTGCTTCGACTTGGTCTCCTCATCCTTAAGTTGAGCGCTGACAGCTGTGTCACAAAAACAAAAATACATCGGCAAAAACAGTCGTTGAAACACCGAAAGGAAAACGAGAGGGCAATGGCACTTACCAATCTCCCGATCACGTATCGACGCCACCGTGGTGTTGAGGTTGGTGATCGCCGAACGCGTGTTGCTGAGGCTTTGGGTCAGGGACGCCTCGGATGCTTCGGCTTTCTCTTTCAGGGATTTCATCGCGAACAGCTCCTCGCGGAGAGCAGCTGTCTTCGTCCGTGCACCTACAAGAAATAAGGGGTCACACAGCCCCGACTCTTGTCCCACGGATACTTGATCGCTGGCGGTCAAGGTTCCTTACCTTGAAGCTCCACCTGCGCTGCTTGTGCCCTCGACTCGGCGTCCTCGAAGGACTTGAGCGCGGCATCCCACTCGCCGTGTAGCTCGTCATGCTCCTTCTGCAACTGTTCGAGTTCGCGCGCTCTCGACTCGGCTTCCTCGGAGGACTTGAGCGCGGCGCCCCACTCACCACGCAGCTCGTCGCGCTCCTTCCAGAGCTGCTCGAGTTCGCGGCACGCCACGTCAAGCTCCCCCGCCAGGATCTCCCGGTCACGAGTTTCTTCGATATTCCGAGTCTGATCCCGCGTTTCGAGAGTCCGTGAGGCTTGGGTGAGAAACAAAAAGACCCACCGACCGCGGCCGGCAGGACTCGACAAAACGTGGGAAGCAAGGGCACCATACCTCGCATAGGGGGTGACAACGTCGCGCAGAACAGTTAGTGCGGACGCAACGCCACTTCTGAGATCTCCCCACTCGACCCCCGCCAGCGCATTGCTCATGGCGGGGAGGACCTCCGACAAGACGCCGCCGCCCCCCCAGCAGGGGAAGGTCGCCACCAAGTCGAGCAAGGGAGGGTGATGGCTCCCTGGCGCCCTCCCTTGCCCGGCTCGTTGACGGGAGCGTCGTTACCTCCAGGGAGGAGGGCACATCCACCACCGACACAACCGACCGGGGAGAAGGGATGATCTCATCGCCAACCTCCTGCTCCTCCGCGTCCTAACTCCCCGCGACATCAACCTGGGACAAAACGGTAGCCCCCGCGTCGGGTTTCAACGCCGGCGAGTCCGCCACGGTGGCTCGGTCCTGCGACGCCTCCCCGGCCGGCTGGTCTGCTGCGGCGGCCGTCGCGGGTGTTGAAATCTCCTGGTCCGCGGTACCCGTCCCTTGCAGAGGGGCTGCCACCTCATCCCACTCCTCCGTCGGTGTCACCCCAATGATCCACGCTCCCTCCGTAACGGGGGGCGCAGGGGGGAGGGGGGCAGGGCCAGCTCTCCCACCGCAGCTTGCGCCGACGCGGCCCCTCACTCAGCAGCAACCTTTACAGGGGCGAGCGATAATGAACCTGCGGCCCTGCGGGGGCTGGTGTGAAAAGCGGCAACGCTAGCTCAGTAAAAAGTGGGGGACGACACCAAGGAGAAGGCATATTAGATTACTTACCGGGTCGACATCATCCGCGAGCGCTTGAAGGCCGGACCGCTTGGCCCCGGCTCCAAAACCTCGGCGGGCCTCTTGGCGGACCCCGCTGTCGAGAAGGGTCTTGTCATCGTCATCATCGCGCCCCCTGTCCCGCTTCCCCCTGCTGAGGAGCGTTGCGGGTGGGCACGGTGGCGAATACCGATGCCTCCGCGCTCCCGACTCTCCCTTCCCACGACTCGAAGGGTCGAGGGTTGGGCACCTCCTCGTTTTCGACTCTCTCCCCCCGCGCGCCAAGTGGCGGGGGGTCAGACGCCGCTGCCTCGAATGGGGGAGGTGGCGCTTCCTTCCCTCCCTCGTCGCCGACCAGGAGGTTGTCCCACATCGCATCCCCCTCGGCATCCGAGTCGTCGTCGTCCACCTCCTCGGTGGCCTCAAAGTCGCTGTCGCTCGACACGACCTCCCCGGCCTTACGGCCTTTTGCATGGTCGCGTTTCCTTGCTTCTCATTCCTGCTTCCTCCTTGCCCGCTCGTCTTTCTTTTTCTTGTGCTCCTCAGCATGGAGCCGGTTCGCCCTCCTCACATTCGTGTCCTTCGGCAGCGGCGCCTAGCTGATCGTGAAGGGAGCGTACCCGTCCTATGAAACACGACCCCCAGCGGGTCAAAAGAAGAACGCTAGACAAGAACTGAGAAAAGATCAGAGGGAGAGGGAGGGGGCGCTTATCAGCTGTTCCGCCCGAGAGTCCGGGAACATCACCGGGTGGCCGGGGACTGGATACTCCACCTCTATGGCATTGATCGCCTCGAGGACGCGTTGCTTGACCTCTGACGGGCTGATTTCCCTGGTGACAAGCTGGATCCTCAGATGCGCGAGTTGCAGGTCCATCCCGTATAGGGGGATCTCCAGCGCCATCAGCGGCACGACCCGCCGCTCGGGGTATGCGCCGATCACCCTGACGCCGGTTAACCCGCGTGCTTTCAGGTGCGCGATGGCATCCAGGAGCCCGGGGAGCTTCTTCTTCTCCTTCTTGGGCGACCCGTAACCCCACTCCGGGGGAGCTTTGTCGATGATCCGACTGAAAAACTCCGGCAGATGGGCGTCGTGGTGATTCTTAACAAAGAACCAGGTCCGGTGCCAGCCCTGGTTGCTTGCTGTGAGCACAAGATCAATGTACTGCCGGGCCCTATCCCCTTGGCGGAGTCGGACGGAGGCACTTCCCATCGGTGGAACCACCCGCCTCGGTGGATTCGAGCCAGGGACCTTCATCTTGTAGAACTCCACTCGGAAGAAGTACCTCCAGAGGTCAAAGTGGCGGGGGGGATCCTCAGGAACCCCTCACAGAGGGCGATGAATGCCGCGATATGTTGAATCCCATTGGGGTTGAGGTGCTGCACCTCAATCTGAAAGTGATGCAGCAGGCCGCGGAAGAACTCGTGGGGACGCGTGCCAAACCCCCGCTCGTGGAAGCGGGCAAATGAGATAATGTAGCCGTCGTGCGGCATCGGCGTCCGCTCGTTGCCGGGGAGCTTCCACTCCCGCCCGCTCGCCGTCAGGGGGCAGAGCAGTCCTTTGGCGATGAGCCCGTTCGCGCGGGCCATAGTCATGTCAGAGCGCTGCCAATCACCCATTTCCGGTCGCGGATAGTGGTGCTCGGCGAAGGGACGCGACGATGACGATGGTGGCGGCAGCAACACAACGAACAAGGTGCGCACACGCTCTTTCTCTCCCTATCATGTTTCATCTCCTTCTTTTTCGCTTACACCGTTACTAGCAGGGGGAGGAAGCACCGCTTGCTGCTCAATCTGAATAAAAAAGGTAGAGGAAAATGGAGGAGGCGAACCGCCTCCTCAATTCCTGCAACCGCCATCATCATGGCGTCCACACCACGTCGCATCCGGGGCGGATCCCGGAACCGCTACAGTCACGACCATCGAGGATTGTGCCCACTGCGGACAGGATGACAATGCCTCCGAGGTAAGTGAACAGGTGGGCCGGTGGCGCCTCGCACAGCCCACTCCCGGTCCACGGGTTCTAAGGTTGGCCCAACATGGGGTTCGCAACCGCTCGAAATATTCTTTGAGCGAGGGACGGAGTGGATGGGTCCCAGCGACCAGAACCCGGGTGCGCCCGCGCATCGGAGGGCATCCCAACCCGTGTTCGAGTCCTGAGTTGTTGTTGACCCGCGTTTCCCTCCGAGGGGAGGCAGCGACCCGCTGGGGTCGGTCGAACAACCCCGGTAACATAGACAGGTCAACCGCCAGGAATTTCGAGGGAGATCACCAGCTGATCCAACCCGGAGCCCTAACGAAAGGGAGCCGGACCCTCACTCGGACCGACCCGATAACAACTTCCCGGACACTAGGCTCTCGACCAACGAGGAAGAGCCTGGCCGTGTCCGACCCTCTCAACCCTAGCGAAGGGCGCGCGTGGAGGGAAACCGACAAAAAGACGAGGCAACCCTCCTCTCACTGCCGCCTCGAGGGTAGGTGGGGCCATGGGGGTCGGACTCGCAGAGAGGCTAGCGAAGCCGCGTCCAAGGAGGTCGGCGATGCCCGACCTTTCGCCGTCCACAAGAAAGCTGAGGTACGAGGGCTTGGGGGCTTCACCTCAACACTCCACCTCCGGTTACTCCAAAACCAAGGAAAAAAAGAAAAAAATGCTTTATTCCTCGAAAGAAGTACGAGATACATTCGGCCAAAAGCCGTTCGTAGCACAAAAACCTTGTCACCGCCGTAGGGCCGTAGGGACGGTGACGACGGGGTCCTTAGGGGCGGTCGTTTCAATCGCAAGAAGGAAGAGGGCTATGCCCGCATCGCAAGTTTTCTTCTTGCACCTCGCAAGGATCCTTCTTGCATCACCTCCCTGAGGACGTTATGGCATGGGATCAAAGCAGAACAGCCTGCTCGTTGCCACCGTCGCCTGGGCTTCTTCTCCGCGGGAAGAGGCGGGGACCGCCCCGCGGCGACTCCCACCAGGCTCGGAAGGACTTCCAAGAACAGGCTGCAAACACGGGAGGACGCACCATCGCCCGCTCGACCCGGACGATGGGGCTTCCACGGTATGGACCTGTGTACGGCTGAAGCTCTGACACTTCCGCGTTAGGGCAAGGGAACAAGGCCTACCGCGAGGAATGGTCCGTCGAAGGCACCTTCCGCCGGTCCGACTCATGAAGTAACCTGCAGCTCCATCCCTGAGAGTGAGTGGCGGGTTCACCTTTCTCTCCACTCCATGAGCCGACTCCGGGAGGTCACCTGGCGACCTCGGCGTGTCGTCCCCTGCCGATCGCAAGCATTCTTCTAGCACCAGGCGTTGGGAGAGTGAGGAGCAAGGTTGGGAGGCCTGACAAAGGCGAAGAACGACGCCATTATAAGGACTCCAGGGGAGGCCGAAGAAGAAAGCGGGTCTTGACCAAACGATCCTGGGACAACACCTTTTATAGCCGCGAGTCACTCGGCCGCTCACGGGGCCAACAGGGAAGTACGAAGGGCAGTCGTGCACACTAAATTAAGGCCCTGGCCTAGGGGCAGGCTGCCCGATCTGTTGCAGTCACCCCCGACGAGTCACATCAGTAAGAGAGTGGCACGCCAAGGACTGACGGACGGGAGACGGGACCTGACCGGGCGCACTCTGAAGCCTCTGAGCGAATTTCTGATTCACTCAGAGCCTCGGGGGCTACACCCACTGGGTTCGCTCGCGTGCACCCACTAGGGCATTGAACACGGGCCCCATGTTGCCGGATCAAAATCAAAAGGACTGCCCGTGAAATCAAGAGCAGAACCCTATGTGCGAATCCCTGATTCACTTAGGGGCTCGGGGGCTACACCCAGTGGGTGCACTCGCGCGCACCCACTAGAACCACCAGGCGACCAAGCTTTGCCAATGGTAGCTTTTGCCCACCGAGGGGAAAACAGAACCCCCTCGCGGTTACCATGTAACTGAGAGGGGGTTGGGGCTACTGTTGGGGGAGAGTAGAACGGACATTCTTAAGCGCCAGGATTGAGAATCTCACCCGATAGAAAATATTAAGAGCGGCCTGTGAACGGCCCACGGGTGACCGACAAACCATCGATGAACAACCCGGTAGTCCAAAAACAGAGGCCGGCCCGCGAGCGCATCACGCCAAGGGAAGACCGCCTCGCCCGACCCTCCGCGGAGGGGGTCGAAGCACTCCGTCTCGCCCGACCCTCCGCCTAGGGGGCTGGGACCTCGCCCACGCCTCGCATTATCCGTACTCCGACAAGACCGCGGACCTACCCTGAGGTAGCCCTCTCCCAGTCAAAGGGGATAGTACAAGAGGTCACATCAGGGCATAGTGCAAGGTGACACGACTGTTCAGGACGTGCCCCGAACGGCGCCATTCCAGTAGCCACGGCACAAAGAGACCCCCCCCCCCCCCCCCCCGAACCACTCCTCCAGTGGGCGGCGTCAGAAAGTACAACAACCACAGCAACCGAAGGACCGAAGACGGACATGCGCTAGGATCAGCTTACGCCCCCTCCAAATAATGACGTCACCCCACACAGGACGGCATGGGGGGCGTACCACGCCCCGCACAGGATAAAGAACATGGAACGGACATCCCCCGTCAGCATCGGGGTTCCCACGCCACGACAACAAGGAGTCGGGGACGTTTAGCCTCCCGACTCCCTCCCTCTCTCTCTCGCTCTCTCTCTCTCTCTCTTAACCAATCCCGTCTTCTCCTTGAAGAATAAAAGGAGAGGGCGGGGACCCGAGCAAGGGGGCCTAGACATTCCAGCACACGCACACGCATTCTCCCACGCACGAACACAGAGACCCGGGAGCCCGTTCCCTCTCTCGCCTGTTTGTAACCCCTGCTACGAATTTGAGTGCAAGAACACGAATCGCTCGAACTGGACATAGGGACATTCTGCCCGAACCAGTATAAATCTCGTGTCTTCCCTTGCATTACCATCCGGGCCATGACGCGCATATAAATTTACTAGCCGGTGATTTGATACACCAACAATTAGGCCTACCATACTCCTCACGGAGATTCCACTTGACAGGCCAAAAGTTTGACGAAAGAGGCGTAGACCCATGAAATTTATAGAAGGAAAATGTTTCTGCCAAAATCCTAATAATCTTTACACCAAGCACTTTTATCTACCCACTTCTTGTACCCGCATTTTACTTTCCATTGTATAGGTATCATTTTTTCGAATCGGGGCACACCCCATTTCCATTACAAGAACGGAAATACTGGAGTTCTTACATTGATGAGGTAGCTGGAGAAAGAATAGGGGTAAGGAAAAGAGAGGGGGGTGGGGGAGTGAAGGAGTGATTTGGAGGTAACGAGGGAGACATTTGAGTTTTTGAATTTTAAAAACCCAAACGCCCTACGCCAAATCACCACCCCACAAAGGTCTCGGGATTCCCAGGATCTGCCACCAGTTTAACGCTACATTATTACAAAGTTTGACTAGAAGTTTAAGCCGACATGAAGATCAGTGGAACAGCAAAAGAAGTGAAGTGCAGACGATCAATCATCATCTTCCTCCTCTCCCGCCGAAGTATCTTCGTGTGGCGCCGGCAGACAGATCATATGGCGCGGCTGCTGCGACAACATCTTGTGTGCAACAGCAAGAAGAACCTTTGCTCCGTCCAGGATCTTGTTCTGAAGCTCCGGGCTGTATAGACCTGCCCAATAAGACATAAGAGCGCACGCATGAATTAAAATTTCCGCAGGGTGTTTCAGTTTTTTGTTCTCAAAACAGGCCTTGTTTCTACGTTTCCAAATCGCCCAAAAAATGGCCGCAAAACATAAGGTGTAGGCCGGGGCTCCATCGGGCAGCCAAGTAGAGATCCAAGGTGTATACTGTGCCAAACACCTAGGAATGTTAGTAGCACCGAAACACATGCCCACAATTCCCCAAATAACTTTGGCCACCGGGCATTGGAAAAATAAGTGATCGACAGTTTCATATTCATGATAAAAGGAACAAGAAGGGTCGCCTGGCCATTGGCGTTTCACCATATTATCTCTGGTTAATATCGCACCTTTCTCTACCAGCCAACAAAAAATCTTAATCTTGTAAGGGATCCTAGCTTTCCAGATATGCCCAAACTTCAGCCCTGCATCATCTGAGGCCAAGTGGTTGTAAACAGATTTGGTTGAGAACTTTCCAGATTTGCCCCATTTCCACGAAACCATATCAGTTGTATTGTCAAAGTTGTAGGAGTAAACATCTTCCAGGATTTTCATCCACATTTCAAAAAGCAAGGGGGAAGCCATCTTCTAAAAGTTAACTGACCACAGTAATGAGTTTTTCATTGCATAGGTCATTGAGCACAGGTGCAACAATACACAGGGGTCTATTGTGCAACCAAGGATCTTCCCAGAAAAGGGCTTTTTGACCATTGTTAACTTTCAGCTTCCTACCTCTCAAATAAATATTTCTTATACTTAGGAGGTCAGTCCAAACAGGGGAATCATTAATCCTGTGTTTCACAGAACTGAGAACACCTTCTCTGAAGTATTTGACTTTTACAATGTCTTGCCACAACCCTTTCTCATTATCCAACTTCCACCACCACTTACACAAGAGGCTGATATTCATTCTTCTAATACCTTTAATACCTAAGCCACCTTTGACTTTGCTTTGGCAGATAGTCTCCCATCTGACAAGGTGATATTTTCTTTTCAGGCCATTCCCCTGCCAGAAAAAAGTTCTTCTTTGTTTGTCTAATCTGTCAGTCACTGTCTTAGGCAAGAGATACATTGACATGTGGTAGATAGAGGTACTAGACAGGCTGGAATTAATCAGAATAGTTCTGCCTGCAATAGACATAGAGCTTCCCTTCCAGGCCATCAGCTTTTTCTCATTCTTTTCTATTAAGTATTCCCAGTCCTTGACATGCAATCTGCTGGGACTGACAGGAACCCCTAGGTATCTTAAAGGAAAGGCACCAACTTGGCAATTGAAAATGTCTGCATAAGCCAGGCATTTGTCCTAATCACCATGTACCATGAGAATCTCGCTTTTGCTGAAGTTTATTTTTAAGCCTGACATCATCTCATATAAATAAAGAAGCAGTTTCATGTCCCTAGCCATGTTGATATCATCTTTGAGGCAAATAATGGTATCATCTGCATATTGCAGAATGATCACCCCACCAGCTAACAGATTACTTGCTAACCCACATAACAGTCCATTATTCTGGGCCTGTCTGACCATTCTGGCTAAACAGTCAGCAGCAAAATTGAATAGAATTGGGGAAAGTGGGTCCCCCTACCTCACCCCTTTGTGACTTGTAAAGTACGGTCCCTCTTTGTCATTCAGCTTGACACAAAGGGTTCCACCAGTCACTACCATTTTGATCCAATTGCACCAAGTGTCACAAAAACCCCATAGCCTCAGGCAGGAGAAAAGGAATTCCCAGTTTACCTTATCATAGGCCTTCTCAAAGTCCAGTTTTAGAACTACCCCTACTTCATTTCTTCTTTTTGTCTCATGTAGTATCTCATGTAGGGTAAGAACCCCATTCATTATATTTCGACCCTTCATAAAGGCAGACTGAGAGCTAAGGATAAGTTTGTCAGCTAGAGTTTCTAGCCTGATGGTCAACACCTTGGTGATCCATTTGTACAGACAGTTAAGCAAACATATAGGTCCGAACTGTTGAATTCTAGCAGCATCTTGGATTTTTGGTAATAATGTGATCACCCCATAGTTGAGCCTTTTAACATCTAACACCCCTTTGTGGAAGTCATCAAACAAATCCATGATATCCGGCTTTATGACATCCCAACAAGTCTGGTAAAATTCAATAGGAATTTTGTCAGGACCAGCAGCTTTGTTTTTTTCCATCTGAAATAAAGCATGTTTTATTTCAGTTTCAGTGAAAGGGGCAATCAAAAGGGAATTTTCAGTTTCATTGACCTTCTCATAAGAAGTCCAGAGGTCTGGGTTGATTGGGAAGGAATTTCCAGGTGCAGGGCCAAACAGACTTTTATAATAGTCAATAGCATGGTTTAGCAAGTTATCATCTCCCACAATGGTATTAACACCATCTTCCAGAGAAATAATAGTATTTTTTCTCCTCCTCCCATTGGCTACTCTACAAAAAAATTCTGTATTGCTATCCCCCTCAAGGAGCCATTTCTCATGAGATCTTCTGAACCAGTATAATTCATCTTCCTCATTGATTTTCATGAGGGATTGAATCAACTGGGATTTTCTAAGCATCTGCTCCATAGATAATAAACTATATTCCTCAAGTTGTTCTAGGACCAGAAGTTCATGCATATCCCTTTTCATTTTTCTCTGAACACCCTGCCTATTAAAACCTGAACCTTTAAAATGTTGTTTGAACCTCTTCAGCTTGGCTTGGATTCTATCCAAGGAGGAATTAGCAAAGCAGGGTCTATTCCAAATTTCTTTGACAGTGGGTACAAAATCTTGATCTTTCAGCCAAGACAACTCAAATTTGAAAGAAAGTTTCCTCAGCGGGACATTGGCTTGAGTGGTTAGAATAAGGGGATTGTGGTCAGATACTTCCCTGGGCAATTTGTAAACTAGAGCAGTTGGGAAAAGAGATTCCCAAGTTTTATGAACCAAAATCCTATCTAGTTTCTCCAGAGTGGGGATGTCATGATTGTTTGACCATGCAAACCTTCCACCATTCATATGTAGTTCTATCAGCTCCTGTGAGGCTATAATGGAATTAAACAGATCAGTGTGTTTGTGAACCCCATTGTTTCTGTTTTTTTCTGAGGCAAATCTAATGATGTTGAAGTCTCCTCCCACCAAGAGAGGATCATTACTTTTATCACAGAATCTAGCTAATTCAGCCAGAAACTCGTCTGTATTCTCCTCTTGTGCAGCTCCATAGATATTAAGGAAATTCCATCTTATTTTAAGAATTTTGTCCCACAAAGTCATTTGAAGCATGTTTTGCCTTCAGAGAAAGCCCCCACCTCCATTTTGTCAATGTTTACTCCACTGAGTATTCAACCAGATCTGCCCCTAGCAGGAATCCATTTCCAAAGGTAGTTCTTGTGTGGATCAAATTTCTCTAATGTTCTATCCTCAATGTCCCCCACAATAGTTTCTTGAAGTCCAATGAAATGGAATTGACGTTCCCTGATAAGGTCATTGAGAAAAGAAGAGACACCAGTTTTCCTGATGCCTCTGCAAGTCCATATTAGCCCTTTCATTTTTTACACAGGGTTTTTGGTATAGGCTGAGAAGGAACATGGTTTCCATGCTTTCCATCTTTGCCTTTTTTTGAAACACCAGGATTTTCCTTGTGTTTGAGTTTAGTAGGTTTAGAAGTTTTGGAAGGTTTCCTTCCAGATATGCTTAGTCTCTTGGTAGGTTTCTTGCTTCTCTTGGGTGTTACCAAAATGAAACCATCTTCAGCAGAAGACTCATTAACTTCCCATTCCAGCATGTTATCCTTAATATTAGTAGTTTCTTTGACATCATCATCATTAGAAACCATAGAGTTCACATTACTAGAGGGATCAGTATTTTTCTTATTTAAGGCATGCCTAGCAATTTCTAGCTCCTTAAGAATATCAATAGACTGGAAATCATTAATGTTTAACACAGCACCCATATCATAAGCCTTTTGAATAAGAACATCATTATCAAGTATAGAAAAGGAATTTAAAGGGAGAGAAGGAGTACCTTCATGGTTTCTTTTTTGCTGAGAGGCCCTTTCCACAGGTTTCAACAGATTTACCTATAGTCTTTCACTTGCCCTCCTTTCACATCTTTGGGCTCTCATTTCATCACAGGGGTTGCACAAGGTCTTCAGATTGATATCCCCCACAACAGAATCTTCTTCTGTAATTTCTACCACCTTCTTGTTCGCAGAGAGCAAGGTAGGGTCAACTTTTTCAGAGACAAGATCAAGAATGAAAGGATTTGGGGTCTTGGCAGGCAGATCTTCACTCTCACATCGGGCAAACCAATGTTCTTCCCTCCTTTTGGATGACTCAGCATTGTTGCCAAGAACTCTGTTCACCTGCTCCTCATAATCTGCACTGTTCTCACTGATATCTGTGGATTCCTCTTCTGCCACAGGTTCATAAGTTGCAGCTGGGATTGTATCTTCAGATTCCAAATTTGCCCCAAAATCATGCATAGAAGCAGATTCCTTATGTTCTTTGGTGAATAACTTAGTAACTGATACCCTGCCAGGAGCAGACCCAAAGAGTCTAGTAGCAACTTGTTCAACAGAACCAGTTTTATAATACTGTTTTCCAGGATGAACATCAGAATCCAGTTTCTGCCCATTCTTAGAAGTGGAACCAGAGGCACCCATAGAACCAGCAGCACCAGTATTGGATTGGTCAGTCCTTTGTTTTTTTGGACTTGGTTGGGCCTCAGGGATATCAACCTCACTAGCCGCACTGTGATTCCTCATGTTATCTTCCAGAGAGTTTTCCCTTTCAAAGAAAAAGTCATATATGTAAAGACCCAGGTTGCCTTCAGCAGAATGGGGGACAAGCTCAACATTCCTGCATGCAATTTTCACCCTCACAAAATCTCTGTTGAATCTAGTTTTCTCATCTATGACCATAGTCTTCCCCACCAGACCACCAATCTTAGCAATAGTCCTCAAACCCCTTTGATGTATAGGAATCCCTTTTACTTTGAACCAGGCTTGTTGTAATTGACCTTTTGCAGACAAAGCAGAAGTCCAGGGTTCAATGGAGAACTGCACATCCAGCCCCTTGACACCCAGATTGAATTTGCTATACTCTTGAATCATCTTGGCAGTGGGGAACCTCATTGTGAATTTGTTATCAGCTATCTTCCTTGCTGTCCATTTCCATTTTTCACTGCTAACCACTGTTTTGAATTCAGTTTCAATTTGCTTGGCTGTAAGTTCACCTCTGCTCACTGTAATGATGGCAGTGCTAGCTTTTTCCCTAGAAGCTTTTGGATCAATGTTCTCATCTATGAAGAAAAAACTCTGATTAGGCACTTCTGCTGCACACAATTCAGGTCCCACATTCCAGAAAGGTTCCCTCTTGCAGTCAAGAGTAGTGTGATTAGTATAGTATGTATAGATATCATGCGACAATGTTTTTTGGTAAGTCATCCTAAAATCTCTCCTTTTGTTTGTTTACTTTATAGTATAGTATGTATAGATATCATACAAGTATATTTTTTTAAGCCATCTAAAATCTTCTTTTGTTTGTTTCCTTTGTAGTATAGTATGTATAGATATCATGCTAGCATGTTTTTTTTAAGCCATCTAAAATTCAATATCGGTGATATTTCTTTCCTTACTTATGAATCACTCATATGGACAAATAGGAAATAGAGTAGTATAAATGGATGGTATAAATTAAGCAGTATAAATTTTTTTCATACTAAATTAAGATATTCATATCAATCAATCAATAAATAAATGGACTAATTGCAGGTCCCCTGATTGCTGCATGAAGCCTTTTTAAAAGTATGATATCTCTCTGCCTTCCATCACCACACCTATAAAGCCATACACCTCTAGGGTTAATCATTCACCACAATTATTCACCACATTGCTGCTACCATCTAATTTCTTCTTTCAAGACAGGACCACTCCGCCGATCGGAAGGGGCTAAAGTTGCACCAAGCATCTGCCGCCGTAAGAGCAACATGACGTCGCATCCAACACCAAGGTCTGTTGCAATATTTTTTGTGAATAACATTTTTATGTTGTTGGTTAGGTAGGAAATATTGTTCATCAGGGCGTTGAAATCATGTCTTAGGTCACCGGCGTCCCATATCGTCCATATTTCCCTGGTCATCGCCGGTGGCGTTCTCCGTTCTCCCTGCCCTCCTAACATCGCACATTGTGTGGTCGTTGGCACCAACGCCCATTCGTCCACTTTCTGATTTGTCGTGCAACCGTGAGCAGATGGCATAACTCCTCCGCTAGAAGCTGATCCACCACCACAAGGATGTGGACAATGCCGGCAAAAAGGATCTAGCGGAGCATGACCCTCTTCCATCGAGCACCTGCAGGTTTGGCTCCCTCCCATCTCAGTTCTTGGCTGGTTCGTTAAAGAATCGCAAAAATTATTCTTGATCCTTTTGTCCCCATATACTGCAGAAATTTGTGGATTTGATTCTTTCTCTAATAAGTATAAGCAGAGCATAACCTTCCCCCTCGAGCATCTACAAGTTTGACTGCCACTGGGCCAAGCATTTCGTAGATTGTTTCATTTTCTTCTTCTCTCAGTTCTTGACTGGTTCCTCAAAGAATCACAAGAATTGCCTAATTTTTAATAGGTTATTGGGTTTGAAATTATAAGTTCTTGATGTTTCTGTTACCTTGAAAATGCAAGAATTTGTGGATTAGAAAAATTGGTGTACACTTTTTCCTTAAATAGGAGCATTTGTGATACCTTTGCCGCACCTAATGATGATGGTGTGCGTTTGGGCCCGTCGAACTCCCTGCGCTGAGCCACTATGTGGGTTTGCTGCGGGTCGAGCTCGGTGGGCCCTTACCCCTAAAGACAATCTTTTTTAATCTTTTTTATCTTTTGCAGCAAATCTTCTTGCAGCTATCACATTGTAAGGAATATTTCTTCCCTTCCTTGTTACTCTTTTTTAGGCATATAGTATCCTAACAATATATGTGCATTTTGAGTGAGTGCGTCCTATGAATATCCCATGTATTTCATCAGTTATTTTCGTATTTGATTTGATTCACTATTCCATGTATTTTTTCAATGAATATAAGAATTCATCCACTAATTCCATATAATTATGCTGATGTTCAACCGATTTTGTAATCTAAGGAAATAAGGAATTTGATATTAGATTAGACTGGGTTGCTATGATATACTAATAAATAAATTAAAATTTTAGTAGTCTTGATGTAATCTAATTATTTTAAAAAAATTATTCTTCAAATTCGTGCATGTGGCACGTACATCTCTACTAGTGTAGCTAAAAACTAACGGCAATGGTACGCAGAGGATGAAAAATTATTTCAGTGGTGATAGTATAGAAGGGATAAATTAAAATTTTGATAATATAGAAGCGATGAATTAAAATTTTGACATATAGAGAAATTTCTCTATCAGTAATCAGGCTTGGCTCCGCTTAGCGTTATTGCCTTTGGAACAGTCGGTCGTAAACATCGATAGCAAACTGAGGCCAGTCAGGAGTCCGAGCACAGTCAGAGTCTCTGCGACTGCGACTTCCTGGACTAAACGTTGCTACATGTTAAAGACTTGACAAAATTGGTCAATAGCTTTCCATTGAGTAAAAAAGAAAGAAATCGTTCTGAGAGGCCAGCCCCGCTTGGTAAAAATGACAGATTGGCAGTGCAACGTACTACAAGACACAGGATGAGAACCTGCACGTCAGCTGAAGTCAATGGAGTTGGGCTAGAGCCTAGTTGGCGTCAAGCGTCCCGTTCCCGTCGAGCACTAGTACGCTGGGTCCACACGGGAGAGTGAAGACTATTCAGCGTGAGCTTGATGGAAGACGTTTGTCACGTTTATCTCCAGACTTGCATTCACCCCTGCCGCCGCACCTTCTCGCCTGCACTGCTCGAACAACCTTTTTTTTTAGGAAAAGGAAGGCCCCGATAGAGCTACCCTTTGCTGCTCTGCATCTTCAGGATGCGTCCATCTTCCCCTCCTGCTGCCTCGCTGCTGTTCTCCTCTGCCATGCTGGTAGTAGTGCAACTCGCTCTGGCAACCAATTCGACGGCTGACGTCACAAGCAACGCGACATCGTGCAGTCCTGCATCATGCGGGGGCCTCTCCATCGCCTTCCCGTTCTGGCTCGCCGGCACGCACCCGCCGGAGTGCGGCTACAAGGCCTTCCAGGTTACATGCGACAGGCAGGGCAACCTTTCCCTGGCGAACTCCTACTGGATGTACCAGCTCCGGGACATCTTCTACGAGAACAGCTCCATCAGAGTCGCCCTGCCTGGCGCCCCTTGCGATGACCAGAATTTCTTCAACGCCTCCTTCGACTTCGGCCTCTCGCCGTTCAAAGTCAGCTCCAGGAACCAGGAGCTGTTCTTCCTCACCTACTGCGATGTGGGGAGAAGACGCGCACCGCCTTCTTGGACGTTCGTGCGCTGTTCGGAGGAGTGGCCAGACGACTCCTTTTTCGCCCTGCTTGGGAACAAGTACACGCCAGGTGGGGACGCGGCGTGGAGGTCCTGGCGGCGGCGGCAATGGAGCTCTGGCGAGGTTCTGGGCGCGCGAGAGGGCTTCGGCCTCGTCTTTTAAAGGCTGCAGAAGGGAAGGAGAGGGCTGGGGCGAAGCTGGGGGAGGGTCGGCACGGCGGGGCGGTCGATGGGGCCGGCGTGCAGCGGCGAGCGATGAAGGCGGTGTCGCGGCGTGGGCAACAGGAATCCGGTGCCGCGTGGCTGCTATGCGACAGGGCGAGCGAGATCGTGGCGTGGGTGAAGGGAGATCGTGCACGGCGCGATTGGCGAGCAGCTACAGCGGCTGCCTTGCCGGACGGCGGGCTCGGCCACTGGTTTGGCCGGACGCGCGTGGCAGAGGTTCGCCGGCCGTGTGGCACGCGAAGGCTTGGCAAGCTCGCGGTGGGGAGCAGCACAGTTGCTGGGGGCAAGGCCGGCCATTGGCTTGGCGCGGCGCGGGTGGCAGGCATCGCCGGCCAGGTGGCCGTCGAGCTTTGCTCGCTGTCGTCCATGAAGCAGGGAATGGGAGGGGGCTGAGAGGACAATAAAAGAAAGGCGAGGGACTAAATTTAAAAATGCTATTTTTCTTCCATTTTTATGTTGCAACTCAAAATTCTCTGAACATAAAAGTTGTTCAAAATAAAAAGCTACACAAGTTTCATTTCAGGCCAAAGTTCATTCGAGTTATAGTTCAGAAGTTATTTTAAAATCTCAAAAAGCTTGATTCGGATGGCACGTCATTTTATGGGCAAAACTTCATATTCTCCCTTAGGCTTTCAGCTAGACTTTTGTTTATCATGTCATTAATTATGTGCCTATTCAATTTCGTAGTCATATTTGCATCAATGTGAAAGTTATTTAATTTGTTTGATTAAAGTACATGTACTCATGCACATATACATATGCATGTATACATATCCTATAGAAGCAAGGTATGAGGAATTTATTTAAATATTTCTTAGCTCTTCATTTATATTGTTACACTAATGACCTGGTTTTTGTTATTCTGACACCTAGGGTATCACAAGGCGCGGGCGGAATGTGCCGTGTGCGCCCACGGCGTGCCACGCGCGTGCACCACGCACGGGCGGCAGCCCCGGCCGGCGACGGCGGGCGGCGAACGGCGGAGCAGCGTAGCAAGGTGGCGAAGGGACGAGCGCAGGGCGTGGTCCAGACGAGGGCGAGGCTCACCGGCGGCGGCGAACGGGCGGAGCTCCGCCGGGATGGACCTGCGGGGGGGAAACAGCCGGGTGAGTGCCGGAATCGGTCGAGGAGAGGGAGGGGAAGGTGTGGGCGCAAGGAATCGACGAGCCGTTCACCGGAGGCAGCAAATCGACGGCGACCAGCGGCGAGGAGAAGGTCCTGGTGGCTGCAATGGTGGAGAAAGATGAAGGGTGCTAGGGTTTCGGGATGGCCGGCGGCTCAGGGTTTTAAAATGGAGGAGCAGAGAGGGGTAGGAGAGGAATTTCCCGTGCCATCTCGCCATGGTAACCAACAGACGGACGCTGGCATGGAGACGCCGCTGACGAGTGGGCCCGGGCGAAAGGGAAAAGAAGAAACGACGGTCTGAGTTCAAACATCAAAAGCAAGGTCTTCCCGGGCTCCAAAATTCACGAACTTTTAACTGGAGGTAGACAAACACTCAAGGAACACAAGGCAACAAGAATCACTCAAAAAGATTTTCAGATTTGGCCGCAGAAAAAAGAACAAAACAGCAGTTTTTCAACCTTCCAAGAATTTTGTGGCTTGAGTCGAGGGTCATAAATTCCTACAAAAATATTTTAAACTCACCATTTGAAATCTAGTTTTTGAATGAAAATTTTGGAGCACAGCTGCACAGCAACAATCAAACTTTCTTCATAAACACACATTCATACAAGGCACAACTTTAAATTCAATCAAGTATGCACATGCACATGATGCTCCATTATGCACAAATGATGGTCATGATGCTCGTGTTTACAAGTTAACCATGTTTAATATTTTTGGGCTGTAACACGCACCGCTGACGCAACACACGTAAGCATACACCCCAAACCCAATCTCGAGTTTTTCCCATCGACGCGACGCGAAGAGAATATGGGCCGGGAAGGAAAGGAACAACGCGTGCTCCGTCGTCATCTGATCTTCAGACGGGACGCGACGCGCGATGGCTTAGCATGCAAGCGTCTCCACCCGATCTCAAGTATTCTCATCCAACTTGCACGATCGTCCAAGGGAAGGGACACGGCGCGCTAGCTGTTTATGTTCCGGCCCCGAAATTCTACGCACACATCTTCTGCGGCCTTTTTCACTCGTTTTCCGCTGACGAAATGGTAACAGTCGCGTACGATCTCCGGAGGGATCCACCTCACAATCAGGCCACTCCCAGTCCTCGGTCATCAGCTTGGACTAGGCACGTTATTGTAATCCCGGGGACGGGGATAAGTAAAGAAGGATGTTTTCGGAACCAGAGTCTTTACCAAACAGGCCGACCGGTCACAGGCAGGTGGGGCCCCACATGCCGGGCCTGCCCCCACCAGTGGAAGTCCACATCCGGGCTCTGCTGACTGCTCAGAGCCTCCAGCGTCCCGGTCACCAGTGCAGGGCGAGTCAGACTCGGAGACGACGACCGGTCAGCATATCCGGCAACATCCTTCGCGCCTTCCTTCCGGTCCGATTAAATGTAGTCAGGTTCGCCCCACGGATCAATCACTGGCCTTCTCCTCCGTGTTCTTCCCGGTCCCAAATAAACCGTCTCCTTTGCCGACCTCCCCAGCAACCCCAAGCGTTCCCCCCTCGTGTCACCAAGATGCACGCGCGCCCAGTTCCCGCCGCCGCCCTGATGTGCCCAGCCGTGCTGCTGCTCGCGCTGCTCGCCAGCACCGCCGCCGCCACGAACGCGTCGTCGAACCCCTGCGCGCCGGCGAGGTGCGGCGGCCTCAACATCACCTTCCCGTTCTGGCTCGCCGGCACGCACCCGCCGGAGTGCGGCTACAAGGCCTTCCAGGTTACATGCGACAGGCAGGGCAACCTTTCCCTGGCGAACTCCTACTGGATGCACCAGCTCCGGGACATCTTCTACGAGAACAGCTCCATCAGAGTCGCCCTGCCTGGCGCCCCTTGCGATGACCAGAATTTCTTCAACGCCTCCTTAGACTTCGGCCTCTCGCCGTTCAAAGTCAGCTCCAAGAACCAGGAGCTGTTCTTCCTCACCTACTGCGATGTGGGGAGAAGACGCGCACCGCCTTCTTGGACGTTCGTGCGCTGTTCGGAGTGGCCAGACGACTCCTTTTTCGCCCTGCTTGGGAACAAGTACACGCCAGGTGGTATTGGGCTGCCACCGCCGATGAACTGCAGCGTGTCGATGATTCCGGTGCTGGGATACGAGGGAGCGACGGGGGCAGACTACCGGCGGCTCTTGAAGGGTGGGTTTCTGCTCGACTACACGGATGGTGGGGCCTGCGCGGCTTGCACAAAGTCTGGCGGGCAGTGCCGTACAAGTGTCACCGACGATGTGTTCGAGTGCCAATGCTACGACGGCGTTCACTCGGCGACTTGCGGTGAGTGAAGTGCCATATAGGCTACCCTAACGGTCTTGCTTCCCAAGAATTTCAGGCTTTTCTTTCCTACATACTTTCTATGGGAAGGCTTAATTATATTGTTAATTATTCATTTCACGTTCTGAACCCTACATGCTCTTTGGAAAACAAACACTGCACTCTTGTGGAAAGGACGGTTGTTCAGTAACAAGGCCAAACATGACTGACTGCATATTGTTGATGGCAGAGATCACCGACAGTATAACCACTACTTGTGTTCATGATACTAAGATCGCCACGCTGATCGGTAGGACTAACAGAGCAGTGTGGTAACAAATATTTTGCTTCAAAATAACAAAAGAAACTCCACAAATATGTATATTGGCATCCACATGCAAATCTGTTTGTGTGGCTGTTCCTTGTACGGTACTGAAATCATTTTGAGTAATTTATTTCTTCAATCAAAAGAGATGCGAAACGCCTTCACTGCTCTTCACTAATTTGTAAGTAATATGTTTTCTTCATCGTACTACTGGTTAGCTTTTTCTAGTTTATCGCATAGGTCCATGAATTCTCTAAGTGTGGACTTGGGTCCTTAAAATTTAAGTGGGTCACTCTAAGACCAATTATGGACCTAGAATCTCACATGTAATGAACCTCTTAAAAAAGTTGAAGCATCTAGATATCCACTTTGAGAGTTTATGTACCTAGGCGAGAATCCAGAAAAAAAAATTAAGACCCCAGATGTACTTTACTGTTTTCTAAATATATTATTTGAGTAGTCAATTATGTTATTATCCTCGTGTTAATGAAACTTGTTGCTATCACAGGACGCAAGAGGGGCGATGGGAAGATAATAAGAATAGGTAAATGATAAACACATCGATGCTTTAACAATTAAAAATTGCAGGCAGTCATTTCCTCCTAAGAGACTGATTCATCTGACGCACAAAATGGCATATGTTTAGAAAAAATACAAAACATAACGTACCTTTTGATATTTCAAGAAAATAACATATGATTTTATCGCAGTTTTGATGGCAGCAGCTGCAAGCTTGCTCTTTCCATGTACTTATGTGATGGTATGCCATCAGAAAGGGCAAAGACTACGTTACTCCTGGGCAAAAGGGCTATCAGCAGTACTGAAAGGAACATTGAGGCTCTAATAGTATCCTATGGATCCCTAGCTCCAAAAAGATACAAGTACTCAGAGGTAATGAAGGTAACTTCTTTTCTCAGTAACAAGATCGGAGAGGGTGGTTATGGAGTGGTTTACAAAGGAAAGCTACATGATGGCCGTCTGGTCGCAGTAAAATTTCTGCATGACAGCAAAGGAAAAGGGGAGGAGTTCGTGAATGAGGTTATGAGCATTGGCAGGACATCTCATGTTAATATTGTAAGCTTATTTGGGTTTTGTTTGGAGCGCTCAAAAAGGGCTCTTATCTATGAGTACATGCCCAATGGTTCTCTGGATCAATACATTTACTCTGACAACCCCAAACAAATGTTAGGATGGCAAAAGCTCTACATGATAGCGACTGGAATTGCTCGTGGGCTAGAATACTTGCACCACAGCTGTAATACACGCATTATCCATTTTGATATCAAACCTCAAAATATCCTTCTAGATCAGGGTGTTTGCCCAAAGATTGCTGATTTTGGTTTAGCTAAATTGTGTCACACCAAGGAGAGTAAATTTTCAATGACCGGCGCAAGAGGAACAATCGGATTCGTTGCTCCTGAAGTCTACTCTCGAACCTTTGGAGTTGTTTCAACAAAATCGGATGTTTATAGTTATGGAATGATGTTGCTAGAGATGGTTGGAGGCAGAAAAAATGTGAAATCTGTGGTTGAAAAGTCAAGCCAAAAGTATTTTCCAAATTGGATTTATGACCATTTTGCACTTGATGATGGGTTAGAAGCTTGTGAAGTCACATGTGAAGTTGAGGAAATTGCTAGAAAGATGATTTTAATTGGCTTGTGGTGCGTACAAGTACTGCCCATGTCTCGCCCTACAATAACAGAGGTTTTGGAAATGTTTGAGAAAGGCTTAGATGAGTTGGACATACCACCAAAGCAAAACTTCAGGCAGATACCGTAAGATATTTCCTCTACATATATATTTATGTGCAGCAGAATTTTCAATGACAATGATATATGCAACTATTTTCTCTTTTTCAGCGAAGATTCAGTGTATATTTTGAGTACAGAAAGCACCGGCTTCAGCAGTCATACCAAAACACAAGCTTTTAGTGAGGTTGTAAAGACCAAGGAAATAAGTATTGTGGGTTCAAAAACCTTAAAACGGCTACCAACTCTGTGAAAAGGTCAAGCAGTAGCATCAGAATTAGGCATTTATCATATCCAACATAAACCAGAAACAACCATTATATGTACTTTTTGTTCACAAGTAAGAGGTCAAATCTGATGTCTCAGCCATACTCTCTGCTAAAGAAAAGTCTACTAGCCTACTATAGTGTGTGGTATTCTTATGACATTCATCACCCAGAAATTCCCAAATTGTGAGCTGTGAGCCCATCTGTACTGGTGCCAAGCAAATTAAGGTGCTGGCAGAATGATGGGCATGTTGAAAGGATGAAGTTGATAGTAGTCATGCCATGTAACAGAAGCCGAAAGGCACATGAATGTTCCTTTCAGATACCAACACATGCATCTGTTCTGATGTCTTATGTTAATATTTCGGTTGCGCAATCACCTTGAAAGAAATCGTTCGAACTAAACGCCAGAATGTACACCTAATCTAAATACCCATTGGTTCCATGCAAATCAAATTACATTTTTGGACACTTACTACAATTAACAGCTAGCAAATCGCAGCAATGCCAATGACTAAAATCTACGATTCTACGGCATAATCAAAAGGGCACGTCACTTATGCCGCTGCTGACTGCATGTCCGATTCTTCACCAAGGCTGCAGGGGCGACAACCGACAATCGACCCAAAGTTTCCTTTTTTCCATCGGTGGCGCGAGACTGAATTTCCCATCGGTGGCGCGAGATTGGATTAGCGCGGCAATCCCCATCTGCCGCCGTAACCACCGGGACCGAGCCGGCGGGGCCGCAGGGCGCGGGGTGGATGTTTCCTCATGGCCTCATGGTGATGGCGGCATGGCGCAGTAGAGGATGGCCGAGAATAGCAGCTGCTGCTGGCGCGCTGGTATTCCCCGCGCGCGCCGGGCGATCGCGACTCGCCGACTCCGCGAGGCGGCGACCGCAGTCTGTAGCAGGCTAGCAGCGCGGCAGGAAACGCCGGGATGTGGGATGGGGGATGAGGCCGCCGCCGCCGCCGCCGCCAAATGGTCTACATGGACCCGCTACGTCACCACCACTCACAGGCTATCAATCCCATGCAGATTCAGCCCAAACATGAGGAAAGTGGGATATAGCCCATCAAGAAAAAGCGGCCTCGTAGGCGGCCTGCGTTCCTCGTAAGACGGTGGCCCAGGAACATTTCCAACCGGGCCGGCTCTGTTATCCTTCCTCCTCATCTGAGTGCGCGCTCTGTTGCGTGTGACAGTGAGAGTGCCTGAGTGTGAGACGAAGCTTTCGGAAAAAAAAAAGGTGTGAGACGAAGCTGTTCGGCGAGTGCTTCATTGGTTCATGAATTAGTGATGCAATGACATGAGCATGATACCAGGATAACTTCGGTTCTCATTACTCCGCGTGTCAAGGTCTGTGTTTGCTAATCTTGAGGGTTACAACTTTAGTGTACGTTTGATTGCATCTGAAATGTGAACCGAAGCTCATGTTTTTCTTGCCGGTTTAGAGTCCACTGTAAAATGATAATCTTGGAACCATCACACCGAAACTCTTCTCCATCTGAGCCTCTGAACCGCATAATCAGTCAGAGAAATTCGACGCGTAGGATACAGACTACTGCGTTGGAATAGTCTCCGTCGTGCACATCCCGTGAAACGTCGCTACTTGCTATGGTGTAGTATTCAAAAAAAAAAAAAATCGGACGCATGGAAGATGGACCGGTCAAACATTTCCGAGCTTGAAGATGGACGGACCCATCCATTCATCCAGTTTCCTTTTCATCTCTCCATTTAGTCAGTGCACATAGCCAAGAAGAAACAGTTCGATTCATGTGCTTCTTTTCATCCTTCGATGAGCTTCAAACTGCTTTCAGTCGTATTAGCTTCCTTGCTGCGATTAGCGGCTGCCACCACCACCACCACCAGCAGTGGTTCCGGCAACTCGAGCTGCGCGCCGGCGACATGCGGGAACCTGAGCATCACGTACCCGTTCTCGCTCAGCGGCGTGCAGCCGCTCTACTGCGGTAACCCGGCCTTCCAGCTCACGTGCGCCGACGCCGGCCGCGCCTACCTCACCAGGACCTTCAGGGAGCGCCTGTACCGCGTCCTCAGCATCTCCTACGAGGACAACTCGTTCGTGATTGCCGTCGACGTCGACTCGTCCTACGGCGGCGACGAGAGGTGCCACATCCCGGACTTCAACGTGTCCTCCGGCCTTTCCCTCCTGCCGGTCAACGTCGCCGCCAACGCGAACCTCACCTTCGTCTACAACTGCACGCTCCCCCGCAACGCGAGCGTGCTGCTGCAGCCGGCGTGCGTGAGTCCCACGATCGGCGTGTACGTCCCGGACGGCGAGGGCAACGCGCCGCCGGAGGTCCCGAGGAACTGCAGCTCGGTGAGCGTGCCGGTGCGGCGGTCCTCCTTCCACAACAACGTATCGGACGAGCCAGCTCGTGAGTACAGGAGGTTGATCGAGGAAGGGTTCGTCTTGGAGTGGCCGCCGACCGCGGCGGAGTGCGGCGCGTGCAGGCGGCGCGGCGGCGAGTGCAGATTCGTTGAGCTTGCGTTCCAGTGCATCTGCAGCGACGGGAGGCCCTGCCGGAATTCTCGTGGTAAGAAAAACCAGAATCTGTTAACTTGAATTGGTCTACTTCTGAATTCTGGTCTTTCGGAAAAAAAAACTTCTGAATTCTGATAACCAATACGGTAATGCATACATTGAGGTGCTCTCACCATATGCTGTCATTTCTATCTAGTTAGAGACTGTTATTTCTCCCGTTCTTGTGATTTCACACTAGAAGCTCTGATAATTTCCATGATAACCTGAGATTAACGAAATTAAACACCAAACTTTGCTGGTCTATGTTATTGAAGTTGCATTTGACTATATGAGGCGCCAAAGAAAAAGAACAATCAAAAACTACTAAGGCTTTGTTTGGATGTCGATATTGAAGGGCTTGGCATTGAATTGGATCCAATACCAAATCAGTCTAAGACATTGAAATGGGCTCAATACCAAACGATTGTTTGGATGTAGATGGAATTGCTAGATGAAATTTAACTAAGACAAATATCAATTCTTGTTGGATGTGCGTACACTGTTGAAACTTGACCCATCATCCCATCCTCATCTTCTCTGCACTGCTGCTCCTCACGCCGCCACTCTAGGCCTCCAGGGGAGCGGAGCAGCGGCTTTAGGCATGGGCAGTGGCACGACGGAGCAAGAGGGTGCAGTGGAGCTGCGCGGTGGCTGAGGGAGCGGCGGAGCAGGAAGGGTGGGGTGGGGGGAGGGGAGCGGCACCGCGACAGAGGGGCGGGGGGGGGGGGGGGGGGGGGGAGCAGAGCGGGGCGGAGGGCTGGGGGAGCAGCTCGGTGAAGGAGGAGCATGGGGAGCAGAGCCGTGACGGAGGGCTCGAGGGAGCGGAGAGCGGCGCGGCGGCCGGCGGAGCAGGAGGGGCGTGGGGGAGCGGTGCGGCGGCCGGCCGAGCGGCGTAGCACGACTGCAGGTGGAGCAGGAGGGGCGAGGGGGGAGCCGTGTGGCGGCCGACGGAGCAGGAGAAGCGTGGGGGAGCGGAGGGCTCGGGGAGCGATGCGGCGACCGACGGAGCGGAGCGGCGCGGGGCATCGAACATCGGGGAGGGACGCAGGGAAGAAGAGGGTGCGGTGAATGCCAAGCAATACGGAAAGATAGAGGTCGGAATCGTGGGAGAAAGCTCAACTGCATGTTGAATACCACTTGGTATTGGAGGAAAATTCTAATTCCAATTCCCAGGACATCCAAACAAGTGATATTGAGTATATTCAATACCAATTCCAAATTACAGGCTACAATATCTACATCCAAACGGTACATAATAGTTTTGCTCGAAGACAGGGCTGTTAAAATTCAGACGCATGCATTGACTAATCTAGCCAGCGACATTTGAATTTTGAAATGGTCAGTTCCTATACTTGGAACTTCGAACCGACTCTGCAAAACTAGTGGCAGATTGCTTGGCTCCTCTGTTTTTCTTGGCGCTAATAAACCGTAGCAATGGGCTGCCACCAGCAGTAGGAGCCAATCCTTTTGGTCAATCTTCACGGGGACAGCCATGCTGCGGCATCAAGTTGTGCATCCAATTGTGTGACACACAAATCGTTTTCTGAAAGCACTGTTCAACTTCAACCTTTTTGTCAGGCCGTTTGGTCCAACCATATGCCTGATGTTTTCCTGGGCAACACGCATAGCAGGTTCAGTAGGAAACTAGTAGATGGTGCCTTTCAGATTATACACACGGTTGGGGTAAGTAATCTGAAGGGGACTGATCACTGTGCGCCTGTACTTATCTAAACTCCATTAAATAGTAGATGAGATCCAGCTAGAGAGCTGACTATGGTCCACATGCACAGTACTAAAGTACCTGATCTGCAACTGCAAGTCTTCGCCCCAAGTCTTCCATGGAAAAGTTAACGTTCGTTTTCACTGGATATTTCCTGCCGTTGAAGGCTAGGCCGAGGAATTGACGGGTCCAGGGATCCGGGTCCCAGCAGGCCCGCTTCTCGCTAGCCTTCCTACTGGCCCAAAACAACACCTGGACCGTGGGCTGCGACTTTGCCCAGGCCACTCTGACCCTTGGTCCCGACCGGGCAGTCGGGGACAACCTTGACCCGCGTCCCCGACCAAGGTGACGACCAGTGACTGGATTCGTACCATGGCTCCAACTGAGGATGCCGATCGGGCTCCGCCTCGCACGTGTTGCTTGGGAATCCTTATCATGGGCCTGCGCCTTCGCCATCTTCATCCTTCAAAGGGTTAGAAAAGTACAGAATAGCTCAGTCTTTCTCACGACATGGACTTTGAGCCGCAGTCTCACCACCAGTTATTAGATCATAGACCACCCCGACAGGCGAGGTCGGGGGACAGCCGGACCCTGCACACCGGTGGGCTCTAGGAGCAGGTGCTGAGGATAAGAGCGCATGCCGAGGTCAACTTGCCGTACGGGGCCAACCACTCCCTCCACAGGGGCTACAGCCCCTTCGCTGCCACAACAGGAGGACATTATGCCATCTGCCTGTCCTCGTGAGGGGACAGGGTGCAACACCATCACCACGACGCTGCGGGCACGCCTCCATCATGACGGAATGATAGGGCGTAACGTCAGGACGGAGTGTGATTGTCATGCCATATCTTTCAGCTCGCGCCTACCTCTCCGACTGGCGAAGCACGACACACAGTAATAGAACAAGACGGCTACTCCGCGACACGAGACATGGGCGGTGGCTGCTCAAGGACTCCAGCCGATAGAGTTGGTGACTCTCTCTTGTGCGCGCGCGCTCTCTCTCTATCTCTATCTCTCTCTCTACCTCTCTTGCTCTGCCCTTAGTTCCCCTGTAAGCTTGTAACTCCTTCACTCCTAAGCTTATAACTCCCCAAACTCTCACGATCATCTGGGCTCAAGACATTCATCATCTATCCTTCACTCGTAAGCTTGTAACTTCTCAAACTCTCACGAGCACCTGGGCTCAAACAAAACAATACATCCGACCGACCCCCGACTGAACGTAGAGCACAATTAACTGAACCAGTATAAATCTTGAGTCATTGTGTGCTAAGCCATCTCCGATCACAACGCGTGACATACACCACGAGTAGATTTAGCTGCCGGCCATTTTCAGAACCGACAGGAATATTCTCAACTCTCATAAACTAATATTCAGTAGAAAGTGTACAAGCATGGAATGGTGATCCAGATATGTATAGATTTTTTTTGAGGGTCAACGGAGGAGAGCATCCCCATCTGATTCATTTTATTATGGCCCCTAATGGCCTGCTTCATAATAAAAGTTTTATATCATTTTGCCTAGCCGTGCGTCGCTCCGCGTAGATCCAGCCCCGGGGGCGCCGGATCCGGCCCCTAGGACGCCGGATCTACAGCCCCGGGCTGCTGCCGCCGCCGCCGCCATGTCCGGCGCCGACGCGTCGTAGCTCGCCTCCATGCCAGCTGGCGAGAGAAGCCCCACCGCCGCCTTTCCACCAGGCACACGGGCTTTCAGTGCCCTGCTCCGGCGGCGGCAAGGTGGAGAGGAGGTCTGGAGGGAGACGGGTGGGGGGGGGGGGGGGGGGTTGTTGGCGGCACCGTCGCCCGAGTCGCCCCGAGAGAGACGGCGCGGTGGTGAGTCGTGGCCTCGACCGACTAGTCTCTCTCCTATGTATAATTTTTTTACAAAAGTATAGAAAATAGTTAGACATTTTGAAATTGTTTTGCCAAGACATGGACCGGACGTGTAACCATTTGTTTCCCTGATAAGTTTCAGGTAGATTAAACTGCATCTCCGTTTGGTTTCGATGATACTTTATGCTACTGTATTTCTTTTACTAAGGTAATTTGTTCTATATATGCAGATACTCGAGGAATAATCAAAATCGGGACAGGTAATTACAACTTTATTATAAATAAATAAATAAATAAATAAATAAATAAATAAATAAAGCAACCCTAGTTGCAGTTGCATGCCGATCCTTATTAACTTAAACGATTTTTTTTGAGTCAAAACTTAAACGAATTCAGTATACTACTGTAATACACTGACACATGACGTTATTATCCTTGGGGTGTTCAACCTCTGTGACAAGAGCAGGAACTGCAGCAGCAGCTCTTCTGTTTCTGATCATATTGAGCGTTCTCTCCCTTCTGATCAAGGTACACAAGCGACGGTATAGAGGCAACGAATCTAATATAGAGGAAATACTAAAAGGATACGATTCTCTCATCCCCAAAAGGTACAAATACTCGGAGCTAAAGAAAATAACTGGATCCTTCAGAGATAATCTGGGAGAAGGTGGCTATGGCACGGTATTCAAGGGTAATTTAGAAGATGGCCGCGAGGTTGCCGTGAAACTACTGAAACAATCAAAAGGAAATGGAGAGGAGTTCGTGAATGAGGTTGTAAGTTTCCGTAGGACATCACATGTCAATATTGTCAACTTACTCGGTTTTTGTTTACATGGACGTAAGAGGGCACTTATTTACGAATACATGGCCAATGGTTCATTGGAGAAGTATATTTATTCAGAAGAAACTAAAATGGCCATTGGATGGGAAAAGTTGCGAGAAATAGCAATAGGCATTGCGCGAGGCTTGGAATATCTGCACCGGGGCTGTAATACTCGCATCATCCATTTTGATATCAAGCCACATAACATTCTTCTAGATGAAGACTTTTGTCCCAAGATTGCAGATTTTGGGTTGGCAAAGCTGTGCCACCTTAAGGATAGTGCCCTGTCAATGGCGGAAGCAAGAGGTACCATCGGCTTCATTGCTCCAGAAGTATTTTCTAGGGGTTTTGGAGTTGTATCCACTAAGTCAGATGTTTACAGCTATGGAATGCTGCTGTTGGAGATGGTAGGAGGGAGGACGAATGCTAAAGAAAATATTGAGAATTCTAGTGAAGCATATTTTCCAAACTGGGTTTACGACCGTCTAGTTAAAGATTTACAAAGTCATGAAGTCACATGTGAGACGGAAGAGATTGCAAGACAGATTACCCTAGTTGGCTTGTGGTGCATACAAACGGCCCCGGGGAATCGCCCTTCCATGAGCAGAGTCATAGAAATGTTGGAGAAGAATATAAATGAATTGGAAGTGCCCCCGAAGCCATTGCTTTCATGTCCCTTGGCGCCATCATATTTTTCATCGACGTTAGACTTCTCTCTCGGGAGGAGATGGCCTCCTTTTTAAATTCAATCTTATGATATACCCATGAACGGATGAACTAGCCCTATGGGAAACAGGAAATCAATGTGCTGTATGACATTTGTAAGGGTTGACCTAGAAGACATATATTCATTTCTTATGATGCAGGCAAGGGCGATAAAGGATCTTGATCCGGGCTCTAAAAGAGCCGGACTCTAATCTTATACAAATTTGAGCTAAGTACCATATGGATTTGAGTGATGGGGACATGGTAGTCTCGAGCTTGACTGAATGAGTGGTTAGTTTGAATGCACGTAGCAGTTAGTTTGAACAATAATGTTCGTGAGCGAACTGCCACACGCAAGACAATTCTTCTCAACATTCCACTCTCCTATGTTTGCCAAGATGGCCGCCAACAGGTCTTTTTTTGTGCTTTGCATAAAAATATCAAATCAAAGAAAAGGACAACACAGAAGTTTCACAACGCAAAATGTCAAATCACTTGCTATCCATTCCCTTAACGGTGGGAAGTAATATAGTACTAACTCCGTACTAAATTATAATTTATTTTAACTTTTCTAGATATATTTATTTTGATATGCATCTAGATGTACACTATGTCCAGATACATAGCAAAAACTACATATCTAATAGGAAAGTTCAATTTACTCCCCTCAAATATAGCCAAAGTCTAAATAACCCCATAAACTATAATTTGGTTCAGTTTATCCCATAAATTACGCCATTTAGTTCATTTTACTCCATAATACAATTTATCTTTTTATTTCTCTATACACAAGTTGAATTTTAATTTTAAATTTTGTAGGGTAGCAGTGGACATCACAATGCATATTAAAAAATTGTTATAATTTTTCATCGTTATTTTTATATAATTTTGAACTCCAATGATTAATTTATTATTAAATATCCTAACCTATCAAAATAATGATAAAAAATTATGATGTATTTTTTATAACATGTGGTATGATGTGTACTAACATCATGTAAAGTTTCAACTTAGAACTCCACTTATGCATTAAGAAATGAAAAAGATAAATTGTATAAGGGGTTAATTTGAACCAAATGGCATAGTTTGGGGGATAAAATGAACCTTAGAGGGTTATCCGGATTTTAACTATAGTTGAGGGGAGTAATTTAGACTTTTTCCTATCTAATAAAGCTAAAATGAATTGTAATTTGGGATGGTGGAAGTATACATCATGTTGACAGTGAGGAGTATACAACACGTATGACGAAACTGCAAAAATTGAAGTCATCAGAACAAGAGGGGCGAACAAAGAAAAATCAAACTCCTGTACTTCTTGCTAAAGATAAAAAAATACGAGAGACTAGTAAGAGAAACAAAATCAGTGTCACTTCCTCAATCCTCAGTACCCTTTCTGTGCTCCCCTTTATTGCGACGACCTCTTCAGGACGTAGACCCGATCGATCCTCTAAAACAACTCATTCGATTGCAAAGTTATCCTTGCGACTTGTCACTTTGTAGTTTGGATCTTCGACTCTATTCCGCTACATCCCCAATCCCCTCCATTTCGAAGTTTGCTAGCTCCTCCATTAGTCGAGCAGCAAGCTTGATGCATCCCACCTTGCTGCTGCTCTTGCTGGTCGCCTGCTTGCTCCTCCTCCATCTCCCTGGTCGTGTGAGCGCCGATTGCGAGCCGGCGGCATGCGGGAACCTCACTCTCAGATACCCATTCTGGCTCGGCAGCGGCAACCAGACCTTGTCACCATGCGGCCACCCGGCCTTCGAGGTCTGGTGCAGCGACGGCGGGAGCGTGGCCTCACTGAAGGGCTCCTCCATCCACGTCCTTGCCATCGACTACGCCAACAGCTCCTTCATCGCCTCGCACAGCCGGGTCGCCGCCGGCGACGACGGCGTGTGCCGCACTGACTTCAACATGTCGGTCAGCATCGCTATGAGCCCTTTCACGATCAGCAGCCAGAACCGTGCCCTGTGCTTCCTCTACAGCTGTGACGGCACGGAGCCGAGCGGGCCCGAGTACGTCAACGCCACCTCCACCATGTGCGCCGCTCCCATCTACGCGTACCTCGGCGGGACATACTACTGGGACAAGCCGCCGGAGATCGCGACGGGCCGGTGCACGTACACGTACTTCCCGGTGCTGGGGCGGGAGGCGGCTGCCATGACGGCGGCCAACTACAGCCGGCTCCTGAAGGACGGGTTCGTCCTGGAGTGGGAGGCGGCCGGCATCGGCGACTGCGCCACCTGCAACGCGAGCGGCGGTCAGTGCCGGTACGACAACACCGCCGGGGCATTCCGGTGCCTCTGCCCCGACGGCGGGCGCGCGGCGGGGTCGACATGCGCCGGTGAGTCCCTAGCTCCCACCGGCGGACTTCAAGTTGTTGTGCTGCTAAAAATAGTTTCTGCGGGGCATAATTTCTTGATCCACTGCATCATGCGGATCATATTGCGGGGCAGTGGTAGCGCAGATTGTCATCGCGTTAGCACTTAGCACTGCCCTCTGAATCCTTTTTGGTCTCATGGAGATTTCCGTGTTTCCGATCCTGTCCCCTATTTGCATAATTGCATTGCGTGTAGTTCTTAGTGGCTTCCAGTTTCCATCAATCCTGGTGAGCAACAGCCTTGCTGGATCATTATTATCTTGTTTATTCATGCCGTGACAGTAACGGGTTGATGATAAGATCACGCTGTGACGTCTAGGTCTTGTTTGCCAGGCAGCACGATACTCTGGGGCTTTGCTCTTTTCATGGCACAGCAGCGCTGCCGCGGCATTCTGGTCAGCTTGTGTGGACGTGGCATTCCGTTTGGTCGGTATCAGTCGCGCTATGCAAGACCTCTAGGCCAGTGGCTGAGTGGCATCGGTTAGTTGGGTCGGCTACATGCATTGAATTTATGTGGAAAAGGGAGAAAATAAATTAGACTAAGCATTGACCGGTGCTGGAGAAGACATGAGGCTTGGGCGCATCTCATCCTGATCCAGCACACGGCAACCGCAGTTGCTGCAAAATGGAAGTTATATATCACAGTCAAAATTTTCTCTTTAATACAAAGATGCAATTAGACTAAGCTGCATAAAAGATGAAACTACGGTGCACCAGCAGTTTTCGACTTTTCGGTCTCTCTCTCGGATACTTCAACTCTTCCGCCGTCCTTCCAGCTCAAGTGCAACAGCAGCGGCGCGTTCCTGAGCAAATCCATCTACCAGGCGTATCGGGTGGAGAGCATCTTCCCCAAGAACCGATCCCTACATGTGGTGGACATCAACCTGCCGCTCGACACCGGCTGCCCCGCGCCGACGTTCAACGTCTCGATCGTCGCCCCGCCACTCTTCTTCAGCAAGGCCAACAAAGAGCTGCTCTTCCTCGGGAAGTGCCCGGGGCCTTCGCCGGCAGTTCCGGCCGGGTTCCGCAGCCTGCCTTGCGACAACCAGTCCTTGTCCGGCTCGGCGACGGGGGGGATTTCTCAAGGCAACGCGTCCAGGGAGGCGTCCCGCCGGGCTGCCTCTTCAGTTTCGTGCCGATTCTCGGGGCTCTCGATGGAAATGGGGACGGCTACATCGCCGGCATGAAGAATGGGTTTCTCCTGGAGTGGACGGAGGTGCCAGGGGATTGCCCGGAGTGCATTGCAAGCGGCGGGGAATGCGTGTACGGCGGCGAAACCGGGCTGACCTTCGCCTGCAAATGCTCCGGCAGCTTGCGCCCTGAGAAGTGCGATGAGTTCAGGGGTATTAAAAACACACTGCGATTTTGTTTCTATTTAGGACAAAGGAGAACTAGTGATTAGTCTACTAATAATCACACAATGCAAGTGGTTCTTAAATCGTACAATGCAAGTGGTACTATCGGATCCAATGATTCTGTAGAGTCCCTATCAAGAATAATTGAATACCAACAAGTCGTCATCGTTGCAGTTTATCGTGGTCGCTGCTACTGGGAATATAAAATGGTCGTTGGAAATGAAGATGTTCCGTTTAAATGTGCACCGTCTGCTTCAACTGCAAATTATTTTGTGGGCATAACATGCGTGTTCAATTTTGTTTCCCCATCAGGACTTTTTCCTGGCTTCTATATATGCAGGGTCAGTTTGCACAAGGATTTGTTTACTTTCTATCTACGAATTTCTTAGGGTTTTTTATCTAATTCTTCCCGTCTGAAAGATGCACATACCTAACTGTATCTTTTGGATCTATGCAACAGACCTTGAGTTAAATGGCCAATCACATCCTTGCGGTGTGAAACTAGATTGATTTCGAAATCCTCTCTAATGTTCATCTTGAAAATAGTTCCCCATGCATCTATTTTTACAATACCACTTTACCCTTTTATGCCCTTTTGAGATCAGAAATTTTACCCTATAGTTGTCAGTCATTCTAACTTTCTGCCAGTTGGTGCAAATGTAAATTTGAGCCATGGAATACAAGGAATTTTATCACTTTGGACACAAAGTCAAAGTCAATGGTAATAGCCACTAGTAATGCAAGAAAATTTCACTCAAGCAAGGCACTGAGTTACTGTTGTCCAACATTTCCACTAGAACACTTTAGCTATCCCAGTTGTGCTTATATCATGGTTCTTTGTCTTAATCTGAAATGTTTTCTTAACAGACACCATTCTTGTTTTCAGTTTGAACGGTGATAGCTAATGTAACATTCCTCGGCATTATAATTAATAGAACTCCTTCACAGTTACTGTGACCACATAATCTATGGACAGACAATTTTGATGCCTTCAACATTGTCTAGAAGTCAAGGTCCTTATTTCTAAGATCTTTTACTTCTAACAAGCTGAGACTTGGTAGTGCTCCCTGTTATGGTTGCACCTGCAATTGAGAATATGTATCCAGCTGTCGCTTGATTTTCTTGTGCTGTAATTTCAGCTTTATAACTTCAACCTCTTAACATACGTAATCATTTAAAACTAGGTACTTGAGTTAGTACAATTTAAGTTGTAAAGAGGTTTCAGATCTGCCACAATGTTTCTGAAGATCAGTGGAATGCTTAATAGAGGGATTTATGTCCTCTCATGATAATTGGGCGTGGGCGTGTGGGGTGTGTGTGTGTGGGGGGGGGGGGGGGGGGGGCGGGCAGCAGGACCACACCACACATCAGTAGGGGTAACATGAGATAGATAATGGTCACTGTTGCTGGATATCAAATGTCCGTGCTTAGTCATGCTTCTGTTTCTTCATTGTCATATTCTTTTCCAATTCTTTCAGGCCAAATTCCGCTCATATATACTGTCATATCTTATCTGCCAGCCATGAAAGTAGTTCAGCTATAGACTAAAGCTGGCAAAGTTTTCATGGCATGATTAATTTAAACTGCACAATCTTACATTTAAATAGAAAGATATTCACATAAACTGTTCTTATGCAGGACGAAGCAGCAAGATAGGCAAAGCTGGAATTGGTGAGTATCAACCCTCAAGCTGCACAGTCTGGTTTCCTGCACTACCCGAACTTTTTTAGCATCTTATGTTGCAGAATCTATAGGAACAATTGTAACCAGTACCACCACATATTGCTAATGTTGTTACACTATCATGGGCAGCAGCAGGTGGAATAGGAGCTGGTGGTATATTATTGGTAGCAGGCCTCATTTTTGTCTGGCACAAGCGCAAGAGGCGGAAACAAGCTAGAGCTCCCCATAGAAAGAGTGGGAAACTACGTTTTTTCCTATGCAAAAAGACTAGAAGCAGCACTGAAAGGAACATTGAGGCCCTAATAGTATCACATGGGTCCCTAGCTCCAAAAAGATACAAGTACTCAGAAGTAACAAAGATAACATCTTCCCTTAATGATAAGCTTGGGGAAGGTGGTTATGGCATGGTTTTGAAAGGAAGGCTAGATGACAATCGTCTGGTTGCTGTGAAATTCTTGCATGATTCCAAAGGTGAAGGAGAGGAGTTCGTGAATGAGGTTATGAGCATCGGCAGGACCTCTCATGTTAATATTGTTAGCTTATTTGGATTTTGTTTGGAAGGCTCGAAACGGGCCCTGATATATGAGTTCATGCCCAATGGTTCTTTGGATAAGTACATATATTCAGAGAATCCTAAAGCAGTTTTAGGATGGGAAAAGCTCTATACAATATCAATTGGGATTGCTCGAGGATTGGAATACTTGCACCATAGTTGTAATACGCGCATTGTCCATTTTGATATCAAGCCCCAAAATATCCTTCTAGATCAGGATTTCCACCCAAAGATTGCTTATTTTGGATTGGCCAAATTGTGTCGTACCAAGGAGAGCAGGGTTTCTATGACTGGTGCTAGAGGAACAGTTGGGTTTATTGCTCCTGAAGTGCACTCTCGAACCTTTGGAGTGGTTTCAACAAAATCAGATGTTTATAGTTATGGAATGATGTTACTAGAGATGGTTGGAGGGAGGAAAAATGTGAATTCAGTGGCTCAAAAGTCAAGTGAAAAGTATTTTCCACATTGGATTTATGACCACTATGGTCATGGTGATGGATTACAAGCATGTGAAGTCTCAAGTGAAAATGAAGGAATATCCAGGAAGATGAGTGTGATCGGCCTGTGGTGCATCCAAATATTACCAATGCATCGCCCTACCATAACAAAGGTTTTGGAAATGTTTGAGCGAGGTTTAGATGAACTGGACATGCCACCGAGGCAAAACTTCAGTCAAATACTGTAAGTATTTGCGATATGTATTTCTGCAACTACCAATACTATTTAAAATAATGTTGATGTAGCATTTTTTTCATGCTTTTGCAGCCAGGATCCACTTCACAGTTTGAATGCCGAAAGCATGAGTACAAGCAGTGGTACCAAAACACAAGTGCATAGCGAAGTGCTAAAGATGGAGTAAGCAGTGTGAATTCAAAAACCTTACGGCGGTTACCAACTCTATGAAATGGTCACCACCTAGCATTGGAATTATATAGGCAGTAAACTTGTCTATCCATATGAGTTGAAATCTGAAGTTGCTGTGATACTTGTTTCAAAGGAAAGGCTTTAGGGCTACTATAATATTTTACAGTCAAAGTCATCAAGGCCGCAAGAGGGTGTTATCTTATCCAAGTATGGA